>OU015767.1:9295782-9450782 GCA_907173295.1 Fagus sylvatica | reverse complement strand
AAGACTAAAATTAAGGGCCTAAAATTAGCACTAATTATGTCTGACATTAACAGCCAATAATAGACTGAAATAGATAAGGGAATCTCGCATAAGGAAAGTCTGAAATGGAAAAGTCAATCAGCCAATTTAATTGGTATGGAACTAGAAAGTAAATCAGCCAATTAAATAGGCAAGTCAAACAGCCAATTAATTGGTCTGATTTTAGAAAGTAATCAACTACTTTCCCCTTCTAATTCCTCGCCAATAATCAGCCATTAATCCACGCAATTTCTGAGGAAATTACGCCCAATTAAGCATAATCAACCCCATCAGTAGCTTGGATTAAATTTATTACGCCTTCATCTTCCTTTGGGCCAAGCTTGGAATGCCCCGTTGTAGAATCAGCCCAAATATCTTGAATCAGCCCATTAAGTGCTTCTTTGATCTTCTTGGATCTTGCTCTAGTAATAGGCCCAACTGGAACATGCAATGGATCCTTTAATGGTACTTGTTGATTCTTATCAATATAGTACAGTTACATGTTTCATATAGTTTTTGCTATATTATGCAATGATATGAGATAAGTTTTCTCTTCAGAACAGTTTAAGGGAACATGTTTTATTTACACATAAAGGAATCATGCTATATGTTTAGATTTCAATAGTTATATTATGCCTTACAAGTTATCAGATATTACGTTCATCAGTATGAAACATATATGTTCAAGAAACTCATGAAATCGTTTTAGTATGAACTGTTTATACGCAAGTCATATCCACAAAGATTATTCTGTTTATCATGCATTCATACATACTGTTAAATCTTCATGTCACGCCTCCCTTACTGAGTAAAGTGAGTTGCTTAGATTGCAGGAACATCCTATAGCGCAGCCAAGAGTCTCAACATGGAGGAGCAAATATATTTGTATCTAGAGCTAATCATAGATGTTTTGAGTTTTTATGTATATAAAGCAGAAGTGATGTATATGTTTAAACAGTCTTCCGCTGTATTAGAGTTATTATGTCCACATATTGATGTATTTTGTATAAACAGTTATAGATACTCTGACTACTATCACTTCCTTTAGGTGGACTAGTATACTCATTTGCTTTGTAAAGGAGTATGTTTGTAGTATTGGGAGTTCCCAACCCAAGAAGAAGTTAAAGAATCAGGATGAGAAATGTAAAGAAAGAAGAAAATTTTTATACTCCTTTTAGTTGGTTCGTGTTAATATCAGGCACAGGCTTGGTATTACCATGTCGGTCTGACTTCGAATCATATTACGGATTTGAGTCGTGACACCACAGGCCTACAAAACTATCAATTTTTAAATAAATGAGCCTCTCTATTAATGAAACGTCGTATGGTAGGGACACTACAAGAAAAAAGTTTAATTGCAACGAAATTTTTTGTTGCAATAACTTTCATTTTGTTGTAATAAACTTTTATCGCAACGAAAGTTAGTCGTTGCAAGCCGTTGCAATAAACTCTGTGGTAATAGGTTTTAGCCGTTGCAATAAACTCTATGGCAATAGGTTTTTGCAACAAAATATGTCATTGCAATAAATATCATATATTGCAACAAGATTTTTGTTGCGATAATTTCATTTATTACCACAACTAGTTTGTTGCGATAAGGTATTGCTTCAATCATTTCGTTGCAATAAAATTATATAGTATTTTTATTGCCATCAACTAAATGGTACCAACACAGGCAAATCGTAAACTAATAATGCAGATAAAAAGAAAAGTTGTTTTATCCAGTTCCAACAACTAAACTACCCACTCAAATCATTGAGTAAAAAAAAAAAAGTATCTGGCATGAGAACTTGGAGTGTGATATTGGAAATTACATCAACAGCTTGAAATGTGGCACAAATTTTTTAAAGTAATATATGATGAAATTACTTTGGGTTGCACTTCTAAGATTATACTAGACGAGGAACATTAAGTATGCAAGCACTTGGTCCAGACTTATATCTTGAATTTTATTAAGACAGATGCATCAAAGATTAAAGCGTTAGTATTACAATGCATGGCGTGCTATACATCAAAATTGTCTACCATAATTTAGCTTGCAAGTTACAATAGTAACATATACAGAATGCCACAGATATGCTCAATAAAAAGGACTGGCCTTTTGCTCCGCATGAATATGTGCTTTTTTTTTCCTCTGGATTGTCCTGTGTCTAGAAATGTATAATTTACAAGGACGGAAGTGCATAAAGTAGCAAGACTAAATCATGGTACCATTAGGAGGAGAAGCTTTGTCACTCATGATCAGCGTTTAACAGGTTCCAGTTCATCCTCTGCTAAAGCATAGACCACTGCTGTTCTACAAGGTGCATATACTAGGAAAGAATGAGGCCGGTCATCATATCTTCCATCCTGCTCAGGTGATTAATAAAGTTTAAAACCCTCGTTCAATACAGGGAGCAAAACAGTAAAGAAAATTCAGTTATCTTGAGAATGTTTCTTACAAAGGTGAAGTACTCAGCACTGTGATAATCCTATTGAAGCCTCCAAATAACGTATCATTTGAATCCAGAACAATCAGCAAGAAGGGACAAAACTTTTTTTATTTTTTGTAAAGAAAAAAAAAAAGTGAACAAAATTTAATCATACATAACTTGAAAAAGGAAACAGCAAACTTAAACACTAAATAAGCAAGGATCAACACAGGTTTTTACATGCCCATGTTTTTACAAAGTTTAATTGTCCACTCCAAATGGCTCACAACATTCCCCTTATTTATTATTTTTTTTTTTTTGGAGAAATGGCTCACAACATTTCCAATCATGCACAAACAAACTGGCACATCACAAGGCTATACCTTGCATAAATATTGGCTGATATTTCCTAAGCCTAAAATATGTATATGGAATTGACAAAATTCAAATTGAAGGACAGAATCCTGTTGGTTGAATACTTAAGAGCTTGTATCAACCATTTCGTGGATTACATCAAAGTGAAATAATGAAGTATATTTAGCAACCCACTCTGCTATGTTACCTACCAAAAAAAAGAAGTGTCATATGAGTAGAATAGTAGTCTCTATACCTTATATATTTCTGGCTTCAAGCAGCCCACTCGGTAGTCTGAATAGCTGTTGGTCCAATGAAAGTTGAAGACAAAAATGAGGTTCCCCCTTTCAAAGACAATAGTCCTATCTCCTTCATCCTTCCGCGATACATATTGGTGCTCAGAAGTCATGAACTGCGTCAACAGTTAACCACTGAATCAGTTTCCATTCTAAAACTAGAATGATCACTAAATGCCACAAGTAGCAAAGGTCTGCATGTACAGCAATTTCAAATAACGATAATAAAAAAAACAATTCAAAACCTAGCACCCACAATAATCAATTACATAGCAAATTAACTGTCATCAAAATCTGTGTATTAAGAATTACAAAATGAAGCTATTACTAAAGTCCCACTTTCCACAAAATATCTGTTTTGAAGATTTTTTGCCCCACTAGAAGACTTAATCACCAGATTTGGGTGAAAGATAACTCTTTTAGATATGTAAAATGTGAATGAGGGCAAAGCAAAACAATAGATCTTTGAATAAATCACCCTGATGAAGATTTAAGAGGGCATGGAATGGATACCAAAAGCCTTAAATTATTCACTGTATTACCAATTCCAGGAACAATAAGGATTCTATATAGTGATGTCTTAATAATTGATATGCCAGTAAGAAAATCTCTTTTGCACTTTCTTATTTTGCTTCTTGGATTAAGTATAGGCCTCTTTTAGCAACATGGTTGTATATTCATCAAAAAAAAAAAACCTGCCAAATAGGTTAGGGTCTTCCCTTGCATTGGAAAAGTCATCCAACTTATTTCCAACTTGTGACATTGTTTGCAATTCACCAAGTTGACAACCAATAAAATATACATGTTAAAATAAATGAAGCCAGAATAACCTATAGTTATGAATCTAGAAAGTAACTTAGCCTAAATAGTATAACATTAAACAATCACAAAGCAAACATCAATATTTGATAACTAGAAGACGAAAAAGTATAGCTTTTGGCATTTCCTACCACAACATTTTCCCCTTGCTGAAGAATTGGAGCAGGGACGTAAAGGCTGCATTGTGGTCCCATCATCTGCAAAATGCACCATTTATCCTTTCTCACAGAAAATGTGTACAACTACAAACATAATATCAAACCATGAAACCAAACCACAAAAGGAACTAGATAATAGGGAAACGGCCAATATCTTCCTATATTAAATTCATTGAAAAATGCAACGCCTTTACCCCAACTGCTAAATGATATGAACGTATCTTTAATACCATTTTCTTTGACAATAGTGAAATGGCCGGCATAAAATGCTGGTTCTTCTGAAACATTCTCTGCACATGAAAGTCAATGGCTATCCACTAAGGGTCTTCTCTCCATCATTATTCATAACCTCACTAACTGATGTATGCTTGGAACATGGATAGGAGTTGTGCTTGACCAAACAAACAAACAACCACCCAATCCCATAGTAATTAGTCTGATAATTTTGTGTAATGCCATTCCACAATCAACAAGGGGAGTTGCTGGTCTATCTAAAGCCATGAAGTCATACATATCCTGAAAGAGATTCTCAACTCCTCTTCTACAGCCTGCCTATTAGATTCCGACATCTTAACTGGACACTGAAGCATAAAGGAGACAAAATTTTGAAATTAACTTAGAAGTCTTTAGATTTTTTCCTTGAGAAGATAAGGAAAAGTTGTGCTTTTGTATATTGTATTACCAAGATCCCGATTAGTGCCAAAATGGGAGTAAGCCCCTTCAACTGGTGAGCGTCCTGCTCATGACAATGACATATAAGAGAAGAAAAACAATTATCATTCACGAACTATACGAAGAAACAACTATATACACAGTACAAAAACAAAACAAAATTATTAAAATTTGAAACCCCCCACATTCTCTCTAGTCTGTTACTTTGATTAACTGATAAAGCAGAACTAATATTAACACCGACTTAACAATCATTTTCCTTCCGTTTTCTCAGCAACCAAACAGAGGCTAAAAAAGGAAACAATTTTTTTTTTTTTTTTCAAAGGCAATAGAGAACTAAATCAAGCAAACAAAAAAGCTAATCATTATTAAACTTTCGTGTCCACAATCCTAACTAATCACAATCTCAGTTTTGTTGCTGAGAAAACCTAGGAAAATAAAAAATAAAGAACTTCTTATGATTTCCTTGCTCAGTTGGGTATTGGAAACACAAAAAAAAGAGAGCTTATTTTCCTCTCAGTTTTATTGGGAACCAAACAGAAAGTAGAATATTATAAAATGAAGTAAAAGCAAAATTGTCATAATATTAAATTAAAAATAAAAATAAGATAAGATAAAAAGTAAAAAAAGAGATCTCACAGAGAAGCTCTTCCTCATGGAGCGGTAGCAAAAGCCAGAGGGTCTGAGAGAGAGAGAAGTGAAGTGTGCGAGTTAGTGAGAGAAAGCTTGGTAGGTGAGGAGCACACGTGTAAAGGAGAGGTTGCTCCAGAGTAAAAGATATTAAACCAGATGTTTTTTTACATAGCCATTAAATTCACCTTGTAGAACAGCAGTGGTCTATGCTTTAGCAGAGGATTATTTTAAACCTCCATTTTTTTAAACCCTAGAATTTGGAAGAGAATGAACAATCAATAGAGAGAGAGAGAGAGAGAGAAGAGAGAGGAATCTTTTTTGAGGAATTGAGGAATTTTTATTTTCTAAGATTGGCGGGACTGGGAAATTGATAAGGCGGTGAGCGGGGAAATTTGGGTTTTCCTTATTGCAACAAAACATTTTGTTGTAATATAAGATTTTTCCTATTGCAACAAAACATTTTGTTACGATATAAGATTTTTCCTATTACAACAAATCCTTTTGTTGCAATAGTCATAACTATTGCTTCAACAACTAGTTTCATTGCAATAAATTATATAAATGATCTATTGCAATGATATTTTGCAACCTATTGCAACAATTTATTTTTGAAGTAATAAATTATCAGTTTTTAAGTAACTATTGCAACGAAATTTAACTAAATGATGTAATAGTAGGTGTATTACCACAATTATTGTTTTTGTTGTAATAATATTGCATTTGTTGTAATAGGTATAAATTATCAGTTTTTAAGTAACTATTGCAACGAAATTTAACTAAATGTGTAATAGTAGGTGTATTACCACAATGATTGTTTTTGTTGTATTAACATTTGTTGTAATAGGTATATTTTGTTGTAGTGGGATCGAGTTTCTCGATGTGGGCCTATTCTAAACACATGAGCCCGATAGTACGCCATTATAGGGGGAGAAAAAGGAGTCGCCACCTAGTTATAGATCCAGGAACCACTTTGAACTCCATTGGAATTAATGTAAGTTATTGGGAAGATGTTAGGCACCTAAGACCGCCTAACTTTACGACTGGCCTTCATTCGTAATATTACTTTCATATGGTTCAACCACTAACACCACGTAGATGCATAGATAAAACTTCTTAGATTTTATACATTTAAATAAATATGTTTATTTATATAATGTTTATACCTCTAAACTAGTACATGTTTATACATATATAATGTTTTTGGAAGCAAAATATCACAAGTTAATATTGTATTCTTTATTTTAGAAAGAGCTCGTCGTCCAAGGCATATTTGCCCTAGGTTTGAAGTTGAAATTTGGGTTTAATTTCTCAAAATCTAGATTTTTGTTTGCTATACGTTTGTGATGATATTTTCAATTAAAAGATTTTGCTTGAAATCTATGCCTATGCATGTGCCTCTGATGGGTATAATATGTATTATTCGACTATTCCTAGATGGTATTTATTAAGTAGACCCTTAAAAATACAAAGACACTTGCATCCTAAAAACCCTAACGTTTCTAACCATGCAAAGTAAGTCGATAAGCTATAAAAAAGTAAGTTTCCTACCCTAGAAAAGACAAGAAAGCATGTAATTAAATGAGAAAGAAGAAACTTGTTATAAATGATAACTGACAGGATGTTATATTAGAGAAATAAAACATGCGACATTGAATCATCCAAGGCATGTGAGCATGTGATAATAGCCAAATATACATTTCAGGTAGAATCCAGGTTTTCATTTATAAAGGGAAAGACCCTAGTCATGCACCTAATCCTAATTCGACATATCAACCGAGAGAGTTAATCATGGCATATCGATTATAATCTGAGCAATTTATTATAGATTGCATTAATCACGAAGGACTTGGGTATTCCAAACACGTGATTAATTCAAGTGCAAACCAATCATATTAATTAGTCAATTGTATCGAAAATTGTTTCTCTTCTAATCTTAATAACTTTGCACTAGAATTCAATTTGGAATGAAGAAAAGAAAAGGATTTTTTATTTTAGAATTTTCTATTAGTTATCCACTTGTGGATACAAAGGAATCAATGGTACGTAAGCAGAACTAAAACATAACTGAAAGCAGTTGGAAGGAAATTGTATTCCAGACAAAGAAACAAGTAAACAAAAAGCATAAGACTCTCTACCCTAACCAAAATACGCCACAGTTGGAGTGGCTTACTTTTGGGCTATCGAATAGAAACCTAACTTGCAAAGGATACTAAGAACCATAATTGGTATATGTCTGCCATGAAACGGCATACACTACCTTTGGTTGGCATATGTGGTTTCAGACATAGACACCTTAAAACATTAGGTAACAAATTAATAAAAGAAAAACCCAGTCATTGTGAGTCTCGTGTGAGCATAGTTTGCATAGAATAGTGAATGACAAGTATTTGAATCATTGGTAAAGCAGTCAAACAAGTGCAACTGATTTAAAAGAAAATATCATAAAACATATGCCACTAGGTTGAAGTATGTGTGCGGTTTTAGTTTTAGTCCACAGACAATCCAAAAGTTTATTTTGGGTCCAAAATGAGTCAAAAGTAAGTTTTTGAGCGACAATGGTTACCATTAGGTGCAGCAACTTGTGAGGTCTAATTTTTTGTTCAAAGAAAATCCAAAAGTTACTTTTGGGTTGAAAACGAGTGAAGAGTAAGTTTTGGAGCACAAATGGGTTCTTAGGTGTTGCTTTGTTTCTTGTTCTATTTAGTGTTTTAACTTTTAACACCAAACAATCATTATGAGTCAAGATCCAATCTTTTTTTATTACCTAAACCCTTAAATATCAAACTCTATTCAAGAACTTTAATTTAGTACTGAATTCCTAAAGGCTGTACATTAAAGTTGGTATCAGGGCCATGGGAGAAAATCTTAAATCTTTTGCTTTTGTCTCTCTTCCCCTATATATCTTTTCAATTTATGAAGTTCGGAAGTTAGAAAATGTGGTTTTTGATTATCTTTGGCATCTAGAGCTTATTTATGTTTCTAACCTACATGTACTTTGCTTAGTATATATGATCCAAGACAATTGATCAAAATGCTAATGAGGTTCTAAAGTTGTATATTTTAGATTTTTGGACTCTATAAATCACCATCGATTGTCATAAATCATTATGAAGCTGATAAACTTCATAAAAAGTGAGTTATGCTGGAAAACATACATAAGTTTTCCAATGTTATATACTGATACTTGGATATTGTGACACACAAATTTGTGTTTTTACTTCAGTCTTGATATAAACTAGTCGCAAACCTGTGCGATGCATAGGAAAATAATTGAATATAAGATCTAAATTAATTTTGATTCCTTTTACTTCTTTTTGTTGAATATGTATTTTTTTCTTTTTTGTAGTTCGAAATATTGTAGGCAAGATCGATAAAAGAGATTTTACGAATCAGATTTAGAATAGATCTTACTTTTTGGTTAAAAAAATAACTAAGAAAGTATATTTATCATAGGAAAATTAAAATTTAATATAATGTAATTTTTTTTTTTGCATAATTTGAATATAATCCAATTTTTATAAGACATGATTCATGTTTATATTTACCATATGGATCATGTTTCCATCCAAAAATAAAATAAAAGATACTTAAAATAAGAAGAAAGACAAATAAATACATAGGCATATGACTAAATGATCAAATCTAAATTATTTTCATTACTTATTTCAAGCTCACATGGTTTCATTATAACAAATCCATCTACCTTCCTCCATTGCCAGCAACAAAAATTAAATGAAATACATAAGAAAATTTTTTTTTGATAAAAATTGATAATTATGATTATTATTAAAAGATATTTATATTGTGTCTATATATGGAATATATTTTAGTATTAGATATTTATTATGATTGTGTTGTATATATGGAATAATATATTCTTTATATTAAAGAAAAATATGATGTATCAAGATTCTAATGGAAGGTTTAATTATAGAATAAAATTTATATTCAATTAGAAAATATATATTAAAATAATGAGGTGTAAAATTGTGAGATTTCAAAAACTTATGTGGCATAATATTATGAGGTCAACCAAAAGTCAAAAAAGTTTTGGTTTTACATTATAGTATAGATTATAGAAGGATATTGTTGAGGTATTTTTAGTGATTAATAGTCCAGCTAATCCATAATGCAATATAAGCTTTTTTTTTTCTTTTCTTTTTTTTAATTCATTCATTGATACCCAGATTTTATTATTAATGAATCTAAGAATTATTTATTTTTATTTTTTAATTCGATAGTTAACAATGGGAAGTGAGGATTTGAATCATGGTCTCCTTGTAAAGAGGACCGGTCATTGCCATTAAGCTATAAGGCTCTTGGACATGAATGTAAGAATTGGTTTACTGTTTCTAAGAATTGAAATAGTTGTAGCTAAAGACCTTCCTCTCTTGAAAGGATCCCATCCCTTTGAATCCTTCAATATCCTCTAATTTTTAATTAAATAAGAGACATGTGGCATTTAAAAAATTCTAGTGGTCTTAAAAAACTCATGGAAATCACATAAAATCAAATAAATACCACATGTTACAATTCTAGCTAAAAATTGGAGGAAATTAGAGGTTTTCAATAAGAGTGGATCCTTTGCCCTTCATGTCCATCAAGAGAGTTATCAAGCATGAGTTTCAGTTTTTGAAGTGAAGAATCTATTCAAATTAGAGATGTGTCCTAACTTTGGGGATTTCTAATTGTTTGTGGGTTTTTATTTTTTTTGTTGGAGTTGTCAACTTGAGTATCACTAGGAGTAGCTTGCTTTGTATAGAGTCTGAAAGTGGTCTGTTTCTTGTAAACTCTTTTTCTATTTGTCTTAGGCTTGTGCTTTAATTTCTATAGTGCGTTAAGCTTGTTCTATATGGTATTGATGCAATCAAAGCTCTTGCTGCTTGTAGCTGAATTATATCAATGAAATAACTTAGTCATTTAAAAAAATAAAAATTCTAATGCAATAGAGGCTTACGTTATGATTTTGAACGTGTCTGTCAGATTTCTTTTGGGATTTCCATTTCACAAGTTTGGTATAATCCATTTCTTTTAATGAATAATCCATTTCTTTTAATGAATAAAGAACAATAAACAAATTTGGGCATAACTGATGCAAACTATCAAAAGTGTTAAACAAAAATTTTTGTAACAGAGACCACGAAGAAGAAGAGAAGAGCAGCATACTTGATGTTTGCAGATTGTTTAGAAATAGTGTCGTATTTGTATTAAGCTTAAATTAAATAGAACACATGCTTCTCACGTGATTATCTTACAATAACTGTTTCTTGTATTGTTCGATAGTTAGATTTAGTTGATTATTTATAAAGTGATTAGATAGTTAATAGTTAGTTAGATTTAGTTGATTATTTATAAATTGATTGTAGACACCTCATTTTGCCTTTTAAAATTCCAATAATAGAAAGTACACAAACTTTCTAAAAATTAGGGTTTAAAATGCAAATTCATTTTGATCATCCAATCGACAAATTAAAGGTCATCAAATGAATCTTTACATTAGGACAATCAAAATGACGTGTCACATGCTTAAATCAGACCATTAGATTGAAAGTTATTGTCGAATCAACATTTGACGGTAGGATTGTATGATTAAAATCCAATGTCATGCCATTATTTCTCTCGAAGTCTAATTGGTTCTTATTGATTTCATTTTTGCGGGTTCCTCAACCCAATAACACAAAGATAGACCTAAGCCCAATCCATGGAAAATCACCCCTAGCAAGGTTAATAACCACAAAATTAACCCAAAACAATGGGCTTCTAAGCCCAAGGAAATTACACAAAGGCCCTTGAGCCCACAGCTCAAAGAACCAAAAAGTCCACCAAGTTTCACCGAGTAAAGTGGAAAGGCTTCATGGAAGAAGAAATGTTTGTGGCAGAGTGCTAAATGTGCCATGGTTTGCACCAATCCCTTGGGTCTCACGCCCTATCAACTGCCATCTTCCTCCACCAAGCCAATTAGTTACCAATAGGTATTTAATGCTCACTTTCTGACACTCTGCAATAACCACTCAGTGGTTAGAATGGCCAAGTCTGCGGCAAAGGAAGACTTTCCTTTTACATGATTATACAGAGAAGGAATCCTTCGCGGCATGGCTCCAGACACGGCAGGGGGTATTCCAATCTGCACCACCACAGTAAACCATGCGCATCATCACCATGAGGGAAACTAGCCCCATCTAAGGTAGTGTCAGTTGCTCTGTAAGGTATAACGAAGATCAAGGAAGGATTGGAGAAAGTGCCTCTACCACGCATGAAAGTGCTGTCACTGTAAATACCAACCAGACATGGTTGACCCCAGCGAAGCCATTGATGACCAACTGACTCAAGCCAATTTGCGGTGGAAAAAGTCATTTCTATTTGAGAGAGTGTCCAGACTCTCATTTTCTTCCTCAAAAGAGACCTAGCACAAAAATGAGACCTGCCATGACTAGGAACCTTGACGGCTTCGCGGTGATTTGTCAACATCAGGGAAGCGTCTTCCATGAAGCCTCACACCTATAAAATGAAGAACTTAGCATCCATGAGGGGGGGAACGGGAACCATTCCCTGCAACTCGGTTCAAAAACCACTCAAACACTTCACTGCCTCTCTAACCAAGAAAATGCTTCAGACATACAGATAAGCCACAAAAACCATACGCTTCCATTATTTCCTATACAAGACCTTCCTATTTCTTTGATAATGGAGGAGGAAAAAGATGCACATAGCAATTCTCATGTATTCCTTGTAATATTACTTTTAATAATGGATACAACATAGCCCTTTAGGCATTATCCCATGGATGTAGGCCTCAATGGCCGAACCACGTCATTGTTCTCTCTCTCTCGCTTCATCTATCTCTATCTTTACATTTATTGCTATTACATGCTCATTCTATCTTAGTTATGCACAAAGGGAAAGAGGAATGACTCATCTATTTAGCATATTCATAAACAGAGTACTTCCATTCAAAACATGCACCGTGAACTTCAACCCCTTTATGGAGGATGGAGGATTAGAGTTTTGCTTCGACAAACTCTCCCATCATCCCTAATATAATCATTTACCATTGTTTATGGGCCTATTAATGTTTTGGTTTAAATACACAGCCAAGACTCGACCATTGGCTCACTTTGCTGCATGCTTAGTTTGTCCTGCCATACATTCATTACACTTTGCATACAATGAAACTCACTTTAACCCAAGCTCACCATCAAAGAGCAAAAGTGGTAATCTGTGAATCCAAGCATTCCACGGAGTGCAAAGCCCATTTTAAGATCACACTCCTATAGTGGCGGCCCAACTGCGAAGTGCAACTATTAGCCGCTGGTCCCAGCTAGCGAGAGTTTTGGTCTTACCTTCCCACAAAGAACTCATCACAACACGTGTCTACTTTGTAGAAAATGCACCTACAATTCTTACAAGAATTAATTATTAGTAAATGAGGTGACATTTTCTAGTTGGTTTGGAGTTTTAGCTACCATACATGCATACACATAGGATGGCTAGATTAAAAATCAAGAGGGAAATCATTTTAATTTTTTTAGAAAACTTTGAAAAAAATATTTTAATTAAACAAAATGATATATAATGCAATAAGAGGGAACAATGGATCCTAAAGAGGTTGAAAAACAGCCCCCACAACTGCCAAAGAGTTAAGGAACCATTACAAAAATTTGAAAAAAAAGAAAGAAAGAAAAAAAAAAAAAAAAGGTGTCACTAAGCATCAAAGTGACGACTGACACTCTGATCTAGGTTCAGTGTGCCAACCGGCACACAGAATGCCTAGGCCAACACTTTAATGCTCAAGTTGACACTATGATGTATCAGCCCATTTCTAGCTCATCTGAATTGACTTAAATGCATGGAGGCTCTTGGGAGTAGATGGGATCCCCGATTGATGCCCCCACCAATTTGAAAATAAAAAATTAAACTTTTTGACTCCAAAATACTCTCATTGCTCTCTTATAAATAGTAAAAGGATGTGAAGCAACTACGGGTCCAAAGGAGCCCTTTTTTTAGGTGCTCTCTATTCCAAAGAGGCGAAGGCGAAGCTCTGCCCGTTAATTACCTCAAGGGAGCAATAAAAAAGTCGATCTTTAGAATGCAAGATTAGGCATATAGAAAAATGAAAAAAAAAAAAGGGTGTGGTGATAAATAGGCATGGGATTGGGGGAACATGGAGACAGATTGTCTGAGCATGTTTAGTTGAGCATATGGCGCTGAGGATGTTGTAATTGGAGAACTTACTTAACCAGTTGGCAGTTGGGAATCCAGAACAACCCACTCTCACTTAAAAAAAAAAAAAAATCAGTTTACTTTAGGGGGTGTGCGGTGGGGGAAGAAAAAAGTCAGCAGTTAGGGTTTGTTAAATACTCATGTTTCGCCATATATTCTTTTTATTTACCTAATTATTTTTCAGTAACTTCGGTCAAAGATTTGTTACTTTAATGACTCCAAAAACAAGTAAAATAATGTTAGTATTACATATCCTTTCAAAAAAAAAAAATGTTAGTGTTACAAGAAAATTCTGCACTATTTTCTTAAAAAAAGAAAAAGAAAGTCAATGTATAATATTGTGTTTATTAAATTTTCAAAGAAAACTATATTCAGGACATAAAAAAATAAAATAAATAACAATATATCAATTTTAAGATTGGAATGACTTTATTAAAAAAAAGAAAAAAAAAAAAAAGAGAGAGAGATGGGAATGACTTTACTATATTATAGTATTATAATTTATACCCATAAACTCCCTTGTCTTACATATACAAATAGAATCTCTCTTTGTGGGAAGTCATTAAGATTGGAAACATAGTGTGCACTGCTGATTCTTGTGCTTGATGACATTTAAGCTGTCGTAGAGTTGGCAAATCTGTCTCGGTAGTTGTTTAACTTGTTTTAGACCTTCAAGTCTTCAACTTTACCTACTTCGACCTGAATCTAACTCATTGTTATTCACAAAATCCAGCAAAACTCACCTTTAAAAAGCCTATTGTTTTTCCTACCGTTTAACTTAAATAAAAATAAAAACTATTGTTTAATGGTTTCAAACATTATTTTTAATTGAAATAGTTAACGTACCAAAACAAGAAAAATTAATTAATACTAGGTGAAGGGTAGATTTTGTCACTTTCTATACCTCGGAAAAATGAAAAGCTTTGACCGTGCAATTGGATTATTGGCATGTGATTTACAGCCTAGCAAATGAAATGCATACAATTTTAGTTGACAGTTCTTGGAATGGGGACTGGGCTAACATGAGTAGGTTGATATGGATAATCTAAAATAAAAACCCATGTCCATTCATTGTGTTTGACATAGCCCAACAAAATGTGTTGACTTTCTTATCACCCCGAGTATAAATTATCATTAAATGAATAGAAAATAGAATTCAAAGAAAATAAGAAAACGTATTTTATGTAACGGTTATATGCACTATTTCTCTTATATGGACGTGAACCCCACACATATGAAATCATTCCCATTTTGAGAGAGATGTTACATGTAATCATTACACAAGATACAACCTCAAAAAATAAAGATGGACCTAGGCTATTACTTCAAAATCAAAGCAATTCTTAGTAGACCTATTGATTGGGTTGGTCAGGCTAGTTCAGGTTCGACCTTGATCGGGTGCAAATTACAAATGAGTCATGTTAAACGTGTTGTAAAACTTATGATCCTTACTCGAATTTGGATGAGTCAAGTTAACCCGATATGCCCCGTATTTTTTCACATAAAAAATAAACAAATAAATAAGAAACTTGAGTTTTTTTTTTTGGTCTCCCTTTTCAATACAAATAAATGAATAAAAAAATAAAAACAAAAGTTAAATAATACATAAATTCTTAAGTTTACTGTACAAGGTTCACTAGTCTAATAATCTCATACAAAAATAAAACAAAATCATGAGCCCTTAGCCAGCCTAACTTGCAAAATTCAGTTGTTATTAAAAAAAAGTTCATTATCTGTTGGATAGAAACAAACACTCCAACATAGCCACCTCTTATAACTGTTGAATTTTGCAAATCCAACAGCAGAATATTTTATTCTCTTAGGGAAGCAAGTAGACCACCTTTTGGTCAAGTGGGATCACCTTTGGGTTAAAACCATGTTTGACCTATTTTTCCATTAATCCACTACACAATAGCAACTCATGCCATTACCCAGCAAGTATGATCCATCCTTGAGATTCTTTACATGGTTTAATCAATTCTATAAGACCAAGGATAAGCCCAACGTAGAAGGGGGTTTATAAGAAAACTTAGAAAAATGCCTCAAGTCAAGCAAAACAACTCTCCTAAAATCATACAGTAGCTCCTAAACACATCAAGTAGATAGAAGAATCTCCTTAATGACAACTGAGTGCACAAATGGGGAAGTCTCTTTCTCCTCCATTACTAAACTCTTAATCTAACTAATTCCAATATTTATTTTTACATGTTTTACTGATATAAGATGTTTGGAGGCTTTGTTTTTCCTTCTTTTGTTATTGACAAAGTGGCTGGATCTGCTCAAGATGCACCTCTAGCCTTTGCCATTACTGTGGTGACACGAGTAGTGGACTCGACTTCCCAAACTTGAACACATTTCAATAGAGTTGCTCAACCTCGACGTGTGGCACGACGACAACAATGATCCTAACAACTTGCTTTATGCCATCAACTTGTTATGATGATGGCTTCATTAGAGTTATGGTGGTGCCACCATTACCATTTTATTTTTTCCATAGCTCATTGGAACGGTCTTTGTTCAAGCTTGGAGGTTCAGAAGTTGTTGCATCAAATCTACATCATCTTGTAGTGTGAGACACGGTGAGAAGCCATGCATTCAAAGAGTTCCTACTTGAAAGCAGAGTCCATCTAGAGAGATTGGAGTAATCGTGGGGAACGGTTGTAAGCATCTACTTGGATGAGTATTGGATTATACTCGTAAAGTCCTTGTATTTTAAGAACTTCTAATTTGTACATAGCGGAATCTTCACTTTTTGGTGTCCTTGTCTTATATACATTTCTGCTGCATCTATTTTGTGATATTGGTTTTGAAGATGAGTTTCATGCTTTATATGCTTTGTGATATATTTGCATATGTTTAATTTAATATGTGTTAACTTGTTCTCTAAACTGTGAGTCGTTATAGATTGTCGTTGTTGGGGAAAAATAACTGAACTTATGAAATTCCAAATATACTTAATTATTTGATTAATGTGACATGAAATTGTTAAAAAACATTTTTCTTATAAGGTTAATGTTCGTTTAAAAATAATATGTTGACTAAAGTCAACTTTTGGTCCCCTAACTTAGGGGTGTTTTCATTTTGGTCCCTTAACTTCAAAAATTTTCATTTTAACCCCCTCACTTTTTTTAACTATCAAATTGCACATTCTGTTCATTTCTGTTAAAAACCTCATGTTAAGTGCTTATTTGGACAAATAACATGTTATCTGATGTGGTAAATTTTAACACGTCATTAAAAAAAAAATTTATTTACACACTAAAATGTAAAACAACGCCGTTTTAATTCACAATTTTTAACCCCAAATTAGGGTTTCACTTTCACTATCACGTATTGCCTGCCTCCCTCCCTTTTCAATTTTATTTTTTATTTTTTATTTTTCACTTTGATGCGTACCTGCCGACGTGAGATCCTCCTCGCATCACATCACCACCACATCAAAGACACCGCCTCGCACCACCACATCGCACCATCCCGTGAAGACCCTGAATGGAACTTCCTTTACATCCTATTAATAGTCAAATTTTTCATGATGACGATTCTCATGATTGACCTTAGTTGAACATATGGGTCCATGTCTATTGATTATTTGGACTTCTCATGAGATTAGCCTTCAAGGATACCTCGAGCCCATCATCAAAGTTGAAAAAGTCTGGTCTGAGAAAGAAGCTTTGATCCAATTGATTCTTGTAAGGTGTTTTGGTTTTTCACCCCTTTTCTGAACGATACAATCCCGCAAGTTTGAAAATATTTTTCTTTTTGAATTATTTGTTTTGTGATTTTCCGCCTTGTATCATAGATAGTCTATTGCCTCAGTATATTGGTGAAAGGGAATAGGAGCAATGCAGGTTTGGGATGATTTCAGTTGACTAAACTCTTGTGAGAAGTATTGTCATTGAACTGACATTGTAATATATATTAAGCATATCAAAATCGACCTCTTAATATTTTGTTTAGCCAAATTTTATGTAATGAGAAGATCGAATTTAAATTTGAGTATTGGTAGCACAACAATGATGACTGAAGCAAGTGGGTATTGCTGAAATCCTGAATCTTTCTTGTCTTTCTTAAGCATTACAAATGATGTAGTGACTAAAATATTATAAAAAAACCAGTGGTGCGAGGCGGTGGCTTTGATGTGGTGCGAGGAGGGTCTCATGGTGATGGGTCTCACGACAGCAGGCAGGTATCAAAGTGAAAAAAAAAAAAAATGAAAAGGGCGTAAGGCAGACAATACGTGATAGTGAAAGTGAAACCCTAATTTGGGGTTAAAACTTGTGAATTAAAATAATACATTTTACTGTGTAAATAAAATTATGAATTAAAATGGTGCATTTTACTGTGTAAATAATTTTTTTTTTTTTTTTATGACGTATCAAAATTTGCCACATCAGATGACACGTCATCTGTCCAAATAGGCACTTAACTGGAGGCTTTTAACAGAGATAAACGGAATATGCAATTTGATAGCTAAAAAGAGTTAGGGGATCAAAATGAAAATTTTTGAAATTAGGGGATCAAAATAAAAACACCCCCTAAGTTAGGAGGCCAAAAAAAAAATTGACTTTAGTCTAATATGTTTGGAAAGGGAATTTATCTTGTGTTTAAAGAAAATGTTGAAAGTATTCGTAAATGGGCTTCACGCAATTTTTGCAATTGTTATCTATGTTTGGTGAATTTTTTTTTTTTTGAAGATCTTTAATTCTCTAAAATTTAAATGCATATATTGTGCACACTTTTGTAAATCTTATGGTGCATCCAGTTGACCCATGTTTTGATGACAGAGAGGAAAAAAAAAAAAAAAAAAAAAAGAAAGGATAGAGTACTATTTATTATAAAAAGAAATGTTAAGATTTAGAGAACTCTATAGGATAGAGTATTCTAATAACTCTAAAAAAGATTCTGATCCGTAGTAGTCCTGTGGTATTACCAGATAAACCCCGAATGTAGTGATTAGAAAGGATATTTTCGTAATTTTGCTTCCTTCTTAAGAAATAGTCCAAGCGGTCACTTTTTCTTTTGTTTAATTTTTTAATTTTACCTGAGTTGGCGCTGGTACTAGCCCAATACTCCAATCCCAGTCAAAACGTGACTCTCTCTTATCCCTTCTTTCACACACTCTCAATCAATGCTGAGTGGGCCAGCTTTACCTCTAAAGTCCATCCCAAAACTCATAATTCATAATACATTCCACCATAAAACGCATACCTCCACATCACCTTCCTCTCCCACCACCATCTGTCCCAAAATCCACCAATAGCACACAAATCCCACACATTCCCCCAATAACATTAACACCTTTACCCTCCAAAATAAAAATATCTTCCGCACCACAACACAAGGTCCACACTCCACACCCACACCATCTCTTCCCATTATAAGCATAACAAACCAAAAGCGTTTCTTACTTTGTTTCCATTCACTTTCCACAACACCAATATGGAGAACTACTCCTTCACTTCATATCCAGACTCCGGCGAGTCCTCTCCACGCTCCAGAGAGATAGACTTTGATAATCCTCCACCTTGGGATGACCAGCCGAATCAAAATTACAAAGCCAAATTCATGTGCAGCTATGGCGGCAAGATCCATCCTCGTCCTCATGACAACCAGCTTTCTTACATCGGCGGCGAGACTAAGATCCTTGCTGTTGATCGCACTACCAAGTTCAATTCCTTCATCTCTAAGCTCGCCGCCGTCTGCGCTGGCGTTGATTCTGATGTTTCCTTTAAGTACCAGCTTCCTGGTGAGGACCTCGATGCTTTGATCTCCGTCACCAACGACGATGATCTCGAGCATATGATGCATGAGTACGACCGTCTCTACCGTGCCTCGGCGAAGCCGGCCAGGATGAGGCTCTTTCTGTTTTCGTCTCCCGCTCAGTCCAGTTTCGGATCCGATGTGGCCAAGTCGGATCGTGAGCGTTTTGTGGATGCTTTGAATTCGGGTCCGACGGATCCGCCCAAAGCTCCGTCGCCAAACAACGTTGATTTTCTGTTTGGTTTGGAGAAAGGAGTCCCGCCGCC
Organism: Fagus sylvatica; assembly: GCA_907173295.1. Classification (NCBI taxonomy): domain Eukaryota; kingdom Viridiplantae; phylum Streptophyta; class Magnoliopsida; order Fagales; family Fagaceae; genus Fagus; species Fagus sylvatica. The sequence goes on along the minus strand of OU015767.1, from coordinate 9,431,175 downwards.
GCCGCCGCAAACTGCGGTCAAACAGCAGATGCAAGAGTCTGTGCCGGAACCTGTGGGTCCACCGCCTCCTGAATTCAACGCTCGCGTCTTCGGGTCGGAGCCGGTTATGAACCCGGTTGAGATCCATAGGCAATTGCAGGAAATGCAGAGGTTGCACATTGGGGAGCAGGAAGCGGCTATGTACAGGAGAAAGAGCGATGAAAACCTCGTCGGAGCTTACGCCGGAGACTACTACGTCCACAACCACAAGATGCCCGAAAAAGCTCCTCCTCCTGTAACCGGTCCTCCCAACACCGGATTTTGGCAGGAAAAACAATTCTCCGGAGGCGGTTACTCCGCGAGTGCACCGGACCAACCGATGTACATGATTCCCGCTCCCGGTACAGTCTACCATGCAGCACCAATGGTCCGACCAGTCACTGCCACAAACAATCAAGGTTACTACCACATGCAGCGCGTCCCCTCCGACGTTTACCGGGACCAACCGGTTTACAATGTGGTCCCGCAACCCACCCAGCCACCGCCTTCTTTACCGCCACAGCCGCCGAAAATGACGGCATACTCAGAAGGTTTCGGTGTGGTGCGTCAGGGCGGCGGCGGCAACAACAGTGGAATGGGGGCAGTGGATACAGGCGGCAATTACGCTCCGATGGCGGTGACTTCAGCGTATGATGGCACGGGGGGGAGACAGGTGTACTATACGGCAGTTCCGACGCCGTATCAGGGCGTTGCTACGGCGGTTAGTGGTGATATGAGGCCAGCTGGAGCGATGGGCCAGGAGGGTAATAAGGTAGTTAATAACAAGGTTTCACAAGCTTCTGTGTGATTATTTATAATAATATGATAAAGTTACAAAGAGAGATTGGAGTATATATAATAACTACTATAATTTTCAATATTGAAGTTAATTTTGTGTTTATTTGTTTTGAGATTTACTATATGATATGGATTTTGAAGTAGTTAACAAGGTTTACTATATCATGATGATCATATATATGGATTAGGGGAATTTATTAGTAATGGAGATGGAAATGAGTTTGTCTTTGTGATTAGATCATAATTACTAGTATAAACATTTTTTTTTTTTTTTTTGTAATACTTTTTATTTTTTGGGGATAAAATTTGTTACAAATCCCAGGCATTATTGATTTTGAAAGAAGAAATTAAATTTTATTGAAAATTCGAAAGAAATAGAATTTGGTTCAGCTCAATAATGGGTTGCTGATTGCTGAACTCTAAGCTCTTGGCTATTAATTCTGGAATAAAAAGTATTAGCAAAATTATTGTATAGTCAATAGTGTGATGATTTTCTTGCGTAATCTCTAAGTTTAGTGCCCATTTCTGGTTTATAGATTATTAAATTGCACGCCCATGTGGACCCTGAAGTGTGTGTGGACCCTGAAGTGCCCATGACTTTTAGATTCTATGTATTTCTGTTTTCAATTTAAATTTAATTTATCACCTTATAACAAATTAAATTCTATAGTTTTGAAAATAATAAATTAATTAAGTCTGGAACAACATGGTGTTAGGAGTTTAATATACATTGAAGGTTTACTTCGTTACCTTTTAAAACTATAAAAATGTAATTTTTCACTTTTAAAATTAAAGAGTATAATTCGTTACTTTTTCTTATTTTTATAAAATTAAATAAAATTATAAGTGATTAGTGTATAATAAAAATGATGATTACATGTGAAAATGATGTTGTATTAATCAAAATCTAACTCTAACAAATTATAAAATTTATTGTGTTTATATATAATATTGTTTGGAAGATTTTAGTATTCCAAGTGGAATGGCTGTTAATACTTGCCCAAACAAACAAAGTGGCTATCAACAACAATGGGGGAATATATCGAGATCTCGCTGTTGCTATTTATTCTTTTGTTTGAAAGGTGATCCATATTCTTTTTTCTTCATCTCCCTTTTCAAATGAATCAAGCATAACACAAGTATTATTAACAAAAGCTATACAAATGGAGTTCTTTTTTTGGCAACTGATATTTCCGCACCAAATTTTTATATTTCCACACTATTTAGAAAATTGTGTGGTTAAAAAGACCAAAAACCCCTCACTCTTCAGCTTTATTCTTTCTTTACTCTTTCCTTTCTCTCTCTCTTCACACTTCACTCTTCAGTCCTTCCTACATTTTACTCAACGCCGCCGCCTATGATCGGAAAAATTGGGCCATACACGGTGTTCATGACCCCACCATCCACTCCCAAGCCTACCGTTGAGCAACCAGTCTTCGATTCGCCGAAGAAGATCGTGGTTCCTCCGCCTCCACCAGTGCAGCCTCCACCTCAGCAGTTTGATAAGTCTATTCAGTCCTCCAATGACTCTGTTACCGGGTTCTTTAAGAATGCTGTCACCAAAGTACAGAATGGTATGTGGGTTTTCATGGATTTTCTCTTTTTTTTGCTTCTTTTTAAGAAAATGAAGTTTGGGTTTTTGAGAAATGAACAGGAAAAAAATGAAGAACCCAGGTAGAAAATGAATGCTCATGCAGATTTGTTAATGGGGTTTTTAATATTTTTCCGATCATAGGCGGCGGCGTCGAGTCTTTATTGATAGCCATTGAAACAAGAATAAAAAAAAGTGAGGAGAAGGACTAAAGACTGAAGACTGAAGACTTCCAATTCCGGTAATACATGACTCAACCTAAAGTCATAGCAGATATTTCCCAATTTCCATCAAAATCTTTCAAAAATTTTCCAAGATTTTCACCGTCTCTGTGATTCCCTCTCTAAATATCAAAAAGCTTATAAAAATAAAAATAAAAAAATAGTACCGGAACGCCAAGTTCGCTTGTGGGTACGGAGCCAAACTCATCTTTGGCAGTGAAAGTGGTGGTCTTGATAATCAAGGTTCTTGGAGATTTTGTGAGAGCAGCACTTCATTTGAGATGAGTTTTCATGGGTCAGGATGTGGGGAAGGAGGTGAAAATTTCTGGTGGTGGTGGAGGCTGATGAAGGAACTAGCAGCGGTGATGAAGATGATGTTGTGACTGATTTTGGAGAGAGAAGGGACAGAGGCGTTTCAAGTGTGAAGAGAGAGAAACGAAAGAGTAAAGAAAGAATATAGCTGAAGAGTGAGGGGTATTTGGTCTTTTTGACCACACACATTTCTAAATAGTGTGGAAATATAAAAAGTTGGTGCGGAAATATCAGTTGCCCTTTTTTTTAGGGATCAAATAAGCTGTAAAGAGAGATTAGAACACTGTAATTGTCATAAAGGTAGTCCTGCTGTCTTTTCTTAACCTTTTTCCCAACGTCGTCAATGGATCGAAAATAAATGCTTGTTGTGAGGGGGAAATGAATGATTGTTGTAGACCCTGAAATTAATGTACGATGCAAGAAGCATAGCCTTTTGCTGCTTCTTCTGTGTTGCTTTCGACTATTTCAAGGAGGATTGACTTGTAAAGAATCGGATGTCTTTGCGCAATTCAAAATATTCTGACCATTTTCTAATGAATAAAGTGGCTTCATGTAAACAGAATGAAATTGGACTAATCTGGATTCCTGATATCTATTTTTCTAATCCCTATGTTTATTGAGAAAAGGGTTTTCCCTAACTATGGGCTTGGAAACAACTCAAGTTTGAATCGAGGGTAAATTGATTGAAAAGACGTGTGAATAAATGTGGAACATATACTAGTCTCAATCCCATCCAGATTATCAATTTACAAATTTGCAAGACCTTTGGACTAATAATTTGCAGGATTGGACAGAACTAGATTTATTTATTTTTCTTTACTCATTGATTAAAAACAAGGAGATTGGTACAAGGTCATATCATGGGCCATGGCCAAAAGTTTCTTAATTTCTTGTTTCTTCGCAAATTGAAAATATTATCCTAATTTTTAGCCCCCCAAAAAAAAGATAATATTGTCCTTTGTCAATTCAAATATTGATTTAGCAGCGAAAAGCACATATAAAAACAAAAAGGGGAACTATCGCAGTTTGATATGTATCATTTCGATTCATCTTTCTTTGTCCACTTTGGTTTGTGGTTGACAAATGTGGAGGTTTAGTTAGCTATTGTTCACATCCAAATGAAATTTAAGTTGAAAAAATTAAAGAGACTATCATAACAGCTGGAATTTCCATAGACAGGTGTGCGTTTTCTGAGGAATCAAGCAGCAATAATGATCTCACGAGTCGTGAGTCACGACCTCTTTCTTTTAATTTAAGTATTAAGGATGGGTCTCTTTCCAGTGTTATTTGCCTTCCACCTTCATGATAGCTCCACGATAGGAGATAGATTTCACTGTTTTGTGACATATTTTTAGAGGCGTGGCGCCAATTAATACGGGAAGTACGAGAAAATATTAGGTCTTTGAGTAAAGTATTTGACTGCTAAGTTATGTTAATATACACCATTAACTTTACATAGTGTTACTGTAAGTTTTTGTTATATTATGCTTAGCTTTCAATCTCATTCATTGGGCGCAAAATGACCATTATGTGCACCTGACTGTATAGAAAAAAAAACATGTGCACTTGACCATTTCTAAAGCCGCAAAATTGGGATACAAATACTTGGATGTATGAAGGTGACACTCTAAATGTGATCTCTCTCCTCTTCAAAACTACTCTTCTCAATCTTATTGGACAATTGATAATTTAATTTTGGAAGTAAGATCTATACGTAATTCTCTCTCAAGATGGTTTGTTGGTTATAAGAATCTAATTCTGTAACCTACAATATTGCCAAGTGGGTCATTTTGTCTAACTCTACAGGAGTGATTCGTATCTTTTTCATTACTTCTGTGTTTACCCTCGAGACTAATTTCAACTAGTGACACTGATATAGATTAGGGTTCAACTAGGACTATGGTTCTTGAATTCATACGCAAATCGAAGTTGAGAAAGGAGGTTTTCAATCAATCAATAAACTCATAGTTAACCCCCACTCAGTGACATGGAGGTACTCACGGCAAAAATGGCCAATCTTGTCTTGCATAGAGAAGTAATTGGAAGGAAATTTTATCATATAACCTTCCAACTAAGATGCACCGTGAATTATTGTCACTTTATCAGGCTAATCGAAATTTCACAAAAGAAAATGTTATATTTGGTAATCTCTCGAGTGTGTAATATTCCGGAAAACATTTTGTGCTCTATTTTGTTTGTTTTCCTTTAACCACAAAAAAAAAAAAAATGTTTTATGTTGACTTGTGCTTTTTGTTGTACTAAACACCTGAAAATACGTGTCTTTTAGAAACTATTTTTTGAGTGGATTCTATTTTGCTTAATTGGTAAAGTCTCTTGTCATCGATCAAATGATCCGGATTTGAATCCTGCCTACACAAAAAACCATTTGGTATCTTGGTCTGATGGTAAGAGCAATCATTATGGAGCGGACTCCATAAGTGTAAATGCTATTATAACTCTTAAAAAAAAAAAAAAAAAAAAAAAAAAAAAAAAAACATCGTTCACCAAAACAAACTAAACATTTGTTTCTATTTAAGATGTCAATCATGTGGCAAAATATGAAATATTCATTAACCATGAATGGATTTTAAAAACTTTATGTTGGAGTTATCTTAAAAATTCTAGAGGATCTCAATTAAGGTTGTCAATACTGTACTAGTACCGATTGTACCGAGCAATATGTACTAGCCACTATAAAATGCTGGCTTGTACCGGCTATATTGAGGATTTTCGGTGTTTTAGCCAATAGAAGAAAAAATATTTTAAAAAATAAAAATGGGTTATAAAACATGTTATTATATATATACTTAGGTTAACATATTAGGTTTATAAAATGTATATAACAGTAACCCCAAAATGGTAAACCGGTATTAACCAGTACTAAAATATTTTCTTCCCTTGATCAAACCGAAACGATCTCTGATACAGTATTGACATTCTTGATCTCAATCCCTAAATAAATATATAAAATCATTTTATACAATACGGTTTACAATATTAAATGTAATATTTTTTTAATATACATTAGAAATTAAAAATCTAATATATTCGAACAACAATAAAGTCAATTCCAAACAATTCTGATTATTTTGAGTTTAAACTTCAAACTCTCAATATTTAATAAATCTTGAGGTTTAAAATTCCTCAACGGAACACCATTAATTGAGATTAGGATTGGGAATTTACTTGCGAAAATAAACCAAGGGTCTAAGTTAATTTAAAATGATTAGACTAAAATAAAATTCTAGCAAATTAAAATCATTACACTTGTTATTATTATTATTATTATTACATGGTTCAAATTTGTTTCCCCCCACTTCTTAAAGAGAAATTTGATGTGAAAGATGGGCAAGAATGTCGTGCATAGATACCTTTCAGTTCTTGTAATTTTTGCTTATGGGAAGTTTTCACCAAAGGTAGCTACCCACATGCATCATTAAGATCGTCCATTGGATGTCTTTAATAAACTTAATGAAAAGAAATTAACAGCATAGGTCAACCATTGATTCCTGAATGAAAATCCAAAATTTGAACTCATAAAAGTTATAAACTTATAATAATAAAATCTCTCTAGTTATTGATAGAAACTCATTCAAAATCTAATAACGCATACCTTTTCTTTTCTCACGGCCCACTCCACCACTGAACATGCTTACATGCTTTATATATACAATCCAGCCACCTAATTATTTTCCTATGAAATCACATTTTCCAACTTCAACTTCAATTTCTATACCAATCATGAGATGTATGTGGCAAGCCTCAAATAACTTGGGACCTATTTCAAATAGAAGAGGAATAGCTTGTGGGCTAGCTTCCACACAAGATAAGCTCATTAATTGAGCTAAACCCAACGTGGACTGGACTGGACCACTCAACAATCGCCCCTCCAGCTCTCACTACGAGACCATAGAGCAAAATTGACTTGCAACCCCAACACAAAATCACAAGAAACATGAATTACCCATATTTTGCCTTTCCTTGCATTTTTATTACCTTTTCCATCTCCTTTTTGCTCGGCTAATCTTTTTGGCATACCTCCAAACTCCAATCTTGTCCATTCAAGAACCTTATAAGTTATAAACCTTTCAGCAAAACAAAAGATATAAACTGATTAATATTTAGATAAAATATTTATTTTGGAACATAGATAGTGACTTCAACCCAACTCATCTCAGTGCAAAAACATTTAACCATATTTTGGGCTTTAAGAGAGGCCCATCCGGCCATCCTAGAGGCTAGAGGTGTCTCACTAGCGTCACCAACCCTTTCAGTTCCATTGGACCAAGCTATTGATTTCTATGAAAATGAAAACTACGAGGTGGAGTTTGACACACCTAGCCTCTCTATTCCAATATCCCGTTCATGGGCTTTCAGTTAGCCAGAGGTTAGGTGTGTCAACAATGGGGAATATATCGAGTCTTAACATTCTTGATAATATTGATGATTTGATCTTCAGTCCTGATTTGCCCAGCAATCCAGCATCAAGAACAGCATCTCGTTGTGAGTCTTGTGACCAAAGAGTGGCCCACCAAGCCAACTTGGAAACTGTAGCACTCATGTACTTACCCTTCAAATGCACAACGCCCAACTCCATTAAATCCTACCAACAGGAGGAAAGCGTAGTCTTAATGAATAAAGATATGTAGCGTACTGAGAGCCTCCCATGTGTGGGCGTGAAGATCTCTGGTTCCCTACTCTTGAGGTCATTGACTTTTGGTATCCTCTCCCTAAGGAAAGATTTTCTTTAAAACACTCCGTTGTTTCGTAATTAAATTTTCTCTCTCAGACCACCAATGGCTTGTACAATTTAAGTTTTTTAATAGGATAAATTATATTTAGGGTAAATTATACTATTGGTCCTTAATGTTTACTCAAGTTGCGCGTTTGGTCCCTAACGTTTAAAATGGGCAGAAATAGTCCCTAACGTTTCAAAACGATGCACAATTGGTCCTTCCGTTAGTCTCCGTTAACTTGGTGTATACGTGGCTAACGGAATTATGACGTAGACAATTTTTAATTGACATATAATTTTTTTTAATGATAACTAGGATATGACATGGCATACCCATTTAAAAATAATCCAACCTAAAAAAAATTAACCCAATCTAAATAAAAAAAGAAAACCACCCAAATTAAAATTAACCCACCTCACCCAAATCAAATTAACCCTAAAATTAGATTCTAACGTTATCTCCCTTCACTTCTCAAAATAACAACCAGACCAACAAGTCTTTCCTCTTCGTTCCTCACAAAACAATGGCTTCCTTTGTGCTTTGCAACTCTTCAATTAACTTGTTAGGTAATTATGTAAGTACTGGGGGTTCACGTGGCTTTGTACAAGATGTAGAGTAGTAAATCCTAAATCAAAATTTCAACGAAAGTAAAATCCAAATCTTTTAAATCTTTTAAATCCTATAAATTCCTTATTTCTCTCTTAAGGTTTTATCTGTATAGAACTGCTTAAAGTTAATTTGATTTTGTGATGCAGAGCAAGTTAAAAGAGTTGGGTTTGATTAAATGGTGATAGAATTGATGCAGTAAATACTAAATAGTGATCATGGTGTAGTCTGCACTTTTGGTTTCAAGTTATGGTGGAAGAGTTGATTGAAGAGTTGCAAAGCACAGTGGAAGCCATTGTTTTGTGAGGAACGAAGAGGAAAGACTTGTTGGTTTGGTTGTTATTTTGAGAAGTGAAGGGAGATAATGTTATAATCTAATTTTAAGGTTAATTTGATTTGGGTGAGGTGGGTTAATTTTAATTTGGGTGGGGTTTTTTTTTTTATTTGGATTGGGTTAATTTTTTTTGGGTTGGGTTATTTTTAAATGAGTATGCCATGTCATATCCTAGTTATTATTAAAAAAAAAAAATTACATGTCAATTAAAAATTGTCCACGTCATAATTCCGTTAGCCACGTATACACCAAGTTAACGAAGACTAATGGAAAAACCAATAGTGCATCGTTTTGAAACAATAGGGACCAAACACGCAACTTGGGTAAACATTAGGGTTTACCCTTATATTTACATCCATTCCTTTTGGGAAAACTAAACTCTTTACATTCTATTTTAAGAAAATGACAATCCATTCTAAAATTTGAAAAATAATTAACACTCAGTCCCATTTTTTATCATTTTTAAACGAATGTTCTACATTTAAACTTAAAATAATTAGAATTTTTTATTTTTTAATTAAATTTTTTATTTTTTTTAGTTAGGCATTGGTTAAAAAACTTAATAATAATAAAAAAAAGGACGGAGTGTTAATTATTTTACAAATTTGAAAGAGGAGTGTCATTTCCTCAAAATAGAGTATAACGAGTTTAGTTTCCCCAAAAGAATGGGGTATCAGTGCAATTTACCATTTTTAATAACAACCCTAGAAAAAAAGTCATGGAGCCACAATTGGATTAGCTGTAAAAAATTTTAATTAAATAAAATTCTCTAGTATTGTCAAGATTTACTTAATATTTCCAACTCACTCTAAAATAAATTTGACTCAATCCTTGTCTACAAGGGCGCTGGGAGGGAGGGGAAGAGGGGGGCCAAGGCCCCATTTGGGTTTTCCAAAATTCCCTCCTCCTCCATATTTTATAAATATTTATTTTTTTAAAAATTAGGTTAAATTTTATGTAATTGCTCCCTCCATTTTTTTTAAATTTATATATAAACACACTTTAAAGTATTTAGAGTCTCATTTTTTTTTTTTTTGTTAATATCACTTCTTTGTCATATATAACTCATTAGTTTTAGGAATATTTGAACATTTAAAGCAACCATTCATAAAAAATATATAACTAAATCTATTTAATCAAAATTCTTAATCTTTTACAAAAACAAACTCTTTTTAATTTTGCATTTAAAGAGTTGAGAATATATAAGAACTAGTCGTAAACCCCTGCGATGCACGAGAAAACTATTGAATATTATCTAAAAAATATTTCATTAAGATTAATTAAATCAAAAGAATAATATTAAACATTGTTTTTCTATTATAAATTCTTATCTTTAAACATTTGTTTAAAATATTTTTTGCTGGATTAATTTTTCAACTTCAATATCAAATAAAATGAACATTACTGATCAGGTATGATCTTAAACATTCAATAAAAAATAATAATTTTAGTAGTTATATATAAATAAAGTAAAAAGAATTAGTAACAGTGTATGGGTAGTATGGAGTTAGATATATTTAATCTAATTTTTTTAGTTTGATTATTAAGCATGAATGAAAGCCAAGAAATCCAAATCAGTTTTGCCCAAGTTGAAAGAAGAAGGGAAGTAAGGAGGAGAGGCTGAAACTATAAAATTTGAATATCTTTGTATAAGAGAAACTGAAGAGCATAGCTTTTTTTTTTTTTTTTTTTTTCAAGAATCCAATGGGGGAATGGCTAGAAGTTATTATTATTTCATCAAAAAAGAAGTTATCATTATTATTATTATTTTTGTTTCCTCTATATTTTCCTTCTTTGGTGGGTGTGTGGGTGAGGGTACATGATTTTTGTGAGTTGTGCCTATCCTATAGTTTCTCAAGGTAAGAACTAACCAACCAAACATGAGAAGTTGTATGGTAAATTAAGCTTAAATAATTATTTATTTTTAATTCATTGCCCCATTTAGTTGAGCTCAAGCTAATTGTCAAGTCAACTAAAAACATTCACTAAGAAGAAGAAGGCAACTGAAATAATTTGAATCAATATAATAAATTGATTGTATGTATCACAAATAGTTAGAAGTTTCAGCACTACCTCCAAAAAAAAGAGAGAGTTTCAGCACTAATTTTTGTTCACATGCTAAGTGCATGAAAGACTAAAATAGATGGTTAACTGGTTAAGTCATGAGTTCAAGATCCATTAAAGGTGTATAATTACCATTAAAAATAAAATAAAATCTAAATCCCATTTGAGCCGTTTCTTACAGATTTCATTGTGACAATTGTTTCTAGGTGTATTATAATTTTGCTGTAAATATGTTAATAGTATCTTATTCAATCCTTTAGGCTATTAAGTGAGATCATATTTTTTTTTCTTTTCTTTTTTACTGAGATTAGGATTTTAAATTGCATCAGTTAGTTTCTTTTAGATGCCCAATACATCTCTGAGTTCAAATCGGGTCATAACATTAAAAATTGCATTACTTAAAAAAAAATGGCCTATATTGAGTGCTGAATTTCTCCTGTTCAATATAGCATTCTCCTTAAGTGAGATCGAAATCCTCAAATTATTATAACAGGGAATCCTTCTACTCTAATTGCTAGTAGCTACAGTTGTTTCTCTCTAATAATATACATCAATTAGTTTAATTTATGTTTACAATAAGGGAAAATTATTCCAAAAAAAAAAAAAAACAAAAAAGGAGAAAAGAAAAAACTTTATTCAATCCGGTTCCAAGACTTCAATCTCCGACTTTGATGCTTTTGGTTTACGGTGGTGGTCTTGGATTTAGACCGAGACAGAGAAAGTTTGAGGGAGGGGGACTTTGAAGAGGCGGATCGGGGATGAAAGGGTGAGATCGGTGGAACTGGGTCTCTTGGTTTAAGGTGGTGGTCTTTGAAGAGGCGGATCGGAGATCGGGGATGAACTGGGTCTCTTGGTTTAGGGTGGTCTTTAGATCGGGGATGAAATGGTGAGATCGGCAGAACTGGGTTCAAACCGAGAAGAGAAAGACCGACAGAGGGAGTGCATAGAAAGACCTAGGGAGGATGAGTTGAGAAAGACGTAAAGCAAGAATGAGCAGTGGAAGGTGGAATAGGACTGTGTAAGAGAAAGAAAGTGGAAGGGAGGAATAGTTGTGTTCGAGAAAGAACTCAAGAAGTGAAGTCGGGTAGGGAATAAAAAACTGAAGGTTATAATTTTTTTTTTAAATATCAATGATGTGTAAAATTGTGAAGGTTCAAAAACTGATGTGTCAAAACTTTAAGAAGTCAACAAAAAGTCAAAAAAGCTTTAGTTTTACATTATAGTATAGATACATGTGTGTTATTTTATAGATTTCAAATTTATTGATATATTTAGTTTACACCCCTTAAATAAAATTTCTAACTTTAATTTAAAATTTAGGAACTAATATGTTAATGATGTGGCAAAAAGTACATGATTCAACCTTACGAACTAAGCACTGACCACGAAAACTTAATGTTTTTTCCTGAACCGAAAACAAAAACATATAAAGAACTTTGTGTGTGGAAATATAAAACTTTTTGTGGGGTTGGGTTGGGAGACAAAGCTAATGGTTTCACACGGATTTCTCACAATTATGGAGCATATATGAATATTTTCTTACCAAGAGATAGAAAGGAAGCATACGATAAGGACATGCATTACTTGGAAGACATCTAGATAAAAAGGCTATACCAAAAGGAGAAGAATGTAAGAGACAAAAGTAGGGTACAAGAAAGAATAAAAGGTATCATAGAATACTTGAGAAATGATGGAAGCATATAATTGAGAGAATCACTTAAGCAAACAGAAAACTAGAATCATTACCAATTCAAGAGATTTTACAGCTACTCACTCAAAGTATAAGATTAGAATGGTGATTTCTCAATTACTCACAAAAAGAAAATTAAGATGTCGGTCTTAGGCCAACTCAATATGGTTTGAGGTCTAGTGAAATATATATATTTTTTATATCATAATTTACATTTTTTTTTTTTTTAAATCTTCTTATTTTTTAAATAAAAAATACTAATTAAAATTTTTATGAAAATTGCACAACTCATCGTTTTTTTTTAAGCAATCATTTTTCTGACGATTTCGAAACCTTTTTGTAATAGGGGCCTTTGACCTAGGCGTAGAGCGGGTCTTGGTCGAGCTATCATTTACTCTTCTTCTTCTTAAAACTAATTAGCAAAAGAGGAAGACGTTTGCGGATTAGACTATTAGCTAGCCATTGTTTATTTTTATTTATTTATTTTTAAATCCTGCCATATGGTATAATATTTTAGATATCCGACATTAGATATCTCTGTAATATAATGAATGTATATATGTACATACGTATATATGTCATGTAGTTATAAATTTGAGATAAATACATTTTTTTTTTTTTTAGCTATGTATCCATACTTCCCTCGAGAAAGCTCGCAATCCTAAAGGAGTGGCAGTAAGTGGGGAAGGGTGTGGAACTCACCTAGTCAAACTTGAGAATACATTCAATAAGGATCTGGTGTAAAATCCATCATTTACACCCTCCAATAAGGAGCAGCCACATCAACATTTTCTACTTTATTTCACACTTCAATAAGAGCTCAGCCACACACAATAATAAACTATAAAAAACAAAAAAAACTCGGTTGCAAATGGGATCTGGAGAGAGAAGAGAGGAACGATAGGGAGAGAGAAATTGATCTGGAGAGAGAGAGAGAGACTGACATGCGACTGTAGATCCACAGATCGGGGCTCTCCGCGGCGGTCGTGGGCAAGATTCATGGTGATGGTGTTTTGGTTTTGGGTTTCCAGTGAGAGAGAGAGCTTGGCTCACGGTGAGAGAGAGAAATAGTGTCTCGACTTGAACAAGAAGGAGGAGAAATGGCTGTGGCTATCATCAACGAGATTTTGAAGACCTTGGCCTGTGGCCATGGTGGCCCGCCAGTGTCTCTCTCTGGCTTCTCTCTTTCTCTCTCTGCAATCGGGTCTTTTTTCTTTTTTGGGTTTTTGATAGTGTGTGGCTGAGCTCATATTGAAGTGTGAAATAAAGTGAAAAATGTTGATGTTGTTGCTGTTTATTGGAGGGTGTAAAGGATGGGTTTCACACCCGATCCTTATTGGAGCTCAAACTTTTACGTCTTCAACCGATTGTGTCACATCTAGTTGCTCATTTTAGTGTAATAAATGCACATATTTTTGGCCAAAAAGCAATGCTCACTAGTGGCATTTTAATTCCAATGGTATTCATCCTGATTTCATAGGTGAAAATCATTAATATGAAGGGTTTAAAAATATGAACTGTGTTTGGTTACAAACTAATTTGTAATCATCTTGTTATAATCCACAAGTATTATTTAATCAAGTCACATGACTTATTAAATAGGTCATGTGATGAAAAGTACACGTGGATGGTCTTATGAGTTGCAATGTAGTGAGTTGTCGGAAGATGATTACAAACTGGATTATAGCCAAATTATGTCTTTAAACTATTAAGTTAGCAATGACTACAACCTTCTAATGAGTATTTAAAACTCCAACAAACAATTTAAAATATTTTTAATCAAAATTCCCATTTCAAGTTCTCAAACCAATAATAAAATAAATTAAATATACACCCAAAAAAAAAAAAAAAGAAGAAGAAGATTTTACATGGTGAACCCTTTCAATTTGATGGAAAAAAGGACCGAACTCCAAAGAGTCCATTATAAAAACACCCGCTACTACTTTTAATTAAATTTATGTTGAAGTACTATATATCATGATAAATACAATAATATCATCTCTTTAGAAATAAATACAAACTCATTGAGCTAACGTTCCTTATGTTATAAGTTGACACATCTTAGTGTCCCCAATGAGGATGTCTAGGGTTCAACCCCCATTCCCCACCCTAATGTAGCAACAACAAAAAAAGTTACACACTCACTACAAAGGTCAAAACCTGATAAAACCAATACTGCAACTCGATTTTCATTTAAAATATTGCAATGGTAGTAGTACCTACAAACACCTACTAGAGAAAACCTCAATTTGTTTTCTCCATTATGTGCATTTTTCCGCTAGAGAGAGGAAAAAAAAAAAAAAAAAAAATCCTTTTGCACCATTTTTCTTTTCTCATTGTCCCAAGAATTACAATTATATTATGATAGAAACCATCGATATGAGCATCACAAATCACCCAATTCTTTACAATAGTGTCTATATATCTATATATATATAACTTCAATTCCTATTTCTTGGTAGACAAGGAGTGCAAATTTACTATTTTGAAAGAAAAAAAAATCAAGTGAACTTTCCTTTTAAACTGCTCTTGTGAAACTCATATACATGTATTTGCTTCAAAGCCCATATCTCCCTTTAGTTGGTTTAAGGCAGAGTTAGGCTAGATTTTGGCATTTGGGAACTTCGGTTTTAGGCAATTTCACACCAAGGGACTATCACCTTTTTATGCACTTAGGAAAATGACAACCTTCATAAAAATTATTCAATGGTGTTTAATTGGGCTATGTCTAATCTAAATTCTAAACTCTAAACTTTATTTATAATTTAAAAAGAAGGTAAAAAAAATAAACATTAAAAATTAAATATAACTATTAAACTATTTTGAAAGATATCGGAGGTCAGTTAACTTTTACTAATTTTCAAGATTCTTTTACTATTTTACTAGGAAAATGGTCATAATTATCACATGCATCGTATGTCAGTATATTTATTCTTCCTTTTAGAGTGTGTAGACCTCAATACTGTGTAAGATACACGCTATAAAAAGGAATATACATATATTTGATATATGAGATATACCTTCGCGAAAAATGGGATCAAAGTCATCAAATTGTTTTGTATGAAATGTTTTTTTTTATAACCGAAGTGGAGCCTAAAACATGGAGATACGTGCTGTATACAGGGCCGGTCCTGGGATAAGCCCAGCAAGCCCCTGGGCTAGGGCAACCCCCCACCCCAGGGGCAACCAAAAGGGAAAAAAAAAATTATACTATACATAAAAAAAAAAATTATACATATACATTAGAAAAAAAAAAATTTGTATTCATAAAATAAAATTTTTATTAGAGGGCAAAAAATATATTCAGAGGGTAAAAATAAAAAATAATCATAAACCAAGGGCAAAAAAAATATTTAGAGGGCAAAAAAAAATTCAAGGACAAAAATAAAAAATAATCATAACTCATAAACCAATTACCAATACACGGGAGGGCAAAAAAAATATTCAAGGGCAAAAATAAAAAATAATCATAACTCATAAACCAATTACCAATACACGGGAGGGCAAAAAAATATTCAAGGGCAAAAATAAAAAATAATTATAACTCATCAACCAATTACCAATACACAAGAGGGAAAAAAATATTCAAAGGGCAAAAATAAAATATAATCATAAAACACCCAACAGACCAACAGATCTAAGCTATAAACCAACAGATCTAATCAAAACTAAACTAAAAAATAAAATACAAATAAAACAATCCAACACACATTACTGGCAAAACACAACTTTACCAAACGTGCAAAAAAAAAAAAATCCCAAAATCACAATCCAGAAAAATCTCCCAAATCACCTTGAAACCATCGGTTCACCACGATCAGCCACTAGATCTCGGAACCACCGGTCCACCGGCACAAAGAACTGAAGGAGAAGTAGCCGAGTAGCAGCCTCTCTCTCTCTCTCTCTCTCTCTCTCTCTCTCAAATGCTTTTGAAATTTTATGCTTGAATCGGTGAATGTGACTGTGTTAATGAGTAATGACTGACTGTGTTTTGTTTTTATGCACTTTACTTGTTTGCTTTTTACTGGCTGCTGGGGAAGTGGTGGGTCAGTGCATGTGCACTGACTTGTTTGCTATTATTTTTTTTTTATTTTTTTTATTGAATTGTTTTTTACACTTTGATCGAATATATTGTGATTTGTGTGAGTGCTGTACTGTAGTGTTTGTGTTTGTGAGTATTTGTTTTATATTTATTTGAGACTTTGAATGTTGTGTTGTTGAATTATTTGAGATTTTAAATGTTGTGTTGTTGAGTATTTATTTGAGGCTTTAAATGTTGTGTGGTTGAGTATTTATTTAAGACTTTAAATGTTGGCATGTGTGGTGTGGTTGTGTTTGTATTGACCGAATAGTATAGTGTTATTTTTATTCTTTGGATGGGAGTGCTGCGCATTAGATTTATTTATCTGTGTTGTGTTTTTATTTTTATTTTTTTATGGGAGCGTAATAGTGCTATTAACACTAAAACATTTTTTAGTTAAAAACCATTAAACCTAAAATAATATTAATAGGTATTAGTTTAGATTTTTAGGAGTGTAATATATTTTTTTTTATTTGAACGGGATTGTAATATCATATAGGTTGTAGGTACTATAACGAAGAATGAGAATGACAAGAACAGAGTGAGGTCTCGAAAACAAAAGTCGGGATATTATAATAGAAAAGTCAAGCAACGAAAAGAAATAATGGCAAAATCATTAAAGGGTTTGACTTCTAACCTATTTAATGCAAGAATTCAAAAATCTCAATCTTCAAGTCAAGTTGAAGAAGCTAGTGGTGAAGATATGAATGAAGTCCATGTGGAGCCTAACAAGAGTGTTGTAGCAAATGAAGAATTTAGTGAGGAAGAAGCTAGTGGTGAAGATATGGATGAGGCTCATGCGAGTGAAGGTGTTGATGTAGCAAATGATGAATTTAGGGAGGAGCATAATGAAGATAATCTTGGAGATGGAGGTGTTAATGAAGAAGCTAGTGTAAGTATGCTTGACTTTGAGAAAGATGTTGATGTGAACTATGATCCGGGGTTGTGGGGAATTATTAATGACACTAAGAGGGTGATGTTAGTTAAAAAAGGTCCCATTAAGATCTTAAAAGAAAATGATGAGTTTCCAAAAGAACCGAATCGTGGGAGACACTTTTCTTCTAAACTTTACACTTGTGATCGTCCAAATGGTGAGAAGCAAGAAAGGAAGTGGCTTGTGTATTCAAATGGGTTGGATAGGGTCTTTTGTTTTTGTTGCAAGTTATTCAAGCATAAACCAATGACAACTAGTTTGGCTGAAGATGGAACTAGTGATTGGCATAACCTTCCTACAAAGCTCAGAGATCATGAAAAGAATCCAGAACACAACCACAATGTCGTGAAGTGGGTGGACTTGCAAATGAGACTTAAACAAGAAGCAACAATTGACAAACAAATGGAGGCACCAATCAACAAAGAGAGAGTTCGTTGGAAGTTGATACTAGCTCGAATAATTGGGGTTGTGAAGACTCTTTCTCGAAATAGTTTGCCATTTCGTGGAAGTAATGAGAAGATTTATGAGAAGAATAATGGGTTTTTTTGTCAACTTATTGAATTTCTTGCGGAATTTGATCAAATTATGAAAGATCACCTTCGGCGTGTGGTAGATAAAGAAGTTCAAAATCATTATCTTAGCCACAAAATTTAAAATGAATTGATAAGCTTGTTGGCAAATGAGATTAAAGAAGAAATTAGAAGAAAGATTTTAAAAGCAAAGTACTTTTCCGTTATCCTTGATTGTACTCCGGAACTAAGTCATGAAAAACAAATGTCAATTGTTATAAAATGTGTGGATGTTGAGGATGCAAGTGAAGTTAAGGTGGAGGAGTTCTTTCTTGGGTTTATAAAGGTTGATGACACGTCGGGGCTTGGGCTTTTCAAGCGACTTGAAGATACTTTGGTGGATCTTAAACTCAATATTGATGATATAAGATGACAAAGTTATGACAATAGCTCAAATATGAAGGGTAAACATCAAGGTGTACAAAAAAGATTACTTGATGTAAATCGTAGAGCATTTTATATTCCAGGTGAATGTCATACCTTAAACCTTGCATTATGTGATATGGCAAAATCTTGTGTGAAAGCAAGAATTTTTTTTGCATATGTGCAAAAAGTTTATACTTTGTTTTTGGGTTCAACACATCGGTGGGATGTTCTTAGAACATATGTGAAAGGCTTGTCACCAAAGACATTGTCGGTAACTTGTTAGGAAAGTCATATTGAGAGTGTTAAAGCAATAAAAAGTCAAGCGGCGGAATTAAGAGATGCCTTGATTGAAATATCAAATAGTTCTAAAGATGATGTTGTCATGGCGGAAGCTAAAGGCTTGTGTAACAATGCTTTGGAAGATTTTGAGTTCTTGATAAGCTTGTGTATTTGGTACAAAATCTTAGACAAAGTTAATTGGGTTAGTCAAGTACTTCAAAAAGAAGAGATCGATCTTGAGAATGCAATTATAAAAATAAAGGAGCTCATTTTATTTTTTGAGAAGCTTAGAGAAGATGGTTTTCTAGACTTGATGGAGGAAGGTAAAAAGCTTCCAAGGAAAGTTGGTATTGATCCGAAATTTACAATAAAAAGAGTAGTTCATAGAAAAAAGCAATTTGATGAGGATGTGGGAGAGGATGCCAATAGAAGTCAATCGCTGAAAGAGAAGTTTAAAGTTACCTACTTCTACCACATTATAGATCAAGCTCTTATATCACTTAATGATCGATTTGAGCAATTTCAACGTTATGAAGAAATCTTTGGATTTTTGTTGAATGGAAAGTTCAAAAGCATTAGTGAAGACAAATTGATTGAACATTGCAACCAATTACAAAGTTTCTTGGAATATAAAGAACATTGTAGTATTTATGGGGATGAGTTATTTCAAGAACTTAGACATTTGAAAACATTATTATCGAAGGATGTAACAAAATCGATTGACGTCCTTAATACTATAAAATCTTATTGGGAAGAGGATGGATTCCAAACAGTACGGGTTGCATATCGTATTTTGTTAACTATACCGGTTACAGTTGCTTCAGCGGAAAGGAGTTTCTCTAAGTTGAAATTAATAAAACTTATATTTAGATTACTATGTCACAAGAGAGATTAAGTGGCTTGGCTATGATCTCAATTGAGAATGAGTATTTGGATAAGCTAAATTACGATGACTTGATTGAAGAATTTGCTTCAAAAAATGCAAGGAGAAGTAATTTTCTTAGAGTTGGATTGTGCTAATTATAAAGCATCATAACCGGTTAAAAGTACAATGTAACCTTGATTTTGCATAAAAAAAAAATAATTTTGGACTTTATTTTATTTTTTTTAATATTAAATAATAAGTAGGGTAACCAAAATTAGGATGAGGTTAGGGTAACCCAACTCTCAGGGCGCCCCTGGCTGTATAGTGTGAAAAGAATAGATGCATATACTATGGTTTTCTGCGGTGGCCAATACAATAAATTGTTATATCAAGAATATATCCTCTAACTAGGCTAGAGGAATCCTCACTTTAATGTGAGCTTGAAACTCAAGCTTCGGCTCACATGGATCCCAAGTGTTCCAACATCGAATCTTTACAACGAAACTTCGAAATGAATCAACGTTGCAAAAAAGGTATCCCCTTTGCCATCTTGCCACGTGATGAAAGAGAAACTACTCTCGAACTTTCAAATTGATTTTTGATATTAATTAGTGTCTGTCTTCCTCTAGAATTCACCAACTAAAGTAAAGATTTTGTCTTAACTATGAAGTCACTGTAATTAACTTAATATTTTTGTTGGACAGACCTATCTGAAATATAACTGTCTCAGAAGGCAGAGTAGAGAAATGTCATCATGATGGTACAAAGTCTATATATTTTAGATTTTAGGTTAGAATTGTGCTTTTGGAGCTTTCTTTATTCTCTCCCCACATATATTCCCCAACTTTTTCGTCCAAGTATATGAATGCTAAAACACCTCAAAAACTAAACAAGTCCAACCTTCCAAAATAGCCTCTAAGCGACTTTCTCTCTGGTTTTGCATTGTTGGTTTGTATTTCAGATATGAATGAGCAAAAATATTCCTATCCATATCCTGCTCAAGGTACCTTCATATCCTCTTTCTTGTCTTAACTAGCTCCCCCCTCTTCTTTTTCTTCTTTGTTATGTTTTATATGCGGTGAAAGGCTGCTATAACTATTTTTTTTTTTTTTTAATTCGATAGTTACATATATTACAGCTAAAGGAAAGGCTGCTATAACTAGATTAAACATTAACAATCTCTTCAAATTTTTCTTTGAATTATTTTCTTAAATGATTACCCCTTTAAAGATGTCATCTATTTAATTTATTTTTAATAACTTCTTGCCCTTCTGTCAGCTAGAAGATGTTGTGTAACGTGTCATATAACTGGTATTTAATTGGGATGATATGTCCCTTTAATTAATACTCCCATAAATTTAAGCCCCATATATCTGCAATGATAATCTTGCTGAATGCTTGGATTATTTTTCAATTTGCACATTGTTATTGTTAATTATCACTATAGAGGGAATGTTATTATTTGGTATTGATTAAAGGGGCAAAGCAAAATTAAAATATGTTGTTATTCAATATAATTTGGCACAGGCCCTTATCAAGGACCGCCAGTGATGGCACCTCCTCAGTACTATGCTGCTCCACCACCCAAGCGAGAACCAGGTTTCCTTGAGGGATGGTATGTACTATAAAGTAGTTTTTGTCTCTCATAATTGCTTATAGCGTATTTACTTGTTTCTATTCATAGGTATTTGTGGTATAGGGTATTCCGATGTTGACAAATTCTAACTTTATTTTGTTTATTTGATTTGTGTGATTTTGCAGCCTTGCAGCTTTATGTTGTTGTTGTCTCTTAGATGAGTGTTGCTGTGACCCCTCCGTTATATTTGTTACCTAATACTATGTATACTACACGCAAAACGATTTCTTTGTATAAAGGTTAAGTCTTATATGTACTGGATTTTGTATTATTCTACATCAAAGTACAAATACATATTCTAGTCATCTTTTTTTGTTGATTTCCATCATATTCACATCTCTCTCTCTCTCTTTGAAGGGTACTGGAGATGGGTTTTAATTTAGGGTCGGTTATGGGTTGTTTTTTCCACTGCATGGTGCAACCCAAATCAAAGCTGAGCCACACCACAAAACCCGTTGGTGGTCGATGGGTGGGTCGACTGGTGTGATTGGCTTTCATCAATTTTAAACTGGGTTGGGCTTGTGGATTTAAATTGAAACCCATTAATCCAAATCCCACAAATTGTAATTCCAAAACCATAAATTTGAAAGGAAAAAAAAAAAAATAATTGTCGCAGAATCGAAAACTACAAATCCAAATCGTTAAGCACTAAGCTGAAGGAACCTTTCTACTCGAGCCAGAAGCACAAATTGACTTGAGCGCTTTCAAAGAGAGAGCCAAAAGCACATAGCTAACATAACAAGTAACAAATGCATAAAAAAATGTTTAAAAAAATTCATAATCGAGTAATCAATAACCAAAATGGTAAAAAAAAAAAAATACTAACGCCTTGTTTGAGGTGGAGGAAGATCGAAATTAAAAGAAAACAAAAAAGAAACAAAGCGACACCAATTTTGATTGAGGAAGACCATAGCAAATTTGAAGTGAGGTAGTGGAGGGATTTAGGTTTTTCAGATAGAGAGAAAGAGGTGAATGAAAATTAGGTATAGGGGTTTGAAATTTTGAAGTTTCGATAACCAAAACGGCATTTTTTTTTTGTTTTTTTTGTTTTTTTTTTTCTTTCTTATATATGAATGAAACGATGCTGTTTCACTCATATATATATATATATATATATATATTTCGGCCAGTTCGGTTTCATCGATTTTTTCAATCGCCAAACCACTCCGATTTAGTTGTCAGAAGCCACCTACCGGCAAGGAATAGGATTCTCTTTATTTGAAAATCTCTCCATTTGTCTATTTCATGGTTCAGATTTTATTTCACAAATCTAACGGTGTAAAGAGTGTCTTATCATTTAAAATTTTAAATGATGTGGCCGTCTGTATATTGTTAGATTTGAGATATTTAATCTAGACTATGAAATGGATACTCTCCATTTCATTTCAAATGGAGAGGATCCTTGTCTGGCAAGACAATCGACTTGGTCGGTTTTTTCGACTGCTTCCCTCGATTTCATTAATACTTTCTTTCTTTAATTACGGGTGTGAATGAATATATTTTCACTGACTTATTTAGTTTATAAAAAAAAGTAACGTAAAACTATAATTTTACCTAAATAAAGTCATGTGCACTTTAAAATATATATATATATATATATATATAAAAGGTTACATAAACTAAAACAAGCATACCCTAATTATGCTATAAAGAATCTAAGGAGCCTTTGTATGTGAACTAATCCAAGTCATTTATGAAGGGACACAATTTACTACAACCCACTATATGGTAACGAATAAGATCATCTATGTATATTATTAGTCACATAGTTGGTTTGTAGAATTGTGTTACTAATTGATTTGTAGCTAAACTCTATCATGAATGAAGTGCGGAACAAGTTTCTTATATGAGTTTGCTGATACCCACGCTAAAATGGTCTGACGTTTTCTATTTGGGTTGCTTCTAATTCTCTTGGAGAATCCTCTAAACAAAGCTAGAAGTGTGACTCAGCGGTGATGTAATCCTTCTCCAACTTTGCTAGAATTTCCTTAAAAAAAAATGGAGACAGAGAAGCATAAACGATTTCAACGAACTCGTTTATACATCCATGTGTATGTGACAAAAAGTTTGATGCGTTATGCATAATTTAGTGTAAGATAGAGAGTATCCTATATCAAAACAATTGTTTTCCTTTAATTTTAAATCAAAAGGAGCACGAAACTTAATTTCGTTAGTGGAAGATGATATGGGCAGAGAATCTCATCCGAAGGGCTCAATATGTCCTAAGGCTTCTAGCCCGACAAACTTCATGAGCCACAACACACTTTTTTTTTTTTTTTTTTAATGAAGTGGAATTATATTAAAAATAAAATATCATTAGGAGGGAAACACAAAAGAATATCTACAATTATTTCATGTTTTAGCCAAAACATTCCGTTCCCCTCTTGGTGTGCATGTTGGAGTTATACAGTTTCAAAACATTAGAGGAACCTACAACAAAAAATCATTGCAATGCATGGATGAGAGTTAAAATCAGTGTTAGTACGTATGAGAATGTCCACAAGAGGTCATCAACTTCTATTATGATTTTGCAGATGTTCAAACTTAGAACCTCAAGGGGTTGGTCAAAGTGGTAAAGACCTTGGTCTTGGAGATATGCTCTTTTTAAAGTTCAAGATTCAACACCTCTTAGATATAAACAATTCCTTGGCGCCACATCCTTTTGGTGAAAAGTTAGCGATTTATCTTAATCTGTGTAGGGAAACTTCCGAGGATGCGATGTACAGATCACGTGAATCCATTTCTAAGGAGATAGAATTCTTCCAACACGGTATTCACGATGTCAATGTTTCTAAAGAAACCACTAATCCAAGTATGCTGTCTTTGATTAAACCTCTTACCCAGCTTTGTCCCGAGTTACCCAACACCGATTGAGTGCCAAGCTTGAGGACTTTAAACCTCTTACCCCAGCTTTGTCCCGAGTTACCCAACACTGATTGAGTGCCAAGCTTGAAGAAGTCCTCTGGAGATGGTTTCCAACTAATAAGTTTAAACATTTTTATGTTGTTTTCCTTCTTCATTAAGAAAACATACTTTAATGGTGAAGGTTTGGATTCTATTTAAAATGGTAAACTAATAAGTTTAAACATTTTTATGTTTGTTTTCCTTCTTTATTAAGAAAATATACTTTAATAGTGAAGGTTTGGATTCTATTTAAAATGTTCGTGGGATTAAATTTTGGTTTTTCAACTTTTTTTTTTTTAAAATTTTTTTTTATTCATGTTGTCCAAATTTGCCAACAAAGTATGGAAAACACATCTTTTAAAAGAATGTTGGGGATTGTCATTAGTTTATATGAACCATGTTCATCAGCTACACTATTCATCTTCTAATTTATACATCGGTTTTGGGCTTTATTCCCCTACGGGATCTACTATTAAAGTGAGCAAATTGAGGTCCAGTTCATTTAATTATTCTTAACCTAACATATTAAAACTTTCTAAGTAATTTAACTTTATTTCATATTTTACATGCAATAGGTGCACTCGAGGAGGTTGATATAGTCCAGGACATGTTGTTATTTTTCGTTCCTTGTGGTAATGATAAGATTAATGAACCTTAACTTGTGTAAACTTAAGAATTTATGTATTTATTTTTTTCATTTATTTCATTCTATTATTTGGATTAAGAGGAAAATAAAGACAATATAATCAAGTTTAGTTTAGTTTTTTTTTTTTTTTTTTTGACATACACGTGAAAAAGGTACAAGTTATAGGGTTGACATGACCCTCAAAAGATTGAGTAACAGTCATAGGGTTTGCAACTTGTTTAGGACGACTTGTTTTCAAGGCCGACTCAATATAGTTTAAGGCCTAAGGTGACAAATTTAATTGAGACATTTTTTATATTTAAATATCAATTCAATAATATTTATTTAACTTTCTATATTATGATTTTTTTTATTTAAAAAATATTCTTCTTGCTTTTGAAATGAAAAATTACTAATTAAGTTTTGCTAACATCTCACTTTCAATTGATAATAGCTGATAAACTTAATTTCTTGTGACATAATCGATCTTAAGTAAGAAAGATGGTTTTCAATTATTAATTTGTTAGGTCGTTTTTCAAAAAGTAACAAATTAAAATTTATAATCTCAAAAGTAACAAATTAAACCCTCATTTTAAAAAATAAAATAAATAAATTAAACCTCAAGCTATTCCCCTTTTCTTTCTTTTTGTGAAAATAGTTTAAGGTTGCAATTAAATTGGGTTTTTATTAACCCAATATTTTGGGGGCTTCTTAGAGGTGGGGAAGAGTCAGAGAATACACAACTAACCTTTTCTTTTCTCTTTTTCGAACCAATTATTAATTTATTATAATATAATTTTGGGAACTAATTATAAGTATGGAAATAACATTTGCAACTTTCTTCAGGCGGGAGGCTCCAGAAGACGTCCAAATGGCCCAAAACCGTCATAGTAGTGTAGTTTCGTGGCACCATGGGATCAGTGACTCTTTGACAATTTTTTATTTTTTATTTATTTATTATTTAAAAAAAAAAAAACACAGAGCGACAAGGCGAAATTGAATATACTCTTTTTCTATTCTGGAATGGCGGCAAACAGTTTCTGGACCTAAGAAAATTCCATATATTTTTTTCTTATTCACATTCTACATCGGTTTATTGTATTGAATCTTTAAGGAAATTGGGGTACAACACAACTCAGTTAATTCTATTCATTTTAAATCATAGTAAATTACATTACATTACATTACAAGAGTGATTCTAAGGTTTGTACAATGTTAATGCCTTGGCATATTCACAATAGGTTGAATACTTTTTTCTTTTTTTTTCTAGTGATCATCCTCATTGGTCTTGTAACTGGGCTCCCAAAGTAGCTAATGGTGCTGCCCATTCACTTGCGAGATGGTCTCTTCTAAATAGGTTTTGGGGTGCTTTTGTTTTTGAGTTAAGTACCCCCTGTTTTTCTGCTGCTATGCTTAAGGATTCTGCCCAGGTGCCAAACTTTGTTGGTCCTGTGTAGTCTCCTGCCTTTTAATAAATATTTTCATTCATAAAAAATAAAACATCCCTAGAATGGTTGTGTTGAGGGCTCTATTTTAAGTCTTTGACCATGCAAAAACTTTATAGGGGCTCAAACAAGTATTAGCCCATTTATTTTTTATAAATTGTTGGACTTTTGACTCATATTACTTTTCTACTGGGATTGGGCCATTGGCCCATTTTCTCTTTACTATGAGTTGCACTTTGTTGGGGTCATTTTTTTTTGCCTTGCCATGTGTCGAGGTTTGATTTAGCATCTTCATTGACTCAGGTTCAAGTTTGGGAAATCAAGTCCGTTACTCGCATCACCATGATAGTGGGGAAGCCTAGTGGTGCATCTTGAGCAAATCTAGCAGCTTCTTTTAAGAATAGAAGATGAACATAATTCTTCAAATAATTTGTTGTAAAGAGAAGATATGAAAATAGATCGCAGAAGTGGGAAAATTAAGAGTGAAATAATGAAGGAGAAAGAAATATTCTCATTTATGCACTCAGTGATTACAAAAGGAATTTCTATATATGTTGTATGATTTTTTGCTTAAACTCATAAACTTTCTCTAAGCTTTTGTATGGTTGAGTGTTGTTCTTTTACATAGAACTTGGGTTGGCCTTTATAGGGTTGATAGGGCTATGGAACTAACCTCAAGAATAGACTATATTCAATGGTCTATAGCCAAAAGTGATCTTCATTCTTCCATTCCTACAATTAATTAAAGGGTTAGTTGTGGCAAAGAAAGGTCTATCCAAAATAATAGGAATACTGGCATCAGGATGCAAAGAAATAATGAAATACACAGGGTAGTAGAAGTTTTCAATCTTGATAAGCACATCCTCAACCATCCCTCTTGGTGTCCTTACTTAACGGTCAGCTAACTGCAAAACTGCAAGGTGATTGAAGTGGGCTTTAAATCATCAAGTCTCATTTGTTGATAGACAGTGAATGGGAGTAAGTTAATGCTTGCTCCAAGATCGAGCAATGTACGCTCAATTGAGTACTCACCAATAGTATAAGATATTGTGGGGCAACCTGGATCTTTGTACTTTGGTGGGACCTTGTGTTAGATGATGGCACTCACTTGTTCAGTTAAAAATGCAGTCTTTTTTCAAGTGATGCTTCCTCTTAATAGTGCATAGGTCCTTGATTACCTTAGCATAGGCAGGCATTTGCTTAATGATATGCAATAAAGGCAAGTTAATCTTAACTTAATGCAAATGTTCCAATATCTCAGTTATCACATCCAAATTCTTAAGTAATCACAAGGCATGTGGGAAAGGAGTGTGGATTGGGCATTTTTCACTTTTTTTGACGTTAGATATCCCACTTTTATCTTTTCCAGCTAGGGTTTCCTTAGATTTCTCACTTGCTTCAAGAACACCCTTCTCACTTTCCTTACCACTTCTCAAAATGGTAACAGCCTTACACTCCTCCTACTTATCCTTGGAACCTATCTTCAAAATCTAATTGTTAGGATTGGGTTGAGTTTGAAAAGGGAGCTTCCTTTTCTCGGCTCCACTCAAAACATTGGTAAGTTTGGCTAAATGGTTCTTGGTCTCTCTAACTTCCTCATCCATCCTAGTGAACATAGATTCAAACCTCTGATTTTGTTCACTCTACTTTTGCATTAAAGTACCAAGAACATCCTCCAATGGGGGTCTAGATGATGATGAAGATGAGTAATTGTTCCTTGGAGCTAGGGGATTCAGCTCATTGTCACTCTTATAACTCAAATATGGGTGGTTTCTCATATTTGGATTATAATTGTTTGAATATGGTGAATTGTTTGACCGGTATTGGTTGAATGCAAACACTTGTTCATCCGGTACATTTAGAAATTGAGAAAGTGACTTACATTCACTTGTGGTATAGTCTATCTCATGGAAAATCCTACATGTCTCTATTGGTTCCTCTTTGAAAACAGCATTGACACATCTACTTCCTTTTAGTTTGAGTACCTCTATCTCTTTGGTTAACAAACTGATCTTGGCACTCATATTATCCTCTTCCTTTAGTCTAAAAATACTGTCATCAAATGTGGTACTACTACTCTTATTCCGCTTAGTGAAATCCAAGGGATTTGGTCTAGTCCATGTGTTTGAGTTTTCGGCTATCTCATCTAGGTAATCCATAGCATCTTCGAGTTCCTTTTGTAAAAATCCACCTCCACATGAGAGTTGAATAAATTGGCGATCCCTAGGTTGGAGTCCCTCATAGAAATAGCTCACCAATCTCCAAGTGTCATATCCATGAGTTGGGCAGAAATTGTACATGTCCTTGAATCTTTCCCAAGCCGTGAATAATGTTTCATCATTTCCTTGAATTAAGCTAGATATCTTCCTCTTTACCTGTTGGACTTTGTGGGGAGGGAAAATTTTCTTATTAAACTCTTGAGTCATCTCCCCCCAATTTCCTATAGACCTAGATTTTATAGTGTACAACCAACCTCTAGCTTTGTCCTTAAGGGAGAAAGGAAAGAACCTCAACTTGGCAATCTTAATCACATGATGTGCATAAAAACTGTTAATCACCTCCCCAAAAGCTCTCACATGCACATAGGGATTCTCATTCTCTAAACCCCTAAAATCAAGAAGTATAGCCAGCAATCCTTGTTTGATCTCTACATAAGGTGCATTAGGACGAAACATGATACACGAAGGGATGGAACTCTGAGTAGGGTGTAATAGTTCATACATGGTCCTCTTATGCTCCTCAGGATTATTTTCTCTTTCTTTAGCCATTATGGAAGATGTAGGTGAATGTGTAGGTGTATCAAAAAGGCTTCCAAAGAATGTTTCAAAAGTTTCCAATCTACCTTTACCATTTATAACCCAAACGCTCATGCACAATTAAATGCAAACCAATTAGAGTAACAAAATAAAATAAAAGAAATTGAAAAACAGAATTAAGAGAGAATGGAACGAAGTTACTGATATAGTAGTCCATCGGTGATCTTAGTTCCACGAAATTGCCTCTTGAATAAGACAAAACTCCCCAGAAACAGCGCCAAAAATTGATGTCGCTCAATAATAAGCGGTATTTTGCTTAACAGAGAAAAGGGTTGTCGATCCTCAGGGAGCTTGTGTTTTCAAAGGCAATATGTGAAAGTGTTTATAGTAGTAAAATAGAGTGATTTATAGAAATTCAATGAATAAAAATGCTCTAGGGTTTTTGGGTGTTTCTTTATACTGATATGACTCCATTGTGATCTAGGTAAAAACTTTGTTCTAAAAACAACATACATTCAATTATTCTAACTTTAAAAACCTTTTTGACTTGGTTGATCTAAAAAAACTCAGGAACACTTTACTTCCATTGAAAATGATGAAACCCAACCTCTTTGCTTCCATTGAACAGCAAAGAATAGCTTAATGTGGAAACAAGCTAAAAAACCAAATACTGGAATTTCAAATGAAACCCAAAAGCCTTCAGGGTGGCTATAAGAAAATTCCACTTCATGTCATCATATGCTTTTTGAAAATCAAGATTCCTCTCCCTCCCCCCCCCCCCCCCCCCCCCCCAAAAAAAAAAAAAAAAAAACCCCTTCTTTCTTTCCTTTTTCGAATGGAAGGTGTGGACTATCTCCTGGGCTATTACTAAATTCTCTTAGATATTTCTATTTGGTATAAAGGCCACTTATACAAGATCAATGAGCTTATCTAGCAGAGGCCTTAGTCGAATGACTAGAATTTTTCAGATGGCCTTGTAGCAAAAGTTACAGACTAATCGGTCGAAAATGATTAAATTTGTTCGCACCTTGTGTCTTTAGGATAAGGGTTATAAAAGTATGATTCATCTCGCAAAGTAACCAGCCATCTCGGAAAAAACTTTGGATTGCAGCCACCAATTGAGCACTTACAATTTTCCAATAGTGCATATAAAAGAGCCTTGGCATTCGATGAGGTCCTGGAGCTTTGAGCAAATTCATCTCAAACACTACTTTTTGAATCTCCTCTTATGAAGGAATTCTCACCAGCCCTTCATTTTCAATTTCTGAGATACTAGGTTCTATCAATCCTTCCAAATTAATGGAGAACTGAGGTTTAGAGGTTCGGTAGACATCAACAAAATGATCAGTGAAGTACTTCCCTATCTCCCTCCATCCAATAAGTCTTGATCCATCATTAGTTATAATTTCATTTATATAATTCCTCCGCCTCTTGATTAATGTTGATGTATGGAAGAATTTATAATTCCTATCCCTTTCTCGAAGCCATATTTCTCTAGACTTTTGCTTTCATTTGATTTCTTCCTTATTTAACCACTTATCCAGCTCTAAGTAGATTGATGCCTCATATTCTAATTTCTTCTAAGTTAGTTCCCAGCTTTGAACCTCCTAAAGCCTTTTTTATAATTCTATAATCCTTGGCATGCCCAAAAATCTTTCTATTCCATTTCTTCAGTTCATACCTTGTATTATGTATTTTCCTAATCAGTTTGAACCCTTGTTACCTCCCAACTCTTAACAGCCAGCCTTGTTCCACCACCTTCAAGCTTGTAGGATCCTTCGTCCACATTGCTTCAAACCAAAAGGGT
Organism: Fagus sylvatica; assembly: GCA_907173295.1. Classification (NCBI taxonomy): domain Eukaryota; kingdom Viridiplantae; phylum Streptophyta; class Magnoliopsida; order Fagales; family Fagaceae; genus Fagus; species Fagus sylvatica. The sequence continues at coordinate 9,400,538 of OU015767.1, read as the reverse complement.
TTTAATAGCACCCCCTGCTCAAGATGCATATTAAACAAAATCGAAACATGATCAGAAGATGATGCCACTAGATGTCTCACTCCAGCTTTGGGAAACAAACATTGCCACTCTTGATTACATAGAGCCTGATCCAACCTCACTTTGATATTTGCCAACCCAACCCTCCTATTTGACCAAGTGAACTTGGATCCACAGAAACTTAAGTCTATTGATGCCGAATTGAAAACAAATTAAAATCCCCACACAATGACCCCCTCTCTTGTCTTCATTACACCCTATACAGCTTAAATCCCCAATAGCCAACCAAGGCCCAAAGAACACATTCACCATATTACTTAATAGACCCCAAAACCCCTCCTTCCCCACCTTAGAGCGAGGACCATTGTCACGCCCGAAACCTAACAAGGTCTAATGCATGAGAAGACTACAACCCAAACACCTATAAATTTGACTCCTACCATTTTTTGTGATTTACGTCAATCTAGAACATCAAAAATTTCTTTTAAAAAGATTCTAGTACACTAATCCATAAGGTTCATACATTGAGCCATTTACATCTATGTGTACAACCTCAAAACAAGTCAAAGCTCTATTAGTAATTACATTGAACACTGGCCACAACAGAATGGAGTTTTGTGAATAATTGCATATCAATATCATGCGTCTAAGTGGAATGAAAGTCATAACCACAAACAGATGACAAAATTTCTATACAAAATATCTACTAGGATGTGCAATCTCAGCAACAACTATGGGTCTAACACACCTAAGGTTGCACCACCAAAAATCCAACCTCCACAGAGTAGTTGCCTAACTATTGCCAAACAAATTTCAACTTGTCGTCACTGCTTGCTCTGTAAAATCATAATTAAACAGGAATAAGACAATACCCAGTAAGTAGCATACATAATAAGGGTAGGGGAAATGCAAGTTTAATAATAATAAGCATTTTATAAAACATAATTTGGGAATTGCCCATTGGATTTTTCAAGATCAATTTTAATGAGAAAATGACAAGAATGATTAAAACAATGTAGCACAAAGTCTTCCAAAATAACTCAGCATTAAACTACATAATACATACTGTGAGTCATAACAACATCAATAATTCAAAACATGAAATCCAACCCAAGGCCACGAGACAAGCCGTCACATAGACGAAACTCAATATCACCGTCACATAGACGGAACTCAATTGCCGTCACACAGACGGAACTCATTATGCCATCACACAAACATAACTCAATAATTGTAGCACAGATGGGGCGCCAAGATACCAATATCACATAGACTTTGGCATCCAGCTAGGTAATCATCGGGTAATCAGAGATTTCACGGCACAAAGGCAAAACATAAAGAGCTCACAGGTTTAGTTTAATCAAATTTGAAATAATGTCATAAAGCAAGTTTCCAAAACCATTCCTTGTCAATAAGGTTTATATCAAATTTCTCAAATAAAATATGCCAAGATAAAACATCTTAAGAATTTCCAAATAATCTAATAAATTCATCAAATCCATTATCAAAGGTTTAAATAAAAGATGCTTATCTTTTCCATGCTGGCAAATCATGCATTTCCCCAAATATAAATATAATGCAAATTTCTATGCTTCATGCATTTTATTTCCATAAATCAATGTAACAGAATTTGTACACATGGTACCTTTAGGAAAACCATAAAAGATATTTCAAACCTTAAAATGACAATTTGCAACAATGATTTATTTTTCTAAAAACCTCATTCAGTAGCTACTTACCTACACCCCTCTCAAAAAGCGTAATCTCCAACGCTCCTAGGAGATTAGTTAAAACCTATAGAAGACATGAACAACCCTATCAAGACAAAGCCATCTAAAACCTCAACTAACACTAATACACTCAATGATAAGGAAAATTAGGTTTATCCACCATTAGATGTTAGGAATCCAAAATCCCTAAATTTAAACCATAGAGAATCAAATGAACATCTTTATCAAAAACCCTTAACCATTCCTTAAATAGATCCACCAATCAAAACCCACTTCCTTAATCTAAACACTAAGGTTGCTTAGATTTGGAAAGAGATTAACAACACAATAAAAACCTTAAGGTTTAGAATTTGCCTTTAAAAAGATTGGGACAATGGAGCCTAGGAAGTCTCCAACAGATTTTCTCGGCAAATCCTACCGGAATTTCATCCATTGTAGTGGGTACAGTGGTGAGAGAGAGAGAAAGAGAGTGTGTGTAATGGGGGCAAATCCTACCGGAATTTCGTCGATTGTAGTGGGTACAGTGGTGAGAAAGAGTGAGAGTGTGTGTGTGTGTGTGTAATGGTGAGAGAGAGAGAGAGTGCGTGTGTGTGTGTAATGGTGAGAGAGAGAGAGAGAGAGAGAGAGAGAGAGAGAGAGAGAGAGAGAGAGAGAGAGAAAGAGTGTGTGTGTGTGTGTGTGAGAGAGAGAGAGAGAGAGAGTGTGTGTGTGTGTGTGAGAGAGAGAGAGAGAGAGAAAGAGTGTGTGTGTGTGGAAGAGAGAGGGTAGGTGGGCGCTCACGTGAGGATGGGGTGAGTTTAAAAAAAAAAAAAAAAAAAATTGGGTGTTACAACCATAAAAAGTAAGAAGAAGCGAAAGAGAGAGGGTAAGTGGGCGCTCACGTGAGGACGGGGTGAGTTTAAAAACAAAAACAAAAAAATTTGGGCGTAACAACCATAAAAAGTAAGAAGAAGCCAAGCTTTGATCTAGAGGATCTAAGTAAATCAGAGAAGCTATCACATTTCTATCCGCATTCACCACCTCCATTTCCACCCATTTTTCCACATCAACACCAATCCTCCAGATTTTCCAACTACCTCAACACAATAAGCCTTAGAAAATCCAATACTTTGCCTAATACTTTCAATTCTCTAAGATTTAGCCTTAGATTCCACCAAGAACACAACATTTGCATCCACTTCTCTAACTAAGGCTTTTAAAGCCCTTATTGTTGGGGTTCCACCAATACCCCGACAGTTCCAAGCCATGAGCCTCGTGGTGAATGGTGGGGCATTATAAGGCCCGCCTCCTAGGCCATTTGGATTGAAAATGGAGAAATAACATCATCACAAGAGATTCGAGAAGCAAAGATTTCTCAAAATTAGAATAATAGCTATAAATTATTTAAGTACAAAAAAATATAAAATCCTATGTGTGATCTTCAAAATCTAGTTTAAGGATTCTTTAACACAGAATGTAGTTATTTGTATCGTACTTAAAATTATTCATATACATTTTCATAAATATGAAAAACTTAAAGTTTGTGTTTAGTTCGTTAGGGGTGAATGCCGCTCGATTATTCAGCAATTGGTTCTTTAGAAAGGTGGGGTCAGTTACTCCTAGGTTTTACTACCTAGAAAAGAGCTTGAAGGACTCTTCTTTAGAAAGGTTCCCTACCTAGTTTAAGGATTCTTTAACACAGAATGTAATTATTTGTATCGTACTTAAAATTATTCATATACATTTTCATAAATATGAAAAAATTAAAGTTTGTGTTTAGACCATTAGAGGTGAATGCCATTGGATTATTCAACAACTGGTTCTTTAGAAAGGTGGGGTCAGTTACTCCTAGGTTTTATTATCTAGAAGAGAGCTTAAATGACTTTTCTTTAGAAAGGTTCCCTACATTATAATAATATAAATAAAATAAAAAATTTAAATAACTTTATTCTTAACCTCTCTCTATTGTAGTGTAGTCAGTCCTTTAGGACTTCATATTTGGAAAAGCACACAAAATGGTAAACACCATGAATGATGAATAATATTGGTGATGACAATGACTCATAAATTGAGAGCAGATGATTGAAATGGAATAAATATCTTTTATCTCACTTATTGTATTCTACTTTGGAAAAAGTTTGGTTACAAACCACATGACTCATTAATTATGTCATGTAACTAAAAGTACACGTGAATGGCCTTATGAGTTGCCATGTAGTGGGTTGTAGCAAGATGGATACAAAACTGATTTGTAGTTAAATTTCGTTCTTTTACTTTATACTGTACCAATTGTAATATTACACATTTCTAAATTGTTTCCATTTTAAATTTTTGTTATTTTATAAAAATAAAAAATAAAAAAGAACGTGTGACAAGTTATGATTGGTATAGTATAAAGTGAAATACAAAAAGTGTGACAAAGAATTTGTATTTATTAAGATGAATGCAGGGCCGGCTCAAGGCATTTTGTGGCCTAAAGCGATAATTTTAAGTGAGGCCTCATTGAGAAATAATAATTCATATTTTAAGTGAGGCGATAATTTTGAGTGTAGATGTATGTAGTAGATTTAGAATACATATGGAAAAATCTAAACAGTCTAAAATAAAAATAAATAAGATAAAGTAAAGTGCAAAACCTACTAAGATGAAAATTTTAATTCACTAACTAAAAAGAAATTAAGTCCCGACATTTAAAAATATGAGGTTTAATTTGTCATAATATTAAAGCTATAAGATTTTTTTTTTTACATTCCCCAAAAGATTTTATTAGATTATAATTGAGATTTGTTTTCCAAAGATTATACTCAATTTTAATTTTAATTTTATTTTTTTGGGTCCTTGTTCCACTTGGGGGCCTTAGCCCATGGTCTAAGTCACCAATGGGTTCAGCCGGACCTGGATGAATGTGGTACATTTTTGACAACTCAATGAAAGTTAATCTTGTCGTTAGAGAAGCTAACTAAAGTATTGATGCTTTGACTAGGTTGGCTCATAATTCTTTTTTTATTTTTTGGATAATTAAATAGTGAGAGAGAGAGAGTAAATGAATCCGGGTTCTCATCATAAACCATGAAAAAAAATCAGTCAATATCATGATTTATGACTGTAGACTCATAATCAAGCTTTGTTTTTTTTTTAAATCCTCTGTGTAAGTTCCAATGTACAATGTTCATTTCCATATCCGGCGACTTTAATACTAGATTTGTACCTTATAACGTCGGGGACAAGTTTATTTATGGCAAACCATTTTCTGCCAAAAAGAAAATAATAATAATCAGGAGTTTTTTTTTTTTTTTTTGATAAGTTATAATCAAGAGTTTGATGTTTAGGCTGCGCTCTTTCCCATTGGATTTTTGTTTCTCCGTGGAATTCAATGATTTAAGTATCTAGAACTACAAGTCCTATTTATTTGGAAATTTTTGTAAAATGTTCTAGTAATTCCTAGTCATAAATTCTTGTCCATTTAATGTCCGTAGGTGGGTAATATAGTAATTGTAATAAGGAAGAACAAGTCCATGAACTGCAGGAGCGCCAAAACCCGCAATAATGCCGTAGACATTTACTAAATTACCCTTGACATTAACGAAGGTGACCTGCACGCGCTTTCACCATCGGCAAGTCCCTTCCCCACCCCCCACCCCAAAAACCCAAACCCAATGCGCGCGTTCCCTTCTCGGTCACGCAGCAACTACTCAGTTGGTTTTCCGCCACGTCATCAGCAAGTGGGCCCCACAAATAAAAACCCTAAATGCACGACAAATTCAACCCAAATGCACCCCCAAACCCAAACCCACCCCCAGAGATCCCGTCCCCCTCAAATCCAAGGCCTCTGTAGGGAGCCACGTGCACCCACCCTTACATCCGAACCGTCCATGACAGGTCATGAGGTCAGTCCAACGGGCAGCAACGAAAGCCGTAGTAACCGTGAGATGAAAGATCAAAACGAAATGAACGGAGCAAGACCTGCCCGAAACATCCGCGGTCAGATCTGATCGCCTTTAAGAAGCGGCCCTAGCCTCCTCCTCTTCCTCGCTCAGATTTAAGGGTTCGATTTATTCAAAATCCCAAACCCTTCTCTTCACGTTTATATATTTTGTCTTTTGATTGTTTAAATTGTTAGAATTCATTTCATTTCTTGGTGGCCGAATCCATCTTCGGAGCGCGTGGGGGAGATTTTCAGAGGCGCGTGGGAATCACGGGCCACCCGATTGATGGTTTCTACGACGGCGGCATTGAGAATTTCGGAATCCGTAGTTCCATGGCGTCGGCGGTCTTAGCCAGAAGCACCGCCGCGAACGGAACAGGAGGAGGATTCATGGGCAAAGTCCCTTTTTCAAACCCTAACCCTAACCCTAATTTCAAAACCAAAAAACGGCACCAACAAAAACAACAAAAACAAAACCACCACCACCAACACCACAACGAAATCGATGAATCCCCAGCCGTGACGCAATCGGCAGCCGCCTCAGACGACGCGTCGTCGATCAACCACAGAAGACACAACAGCAGTACGACAACGGAATTCAACTTGAACAACAACAAGCAGAGCCAGAAGCAATATGTGAGCTTCAACATTGCCACCTATTCCAAGAAACAGCTCGGAGATCTCAAGTCTCGTCTTGTTGCCGAGCTCGACCAGATTCGCCAGCTCAGACACCAAATCGAAATCCAATCTACCGCACCGTCCAATCCGAATCAGGTTCCGCCGTCTTCGAAGAAATCGAAGAAATTATCGGGGAAAAAACGGCCGTTGCCGTCTTTGCCCTTGGATAACCCGATTCGGAACCCAAATCCGAACGAAGCGAGCTTGATGAAGGCGTGCAAGGATATATTGACGAAGCTGAGGAAGCACAAGAGTGGGTGGGTTTTCAACGAGCCTGTTGATGTGGAGGGAATGGGTCTTCATGATTACTACGATATAATCAAACAGCCCATGGATTTGGGTACCGTGAAGTCGAGGCTGGCTAGGGATTTCTATCGATCGCCGGCGGAATTCGCTAACGATGTGCGTCTTACCTTCACCAACGCCTTGACGTATAATCCCAAGGGCCATCTCGTCCACGGTATGGCTGACCAGTTACTTGTTAGATTTGAGGAATTGTTTCGCCCCATCGGTGATAAAATCGATCCCATTGGTAAGGTTTCTGTTTCTGTGGATCATCATCCTCAGCAGCAGCAGCAGCAGCATCGGGCTCATTCCGAACAACAGAGACGGGTTTTCGATGTGGATGGAGAAGAATTGCAAGCGAGTTCTTGGAACAACAACATCAACATTGACGATGAGGATGACCGTCTGGATGGTGCTGCCGATGATGATAATTCGATGCCGATTGTGGAGAAATCGGAGCGAATCGAGAAGGTTTCGGGGGATAATTCGGAGCGATTGCAGGCACCCACGAGCTCATCAAATCCCCCAATGAAATCAGCGCCACCAGTGAAGCCACTGAAGCAGCCGAAACCCAAGGCTAAGGATCCGAATAAGAGGGAAATGAATCTGGAGGAGAAGCACAAGTTGGGGATTGGTTTACAAAGCTTGCCGCCAGAGAAGATGGAGCAGGTTGTGCAGATTATAAGGAAGAGGAATGGCCATTTGAAGCAAGATGGCGATGAGATTGAGCTTGACATTGAGGCTGTTGACACTGAGACTCTCTGGGAGCTTGATAGGCTTGTCACCAATTGGAAGAAGATGGTCAGCAAGATTAAGCGGCAAGCCCTCATGGGCAACAACATGAAGAACAATGGGGTAAGTTTGCTTATTTGTCAGTTTAATGGGTTTTATCACAAAATGGGCATTGTTTAATTTGATCCAAAACTTGAGCAATTTTACTAACTTACGCTGTGAAATTGTAATTGTGTATGATAGGACTTACCTATGAGTGAGAAGATTGAAGTTGTGGCAAGCGAGGCTAAGAAACCCAAGAAAGGAGGAGAAGCTGGAGAGGAAGATGTGGACATTGGCGACGAAATGCCAATGAGCAATTTCCCACCTGTGGAGATTGAGAAAGATGTAGGAGGACATGCCAGTAGTAGCTCAAGCAGCTCCAGTAGCTCAGACAGTGATTCCTCCTCATCAAGTGGTATAACCCAAGTCTAATTTTCTTGGTGGGGCTTGAATTCTTTGAAAGTTTTGTTGAAGAAAAATGGCTGATTGTGAGGTTTGTTGCAGATTCGGATTCAGGGAGTTCTTCAGGAAGTGATTCAGATGCTGCAGATAATGCCCAGTCTTGAAGCAGAGCATTGAATTGTCGAAGGGCTTTCCAAGGGAAGAGTGGAGAGCAAGATAAGAAAAATGCTTCTTTGAATCCTTTCCATGAGAAGGGGTGTTTATGTGGTCGATAAGGTATAGCTTGTGCTATAATTGTTGCTTCCCCTTTAATTTCATATTTCATTGTAGTTTGTCTTATTTACTGAATTTATGAACTCTTTGATACAGGGAACGTTGAAACTCGGGAAGTGATTTGTGGACTTTGTAATTGTTGCAAGGGTATTGTATTGTTGATGAAATTGGAAGTGAGCACTTTGGCTGTGGCGTGACATAAATGTAAAAAGGGGGATAAAAAGAAAAGGAAAAAAAAAAAAATTGTAGGTTTAGATGGTAGAGAAATGTAGTGAAAAAAGAGTTAGAGATGAGTAGAAGATAGAATTAGATGGATTGAGATACCTATGTATACATTAACCGCATTTATACATGATGATTTTATCAGAAGCTTTTTGTGGTTCAATTCTCCATCTATTGTGTTGGGTGTGATTCTTTTAAGCATGTTACAAGTGACTTCCCAGGAGCCATTCCCTCCTTGGTAGATATAAGGGATTCCAGATGCCAGTTTGATTTCTTGGTGCACAAGTATTGATTGGGGAAGAAATATTGAAAAGCCTTTTAAAAGTATGAAGTATCTAAATATAACTTAAAATTAGACATAAATATAAGTAATAAGAAAAGTCCACATATCAGGTGTGTGTGACCTATACCAGGCTTTGGATTCCACAAAAGGAATAAGACTACAAAGTCTCAAGTTTCAACCCATGTGCTTTCGTATGGAAAGAATTTGCTGAGCACTATGTGTATGCACGTGGGTCAGCTAGGTTGATGGATGGCCGTTTGGAAGAAGAGTATTGCCAAATACTGAAAAAGATTTTATTTTTGCACCGAAAAAGTATTCGTTTGTTCTAGGTATATTGGGATTTTGTACATCTTGATGGGGATGGGATATTGCTTTCCATGGGAAGGCTTATTATTGCACAAACTCTCTTATTACTAAAATTATGTCCTAGACACATATACCTCTAATCCGGTCACATGATTCATTAAAAAAATCCGGTCACATGATTCATTAAAAAAGGTCATGTGATTAAAAATACCTATTTAATTGACACTTAGTAGATTGATTAAAAGAAGATTCCTTCATAAAACTATTTCCAAATTATTGCCTAAGTTGATTTTTGAGTTCTGAAAAGAGATGTATAGCTGAAGCAGGTTAGCTGCTGCCATTTGTGGTCATATTAGTCGGTGAGAGTGAGACAGTGACTTCAGAGATCACAATATCAAAACAGATATGTGTGCATGCAATTCTTTCACTTCAGCTAACTTCCAAAAGCATAATGAAAGAAACTGTTTAAGGAAGTACATAAAAATAATGTAATTTAGCGTAGTAAATACAGACGCGTTTGTCAACCCATCAATTTCAAAACTTCCCAGTCAACAACACTTCATTAACCCCCCCATTGAACACATAATGACAAGGTTCGAATAGAATGATGAAGAGTACTCACACATGTACCCGAAAAAACATTTTACAATATTTTTCAACAGGCATCCCGACCTGTAAGACTGATAGGTCACAATTAAACTAACTCATCCTTGAGAGAACATCAATACAATCACATGATTAAATTTAATTAATTAAAAACCTAATGTACAATAATTAAAAAAATGATTCCTAAATTTTTCCCCTCAGAAATTAAATAATGAGTGGTCGATAGATAAATTTGCTGAAGCTACTAAAGACCCGATAAAAATAGCCTCATTAACAATTTAATAAAATGTGCGAGTTTTTGTTAAAAAATGGTCCCATGAATTCTTCAACAAAAAGTTTGGTTTGAGTCCGCTATATAATTTCAAAATTTCCTGGCTATGACCATAACTCTTCCTATATAAAGTTATAAACACTCATGAGATGACAAACAAAATAAATACTAATGCAGACAAAACTTGCAAAATTTCAACATCAGATTCCATCTGTCCGAGGAAACTGAAACCTTACAGGTTAAGGAGCTCTAATCAGAGAATGCCAGAAAGTGACCATAAGAGTACTGCAAGAAGATTTCTGTTCAAATCCATCTCAAGAGTTCAAAATTCTGGTCGATATTTTAACACATCGCTTTCAGCAATTGATATGGTGACTGAAAGAATCTTCCTAGGAATGTATTGCCGACAAAAACAAATCTATTAAGCCTTTTCACCAATATCTTTCCTGATAGTGCCTACCTTTCCAGTTTCTTCAAATTAACAAAATGCTCACCAAGTTGAGATTCACAGGCGGCATGAGCATCAGAGTCCAAATTTTTAAGAAAAGACCTGTTCAAGTTATGGGTTGATATGATCTGAAGGACCTTGCCACAAAACTTCCGTACTTCAGCCCGCCTCGCCTGCTTTTCTGGCATGTTTGTTACCAACTCCTTTATCAGATCACAGAATTTATGCAGATGGCTTTTCACAATTTTCTTTGATGCATCTTGCCCACCTTCATCAGTGGAAACCAGAGATTTCAATATCTCAGCCACCAAATCTAGTGCTTCCACTCGCCGGAACTTTGACTTAGTGCTACCACATTTCTCCAAAAGGAAGCCAAAGAGATGATGCCCAATCCATGGCCTTCTTCGAAATATTTCTTTCAAAAATTCAGATTTTATTTGAGACTTTTTACTATCAAAGTATCCCACCAAAACACCCTGGAAAATATCAAAAACCCTCTGCAGTTCAGACTCCAAAAACTTTCCTGCATCAATGATCTTCAGGATCCAATAGGTCGAACTTTGGGCAAGGGAAGTAACCATTTTGTATCGGTTCCAGGAGACTGATTGCTTCTTCTTGGATGGGTTAACAGCAGATTTCTTCCTCTTAAATGGTTTTGATGCCAGCTTCAAGTTCTTTTCTAACAAAGATTCAAGAGTAGTTAGCTGAACACCTTCACCCTTTGGATATTCTTTTGCTTTGAGTACCTTCTTTTGCAGAATTCCCCATATACGCTGTCCAAGCTGTTCAGAACCTTCTGCAATGTGTGAGTTAACAAATGCTTGAGCTAGGTTTGAATACACTGTTAGAACCTGTGGTTTACCTGTGAAATAGAGACAACCACAACTACAAATAAGCAACCAGACAGATCATGTATATAAATCATTTCTTAAGTAATGATAATGTAACAAAAGATTTCCAAGAGCCTCGTAGCTCAATGGCATTGCTTGGTCTCCTTTATGAGGACAACCAAGCATCAGATCCTCCCTCCCCATATGTTGTAACAATTGAATTATCAAATCCCATTCATTTAATTTTATAGTAGGCCAATTGCTATATATCAAATAACATGCAACTCAAAACTTGCCTGGATTTTCATGCAGGTAAATTTCCAGCAATGACAGGACACGAAGTTTGAACAGTACAAGCTGGGAATGAGCATTTTCACCCTCAGCCTGATTCTTTCGCTCTTTGAAAATCTGGGCTAAGTAAGTATCCATTCGAAACATTGCATCATCATCCATTCCTCCATCCGAATCATCGGAATCATCAACAGCTTCTTTGCCAACTTCCCCAGACACAGCATTATCATCCATTCCTCCATCAGAATCATCAGAAGTTGCATCATCCTCCTCTCCTCCGTCAGAATCATCCGAAGCTTCAGGAACTCTTTTGCCAACTTCCCCTGAACCAACTACAGCCTCAGAATCATCTGTCTGCTCATCAGCCTCACCTGTATCACCCGTCTTAGCTCCATCAATTTCTTCATCTTCCTCAATACCAAGAAAGTTTTCATCATCACTTTCATTATCTTCACTCTCGGCATCCTGATGTCTAGCTGGTTTAAAAGTTTTCTTAACGACCCGCAACATCCGCAGCAGTCCATCATCCGTGATATCATCACAAAAATATTTAAAAACCTACAAAAAGTAACAAATGCCAAATAAATAGTCACATGACCTTTTTGCTTGAAATACCATTACCAACATAATGTTTGGTCCATTGATAGAGGAAAGTAAAGAGAGAAAATCTACAAATTCTCCTCTTGCCCAGTGTTTCTTTTGTCAATGGGGAGAGAAAAGAATGGAAAGTGTGAGGAAAAAATGTCAGCAGTTTCCACTTGGAGCAAAATAGATGAGATTTGGAGAGATTGTTGAATGCAAAGGAAGAAAAAAAGCGTACACTTCACCTTCACTTTCCTTACACTACCCACTATGCGCATGCAATATGTTTTTAAAAAAATAGATACATATAAACATACACACACAAAACCTTTCAAACAGTATATAATCTCCAATTTCGCAAAACATACATACGTACTTTTCTCAAGTTCTTTCTCCTCCCTATTCATACTTTTTTTCTTTCCAAAGAGAGCCTCTAGCACATGCATAGAGGCATGTTGCACGCCAAGAGGTTAGTTAGCAGAAGAGGTAGCTATCTCCTTTAAAGCACAACTTTTTCATTTATCAAAAAAAAAATTATATGGAGTATCCAGAAAATTTTATTAACACAAACTCTTTATGGTAAAATAATATGACTTTCCCCTTTTTTCTGTTATTTTCTGTCGTAGAATGTGACCAAAATAGTGTAAGAAATAGAAAAGTATTAGTCCAGATACTACCCTTATTTATAGCAAAAGATACATAAACAAATAATTCTTGAAAAAATGAACTCATAATCCATATCAACTATTACCATTTTCTCAATCAGTACCAAGTCCTTATAAACACTCCACCTATCTCATACTTTAATCTCATATCTTTTTTCATATCCAGTCCCAAGCCCGGATAAAAGAAGTTGTGCTAGATTGACAGTCAACTAAAAAATTGTCACATTTTATGAACATCGATCCTACTTGAGTTGAGTTGTGTATTAACTCTTTTTAGAATTATCTCCATTAATTTCTCAATTAGACAATTCACTACCTACCAAAAACAAATGACGGGTCCTAAAGAACTAATTGTAAGCAGCAGATATCTTGATAAACTCCAAAACAAAGGCTTTGGTTAATTAACTAGCAGAATTTTCAAGAACACAACGCAATAAGAGTATCAGAACTGAGAACTTCTTATTTTTGATTGGTAAGTTACGCACATACCCAGTAGGTCTTGAACCCAAGACCTCATCCTCCATTCCAAAATTATGAGAGGAGGAAGTGACATTTGAGCCTGAGCCAGAGCCAGAGCCAGAGCTTACAAACAACTGTAAATTATAGAGCAATTTCCTAACTACATATACATTTCACAACATTCTAATACCGACTAAGAAAGTCTAGGATATATAAAGATGAGGATTGAGGTCTAGAACATATCGTGAAAATTTAAATAGTGAGAACCCATAAACTAAACATGCCACTCACAAACCTGCTCAATAGCAGTCCGCATAGGATTTGATGACTGCGGCAGCAATGAAAGCAATGTATCCACAAGAACATCCATCAACTGAGGTGTCGCATCACCATCCATCTCGTCTTCTCCAGAGGATGGCAGAAGATCAGAAGCAGCAAAAGCTTTCTTGCAACAGATAATAAGTTCAGAGGCAGCTTCTGAGAATTCCCCTGGTCGAAGGAAAACTTGCAGAAGCAACTGGATGAGCAAGTACCTCAGTGCATGCAATTTATTTGCATCAGCACTAAGCCCACAATTTCTTTCCTGCAATCATTAATAGCATAAAGTTGCATATCATGTCACAAGTTTAAAAAATTGATAGACAAGAATGTAAAAAACTAGAAGTTAAAATAAAACCTTGCACTTTAAACTCAAAGCTGAATACCAAGTATTTCAAGCACATTATTAAATATTAATAGACCAGTGATGCATATCTATTGGCCTAGTAAGCAAGATACAATGGGCCCATGGGCCTTGTCTTATATGACTCATAGCCTGGCAGCACTCTGATTTTAGGTATGAATCTTCGGTATTGAGAAAAGGATAAATCATAAAATCAACCTAATTACGTTATAATCCATATAAAAATTCAAAATCTTTAAAATAATTGATTGTATACTTTCATATGGCATGTCATAGTCAACCACAAGTCATCCCAGCCTTTCATTTGTAAGACAAATAATGCAACATGAGTGGTAAGAAACTCAGATTAAGGATTTGAAAATCTAGCCCTCCCTCAAACCAATGCAATATATATTCTGTTCATGAATAAATAATTGAATAAATAGCAGGACCACATTTCAAGAACATCAATGATGAGGGTAAAGGACAAGTTACCTTGTTTTTTTTTTTTTTTTTTGATAGGTAAAATCTTATTGACTAAAAGAAGAAAAAGAGGCGCCTCCAAGTACACGTGTTGTGTACTAAAGTTGCATCATAATTCAGTAAAAAATCCAAGACAGTATACCTCTCTATAAAGCCTTTTTTCCATTGCTTCTAATCTTTCGAATGTGTTTTTGTCCTCATCACTCAAACTTCGAAAGAGGGAAACCGAAGGAATGTTGTGCAATGTACTAAGGAACCGCATGAAGTAAGCCCCAAGATCATTTGGCTCAAGGCCATTAGCCAAAGAACGTGGCCCCTCTCCCTTTTGAGCATTTGCCAATAATAACTGGAGCTGCTCAATACACATCCTGCAAAGAGCACTTGATGTGGTTGCTTTTGGCCACCTAAACTTCTCTTGTAATTCAAAAGATGTCACTTCAGTACCAAGGGATGCAGTGAACAAACCCTGAACGGCTAGAAATTTCAAAATTTCCATTTGCACCCGAAACTTTGCCTCAAGATCTAGCTTCAAATATTTCAAAATACTGGGGAGAGATTCTACAACCCACGTTTTCAAAAAATCAGAATTTCCTGTTGTCCCAACCAAATCCTTATCCTCAACTGAACCTATCTCTGAATTGTCATCTGTTGTTTGACTCTGATCTGAGGGTTCCTCCGAAGCATTACCTTCATCTACAAACAAGTTTGTAAGGTTCTGAATAAACAGCATACAACCAGATTCTGTTTTAAACCCAGCCATCAAATCTTTAACTGTTTTTGTCCGTGTAATGCTATCAAATTTTCCATTGCTGTGTTTCTGTAGGCCAATAATAACAGCAACTCTTTTTATATCGTCATCTTTAACCCAATTCGACAACTCGTTAAGAAAATGCTGTGCAACTTTATATAGCCAAGAGTCCTTTGTGGAAAGAACATCAATCAGACACTGGACAAGTTTGTATGACAGAACAATCGGGACAAAAGAAGCAGGCAACCTTGGGAGAGAAAGAAGAAGAACATCAAATACCAAGTGTTTACGGTCATGAGATGACATGAGAAGGGATCCCTCAATAATAATTTCACAGAAGCACTGAAAAGTGTTAGCAATTTCTTCTTCAGAAGAGCTACACTTGCGACTCTTCTTGTGTTTCTTTAATGAACTTGAAACTGACGCTGCATCTTCGACTTGCAAAACCATCTCAGGTAAAAGAATATTTAAAAGAACAGGCCACAAACTGTGAACTCGAGGCTGACAAAAGGTGGATTCCTGCCATATTTCACAAACAAAAATATCTTAAGAGTTCTTCCACAATTATAATTGCAGCAAACAAGAAAAACATATGAATAACACCTTGAAGCAATTAGCAAGAGAGGACAGATGGTCGGCAGTAAAAAGGTTGCTGGGGCTAAACGGATTAGGCAAAAGCTTGCTGAATATCGGGCTGTCATCAGATATTTTTTCTCGAAGTTTCAAAGCTAGAAGCAATGCATCTGGGTTTCCTACTTCAGTAGATCCTTCAAACCATTCATGCAGCCCTGGAGCTTCAAGAACATGATTCAACAAGGCTTCATTTGGCAACTGCAAAACAATAATAGGACAGGTAAATAAAAGTACTAATACAAAACTGCAGCAAGGTAAGCCACATGTGAGGGGGAAACCAATCCTAAAACATAAGGAGAGCGAGATATAAGGGAATAGTATTCTGCACTGGAAACATAAAATTGGCAGATGTAATGGCAGGAAAGTGGACCATTTTATAGTGCGGTGTGACATGGCTCAAAAGCTGTGGCCTTTACTTCTCTCTATGTTTCGGGTTCATTTAGTGACACCTGTGACTGTTAGGAGCTTTTCTTTAGATGGAGGAATTGATTTGGAAAACATGGCAGATATCTGGTGTGGAATAATCGCACTTTCAACAGGGAGTAGGTCACAATTACTGAACTGAAATCCTCGTTCGTGAGATCTTTGTTTGAGTAGTCTCAATGCATTGGACTTAGTGATAGCCATTCACTTGTCGATTTTATAGATTCCCTTTCGCATAGTTTATAAATTTTCAGTATTATTCTTTACAAGAGTTTTGTGTATACACCCTGTGTCAATAAAATCTCTTTTCAACATCAATAAAAGTAATATTTATAATAAAAAAATGTATATGATGGAACTTTTTATTTTTTATTTTTGCTCCTTGGATATTTTTCCAAGTTCAGTAGCAATTAAAGATTAAATCCACTATCAATGCACTTAAAAATAGAACTCAAAGCTAATGAGTCGTAAAACCATTTTTTTTCAACAAAGAAGTTTGTGTAGATGCAACACACATGTACACACACAGAGCAGCACCTCTTTTAAATTAGAATCCAAGTCTCCCACAACCGGGGCACATAAATCATGTAGAACTACTGGTATGCCCATGCAATGCACAGATCAAATAAAAATGATATGTAAAAAAGATTTCACCCTTTTGAATCTTAAGTATGTAAAGTAAAGGGGTAAAAGGATTGTACAATGTGGCTTAAGAAGAATAAACGGGAAAAAAAATATATGATTAGAGGAGAGGGTGCCCACTTGGCGTAATCACAATGACATTTACGCATTATTTAATGACTCAAAACCATTACCATATAATTAGTATGGGGTTTGAAAATTCATTTAAAAAGTCATTAAAATATTTGAAGTGCATTATCAACTATAGACACTGAAATCTATTACCTTATTTCTGGAAAATAAGACAGAAAATGTAAGTGCAGAAGTACAAATTAACAGAACCAATTTAACTTATCAGTAATAAATACCTTTTCAATCAAGTCTAAAAGAACTGAAACAGCAGGTTCTTGCAAGTATCGCTTCTTCGAAGCAAGGGAGATAAGAATACCAGTGAATTCCTTGATGTATGGAGTGTTTCTATCACAATTCCACTCATCAGTTAGTCTTCCAGATCGGGCGAGAGCACTATAAGCAAATAAGCGACCCAAAAGACAGTCCTTTGCTTCCTGCAATGCCATAAAAAAATGAATATATAGAAAATAGCAACTCTATCAAAAAACATTTTAAAGAATAACAGAAATTCAAGCCTACCTGACCCTTCATTGATGATGAGACCTCTAACAAATCAACTATAAGTTTCAGCAATGAGTCCAGTGTTATACTATGTATCGTACCAACCAAAATAGTCAGACCTAATGCAAACCCTTGTCTTGCACACTGCAAAAGCAATTCCAGCATATTATCAATGGGTTTAAGTAAGATTATGTCAATAAGAGAGACTGAGTAAGAAATCATGCATTTGGATGTTTCATTTCAATCAAAATTATGAATAACATACTTCTAAATGTTCTACTACATAAATGATTACCCAAAACAGGCCAGAATGCTTTATACATCCCATGAAAGGAATTTCACATAATCAGCTGAGTAACAAATTGATGACCTAAAAATGCGAATCACAGAATTTGAACCTCAAAATAATGTAAGAAAATGACATTTGAAATACCATGGTGCACTTATGTATAGACTAAATAGACAATATGTAGCATACCAGAATAGGATAGCAAAGGAAACATTATTTGGATTTCTGAAAGTGTCGAGCAACATAGGTGATCAAAATTAAAATTATAATGACAGCTATAACTTTGCAAGAGAAAAATCAGCTAAATGTGGAAGGTCATCAAGAACCCTGAAGAAGCAAATGAATTTTCTCAGATTTCCGACCCTAATAATTGTTCCCAATCGGGTGATTAAAGGATCATACCGGAACCAAAGTTCTTTACCATTTGGATCCAAGAAGGATTAGTAAAGTTCATTAACCTCTGCTAGTTCAAAAAAAAAAAAGGTTACCTTCTTACAAGCCTAAACTCAACAAAAGGATTTAACTTCCTAAAATTGAACTTTATCCAAAAATTATATGACTTGGAATTTGTTTCTACAGGAGATGAGATCAGTATGTTTTGGGAAATTTTAAAAAGGCCACCCAACGTGTGCGATTATATCTTTCTATGTTTCACATTTGTAATGAAAAAAAATAACATCTGGCACTACATATATGTGGAAGAAACGCTGTTGTATACACCCCGGGTACTAGTTGCACCCTTTATTGCACTATCTTAATGAAGTTTACTACATAACAAAAAAGAGATGCTGAAGAAATGCTAGGATATTTTATGCATTATAATATTATATTCAGATTAAGAGATGGAGAAACGGCCACAAGTATTATTTATACCAAAGAATGATTTATATAACATAAATATCTTTAGGACATAAAGATGTCATTGAGCATCAAAGTATCTTAAAATCCATATTTTCAGCAATCCAAAAGAATAAAACAGTGGTTCCTATGCTTAGCAGCAGAGGAATAAAAGGAGGGTTAATAACTTATCAGGGGGAAAAATAAATAGTAAATGTCCACACAAACATATACGCAGCCACATATATTTTGCTGACAATGCATATACATAACATTCATAAAAAATATTAAAAAACAAAAACAAACAAATAAAACCAAAAGTACCTCTCTTGATGAAGAAACTCCACGGATAAGCCTACGAATAGCATATCTCACAGAAGGTGCACAATTTTTCAAGCCATCATCCTTTTCAGCCTCCAATGTGAATCCACCCTCAACCAAATCCTTATTCTCAATCCTCTCATATGCTTCCTGAACTTCCTGTAACTCTCTTGCCATTGCTTCAGCAGCCGCTTCCCTTACTTTACCATCCGCCAATGCTAAGTCCTTAAAAACACCAATATGAAATTCAGGCAAACCACTACTCGTCGAAGACACCATGGGAGCATGATCTTCACCAGCTACCGACTCTACACCCATTTGTTTGGGCTTTTTCGGTTCTTCCTCATTTTCAGAAACAGCAGCATGCTTTCTCTTTTTGTCCAATGCTTTCCTCTTCTTCCTTCTCTCCATGGGTTTAACCGACAAAGCTCCATCGATTTTCTTCTCTTTTTTCATTTTCTTCTTCTCCAAAGGATTTGGAACAACATTATCATCCCTAACTGCATCTAATTGACCCTCTACTTCCACCTCCTCTACAGAGCTGGAGCTCCTTTTCTTACTACCCATTTAGACTAAACTCTTTATTTTGTTCAAAATTTTCTGTAGAGTGATAATATACCAGAAAAACAACCATTAAGCATTACAAACCAAAATAAAGATTGAATTTTTTTTTACAAAAAAAATGAAGCATAATAACCATTCTACAAAAAAAAAAAAAAAAAAATCAGTATAAATCTAAATACTTCATTCAGAAAGAGAAACATCCACAAACTAAGCATATAAATTTTGATAAGAGAATAAAAATCCAAGTATTAGGATCATATTTATGTACCTTTACTAGTAGCTGATTGGATGCTGGGAAAAATAGAAGAAAAAAAAGCTAATGGCTCGGTTAGGTTAAAGAAAGAGAAGCAAGTGCGAACCTTTTAGGGTTTGGGGGGTTTGAAGAGCAAACAAAAAACTGTGCGTTTTGTCCACTGTGAGTGTGGCCGCCAATTGCAAAGGGGAAGCGGAGAGGTAATTGAGGCTTCGGTGAAAAAGATTTTATATCTCTCTCTCTCATATTTGCGAAGTTGACCCTTTATTTTGTTCATATTATAGGAGACGCCTACAACACGGCTATGACCTACTTTCTTGGCCTCCTTAACTATTTTATATTAAAAAACATTTTTAGATAATATAGGATTTGCATTGCATACCTTATTATTATTATTATTATTATTTTTTTTAATTTGATAATTGGGTAATTGGGAATTTGAAACTCTTAGTATTGCATCCTATATTATAAGATTTTAACCAATAAGATCTGTTTTACAATGATTGCTTTTTAACAAGTGATTGATTTATTTTTGGTATATGAGAGATTCCGTCTCTTGTTTTAAGTTTTAGATAGTAAAAAGCTATTACAAGAGCATGTCCTTAAGTTCTCCTTAATTTGTTCTAAAATTAATTTCTTTTTTAGATGGAGTGTGCATTCTACAAATATTTTCTATGTTCGATAGCATATTATCAAAAAAAAAAAAAAAAATAGGTGTTGAAGAAATTATTCATTCCTCCCGCTACATTGTATATGTAGTCCTCCCAACCAATTGAGATAAGTAATTTCTTATTTATTTTAAGTAGCCACATAGTCATTAACACGTTTATTTCTTTTGGGAGAACCAATAATTTGAATTTTCCCCGTTGATTTAATAGCTGAAGTGGCCAAATGAAAATAGAGTAGTTCTGAAAGATGAAGCGTGTGGTGATCATGGTATTGGCTTTTAAATGTGCACAATGCAAGTGGCGTTGACCTATTCAAATTAGAAGCAGTTACATCAAAATGGTTGTCTCAAAAACAATTTTAAGGAGATACCAACACCAATCTTGAAGAATGACAAGTAATCTCAATTACAGAGTGACACGTGTGGATAGTGCGAACTAACCGTAACCGTCAAATTCTAATTTATAAATAGAGGTTCATTCCACAAATGAAAGCACCACTAACCATGCACAAAACCAAAGAATTTGTTCTTTATATAAGAGAGATCATTTTAGTTTTAGTTTAAGAGAGATATGTTCTTAGTTTATAGGGCCTAGTGAAGGAAATTGATGCTTGTAAGTAATTATTGTGATTACATAATCTCGTTCAAACAAGTGTATGATAATCTAGTGAAGTTTGATTTAAAATTCATAGTTGTTTCTCTTATTTGATCCGCAAACGTGATTGTTTCGAATTAGTTTGGTGTTAGTGTGATAATCTAGGCTTTAATATGTTAATTTACATACTTCAAAGTTCAAACAGGTTACCAATAGTCAAGTTATACTTTGAATGGGCTTCTTCATGCATGATCCTATGGAACTATAGAATACTTAAGTAAGGCATTTTCATACCTCTTCTCTTGTCCACAAAATCAAATCTTTATATTCAAAACTTGTAT
The DNA here is from genome assembly GCA_907173295.1 of Fagus sylvatica. Taxonomy (NCBI): domain Eukaryota; kingdom Viridiplantae; phylum Streptophyta; class Magnoliopsida; order Fagales; family Fagaceae; genus Fagus; species Fagus sylvatica. The sequence goes on along the minus strand of OU015767.1, from coordinate 9,379,442 downwards.
AAAGCCTCAAACCACTTGTATTAATACATACAGTAACTATCACAAGGGTTCAAATCTCTCATCCTCATTGTTTTATACTTTTATCTATCAAATTACCAACAAAAAAAAAAAAAAAAAAAAAAAAAAAAAGCAAATTAAAACACACAACTTGGTTTTACTTATTTGGAAACATACTATTACTTGACTTAAATATTTCCAAAATCTCCAAATAGTAAATCCTGACACCACCAAACAATAAGATCCAGTGAAGCATGAGCAGAGACATAGGTATGAGTGGGTATTACAAACAGATTGAGAAAGAAAACATGATAATAATAATAGAGAAAATACTTAAAGGATTAATCTGAATAACTCACTGAACTAATCTAAAAAAAATAAATAAATAAAAGAGTAAAATAAGTACATTTTTCAGATCTAATTCCTCACTAAGTTCACATTCAAGGTCTAGTATGGCTTCCTTATAGGACATAGTAAATGAAGAAGACCAAACTATTGAACAACCCAATAGTGATCTTATTAACTAGAATATTCCACGAATAAATGAAAATGAGGTTTATAGAACCTCATAGGTCCAATCCACATTTAGAACTGAGTACAAAGTAAAAACAGTAGAACGAGCCTATGCTCTCAGTAAAAATAAAGAACATTGTTCTTTGTTTAACAAACAAGCCATTAAAAGCTTCAAAGAAAAAGGCTACAAGTTCATTCATACTGGACTTGTCCAAGTTGCTATTAAGCCATTAACCAAAAAAGGCATCAATGCTTCTGTGTTATTGATATTAAAAGATGCTAGGTTCAAGGTCTTTGAACCCAGTTTTCTCGGAATGGTTGAAGCCAATCTTTATAATGGTCCAATCCATTTCAATTGTTACCCAGACCTCACCATAAGTTTGGATGATGGAGCCCCTGAAAAGGCTCTTACATTAAAATATTGAAACTTCCGAATATGAAATGATAGAAGGAAGTAGACCCTTGGCTTTAATATATAGAATATATTATAAGTTACTAAAACAAATTTGAATGCCCAAGCTTTATCAAAAAGTCCAAGAGATAAAACTCTTTTGATTCAATGCAGTTCTGATGATATTAATGCCCAAGTACCAAAAGTAATAAATTGGAGTGATGTTAAATTACTCGCGGAATGGCTCTTAGAAAATGAAATGCCACCTAGGAACATCCCGATGGAAGATAAGTTTTGATCATAGTAAACAAAAAAAATCTCTTACAAATAAAATACAATAACTCTAATCCTAGACATTCTTATGCAGGATCTTCAGCCTCAAATACTAGGATTTAGAAGAATACATGAGTAAATTAAGTCTAAAAGACTTAAAAGATATTAAATAAAAAGGAATTAAAGAAGAAAATTCTCAAGTTCAATTAGCCTATTACACAGTAAAAGATGAAATTAATTTTGAAGAAAGAATCCCCGATGATATTGAATCAATAACAGAAACTGACCTCAATGGAGAAATAATTTATCCAACAACAAATCAACTACTAACTATTAAAAAACCATTTGAAATAAATTTGAAAACTTCTAGATTCAGAATTTGAATCTAAAGCTAATAAAGAAAAAATAAAATCTTATAGTAAATCTCATACTAAAAAAGAAAAACAAGAAATATTTAGTAAGTGGAAATCAACAATGCAAGATCTAAGAACCAAAATTCTTTTCTTCAACTTTGTTGAAAACTATTATTTTGAATTAAAAAACTTAAATCTCTTAACTAAGACTTATTGGACAAAACAAAATAAAACCATCGTCCAATCCAGTCACCCTCCAAAAGAAGCTATCCTAATAACAATTGACAAACGATTACTAACTGCATCACATTTCAAACAACCAGAAATTGAAGCAAAACGAAAAATTGTTGTGCAAAATAATTACACTAATAAATGTCTTTACACCATCAGAGATCAATTAGATAAGATTGAAACCATAATTGATACCATTGACATTAAAAAACAAACCATGAAAAAGTCACCTTTAATAAAAATACCTGAAGTAAAACAAGGTCTAAGCCTTAAAAGTACTTCAACAAAAACCCAAGAAAAAATCTTGGTGGGATAAACATCTCATTGAAGAATCCAAGGAATTAATAAAAAATGCTATTAAAAATGATGAAGAAGGAAATCCCATTTTCGATGAGAGAATTGGGATGGGTATTCTTGATGGAGTTAACTCCTTAGTCTTCACAATAATAAAACACTTCATTGGTATAACTAGTAACATCACATCTAGGATTCATGATCAATTAAGTAATCTTAAATGTCCTATTATGAGTGACTTTAGATGGTATGAAGATGTTTTTACCTTTAGAGTAATGCTTAGAGATGATAGTAATAAACCATTCTGGAAAGAAAAATCCATTGATGGTTTGCCTAATCTATTTGCTCATAAAATCATAACAGTTCTAAGCAACTCCAATGGGATCATTGACTATGATACCCTAACATATGGAGATATAATAAGCACCATCAAGCAAGAAGGTTTTAAAATGTGTATTGAACAAAGAATAAGTAAGCAACAAACCGATAATAAAAGAAAAGCTAAATATGAAATGGGTAATTTCTGTGAACAATATGGGATTCTCCCTATTGCTCCCTCGAGAAAGAAACACATTCATCATAAAAACTACAAAGATCATAGAAGAAGTAAAAGCTTTCATAAAAATAATAAAAGCTTTGAACCAAGTGAATATTACAACAAAAATAAAAAATTCAGTAAAAAGCTTAAAAATATGAGAAAAGATATGATAGTAAGAAAACTGATAAGTCAAAAGTAAAATGTTACAAATGCCAAAAGACCAATCATTATGCTAATAATTGCAAAGTAAAACAAAAAATTAACCAATTAAATATTAATGATAAAGAAAAAGAAGATTTATATAAAATTCTCGAATTAAGAAATACTGATAGTGAAAATAACGCATCTGAAGATGAGGCACCATCCTCCTCAACAGATCATTCAAAAACCTTCTCATCAAGTTATCATTCACTAGACATTAATCTTGGCTGTAATAATAATTGTTGTTATAAACAATAAATATATTGACAAAATCAGTAAATGTTCTCACCAAACAGGAAGAACAAGAAGAATTGCTTCTTGAAGCAATTAGTAAAATCAATAACCTTGAACTAAAAGCACAATACCTTGAAAAACTTAGAAAATTATTAAATAAACAAGAAACTAATAAACAAAATTTACCTAAACTAGCAATAAGCCTTTCTGAAACTTTCGAAAGATTTAAGAAAATTAAACCTAAGAAAGTAAATATTGAAGACTTACAACATGAAGTAAATCAAATTAAAGGTGAAATTAAACAATTAAAAACAGATAATAACAATCTTCAAGATTGTTTGTCGATCCTTGAAATAAATATATAAAATGGAAAACCAATTCATTAATAACCAAGACAGTTCTTCCTCTGAAGATGAAAAACCTGAATCTTCCCAAAGATTAGTAAAATCAGATAGTGAACATAAATATGTTAACATAATAAACAACATAACTCCACAAAAGTGGCATACAAGAGTAAAAATAATAATCAACAAAGAAAATGAAATTAACATCATTGTATTAGTTGATTCCGGAGCTGACTTAAATTGTATCCAAGAAGAATTAATTCCTACAAAATACTTTGAAAAGTCAACCGAACAATTAAACTATGCTAATGGGAGCCAAATGAGAATTCAATATGAAACTAATAATGCTCATGTTTGCCAAGATAATGTTTGCTTTTAAACCCCATTTGTCTTAGTAAAAAACATGACAGACAAAGTAATCCTTGGATTACCATTCATTCATTTGTTATAACCATTTATAACAGAAGAAGATGGTATTACTACAAGTCCTTTAAGACAGCCAGTAAAATTTAAATTCCTTAATAAACTTGAACAAAATGATATTAACCTTCTTAAAGAAAATTTAATTTCAAAGTCAATATGTTTAATTCATAATGAAAGACAACATTTGAAATTTCTAAATGAAGAAGTAAAATTCCAAAGATTGGAACAACAATTAAATTGTAAAATCCTTCAACAAAAAATTGAAAGATTCCATGAAAAATTAACTCAAGAAGTTTGTTCTAATCTTCCTAATGCCTTTTGGTATAGAAAGAAACATGTAATCAAACTACCATATATTAAAGATTTTAGTGAAAAACACATCCTCACAAAATCAAGACCAATTCAAATGAATCAAGAAGTAATGGAATTCTGTAAATCAAAAATAAATGATTTACTTAGTAAAGGTATAATAAGAAAAAGTAAATCCCTTTGGTCGTGCCCAATCTTTTATGTCCAAAAAAATGCTGAACTTGAAAGAGGAACACCAAGACTAGAAATAAATTACAAGCCTCTTAATAAAGTCTTGGAATGGATCAGGTATCCAATTCCTAATAAAAAAGACTTAATTAATCGGTTAAGTGATGCAATAATCTTTAGCAAATTTGATCTTAAGAGTGACTTTTGGCAAATCCAAATCCATGAAGAAGACAAATACAAAACAGCTTTCATAACTCCTTTCGGTCATTATAAATGTAATGTAATGCCATTCGGTCTAAAAAATGCCCCCAGTGAGTTCCAGAATATTATGAATGAATTATTCAACCCATTCAGTAACTTCTCCATCATCTACATTGATGATGTATTAATTTTCAGTAAATTGATTGATGAACACTGGAAACATTTGGATTCGTTTCTAGACATTATTAAACACAATGGGTTAGTTGTATCAACTCCCAAAATTAAATTGTTTCAAACCAAAATTCGATTCCTTGGGTACAATATCTATCAGGCCAGAATTAGCCCAATTGATCGAGTAATCCAGTTCGCTGATAAATTTCCAGATGAAATCCTTGATAAAACTCAACTCCAGAGGTTTCTAGGATCTTTAAACTACGTTGCAGAATTCTATCAAGGTCTTAGGAAACAGTGTAAGCCTCTCTTTGCTAGACTTCAGAGTAATCCTCCTCCTTGGTCACCAATTCACACTTCAATCGTCCAGGATATTAAAAAATATGTCAAGACCTTGCCCTGTCTTGGCATTCCAACATTAAATTCTTTCAAAATTATTGAAACTGATGCCTCCGAAATAGGATATGGTAGTATTCTCAAGCAATGAGTAAATCCAAACTCTCCTGAACAAATTATTCAATTCCACTCAGGAGTTTGGAATAAAGCGCAAAGTAATTATAGTACTATTAAAAAAAAAAATTATCTATAGTATTATACATTTCTAAATTTCAAGATGATCTTTTGAATCAAGAGTTTTTAGTAAGAATTGATTGCAAAAGTGCAAAACATGTTTTAGAAAAAGATGTTCAAAACATTGCATCAAAACAAGTTTTTACCTGATGGCAATCCATATTAAGTGTCTTTTATTTTAATATTGAATATATTAAAGGAAGCCAAAACTCCATCCCTGACTTCCTCACCCGTGAATTCTTGCAGAGCAAAGATGGTGGATAAAAAGCCACAAAAGCCTTCCTCCAGTAAAACACAAACTATTTAACCCATTAAACCAGAATTTGGAACCCCTATTACCCCAAGTCAACTAATAACATATGATCCTCATGGGATTACTCCAGTAAACTCCCCATCCAAGATGACTAACCTTGGAACCATAGTCTAGCTAAGCTTTTACTCGGCCTTAGTATCAGATTATGACCCTTTCAACCCAAAAGGCAATCCTCCAATTTCCAGTAACTAACATCCTCCTCCAACTCCGTACTTCTACAGAGACTCCCATAAATTGTTCCAAATTGAGCTATGCCACAAAGGCATTACCAAACCTATGGAACTAATAAAACACTACTATCCCCCAAATTTTCATTATGCTCCCACTGAGCCAGTAAAAAATCTGATTTATTATTAGGATATCCTTGTCCAAGAAGGATCCATTAAAATTGAAACAATTTATGATAAACAGACCTCCAGAAAGCCCCTCTATCATAAAATCATCATCCATAAAATTACCAACCTCCAAACCTGGAACTCCCACCCATGGGTACTAAAATCTCTTAAGGGAGAAACTACAAGAATGTATTCATACTATGATTACATTCAGGCATGGACCAATGTCCTTCTTTTCCAAAAACCAAATATGTCCCATTCCTGGTTCATTAATTGGGGCCCAGTCTTCAACATTAACAAAAAAGAACGCCAGTTTCTGATGTGGTTTCTTAGATGGTTCCATCGTCACAGTCCTCTTGCAGAAATGCTCTTGGAAGACACTAAGAAAAGACTAACAATCTTTGCCGTAAATTACAAGGTGACAGAGTACAATAGTAATTTCCCAATGATATTACTATTCTTTACAAAGTATCATATCCCTTGGATCATTAAATGGCAATATGTGATTAAAGGCAATATCTTCTGAAGACAATACTCAGTAAAATGGTGGAACGGCTTCAGCGAAGAAAGAATCATTAAATTCGTTGATGAAGAATTTCCCCAGAAGAATAAATTGAAGATAGACAAGCCATCTTCTTCAAAGGCCTCCATTGAATCTATCCTTGAAGGAAGATCTACTAAAGAATTGGCAGAATTAGCAACCCATCTTTTCGCTAAAGCAGCCAATCAAGAGAAAGAATCTCATGTTTCATCAGAAGGATCCTCATCTAATAAACCATTAAAAGTTGGGCCATCCAAGCCATCCAATTGGTATGAAAATTCACAGGACCCATATGAGGCATATGATCATCTGGGAGAAATTTAAACCAACATTAAACAAGCATTAACCAGTATTAAACCCAATGGATTAACACTGTTCACTAAGCATGCCTGACATCTGCAAAAGGCGAACAGAAGTTACTATTCATTAACGGTAAAAGCAAAGAATCTACTTTTACTATTCATTAACAGTAAAAGCAAATAATCGACTTTTAAGAGAATTTACCCAGTAAAGCAGAAAGAAACCACTTTCAACATTCAGGAACAGTTGGATTCCACATCTCTAATAGCCTATTAAAGCAAGGCTCTTCGAAGAACTTGGGGTAGAACTTCATTTTTAGAATTCATAAGCAATTCATGTGTTGAAAGCTCTCTGAATATTTCTAAAAGAACACTAAAACTGAGATAATTCTAACTCACTCACTTGATGTAGTAGAGGTGAGTTGATGTAGTATATATAGAAGTGTTGTTTACAAAGGAGTTTGAATACAAAAATCTTATCTAATCTATAATACAAAATTCAAACTAATACAATCTTCTATCTTATCTCTTATCAGGTTGTTGTTTTGTATTCAAACTAGAAGTCTCATCTTCTGTGGTTATCTCAATAGGCCCCCGCAATCACAACGGGAGAACACGAACGGTGAGATTGTCTCTGAGAAGTGCACACCATGTAGAAACTAAGGGCTTTGTAAATACATCAGCAACTTGGTCTTTGCTATCACGAACAAAGTGAAGATCAATCTCTATGTGTTTCGTTCGGGCATGGAAGACAGGATTGACAATAAGGTAGGTAGCACTGATGTTGTCACACCACAAGGTCGGTGGAGCTTTAAGGAAAACACCAAGTTCCTGAAGCAATGACTGTAGCCATGTGAGCTCGACTGTAACATTGGCTAAGGCACAGTACTCAGCCTCCGTGCTAGATCGTGACACAGTATGTTGCTTCTTAGAATTCCACGAAATAAGATTCAAGCCAAGGAAGATGCAATAACCACTAGTGGAGCGTCAATCATCAGGGCAGCCAACCCAATCCAAATCAGAGAAAGCATGGAGAAGATGAGATGACTGGTAATGAAGTATCAGGCCATGAGATAAAGTATGTTTAAGATAGTGAAGAAGACCTTTGACAGCACTCCAATGGTCAATAGTGGGACGGTGCATGAACTGACATACTTTATTTACAGCAAAAGAGACATCCGACTGAGTAAGAGAAAGATATTGCAAGGACCCAACAATGCTCCTATATAAGGAGGGATCCGAAAATGGCACACTAGTGAAAGCAGAGAGTGAAGCGAAAGTAGACATGAGACTGTTAATAGGCTTAGCCCCAAGCATATTTGCACATTTAAGTAAATCAAGGATATACTTTCTCTGGGTGAGAAACAACCCTTGTGGATTCGTGAGAGCCTCAACACCCAAGAAATAATGTAAAGGCCTAAGGTCCTTAAGTGCAAAATCTAGTTGAAGGGAGAGAATGAGATTACTGATAGCAGTTGGGTCAAGGCCTGTGACAATAATGTCATCAACTAAAATCAAGAAATAGAGAATGTTAGGCCCATTAGAATAAATATAAAGAGAGAGGAATCTGAACGAGAACCAACAAAGCCCAATTCCATGAGACGAGTAGTAAGCCGAGCAAACCAGGCCCGTGGGGCCTGTTTAAGTCCATAGAGAGCCTTTTGGAGGTGACATACATGATCCGGCTTAGAAGGATGAACAAAGCTAGGAGGTTGAATCATGTAAACATCTTCCTGCAAAGTGCCATGAAGAAAAGCATTTTGCACATCCAATTACTTAATACACCAGTTGGAAGAGACAACTAGAGAAAGAACAATTCGAACTGTAGTGGGCTTGACAACAAGGTTGAAAGTGTCCCCATAATCAACACCAGGCTGTTGATGAAAGCCCTTAGCCACTAAACGGGCTTTATACTTCTCAATACTACCATCGGGCTTACGCTTTATCTTAAAGACCCACTTACAACCAACTAAGTTCAAAGTGGGCTTACAGGGAACCAAGGACCAAGTGCCATTCCTCATTAATGCAATGAATTCGGCATTCATTGCCTCCCTCCAATGTGGGCTTTTGGATGTCAATGTGAAACAAGTGGGCTCAACTTCTAAGGGACCTGTGCTAGTGGAAAAAGCCTTGGGAGGAGGTTTAGGGATGAAATCAGTAGGTAAGGGCTTAGGTTTATGAATGGCATTTTGAGATCTAGTCCGCATGGGATGACGTCTAGCAGGAGGAAGGACTAGGAGTGGGGTCGAGTGAGGGAGGGTCCATGGAAGGTGTAGGTGAGGTACAAGAGGAATTTGAAGGGCATGAATCTGTGGAGGAAGAGGACACCTGAATAGAAGCAGGAAGAGAACTAGATGACATTGGTGCAAGTGGAATAGAAGAAGATGAGGGACCATGAAAAGGAAACAAAGTCTCATTAAAAACCACATTGTGTGAAATATAAATACGACCAGTAGGAAGATAGAGGCAACGGTAACCTTTGTGGTGTAAGCCATAACCAAGAAAAACACAGAGTTTAGAATGAAAATCAAGTTTATGAGAGTTATAGGGACAAAGATGAGGCCAACACGCACAACCAAAAACTTTGAGAAAATTGTAATAAGGGGAAAAATGAAATTAAACCTCAAAATGACTTTTGTTGTGAAGAACGAGGGAAGGAAGACGATTTATTAAAAAACACGTAGTGGTAAAAGCTTCATCCCAATAACAAAGAGGCATAGAGGCATTGGCCAAAATAGTTAAACCAGTTTCAACAATGTGTCTTTGTTTCCTTTCAACAGAACCATTCTGCTGGTGAGTGTGGACAAAAGAGTCTATGAGAAATACCACACTAAGCAACAATAGGATATAACAAAATAAATTTACTAAAGTCGTCAATAAAGCAAACATAGTAACTATTTCCATTATTTGAAGAAACAGGGGAAGGACCCCATACATCAGAGAAAAGCAATTCTAGAGGATGAGAAGAAACAGAGGAGATAAATGAAATGGTAATCTATGACTTTTTCCTAATTGACAAACATGACAAACAAAAGACGGGGTGGCCCGTTGAAGGGCCAAATTATTCTGAGAGACAACCTGACGAACAATACGCAATGAGGGATGTCCCAGCCGTGAGTGCCAACCATCCAAGGAGGTCTGAATGCTCAATGAAGCACTTAGGAAGGAGGAGGGCAGTGGATGTGGATGAGACAGGAAGTACAGTCCTTGATTATGTTGGCCTTTGAGGAGGGTAGTACCCGTTATTGGATCCTTGACACAGAAAAAAGATGGATGAAACTCAAAATAAACATTATTGTCAGTAGTAAATTTAGAGACAGAGTAAATTTTTCTGGATGGAAGGAACATGCAAAATATTTTTCAAAAGGAACGTAGCATGGGGAGAATTAATAGAAGAAGAGCCGAGATGATGAACTGGCAAACCTTGACCATTACCCACATGGACCTGCTCAGGACCCGTATACTCCTCATGTTGAAGGTTCAAGTTGTTGGGATCAGAGGTAATGTGATGAGTCGCTCTAGTATCAGGATACCAATTGAGATCATTGGTCATGGAGGAAGCAGCAACAAACGCCTACATTGGCTGTGTTGGTTGAGTGTTTTCACGCTGGTAAGCATGGTTGAAACGATTGTAGCATGTCAATGTTGTATGACCAAGCTTGAAACAGACTTGACAGGTGGGTTTGGAACCATCACTAGATGGAGTTGGCAGAAATGGAGGAGAACAATGGCCATGACCACGACCACGGCCACAGTGTGCAAAGGACTGCCCTTGACCACGTCCCTTACCACGCTGGGGTGCAGATGATTTGGTCACAAGATTAGCTGAAGGAAAAGCCGACTCAGTAGTGGAGGAGTGGTGTTCAAGCCTCTGCTCATGAATAAGAAGATGAGAATACAAATCTTCAATGGACATGGCTTCACCATGTGTTGAGAGAGAAGCAACAACAGAATCAAATTCAGTGCCTAAGCCAGAAAGAAGAAAAGAAGTGCTCTCATAGTCATTGAGAGGTTGACCGGCAACAGCAAGATTATCAGACAAAGATTTGAATTTCTAATAGTAGTCACCAATGGAGGAACCGGATTTCTTCAGTGTGGATAGCTAGAAATGCATTTGCATGATGCTAGCTCGTGAATGAGAGGCAAAAAGACGTTCCAGAGCCATCCATACCTCACGTGAGGTGAAATAACCCATAACCTGAGCAATGAGACTCTCAGTGAGAAAGGAGATGAGAGCACTGAGAATCATTTGATCCTGTTCCCAAGTTAAGAAAGTAGGATTGGGCATGGTGACTAAACCATCGTTGGAAGCAGGTATGGCTTGAGGTGGCATCGAAATAGAACCATCGACATAGCCGAAAACCTTCTGGCCCTTGAGATAAGGGACAATCTAAGCCTTCCAAAGGAGATAATTATCTCGAGTGAGTTTCACAGTAACTAGATGAGGGAGATTGGAAATGAGAGAAGAAGTAGGAGTGGCGTGTGTGTTTTCAGAGGTGGAGGAAGAACTAGAGTGGGCCATAATAGTAAATAAAATAAGAAGACGTTTGTCTAATGGGGCTCTGATACCATAAAAGAACACTAAAACTAAGATAATTCTAACTCACTCGCTTGATGTAGCAGAGGTGAGTTGATGTAGTATATATAGAAGTGTTGTTAGGAGTTTGAATACAGTAATCTTATATAATCTATAATACAAAATTCAAACTAATACAATCTTCTATCCTATCTCTTATCAGGTTGTTGTTTTGTATTCAAACTAGAAGTCTCATCTTCTGTGGTTATCTCTATCGGCTGAGATGTAGCAGTAACCGATTCCTCCAATATCAGATTTGCCTTTGAAGAGTAATGATCTGCTACATCCTCAATAATTTCTATCCACTAAACACTTGTATTTCATTTTAATATCTCGGAGCTTTATGTGAAGCAACCAATTTATCCATTAAATTTCATCAAGTCTATCCATTAACTTTGTAAGTTATTTTCATTACATTATTTTATTTCATATATGTTATATTATTGTTTTATATAATGCGCTGCTTCCCCTTTTATATATACTAGTTGTAAACCCGTGCATTGCACGGAAATTTTTTTCATAAAGGTATAATTTAATTATGTTAGTCTCAAACTTAAACAAATAAACTTTGTTTATATAAGGTAATGATCTTCACCATTTGCATCAACAGAAAAATTGATAAGCACGAAATGCCATTAAATATTTGCTTCAACTGGATTCAGTTTTTTAGGTGTGAGACAAACATTACACTAAAAAATTTAGTAGTCATTCAATTGCAAGCTAAAGGATACAATATGGATCACAAAATCAAACAGAAGGTACACACATGCAGTTGCCAACATCGTATCAGATTTAATAAGGGCAACGAAATATTTTGATACTATTAAATAACTATAGAGCTCGTGTCTTTGAACCAATATAATGTCCCAATTCACCACTATCGTTATCTTAATAATAGATTGACCTAGTTTCCATTATCACTTATCACCCAAACAAAATTACATGCCCAGTTCACAACTTATAAATTATAATCCTATGAAAAAACATTTCATAAAAAAAAAATCCTAAAAAAAAAAAAAAAGAAAAAGAAAAAAGCATAATAGGAGAAGTGAAAAGGGTCAAATGATCTAGCCAACCACTCATGTGAACTATGATAGAATTCAGAGTTCTGTGATTGACATTTAACACATTGATGATAAGATTAAAAAAAAAAAAATGAAGGACAACAATTGAAAGAGAACCATAAGAGAAGCCAAAGGAATGTAATTTTTGACACCCTACATCATTGTATCTATACTAAAGAAAAAAATAAAAATAATTCCCAGTTTTCCAAGTTTCAAAGATTTAAAAAACCCCCAAAACCACCCAACTTTAGCACAAATAATATATGTGCAAAATAAACTATGAATGTCAAAAAAAAAAAAAAAAAAAAAAGAGGCTTTATTTTATTTTATGTGACTTCGTATATGGTGCCAATGGGTGACAGCCCATTTGGAAAATATTCAAACTACTTTTTATTTAAGTTTTGGTAGCTTGTAAGTGGTGCAAGTGTGAAGTTGGACGGCCCCATTTAGATGATACTCAAATCTCAACATCAGCATTAGTGAGATCTTCTTGTAGCTTCTCTGCAAAAGCTCACCAGCTGGCTGCACAATATCTATGCACATTGAGCTGTTCGAGTATTAGAGACCAAATCAATTGCGCCTCATACTTTTCCAGGTGATTATGTACGTAGATATTGTGCTGCTTCTTTACGTCGGAGGATTGGAGTCCTGATTTTTGGGTCTTTTAGAGACTTTTGAGTAGTCTCTGTGTTTTCAAAGAGGCTTTCACGTTTAATGATGAAAAGGTTGGGTTTGAAGGAGCAATTTATAGCCAAGAGGGGGAGAGGGCTACAATAACCATTATGCCGATTCATTTGTTTTTTAATTTAAGGACTCAACGTGGGAACAAACAATAACTGAAGAAGAGCTCTAACGTTGAGAAACGATGAGAATCTGAAACGAAAGGTCGAAAACTAAGTATTTGAAGAAGAAAAAGAAAGAAAGAGCGTTATAGGAGGGCAAGTTGGATTTAATGGGAAGTCGAAAAAAAAAGTTAACCATTATAGCATGATGAGAAGTGGGGGAGTCGAAAGGATGAGAGGATCCGGATAAGCATGAAGAGGAAGAAATAAAAAAGAAAAAAGAAAAAAAGGATTTAATGGGAAAGTTAGAAAAAAGAAAGAAAGAAACGTTACCGCCAGGAGCTGAGGAGTTTTTGAGAGAAAAAAGATCTGGTTTATCTGAATAATTATGAAGAGGAAGAAATGAAAATTAAATAGAGGAAGGATGACCTAGACTTATGTGAATGCAAGAATTCTGACGTAGCAATGTTTGAAGGAAGGTAAAAACTCTCTCTATGAAGATTAAAAAAAAAAAAAAACCTGAAGTGTCAAAACTATAAAGCTGAAAAACGTTAAAATAATAAAAGCCCAACAAAATAAAAAGGAAAGTGGACCGGATCATAAAAGCCCAACAAAATAAAAAGGAAAGTGGGACATGAGATTTGGAATGATGTGGGAATAGGTCAATCTGATGTGGCAAGTTTAGGAGAAGACAAAACAAAATCTCTCTGCCTCACCTATTAGTTTATATATAATAGATATATATATATAGAGAGAGAGAGAGTAGAAGAATTTTATTAATGATCTCAAGGATAAATTACATCATTTTTTGGCAACATTTTCCAAGAACAATGGATAATCCTCAATCCAAACATTTTTGTTTGTCACATGCTTTGCATATTGGGCTGATGCATAGGTGGAGCAGGGGTCGAGGGGACAACTGGCCCTCTAGCCTACCAAATATCAAAACATATTACTTATATTTTCAACTTTACTATGCTCCTCCTAAGTCCAAATTCCATCTAATTGTATTTTTTTCCTTCTATATTTACTGAATTTCTTTTATGTATTTCTTGGTAATAAACTATTTTTATATAGTGTAATGATAATCAATACACTATTTGTGAGAACCATGACCCGCGAAATATAGTCCTTAAATTTTAGTATTAAGGGGTCTAAACATAATTCACAAAACACAATGGTGATTCAACTTAATCCATCATAATCCTAAGGGAAATTATAATGGAGGCGCCACTTAATTTTTACAAAACTAAGAAAAATACATCTTTATTGATTGACAAAATGATACAATAATGTTTTGAAAATAAAAGATTACAATGCTTTGATCCTAGATACAATCTAAAAAGAAAGGAAAAACACAAAGTTTTGGTCTTAAATACAATCTAAAAGAATAAAGTAAAAAGGGTACAAAAACTAATCTACAATTCCCACAACATTAGGATTCGGGGACTAGGGGATAGGATAGGAAGGTGTTAGGCACCTATCCAACCTGACAAAAGTCGGTCCCTAAGATCCACTAATTTATAGTTCATGACTTCAAACAAATCATACTCACATTTCATCCATATCATAACAGTACATACAAACAATAATAAAAAATGATTAATCAAATAGTAATTAAAATCATTCAAGCATGCATATCTAATCAAAATTAAACATTCAAGTTTATGGAAAATATCATATAATGCTCAGTAAAATCACAAAACAACAAGCAAAAATCACAAAAATGGTAGAAAGCAAATTATGCTAAAAAATTGCATAATTCTAAACTGATCGGCAAACCGGTTGAAACATGTGAGCTCATTTACATAGGGTCAAGATATGAACCTTATCCCTTCACAAAAATTGTTCTATTAATTATTTTAAATTTTTATACAGCGTGATCATCATCCTAGCATTCTTCTAACTCCGTTTTAAAATTAATCATCCAAAACATATGAAAATCATCAAAACAATTCTAAATTAAATAAGGCATCTAATAATTATTATCTCATACTTAAAAAATACATAAAAGGGAAAGATTATACTTGCATGTGTTGTGGGATATGACCTCTTGATCGAGAATATCATATCCAAACTACAAAGATGCACTTGGAAGCAAATTTGTTAATATTGATAAGAAAAGATTTAATTGAAAAAGGGTTGGAGATGAAATTGTAAGGAATGTCTTTGCAATTTCTGGATTTCTAGCAAGAATACCTTGAGTATTCTTGTGAAAAAACTTATTCTTAGCAAAAATACAAAGAGAATTTTGCTTCAGAATCATAAATAATTATTCTATCAACCTCCCAAATGAATGGACAGGTTTAGTATTTACAGAGGCGGCTAAAAACATCCTCCCACGAGCTCTGGACCCATAGGAAGTGCATTGGAAGTCAAAACCTGAATTTATTGCACAAGAATTCAATTTTGGGTAAAACACTTACTTGGGAGCCGATCGACACCCAGGAGGTCCGATCGGCACCCCGATTTTGATCCACTTCTAACTAACGTAGAACTCCTCCAATCAGTTGTATTCGGGATTTTACTAATTTAATTAATTAAATAATAATTAAAGGAACATTTATTGATTATAATAACTATCCATTACTTAAAATTTAATTAATATGAAATTATATCTTGGAACTTGTCTTGTGTATTAATATTCACCATATTGGAGTGTTTCAACCAATAGGAATTACTTATAAATTTATTCAATTTTAATATTTTGAAAGACCAATCAAATGAATTTAGAAATAATCCTACGTATGCAAGGTCATGTTAAAAATAAATTTCAATCAATCAAAATTGATTTCTTCATAAAATCTTGGTTTTTATTTTTTTTTATTTTTTATTTTTATCTAATTTAGAATTTTAAAAAGGTCATCTCATCATTAATTCAATATTTACCAATTAAAACATGATTTCTTAATTACCCTTTTACCCTTTATTCATTAAAATGTAAAATAGTGAAAATTAATGATTGAAAAATAGGGTGTCAATACTATTATATCTTTATATGTCAAAATTCATTCGAAAATTAGAAAAGGAAACCTTCATATTTTATAAATGTCTTTTAAAGTTTCATAATCTATAAAATGGAAATGAAATGAGAGAAAAGGGAGAAGCCAGGTTGACGAGAAAGCAAAAAAAAAATCTCAAAGGGGCAGCACAACCTAATGCTACCCACAACATATCAAAGCCACCTTGTTAAGTCCATGATATATCATGCACGTGTGTTTATGTGGCTAGTATGGGTGCAAGATGCCACCATATACAACCACAGTTCTTGGATCTCAAGGGGCTAACATTGTATTTTTCAACTTTTCTTCTCTATATCTTTATGTTCTCTCTAATTCACTAGTCTTTTGTTTTTGTTCTTTTGAATTAAAAAATACTTGTATGTGAGCTCTCCAAAGCATATATGACACGTAAATGTCTCCACATCTGCCATATGAATCTCTTAAGAGCTACCGTTGATCCCTCCTAAACATGGGTCTAGGAATACGCCACTAACTTAGACTTTAGAACGGAAAAATGAGTCGTTATCTGATTATAGGTCTAGGAACCAACTTTGACCCTACATAAAAGTCTAACATAACCAAACCTAAGTTCAAAGTTAGGGTACGAATTCGGGAAGGTGTTGAGCACCTAAACTTGCTTGATCCAAGGATTAGCCTCTACTATATCACAAAGGCCATGTTCAAATAAGGATCCAACAATGTTTGATTACTTGTGATGAATACAAAAATTACATTAAATCATGCATTTGGGGATGGATTGACCTAAATCTAGGGTTTACAATGTTTATTTTTGGGGAAATAAATACACAATACGAAAATGGAAGATTAAAGAACACATACCTGGATGGATTAGTTGCACAAAAACTATAAATTTAGCTTACAAAAAATAAGAAATTATGGTTTACATTATAAAAGGAAAGGTCGTTACATCATGTGTACATAGCCATAAGGTATGTGTCTTAAGATAGAAACCTTAGCTTACATATCAAAACTGAAATTATAATTTATAAACTAAAGAAAGGGAGTGCTAAATTTAAATGCAAAAACTAAAAATAAAGAGAATTTACCTTGGCCACAAGATCTCTTGGATCAATTGATCGATCCCTTCGAGGCTTAGGTAGAACCGCTATCAACCAATCAGCAATCACCAAAGAAAATATTAGAATTAGAGCAAAAAAACTTGAGGAGAAAATCAAAACCTTCTGAGGTGTATTGACTTTTGATTAGAGCAGAGCAGAGCTTTTCATATGTTTACATGCTCCGCTGGCAAGCATTGCAGCTATGTCCATTTCCGAAGTGAGGATTTTACACCAACGCTCCGGCCACCATCCAATAAAGAATAGGGATTTTTCATTGTGATTGACATAACTTTTTAATAAGTTGGATTTTTTTATATGTCATGTGTCTTATATCAAAGCTAAAAAAATTGGGAAAAACAATGAGATCTTTTTTTTTTTTTTTTTCGTCAATAATCTGGTAGTAGTTATGGGAAAGGAAATTTGAACTTGATTTCCTCATCTAAGATACCAATCAATCAATACTAGTTGAGAAGTTGAGATACAAGATTTTTGATAAAATGAAAAAGGCTTTAAATGGTCTTGTGAGAGAACGGTCTCGTGGGTCAGTCATTCGGATATATCTTTTAGGATAATGTCATTTGGGATAACATTCAATCTTACCAATGTTATCTTAACATGCAAATGACACGAATCTTACTCTAAATAACACCACACACAAAACCATTCTCACAAATTTTCGTTAAATGGGAAAGAAATAGAAGGTTTTAAATGCATGCACCATCATTTGATCCCCGACACTATAAAAAAGCATAAATTCCAGAATGAAACATGTAAATTTATTGAGAATTTGAAACTCGGGACAAAAGTTTGGTTTCAAGGCCTGCGCTTCCCAAGCAGTATATCACATAACTTGCAAATGAACAAGAATACTGCTGCAAAAATTTTCGTTAACGTATTTAAAAGAGCTTAGACATGTGCTCAAATAGACTAAGGGCTTCCTAATACAATCAACCTCCGACATTTAGATACAAAAACCGCAAGAAACATTTTATGTCCTAAAGAGCAAATGAAGATTAATATATCCACCATCTTAGTTTGTGATGGAGAGAGCCACTCAAAAGAAACTACACTCACTTCTTCACCTCTTCATACTCTGCCTCAGGAGCTTGGTCACCACCCTGAGAACCTCCAGAAGAAGAATCACCACCAGAACCACCTTGCATGTGCTGCCCTATCTTCGAGACAGCTTTGTTTGCAGCATCAACCTTTGCCTTAATTTCTTCAATGTTGTCCCCAGCTGTTGCCTTCCTCAAATCTGCAATTGCATCCTCAATCTCTTTTGCAACCTCGCTAGGAATCTTATCCTTGTACTCACCCAAGCTTTTCTCGACACTGTAGATGGTGGTATCTGCACTGTTTTTGATATCAATCAAAGCTTTTCTTTCTTGATCCTTCAAAGCATGCAACTCAGCTTCCTTAACCATCTTCTCAATTTCATCTTCTGAGAGCCCTCCAGATGAACGTATGGTAATCTGTTGTTCCTTCCCAGTGGTCTTGTCTTTGGCAGAAACAGTCACAATCCCGTTGGCATCAATGTCAAACGTGACTTCAATCTGAGGCATGCCTCTGGGGGCTGGTGGAAGGCCCATAAGCTCAAACTCTCCAAGAAGCTTGTTGTCGGTGGCCATTTCACGCTCCCCTTGCAATACCTTGATACCCACCTGAGTTTGGTTGTCTGCTGCCGTAGAGAAAACCTACAATAATGGAAGTGCCATTCAGGAACCGAGCATCCTCAACAGTTAAAAATATATATAAAGCAGACTGCTATGAAAGACAATGCTGCAACATGGAGAATTGAATTACGTAGCAATCAGATATATTTCCCTCTATTGCATACCACATCTAACGATTCTAAACACTGTCAAGTTATCAAATAACTCCTCTAGTGTATTGTAGTCTTGCTCAGTAAAAAATGAAAAATAAAATAAAACTAGTAACCTTGCCCAGCAGTGCATTTCTAGCCCTTCACCAATTTAGCTTAATTTTCCTAATCAAAGCATTGTGGCTTGGAGACCATACCTGACTCTTCTTTGTCGGAATGGTTGTGTTCCGGTTAATCAGCCTGGTGAATATACCACCCAGTGTCTCAATGCCAAGCGACAATGGAGTGACATCCAAGAGAAGCAATTCTTTGACATCACCACGTAGAATACCACCCTGGATAGCAGCTCCCATAGCAACTGCTTCATCAGGATTCACTCCTTTGCTTGGGGTCTTTCCAAAGATCTCTGAAACAATATTCTGTACTTTGGGAACGCGAGTCATCCCTCCAACAAGAAGCACCTCATCCACATCCTTGGCAGTTATGTTGGCATCCTTCAAACAGTTCTTACATGGGCCCCTAGTCCTCTCGATCAAGTCATTCACCAAGCTTTCAAATTTTGATCTCGTCAGTGTAATATTCAGATGTTTTGCACCAGATGCATCAGCAGTGATGAAGGGCAGATTGATTTCAGTTTGGGTGGTGGATGAGAGCTCTATTTTAGCCTTCTCAGCTGCTTCACGAAGCCTCTGCAAGGCAAGTCTGTCCTTAGAAAGATCAATCCCCTCAGTTCTCTTGAACTCACTGACTAAGTAATCCAACAGGGTATTGTCAAAATCCTCTCCTCCCAAGAATGTGTCTCCATTTGTTGCTTTCACCTACACAAGAGAAAGTTCTTAGTGTGACTTGCCAATATGTAGAGGGAGGAAAATAAAATCACGTTTAATAGAAAACAAAATACTACCTCAAAAACACCATTAGAGATCTCTAGAATGGAAACATCGAATGTTCCACCTCCAAGATCAAAAACTGCTATGAGACCCTCCTTGTTGTTCATTCCATAGGAAAGTGCAGCAGCAGTAGGCTCATTGATAATTCTCTGTACATCAAGGCCTGCAATTCTACCAGCATCTTTTGTTGCCTGTCTCTGAGCATCATTGAAATAAGCTGGAACAGTGATCACAGCCTTTGAAACTGACTTTCCAAGATAAGCCTCTGCAGTTTCTTTCATCTTAGTCAGGATGAAAGCTCCAATTTGGCTTGGGGAATACTGTTGTCCACTGGCTTCAACCCATGCATCTCCGTTTGGAGCCTTGACTATCTTGAATGGAACCATCTTCATCTCTTTCTGTGTTTGAGGATCATCAAAGCGTCTGCCAATCAGACGCTTGGTTCCAAAAACGGTGTTTGTGGGGTTTGTTACAGCCTGACGCTTTGCTGGAGTACCAACAAGTAGTTCTCCTTTCTGGTTGAAGGCAACCACTGATGGTGTGGTCCGAGCTCCCTCAGAGTTCTCAATAACTTTGGGATTCTACAGATTATCTCAAAATGTCAGAAATAAACCAAACTGAATCAGACACAACCCAAAACACTATATTAATAAATAAATAAAGGGTGTTTCATTCAGAGCATCATTAAGAGAACATTGTTTTAAGAGCATACCTTTCCCTCCATAACAGCAACACATGAGTTGGTCGTACCCAAGTCAATACCAATGACATCATTTCCAACAGGCTTAGAACTGTATTGAAGGAATATAGCAAACATTAATAACAAGCAAAAAATGAAAAGAAAACAAAAAAGGCAATAAAATACAAACAAGACCACATAGATCCATTATACCTGAATGCTCTGGTCAAACTTGCCCAATTGTGACCCACTTGCGAAGGAGCCCATGATGGCTTAGCATTGCTAGTTAACTGCACAAGCATTACACCACTTAGGAAAGATGCCAACCATGATTTATCAGCTGAACTTATAAATAACTTTAGGATAAGCCTTATACAGCAGACAATAATGCCGTGAACACAACTCTGGATAGTAACTTAAAATTAAAATCTAGAAATTAAAAGCTATGTTACATATGACCTTGTACTTTGTTCGTGGAATCTAGTAAAAAACAAAATTAAAAGACACTAGACTGCAAGAAATGCTCAAGAATGAGAATTCAAACCCCCCAAGAGTGCACCAGATCATCATTGAAAAATGCCTGACTACAAAAATAGAGATGCAGATCCACAATGGCTGCAAAATAATCGCCGCCACCAGATCTTACTTCATGGCCAAATAATTTCAAAACATCATCATAATCATAAATACAAAAGTAAAAAAAATTAAACACTTTTAATAAGAGAGCTAATAATCATAGTCTACAGTCAATAAAACACGAAAAATAACTTAAACTGAGAAAGGAAACGCATTTCTGAAACAAAATGACATCTTTACAGCTCAGTGTGACCAAAAATTATGTATGGAACACAAGATTACTAAAACCTCAACCAAACTGAGCCTAATACAGCTATCAGGCTCATTTCCAATCTCTAACAGAACAAAAAAATAAACCCACAAAAATATATTTGTTTTTTTTCGTTCTAATTTACGAGAAATTAGAAAACCCTACGTCCTCTACGCAAAGCTAATGACTCTTATCCAGCTCTGTTTTTTCAGATCAAACCCAACAAAAGCAAACAATAAAAATAAAAAACTTCAACTGCTTTCATTTCTATAAACTTTCACAGAAACGAAACAGAGCACACAATCGGACAATCGAAGATAAAGAATAAATGGTTATAATAAAAAGGGTAATAATGTTGGAGAAGGTTGAGATGAGAAATGAGACGTACGGATCGGTAGGTGGAGAAAGAAGCGGAGGCGACGTCACGGCGTCGTAGAGAGCGGAGCAAGACGGCGGTGGCCATAGCTGGATCGACTTTCGAGGATCAGCTTCAGAAAACAGAGAGAGAGAGAGGGGGTGCTTTGAAGGTTCTAGGGTTTAGGGTTTTTGCGGTGTGTTTGTTGGGAATATGGGCTTTTTATTTATGAGGCGGAAATGAAAAATTAGAGTTTGGAGATTATTCTAGTGGGGGTCGAAGCTTCTAGATCCCGTTTCTCTACAACTCACTCTCCAAAAATTGATTAGCCAAAGGAATTGGACCGTTCGTTTCTCTTTGACGTGGCTCAAAGTCGTGTTTTTTAACTGCTCTAGTAATAGTAGCTATTTTACCTAAAATGTGAGTTTAGTTTCTTGAAGGAAATGTGGAGAAATTATTCGGTCCACCAGGTGAACCACACAGGGGCGGCCCCGAGAGTTGAGTTGCCCCAGCCCGTTCTAATTTTTGTTACCCTACTTATTATTTAATATTAAAAAAATAACATAAAATTCAAAAAAAAAAAATTTATGCAAAATCAAGGTTACATTGTACGTTTAACCGGTTGTGGTGCTTTATAATTAGCACAATCCGACTCTAACAAAATTACTTATTCTTACTTTCTTTGAAGCAAATTCTTCAATTAAGTCATCGTAATTTAGCATATCCAAATACTCATTCTCAATTGAGATCATAGCCAAGCTACTTAATCTCTCTTATGATATAGTAGTTCGAAGATAAGTTTTTATTAATTTCAACTTAGAGAAATTCCTTTCTGCTGAAGCAACTGTAACCGATAATATTATTTTAAGTTTAATAATCTTTTAACTAAAAAAAATGTTTTAGTATTACTAACACTATTACACTCCCATAAAAAAAACAAAAATAAAAACACAACGCGGACAATTAAATTTAATGCACACTTGTGCACACTCTCATCCAAAGAATAAAAATAACACTACACTATTCGGTCAATACAATCATAGTCACACCACACATGCTAACATTTAAAGTCTCAAATAAATAATCAACCACATAACATTCACACACAGCAACACAAATTTTTTTAAAATATCAGATAAATACTCAACAATACAATATTTAAAATCTCAAAATACTCAGTAACATAATATTCAAAATCTCAAATAAATACAAAATAAATACCCATACACACAATAAGTACAGCACCTACCCATATCACAATATATTCTGTAAAAAAGAGAGTAAAAAATAACGAAAATTCAATAAAAAAATAAAGAAAGGCAAAAAAATTTGTCATTACTCACTCAGTGAGTAGTAAAGTAGGCAGCAATAGTTACCAAAAAAGAGAGTAAAAAGTAATGCAAAACAATAAAAAAGAAAGAAAGACAAAAGCTAAAAGACAAAACATTTTGTCATTACTCAGTAGGCAGCAGGCAGTAGGCAGCAGGCAACAGGCAGCAGCACAGGTAGTCAGGCAGCAGCACAGGCACGGGCACAGCACACACACCATTTACAACCACAAATTTGAGAAAAAATCTAGAACAGTTCATATATTTTAAACACTTGAAGTCTTGAAACATAAAATAGCATATGAGAGAGAGGAGAAAAATACCGGAGCTGGACCAACTGAGCAGCAGAGCAAGCAAGGAGGCGAGGAGCGGAGGAGGCATGACTGCGTGAGAACTGAGGCATCGTCGCGTTGATGCTGCCGTGGGTCTGCGTGCCAGTGGTTTCAGCCTTCCAGATCTGGTGGTTTCAGTGATTTGAGATTTTTCTAGATTGTGAAGGATTAGGCATTTTTTTTTTTTCGCACATTTGGTAACCCGTAGCTTGTGTAGTTGTGTTTTGTGTTGTTTTATTTTGTTTTTGGGTTTAGTTTATAGCTAGATCTGTTAATTTACTTGCCCTTAATCCAAAATAAAATCTTGATCTGTTGGTCTGTTGAGTGTATTGGTTTATGATTTTTTTTTTTTTTTTTGCCCTTTATATATATATATATTTTGTCCTCTAATAAAAATTTTCTTTTATGAATATAATTTTTTTTTTCTAATGTATACGTATAATATTATTTTTTTTTATATATAGTATAAATTTTTTTTTTCCTATTGGTTGCCCTGGGTGGGGGGTTGCCCTAGCCCAAGGGCTTGCTGGGCTTACCCCAGGGCCGGCCCTGAAACCACATCATCCATCCACCCACCCAATAAAAAAAAGACATGTATTATAATTTAATGACTCAGATTTATTCACACAACCCTCAGATGTCAAAAAGACCAAAACACCTACTTATCGAATTTGCTTCCATTTAGTCACCGTCCCTGCAACGAACTCCGGCGACAAACCCAACCTGGTTCGCTATCGTATATCAAGTAAATCTTTAACCAAGTAAAACACATTTTATACCAATCATTTCGAAGAAATAACCGAAACCCATTACCAAATTCCAATTGTTAAGAGATAACACCAATAATCATATATCAAAGAAACCCACCATCTGAAACCCATTTCCAATAATCATATATCAAAGAAAACCCACCATCCAAAATCCCACAAAGATCCCCTTTTTTACTCTTTTTTACATTTCCAAATTTATTATTTAATCTTCAATGAGAAGAAACAAAAGGGTTCTTCTACATTTCCTTCCTGCCCATTAACGAAATTCAAACCACACCCACACTGTGGACACTCATTGAAATTATCGATAGGAAAAGAATGAACACACTGGTGAGCCTATTTCTGGAGATGGAGCCTTTGAGGCTGCTGAGCCTGTTGTTCGCCATCCCAAGATCTTTGCTTTAGTTTTCTTTCTCTTTGTGTGTGTGATTTTTCTGTGTTTGAACTCTGGTGTGGGAGAATTTGTTGTTTTCTGGAAGAATTTTTAGATGCTAGCAAAGGATGATGCAGAAAACAAAGCTTTGTTTGGTTGCCACTGGCCAAAGATATCACTCATTATCTTCTTTTTTACCGACAATAGCAAACCTAGCAGTTGGTTTGTCGCCAGAGATTATTGCAGGGAAAGTGACTGAATGGAAGCAAATTTGATAAGTGGGCATTTTGGTCTTTTTAACATCTGATGGTGTGTGAATTAATCTGAGTCATTAAATTATAATACATGTCTTTTTTTTTATTTGATAGGTGGACGGATGACGTGATTCACTAGGTGGATTGAATAATTTCTCTCCTCTAAGGAGCTTCTAAAGCTCAATCCACGTGTATATGTGATGCTTTTGCCATTCAACAACAAAGAAAAGAAACAACATGTGATAGTTTTTTTTTTTTTTTTGTCGTAAAATGTTTGTTTGTGTTTTTGTACAAATGTTTTAAGAAATTACAATTTTTTTTTAATATTTTTATATGAAATAATAATTTTAATTCACCACTTTAAAAATACTGATAAATCAACCCAAAAAAAATAAGCAAACAATCAAAATAAAATTTATTTCCTCATTCCAATAGTTGTTGGGGGGGGGGGGGGGGGGGGGTAATTGGTATTTTGGTGTCTAGAAATATTTCAATCATATAAGAGGTTTTAAAACTTTAGGGACCAAGTGTTCTTATTTTATAAAACTTTATGCACTAAAAATACTCACGGGAACCAACGGTGCACGTTTTTAAAACGTTAAAGACTAATTGCGTACATTTCGAACATAAGGGACCAACAAAGTAATTTCACCTCTTTTTTCCAAAAATTTCTCTTTAATCTCTCAAATTCCCTAAAAAAAAAAAAAAATTAAAAAACAAAATGATGAATATTATACTTGGACGAATAAGAAAATGAAGAGAGAAATGTAGAATGCATTTGAAAAGCGAGTAGTTAAAATAGAAAAAAGTGATATTTTAATTTAGCTAAAATTTCCAAATCAGAATGCGAATGCTATTACATTCTCTAAACTTTAGTCAAATTTTGGAATAAAACCCCCATTTTTTCTATAGCTAATGAATTTTTTACATGAGCCTAAATCAACCTCTCTATCATTTCCCTATCTCCATTTGAGTTTTATTTTATCCAACTAATTTTAACTACCCACAACAACAAGACACCACCACCAACGACAACCACACATTGCCGCGACCAACCTCCATGAAACCCACACAACCACTTGACATCAAAAGCATTATCCCACGTGCCACCAATGATGACACTCCCAATCTCAAACCTGCAATCTAGAAACACCACCAAATCCTAGCCCCTGATCACCACAACTACCTTCCGCGTGTTTATCTCAAACCGCTTTTCCTCGATTTGCACTTTCTCACAACACTAACCATAGTCTAAACTCCGACTCGTCAATCAAACCTCCATGGCTCAACTCAACTCCCTTTTAGAAGCCTACTCTAAAATCCATAAGAACCTCTCCTATTTTTGTGTCAACGACCTCACATTCATCGAAGCCTACCCACATCAACCAGGCATCGTTGCCGCCGACCTCCATGAAAGTCGCTCATGGTAACCTCCAAGATGTTGCCATTCAAATCCATGACAAATCATGTTGAGGAGAGAAAATAAAGTAATATTAAACAATAAGATGAAAGATGCTATAATGATTGGTTTGTGGTGTCAAATCACAATAACAGATGGGGGCTTGTAGAGATGAGATTTTGCCGGTGCGGCGGATTCCATTGTTGGCCGTGGAAGAAGGTGGAGGCGACAAAAGATTGACCCATCAAAATCGAAAACCAACCATAATAAAATATATAATTACCTAATAAATAATGTATTCTCTAAAAATAAAGAAGCATTGTAGCAAACAATTATATTGGCTAATGTGTGGCTAATCGATTGGAGCTCATTTTGGGGCTTATTAATTTTATGGGTTTTGTTAACGAGTGCCCTTAGGGCGGGAGCATATCAGCTGCAGTTAAAGAATATACAATCTCAGTAATGTGCAAAAGGTGGCCCAATAAAAATAAAATACATCAATTAAAAATGCCAAATAGACAATTTAAAGCCACCTCATAACTAAACTCACACAACACCATCTCACATTTTATCAGTAACCAAACAATCCCAATTCTCTCACAGCTCCGATCACTGCCGACATACATGGTTAGTAATCTCCATCTTTGCTCAATTGCCCTCACACCTCCACCGGATTTGACACCAGCAAGATTACCTTCGAAAATCCATAACCCTGCTCCTTTCTCTCACAAATCACTCCCTTTTCGATTTCCAATTCCAAATCTTAAATGGTCTCCACCATAACCTCCACACCTCCTCATCTTTCCCAATACCCAGAACACAATCTTTGTCTACTCTTCAATGGCACAACAAAACAACTCTTGCTTATCCTTTTGGCCACCCCTGAAGGCCAACAAATCCATTGCTTCGTCTTGAAACAATCCCTTCCCCCGAATCTTCATACCCAGCCGTTGGCCACCATAGCTTCGTCGGTTTTGACGCCATGACTGTTGTGAACTCACTACCACCGCCACAAATCTAAGATTTATGTTCTCATCAAAAACGTTGGCAGCCTCTTGGCATCGCAACACAAGTGATGGTTCCTTCAAACTTCCACTTCATTGCAACAACAAAAAAGCTCTTTTTGAGACCATTTTGTGACACAAAGCACCGTTGGAGGCTTGGAATTAAAAAAATTGATTTGCAAGAACTTGATCTTTAGATCTCTGCCCTTGTAGCTGGTTATGACTGGCGGCGGGTTAGGTTGGCAGCAGGGTGCGAAAGAGAGTGAGAGGGGTGATGAGAGAGAGAGTGTTGTGGAACGATTTGCAAGTGATTTGTGGCGGTGGTGATGAGTTTCACGGAGGTGGAGCTATTGAGGCTGGTAGGGAAAATGGAGATTTAGGGAAAATGATTGTTGGGTTACAAGAAAAATGGAGATGTGTTGAGTTTTGACAGTTCAGCCTATGAAGTGGCACTGCTGTTTTTTTTTTTTAATTACTTGTCATTTTATTATTGGTCCACTTTAGGCAGATTGCAGAAATTATATGTTCAAAGATTGCAGCTGATATGCTCCCCTTAGGGCAATGGTTAAGGAAGTATTTAATGCTTCCACTTAATGCTTCTATTTAATACAAAAATAACTTTTAAGGGTATTTTAGTCTTTCTATTTATTATTTTAATATTAAAAATTCGTTATTTCCCGTAAAGTATAATCATTTAATGCTCTTTAACCATTGCACTAAGGGCACTGGTTAACAAAATCCTAATTTTATTTAAGTTAACTTAATCCATTGGAATGCTATAACGCCTAATAGGTAACAAAAACGCATCCATTTAGTAAAACGAAACAACCTTACCCAAAAATAAAAGTAAAAATCAATTGATACTTGAAAGGAGATGCAGGCTTCATCGTAAGTCCTAAACCAACCATAATTTGAGAGTGGTCAATGGTGGCGGCGTGGAATTTGAGTGGGTTTTAGTGAAGTTCTGTATAGTGTAATGTGTATATATAATATATGTGTATGAGATATAAGCTATTAAAAAAAGGAAATAGAAGAAATATGTAGGGGTTGAATGTTGAATAGAAATTTTCTTGTGGGACGGACTTTTAGGATCAACTATATTCGTGATGCCAGTAATTAAATCAAAGAACGAAGGAGAATGTCTTGAAAATATGATTTTAGACATTCCAACTCTTGTCTTACAAATATAATTTTGAAATGGAAATTTTAAAAATAAGTGTTAAAAATGGAACGGGCTTTTAGAATCATCTATATTAGTAATGCTGGCAAATCAGCAAATGAAGGAGAATGTCTTGAAAATATAATTTGAGACATTCAACCTCATGTTTTGCAAATACAATTTTGAAATCGAATAAATAACAAATCAACTGAAGAAGATTCTTTTCTAACTTTGCTTAAAAAAAATATTAAGTCAAGAAGTTTCTTTAATTGCTTGGTAATGCTACTATCAAAGTAACAATAGCCAAGATGATAGAGTATTCACATCCCATTCTTCATATCATTTTTTTAAAGGAAAAATACACTTAACCCACTTGTGATTTGACCCGATCTCACTTTGCTTATTCATGATTTGGAAACTAACACTTTATCCACTTGTGGTTCACTCCATTAGCCGTTGTTAACCACCTAATCATCTTCACCGTTAAAAACACAATGAAACATTAAAAATCACATATTTGAGAATCAAAACCCCTTATCACTCTCATTTTCTTGAGACTTTTGAAAGTATATAGAAGTTTATGATGTGAAAATAATCAAACTTTTAAAAGGATCAGTTAAAGGTGTGATGGAGTTTTTTATATGAAGGTTATATATGAGGATGTTCTTCTTACTAAGAACATGTCTCTGGTGAAGCTGTTTACAACAAAAAAAGTCTTTTCGCAAATTTTTTTGTTAATTTGTTTTTTCATTGATTAATTATTATATGTTCATAATGATATCACTTTGTTTACTTTTCTAAGCAAGATTGGATTTTTTTTCATGTTTAGATGGAGTTTTTTATATGAAGGTTAAATATGAGGATGTTCTTCTTACTAAGAACATGTCCCTGGTGAAGCTATTTACAATGAAAAAAAGGGTCTCTTCGCAAGTTTTTTTTTTCATTGATTAATCATTATACGTTCATAATGATATACTTTGTTTGCTTTTCTAAGCAAGATTGGATTTTGTTTTCATATCTAATTGGTTTTAAATTTTAACTGATTGTTTTGGAAAAGTTTGATTATTTTCACATCATAAACTTCTATCTACTTTTCAAAAGTCTTAAGAAAATGAGAGTGATAAGGGATTTTGATTTTCAAATATGTGATTTTTAATGTTTTATTGTGTTTTTAACGGTGAAGACGATTCGGTGGGTAACAGCGGCTAACAGAGTGAACCACAGGTAGGTAAAGTGTTAGTTTCCAAAGCACGGGTAGGCAAAGTGAAAACAAATCAAACGATAGGTGGTTTAAGTATACTTATCCCTGTTTTTTAATCAAATTATGACTAGTCGCACACAAATTTCCTTTTACCTCCTATTAGCTTCTGTTAGAGGCTATTTTTTTCGCAAGCCCCAATATAAAATAAGACCTATGCCAATGAAATACATCACTTCATAATCAAGTCCAAATCTTTAAAACTCAATACAATTTAAGAAATTACATTTGAGCCTAGACCTAGACTTTTATTTGGCCCCACCATGTGGACCAAGCCCACATGTGGAAAAAGGCCAAGAAATGGAGAAAATTAGAAGGCATGGTTTGGAGGGCATAAGTGACATTTCCCGCTGATTTTGGGTTCAATAAAAACTTGCGTGTATGCTTAGAATAGTCGTGAGATCCATTAAACCCTTAGCTAACCTAATGTGTAAATATCAGTTGTTATTAAAAGGGTAAAAAAAAAAAAAACTACTTAATAGGGAAATAAATCTGTTGGATAAAAGGTATATTTACTAGATAGAAACAAACACTAACACAACCATCTTTTTTAACTGCTGAATATTGCTAATCCAGCAGCTTCAAAACACTCCATTCCACTTATAAGAAAGTCAGCAAGCTATCTTTTAGCCAAACATGTTTTTCCATTTGGTTAAAACCATGTTTAACCCAATTACCCCAATAATCCACTGCATATATCAACTCCTATTATTATCCAACAAATATAACCTATTCTTGAGGTTATTACTATGGTTCAAGCCATTCTATAAACTCAAAAACACAATCCCACATAGCGAGGACTTTTACAGCCAACACCTTCAGCCAAAACTGGCTTTGAGAGAAAATGGCTTAAACCAAGCAAAACCAAATAGAAATACATTTAGCAACTCATAAAACCCATACAACAACTTCAACACATATACATCAACTTTTACTTACACACATTAGCTCCTATAGATACACAACAACCCTCAAAACCCATTTAGCAGCTTATAAAAAACATATACAATATCTTCAAAAACCTATACAGCAACTACAAAATACCTCCAACTCCACAAAACACATCCAGCAGATGGAATAAACATCCCTAATAGCAACTGAATGCACAAATAGGGAAGTCCCTTTCTCCTCCATTACTACACTCTTAATGCATTATTTTTTTTACATAATTTTTCTTACTGTTATGAGTTGCTGGAAACTGTCTTTTCTTCTTTTATTGTTGATAGAGTGGCTGAATCCGAAAAGAGATGCACTGCTAGCCTTTACCATTATCATAGTGACGCGAGTAGCGGACTCAACTTCCCAAATTAGAGCCCGGGTCAAGGAAGATGCCCAATCGGACCATAATGAATTTTGTGCATCAATCCTATTATTTATTTTATTATAATACATTATTGTAATAAATCAATAAATAATAGTCACTATTGGTTTTAAAATCAAATCATTCTATTGGTTTTAAAATAAATAAATAATCCATAAATTCTTCTGATACTAGTTGAATAGAGATAGAGTATCACCTCCTTTTGGCTTGACTCCTTTGCTCTCGACTCCATAAGCCACATACCAATGACGCCGCCATGAATTAGCCCACCCACATCTCCATTCCACGCCAACAAGGCCAATCGGCGAACTACATCTAGTATTTCTCTCTCCTTTCTCTTATCTATCTCTCTCATTTCTTTGATCTCTCTCACTCTAATGTCCAAGCTAATTAATAAAGACAAAGTAATTGTTCTTTTTTCAACTAAAATTTATGACTTCAGTAGTTGGTGTGAGACTTGTGGTCTGTGTGAGTTGCTATGTAGGTGCAGCCGTGCAGCTACCTTGTAGTATTGTTTTCTTTTTTAATAGTCACTATTCACTAGTAGTAGTCTAGTAGATCACTTAGATTGTTGTGAAACTTTCTTGAATATTTAATAAAATTGAATAGTAGTAGTGAGTTGCTAACTTGCGTTGAATACTTAGATAGTAGTGGTTACTGGTTAGGGGGTTGTCATTAAGTTAGAATATATATCAAAATTGACAGTACACATTCACATTATTCTACTTATAGGTCATATTTAGTGTTAGTAATATGTTTAATAATTAAATAATAAGAATATGTTGGAGAAAATTGATTATAAAAGTGTGATCAATAATTTTGCATCTAAAAGAAGCAAAAAGAATGAAATTCTAATAATTAATTTTTTTTTTTTTTTATAAATATTAATTTAATTTAGTATTGAATGGTCAAAGTGCTCCAATTTGAAATTTCGCATAAGACCCCCAAAATGATTAGGCCACCGGCCACCGTTGAAATCTTCGCAGACTACGCTATTAATGTTACAAAGCCATGCAGCAACCTATCACAAGAAAAATTAAACCCTCTAATAATGCAACCCAATGCATTTTCTCCAGTTTAGCTGATCCTAGATTGAATTTCAACCAAATGAAAGAAACCAGATGATCCTATACAGAGATTGTATTCTAATCTTAATTTCACCAAAAGGGTGAAACACGGCTTGGGCAATGATAGTGAGGCTTTTGATAATATATACATACAAAAGGGTGGATCTAAAGTAAATGAAATTGAAACAGTATATTGTATATATCAGATATCAGAATACAGCTCTCAAAGTGTGCTGCCAAAAAAGGAAAAAATAAATAAATAAAAGAAATACTGTACATGTTAAGAGCTTTCCAAAGATGAAAGAAACAAACTGATAAACTAATATTGGAAACAAAATCATCAAAAAAAAAAGGTGACCTCTACTCTCCAGACTAAATGAGAGAAAGTGGCAAATAAAAATTCCTATTTCCAGGACACATTCAATGATATTATTAAAAATGGGCTATCTCCATAATGTCTCTCCTCCGTATAGGTCATATATGAACCAGCTTATACCACTGAATCCTGCAAAAATGAACAAAGAGATAATAAAGAAATACATATTTAAACAGCAAAGAAAAGAGTATGTAATTGGAAAGCAAATTGAGTGAGTAATAAAAGACACATACACAAAGATTATAGACACATTTTCTCTTCCCTTCAAATCCGAAGGTAACCTCCTCTTTCTTGAACTCCTCCATTTCCTACGGTTCTCTTGAGGAATGACTTCCTGTTGAGAGACCAGCTTCTATTCACAGCCCAACTCCGTTGCCAAGCAGCTAAACGGCTATAAAGAGCAGGAAAACAGAAGCATGACAGCACCAAAAGTAGCATTGCTAAACAGAGAATCATGACATTACGAAAACCATTGCTTAATGCTGGGTCATTTTGCCCTGTCCATGGAACTCCTCCCACATTCATACCAAACACTGCATCGGATAATTGGTGTCAATCCTTCTCACTTTCACCAAATCATAAAAGAGTGCATTCTTCTAAATGCAAGGTATCAAAGAGAAACTTTTACCTCCGGTAATGATGGACAAAGGAAGGAATATTATTGAAAGGAATGAGAGATAATATAGCTTCCGGTTTATTTGCTCGGCCTGCCAACTATCAAGGCCAGCTTGGATTGCTGTGACACGATTTGCTATAAACCCTACATTATCTTTTAGCCTCCTTAACCGCCCTATCAACTCTTCAAGGGAGTTAATGTCTTCGCTAGCAAACCAACTTTTTGAAGAACATTTTTCTTTCACTCGTGGAAATACTTGCTCCCCATGCGCTATCACCTGAGTTCAATAAAATTACAAAACCGGAAGAAGGTTTAGTCAATATAGCTTTGAAGTATATTATGAGACCAAAACCCAAGTCAAATAGCGATAACAATTCTAGCCAGTGACATTCCTATGGAAGATGAAGAAAGCATGAACAAGAAAGATACTATCATAGACAAGATTGTCCATATATTGGTGGAACGTTTTTCTTGGCCTCACAACCCTTATTGCTAATTGCACAACTGATTTATTGTAATTTCATGAACTTGGCTCTGCGGGAAGGAGCTAAAGACCCCAGAGAGAGTTGGACTCCATTTAATTTAAGTAACTTTCATAGCCATCTGAGTTATGGCCTTTTCTTATAAGGGTATCCTTCTTATCACACAGACTTGAATTTTTGAAATTGTTACTCAAATGCAACTTAATTGGTTAAATAAGAACTTCGAGTTACTGATAACTATTATCCCTTTCCTTCAGTTTTTGGCCATTATAAAAACCAAATGGATCAGATAAACTACCTGCAAAAGGCGCTGCAAATCAAGATGCATTTTGGGGAATCTTCTATCATCTAGCATTTGCTTCTTCAAAGCAAACCCACCTGCAATGAAACAGAAAAGTCATGTCTTAATTTCAACCCAATATTAAACCATGCCAACCAAGACAGAAAGTGGGAGCTGCCTAACCACAAAAGGAAGTTAAAAACAGATGGAGGAATTCAAAAGGATTGATATTCACTTCCTTTTTCAGTTAAACGAAGCATTTATCCTCAACAGAAAACGGGTCTTTCAGATGAAAATCCTGCAACTGGCCCTCACCAAGCTTTCTCAATGGTATCGCTATAGACCACAGTAGATCAATTGGCATATTCAAGTCAACCAGTGGGAACATGATAAGCCATTTTGAGTATAAGAGTATAAGACCTAAAGAAATAGTCATGTATACCACCTTTTTGTTCCTTGAAGTTTCGTCATCCTGTTTTGGCCTTTTACTTATTAAGATCTGTTAATTGACTAATCATATAAAGTTATATTCCAAAACTGTTTAACAATTTTTAACTTGGGTATTCGTCCCAATGGTCATTCCTCTTCCCAAAAAGTCTCACCCCTTTGTGAGAGCGTGGGTTCGATCCTTGGGATCCCCAAATTTATTCCTCTTATTATATTTATAAAAAAAAAAAAAAAAAAAACTGTTTAACAATTTTCCACACTGCAAAAGGATGAAAATAGACATTTTGTATGCAAACATTTCATGTCTTGATTTTGGATACTGATTCAAATACATTCGCATTATGATTATTTACACAACAGAGCATGAAGTTCCTTATGAAATAAAATCTTATACAACCCAATGATTCAACCTGGACTCAGCCTTCATCCCTTCATGCATCACTAAGGCTTGATGGTATAGAACAACTACAATAAAGTCCAGAACTTCAAAACAAATGAGAAATAACAGAAGACATTGTCTAAGGTAATATATCTAAAACCAAAAGGAAAATCCCACATGCACAATAAGCAAATAAACATGAAGTAGATGCCACCTTATTTCAAAGTTTTATCAAGAACAACCAAATCAATTACCTCCAAATGATTGCTACAGTTACACAGGATCATGAAACGTGTTACATGAACCCCATAAGTTTGATGTTTCTGTATATTATATAACCAGATTAGGATATAAAAACTGGACAAAGTTTACCTCCAACCCGGTTTAGAGGAATTCTCTTTCAACCCACCACGTGTCAATTAAATAGACCATCCACATATATTATTTAAAAAATCACATGACTCATTAAAAAAGTCACGTGACTAAAAATACACGTGGATGGTCTCTTTAATTACCACGTAGTGGATTGAAGGAGGATTACTCCAAACTGGGTTGGAGGTAAACTATTTCCATAAAAACTAATAAGAAGTTTCTTCCACAAGCGAATTGATGTAAACTAACCAGTATTAGGCAACAATGTATAAGGAAGACTCAATTATGCAACTTAAATTGAAAAATAGATTTTACCTTTATCCAATTGAAGCTCCACAGAATCCAGCTCCATCTCGAGTTTAGTCAAAACATCTTGAAGGTGATCCACATGTGTATCAATAATGTGAACAACAAGATTAGAGACTGATTTTGGCACGGGATTATCAGCTTCTTCAGAGTGATTCATTGTCAACAAGAACTCAAGAACATGCTCTCTGATAACAGTTCCACCCCCTTCCTTCTGTTCACCGCCAGGATAAGAAGGACTCTCCACTCTAGGAATCTCTGAGAGAAGAGACTGACTAATCTGTGAGAAACCCAATCTAGGAACACGGCCCAAAGATACTGTAATCACTGAATTCTCAGTGACTCTAGCAGCGATTCTAAACGTAAACTCACTAGAGGAAGGACCGGGTGAATTAACTCTAAAGACAAGAGACTCACTTACATGCCCACAAAAGGGTCCATTGCTGACAAGTGAAAGAATGTCTTGGAGTTTCAAAGGCGGACAAAGAACACTAATGAGGTATTGTGCAGAATGTGACAATTTCTCATTTCCTTTCGGAAGTTCCACATGGTACCAACAAAACTCATTGTCTCTACCTTCTGCAAGATCCCATTCCTTATTATGGACGTTCCCAAGGCCATCAAATATATAAGCTTTCTGTCTCACCATACCCTGAAAATGGTTCCGGTAGACCTGGCGCTCCCTGAGAGGAGTGTCTCCCAAGGATTCCCTGTACATTTCCTGTGCCTCTCCGGCATCAGTTGGTTCTTCATGAGCTAGGTCCATTATCTTATTCAGCTATCTTCAAATAATCAATCCAATTACAACAATAAAATCTACCAAGTCAACCCAACCCAACCCAGAAAATTCCAATTCAACGTTGCTATTCAATCAATTGAAGATTCAAATCATTAAAAAAAAAACCCCACTTTACAGTAAATTGCAAGATTTCAACCTCAAATCACTATGTCATCTATCATTTGAGACCCAATTCAGTACCATTCACATAGATTACAATATGAAAAATGAACCCAACTGCCTCAAAACAAGGTTCACCCAACACTTAGATCCAAAAAAGAACCTGAATCCAGACTATTCATCAAATTTGCAACAAACCCAGTTCACCTTACCTTTAATCCACCAAGATTCCTAATCCAAAATTCATCAGTCCCTGAAAAAACCCACCAAAGTTTCAATCTTTCATATCCTACTCAACCCCAAGAAATCCCATTCCAACATGTAATACATTAACAAGAACAACAACAATGGATAAATACGTAAAATATTCATAAATAGATGTTGTACCTCATTGAAATGCCACGAATAAAATTCCAAATTATTGCCTCTTCAGCCTTATCGAGGGTCGTTGAACAACCACGTTATAGTTTAAACTATGAAGCTTTCCAAATCCAACCAAAACAAATATTCATTTCTCACTAATCGAATAGAATAGTTCGTAAATGAATCAACTACAAGAAACGTGTTTGCATAGGTCCTCAATTTCTCCGAAACTTCCTTTTATCACTAATTTGGATTTTTTTTTTTTATTTAAATCAGAGCTAGTATTCTATTCTATTACCGCAGATAACATATTCAAAATATTGCGTTGAATTTTGGTTTTATATATATATATATATATATATATATATATCTCTTAATCTCTTAAGTCTTATCTCAATTCTCACCTAATTTACTTGATTGAGATTTTTTTTTTTGAGGAAAACTTGATTGAGATTTAAAAGCCAAAAAAAAAAAAGGTTTTTACTTTGTAGTAATTAGCAAATAATTTATGAGGTCACTCAGGAAAAAAAAAAGGAGAGAGGATAATTTGTGAGGTCAAAGAGTGAAAAGAGGGATGTATTGTCCAGAGAAAAATTTCGTGTCCAATCTTTTTGTTTTTTTTTTTTGGTTTGCATCGCCTAATAATTATTAGGATTTAGTAGAACAAATCTCAAGATAGTTTTCTACTTTTTTTAGGTTAAAAATTGAATATTCAAAAATATTAATATTTATCCTATAATATTAAGTTATTATTATTACTATGCTATATTTTATGGATTAGCTGAAAATCAATAATATAATAAATATTGAACATTAAGAAGCATTGTGACGTTGCAAAAATATTTTTTTATTGTGTTGATTTTCTTAGTAAAGCTCCATTTGTTTCGCTGTAAAATATTTTTCGAAAAATATTTTTAAATTTGCGAATGTTGGTTTCGCTGTAAAATGTTGGTCAAACGAAAAATAATATTCGTTGATCGAAAAATTCTTTGTTAAAATTTGAAAAATGGTTTACGAAATTTTCTTTCGTAAACCATTTTCCAAAAACTCCCGCCTCACCCCCCACCCCTTCTACTCTATCTTTCACACAACACTGTAAAATATTTTCCGGAGCATTTTTCGGAATACAACCAAACACGGAAAAAAATCATTTTCCCTGAAATTATTTTCATTTGAAAACATTTTACAATGAAAAATATTTTACAGCGAAACAAACGGAACTAAGTTTTAAGTGAAAACAACCAAATACATTCTATGCATGTGCAATGTTGTGTTCCATTAGAGCATTCTCATCCCAATAGCTAAGAGCATGACCAGCAGTAGTCTAAATCTGCTTTGTATCTCTACAAATAGGGAGCAAAACCAAAAAATCCGCTCCAGCAGTCGTCCATTTTAACACTCTATCTTCAAATATTTTTAGAAAATGAACAGTAGCTTTTCACAAATGAAAAGCTACTGTTCATTTTCTATCCGATTAAATGGATTAAAAAAATTGGTGCGGGACCACCAAATATAAGTACTTTATTTTTTCCGAAATTTTCATTTCAACTGATTTTTTTCTCTCTCTTCACTCTGATCTCTCTCTTCTC
The DNA here is from genome assembly GCA_907173295.1 of Fagus sylvatica. NCBI lineage: Eukaryota > Viridiplantae > Streptophyta > Magnoliopsida > Fagales > Fagaceae > Fagus > Fagus sylvatica. The sequence continues at coordinate 9,341,295 of OU015767.1, read as the reverse complement.
TCTTCTCTCTGTGGTCTCTGTGCTCTCGCTCTCTCTGCGTTTTCTGTTGAAGCTCGAAACGGCGTGGGCTTCGGTTTGCGGTTGAAAACGCCGGCGTTGTGGTGGTTACGGCGTGGTGGTTGATTGGGCTTGGTGGTTACGGCATGGTGGTTGATCTCAGCTCGAAACGGCGTGGGTGTTGACCAACCAAAAACCACCAGCCACCACCAGGAGAGACCCACGGATCTTTTCTCAGATCTGGACCCACCGAGGCCAGCCACCACAAGGAGAGACCCACGGCGTGGCTCTCTTCTCAGATCTGTAACCACCGAGGCCACGCCGTGAAGCACGGACCACCACGCCGTGAAGCACGGACCACCATGCCGCGAAGCACGGACCACCACGCCGCGAAGCACGAACCACCTTGCTGTGCCGATCCCAACGGTCTGGAGGTGGTGGAGCCTTCCGATCTTCACGGTGGTTTTTGGTTGGTCAGATTTGCAGTGGTTTTTGGTTCAGATTGGCACGGCAGTTAGTTATTTTTGGTGCGAAACAACAATACAGAAAAGGAAAAAATATAATATTTAAATGTGGTAAAATAATAAAAAAATATATTTATATAGAGTAGAGAGTGAAATAGAGAATACTGCTGGAGTAAAAATAAATAGAGAGTTGTTGATAGTGTAAATATAGAGATAGAGTAGATAAAATTTTAAAAAACTGCTGGAGTTGCTCTAAAAAGTTCTTTTAGCAAAAATAGTTACTACTGTAACAAAAAATGACAAAAATGTGTCCCCATCCGGTTTTTTATTTTTGCTAAAAAAAGTAAATGATGCTACAGTATTAATATCTAGTACTGTAGCATTAAGTAAACAATTTTTTAGTCATTTTATTTGTTCTCTCTCCTCTCTCTCCTCTATCAGAGCCTTCTCTCTACCTCTTGATTTTCTCTCTCGACAGCCATGGTCACCATGGCCAGAACTTCGTAGCACCACTTCCACTTAGTCCCACCGTGGGATCTCGACAGCGCTGTCACTAGATCCTTCACACTTTTCATATGGCCACAATGGGATCTCGGCAACCATGGTCACCTAGTCGCAGCACCACCTCCCCCTAGTCCTATCCAGTTGCTATCCAATGAGTAAAATAAGCCAAAGAGTACACCACCACGGCCAATTATTCCCAAACAACCACCACCATTAAATCCAAACCAAAATCACACTAAAAGATCAAACTCATACCAACTTTACAGCCAAATGTTCAAACCCAAACCAAATCACACCTAAAAATAAAAATCCAACCAAAATTTCCCTCAAATCCATCTTCGGTGGCCGAACCATTTGAAGCTTTCTTTGCTTCAATGGAGGTGCTATGACTACGAGGAGACTTTCAAAGAGATGAGAATGGAAATAATGTTTTACAGGGGAAATAAAAAAAGAGAAGACAAATGACTTATTGGAATTCCCCAAATAATAATAAAAAAGAATTATTTATGATATTTTAATATAATGTTTGTATAATAAAGAGTAGAATATGAGGAATGTTGTATATGTTAATAGCTAAAGTAGAAAAGTGGGTTTTTGATGGGGTAAAATAGATAAATTTTACAAAAGCGGTTGTGAATGCTCTTAATAACTATCACCTTAGCTTAATAGAAAGAATCATTTTTTTTTTCTCAGCAAAAAATAAAAATAAAAATAAATTATTTTACAAATGCAATTTTTTTTTTTGGATGAATTTACAATGCAAATTAAATTGGTTAGACTCCATGATGAAATGGGGTTTTGTATATATACACAATTAACTTCCAAACTTTATAAGGTTAATATTTAATATTTTATGATTTCTCTCTCTCTAATTTTCTCTTTTCAATTTATGTTTTTGCTGAGGTAATACTTGAAAGAACAATGAAAATCAGTATCCTTTGTGAAGAGACCAACCCCATCACTCTCAAAGTGTTTGACAAGAGTATGTCAAGTGTGTCAAGTAACAACCCTATTAGGAAAAATCATTGAGAGTCACGACCTCTCGAAGGTGGGTCTAATAGGCCTCAATACGGTGATCCAATTAATGATGTCGTGATACATAATCATTAATTTCAAGTTGTGACATTGCAACATTTTTTTACTATGCTCTAAGCCCGGCCCGCATGTGGTTAGGGAGATTGGCTTTGCTCCACTTCCTTAACGAACCTACGGACTCCTAGTGGTTTTGGGTTTTTCGTAGAAAATGCTTCTTCTATGTTGATTTTCCTTTTTAAGTTTTATTTGTTGTTATTTTTTTAACAATAAAAGGCAGATATTTATTAAAAAAAAATAGTTTAAATATCAATCAATATATATATCTAGATATATATTAAAGCAGAAGACATTGCCATATCTCTGTCATTTGGCATGTATGACAATACCTTCTGCTCAACACGTGGTAGATTAGTTGGACAAATTCTGCCACATGTTTGCCATTTGTCTATAATACAAAAAAGAAAAAAAGAAGAAGAAAAAGTTATGCCCTTAAATGCTCATTATTAAATTTGAACTATTAATTCCACTAATTTTTTATATTCATACTTCAAAAATTAAGTGGTTTCACCAAGGAAAAAAAAAATAAATAAATAAATAATGAAATTTTAATAGTGTATTTAAGTTAGGTATCCACCTTAAATTACTCCTAAAAATTTTATGATAAACAAACAATATAATTGTTTTGTTTGCCTCATTAATCTGTTTACCTCAAATCACGTTACTTTGTTTACCTCATTAATTTCATTTGATTGACCGGTTTTCAAAACAATAAATTTGATATAGGTGTAAGGAAAAACAAAACTTTAATTAAAAAAAAAAATCCAGCAGAAGTCAAATATTACTCTTTTACTTCCAAAACGACGTCATATTATAGGAAAATAAGTAGAGTTGTTTCTGTTAGCCTCAAGGTTTCAATACCTATTATTCGGCTAATTAATCCAAGGACATTCATATAGTTTTGATGATAACCATGATTTTAAGTTATTCATAAATGATATTTTCATATGAACTAATGATTTATGTTGACTATTGATTTAATTGGACCAACATAGCCAATTCAAATATCAAGCAAATGCAAAGTTGACAAGTTGCGAATTCACTGAAGAACAAAGTCATCAAGTCTCAAGACAAAGAAATCAAGCTCAAAAAGTATGTTCCGAGACATATGAGAAGTAAGAGTTAGGTTTTGTAAAGTTTATTAAGATTTGATCTTTAAGGCTCAACTTTAAAACCAACTTAAATTGATTTTCAAAAATAACGGCCTGATTGATTGTAATTCAAAACAAAGAAATCTCTTATGGCTGAAAAATTTCTGAAACAGAAAAGTTTTTCAAAATATTGACAAAGTCAATATTAATGGCTAGATATTTTTGATATTTAAAGATAACCATGTGAATAATACAAAGAAATCTCTTATGGTGAAAAATTTATGAAATAGAAAATTTTTTCAAAATATTGAAAAAGTCAATATTAATGGTTAGATATTTTTTATATTTAAAGATAGCCATGTGAAGAACACAAAGAAATCTCTTACGGTTGAAAATTTTTTTGAAATAGAAAATTGTTTTCAAAACATTGATAAAGTCAATATTAATGGCTAGATTGATTGATATTTAAAAATATCCAATGTGAACACAAAGAAATATCTTATAGTGAAAATTTTCTGAAATTGAAAAACTTTCAAAATATTTGACAAAGTCAATAAAAACAATTTGATTGATTGAATTAAGTATGTGTCCGTTGGAGAATCAAAACTCTGCCAAAGACTTGCAACAAAGTTTGGTGCAGAAAAGCAATGAATATAAGCTGGCATACATTGGCACCGTTTATTTGAATTTTAAAAAGTCATGCCAATTATTCAAAAGGCTGATTGCTATTTTCAATTGTCGGTTAAAACCATCTTCTGACATTGGCACCGTTTATTTGAATTTTAAAAAGTCATGCCAATTATTCAAAAGGCTGATTGCCATTTTCAATTGTCGGTTAAAACCATCTTCTGACATTGGCACCGTTTATTTGAATTTTAAAAAGTCATGCCAATTATTCAAAAGGCTGATTGCCATTTTCAATTGTCGGTTTAAAACAATCTTCTGACATTGGCACTTTATTATTTAAAATTATATAGAATCATGATTGTGTTTTCTAACGAACAAAAATTTTCAAATTCAAATTTCCTTTAGTCGATTGATTGAACAATATATAAAGAGAATAGAAGAGAGAAACAAATAAACAGAGCATACAAGAGAAATCATTGAGATAGAAAAGATAACATCTTATACATCAATCCATCCTTCTCAAGCTTATATTTTCATATCATTCAAAATCCTTGATTGAAAATCAAATTTCTCTAAACACTTTTTGAGCCATATTGATCAAATCCTTGATATACTATTAGAGTGAGCATATTGTGTACAATTACTCTTTGAGAGAGCCTTATCTTGTACAACAAATACTTTGTTGAAACCATGTGAGTGTTTTTGTTAGGGTTTTGGTATAAATCCTAAGTAGTGAAAAGGATTTTTCACTGGGTGGTTACTCTTCACCTTGTAAGGAAGATTTGTGGGTCTTGGTATAAATCCTAAGAGTGAAAAGGATTTTTCACTCGGTGGTTACTCTTCACCGTGTAAAGAAGATTTGTAACGGTTTTGATCTTCACCCGAAAGAAGATTGTCAAATTAGTGAATTTGGGAATCCTCGAGAAGTGATCTTGAGGCGGGGACGTAGGCGGGGAAGCCGAACCTCGATAACAATCATCGTGTTTGATTTTCTCTATCTCTATCTTTTACTTACTTATTCAATTGCTTATATATGCTTGTGCTTTGATTTTCTATCATATCTATATTGCAATTGAATTGTGTTCTTAAATTTGTTTAATCAATTTTTGCTAATTGAAAATAGTTTTTAATTCCGCATTTAAATCGAAAAAGTTTGCCTCAACCTAAATCACCCCCCCTCTTAGGTTGATATTTGGGTAACAATTGGTATCAGAGCCAAGGCTCTACATATAGATTTAACAATCTTAGAGTTAAGATCATGGCAAACACATTTAGACCTCAAATGGTTGAAGGTCAATCTACAAATAGACCACCCTTGTTCAATAGTAGTGATTATAGTTATTGGAAAACTAGAATGACTACGTACATTAAAGGTCAAGATTATCTCATATGGAAAATCATTGTAAATGGTCCTCATGTTCCTACTAAAATAGTAGAAGAACAAGAAATACCCAAACAAGAAACTGAATGGGATGAAAATGATGTCAAACTCATTGAATTAAATTATAAAGCTATGAATTGTTTATATTGTGCGTTTGACTCAAAGGAATTTGATGAAATTTCAAGTTGTAATTCAGCTAAAGAAATTTGGGAAAGACTTGAAGCTACATATGAAGAAGCAAGTCAAGTTGAAGAATCAAAGATGAGCATGCTTGTTCATGATCACAAATTGCCTCAAATAGAGAAAGATGAATGTACAAGCATTAGCCCTCAAACATCCAACGATGAAGAAGATTCTACCGAAGCTTTTTGCTTAATGGCATATGAAGATGAGGTAACTTCTAAACTTAATTCTTTAGAAGATGAATCTTATAGCTATGATGAATTACAAAATGCTTTTGAAGAATTGGTTGAAGAATTTGAGAAGAATGTTTTGAAAAATAAAGTTTTTAAAAAGAAAGTCACATCTCTTTCAAACGAATTAGATGATTTCAAAAGCAAAAATGAAATTCTTAGAAAAACAAATTATTTCTTTAAATGATAAAAATCTATCTTTAGAAAAAGAAATAATTAAGTTGAAAATTGAATCACAAAGCTTCATTGAGAAAATGAAAGCAAAAGATGTGGAAACATCATCACAAATAGCTTCATGATTCAAATCTCTTAGTAAATGAAAATAAAGAATTAAAACTCAAAGTTGAAAACTTAAACAAAATTTTGACTAACTTTACAAATGGAAAGAAAAATTTGGATAATTTGTTAGGTAGTCAAAGATGTGTTTTTGACAAAGCGGGTATTGGATATAACCCGAAAATAAAAGAAAAACACTATCAAAAATTCTTTCATTAATGAAAACTTCTTGAAATCTCCCATATGTGAAACATTGTGGAAAATTAGGGCATAATATTCATACATGTCCCATGAAAAATATGATTTGGGTAGTCAAAGGAACTACTCCTCCAAAAGCTAACCCTAGTGGACCCAAGAAAATTTGGGTACCAAAGAAGGTTATTTGAAGTTGTCTTTGTAGGTATGCTTGATATCCATAATCTACCAAGGATAAGTGGTTTCTTGACAGTGGATGTTCAAGGCATATGACAGGTGACAAAAACAAGTTCACTTCTCTTACTCTAAAAGATGGAGGAAATGTCAAATTCGGTGATAACTCAAAAGGAAAGATCATCGGTATAGGTAATATTGGTAAAACACATTCTCTTGTTATTGAAGATGTTCTCTTGGTTGATGGCTTGAAACATAACTTGCTAAGTATTAGCCAATTGTGTGATAAAGGCTATAATGTAATATTCAAATCAATCATGTGCATTATAGTAAATGAAATTGATAATCAAGTTCTATTTGTGGCATTTAGAAATGAAAATGTCTACACTATTGATCTTGATAATATGACTTCAAAAGAATCAATTTGCCTTGCTGCCATAAATGAAAATAGTTGGTTGTGGCATAGAAGATTAGGACATGTCCAATATGGAATTACTCTCAAAATTGTCTAAACTTGATTTAGTAAAAGGCTTGCCGGTTACTAAATTTGTTAAAGATAAAATATGTGATGCATGTCAACTAGGTAAACAAACTAAGTCATCTTTTAAGAAAAAGAAAGTTATTTCTACTTTAAGACCTCTAGAACTATTGCATATGGATTTATTTGGTCCTATTAGAACCGCTAGCTTAAGTGGCAAATTGTATGCATTTGTAATTGTTGATGATTACTCTCGCTATACATGGGTATTATTTCTTGCTCACAAAAATGAAGCTCATAAAGCATTTGTTAAACATTGTAGAAGAATTCAAAATGAAAAAGGTTATACAATTAACAATGTTAGAAGTGATAGAGGTAGAGAATTTGATAATCAAGATATTGAACTATATTGTGATCAAAATGGTTTTGGACACAATTTCTCGACCTCGTACTCCTCAACAAAATGGAGTAGTAGAACGTAAAAATAGATCACTTCAAGAAATGTCTAGAACTATGCTTAATGAACATAATTTACCTCAATACTTTTGAAGCTATACCATCATGAAACACTTAAATAAAACTCCTTATGAACTTTTGAAAACAACATTGTTTTAAAGTTTTTGGATGTAAGTTTTATTGAATTATTTCAAATGATGATATATTCCTTGTCAAAAGTGCATATAGAGTGTTCAATTTTTAAATGGTTTTATTGCTGAAGAAGTTTATGAACAAAGATAGAACAAAAGATGAAGAAAAAGCCTCCCGAAGATTTGAAAATCATGAATTTCCAAACCAAGATCAAAGTTTTTAAACCAAAGAACATATCAAAAGCTTTATATAAACCAATTTGGTTTAAAACAAGCTCCAAGAGAAGAAGGTATAATAGTAAGGAACTTGGTATTATAATCAAGAATATTGATTATGGAGAGACTATGCTCCAGTGGTTTCCTTATTGAAAAGGGTTTTAAATGGTTTTATTGCAAGAAGTTTATGTAGAACGTGGAAAACTTGATATGGTTTAAAACAAGCTAACTTGGTATTATTTCTAATGTTTGATGGAAAAGACATGCTTATTGTGCAAATCTATGTTGATGATATTATATTTGGTTCTACTAATGAAAACTTGTGCAAAGAATTCTCTAAGACTATGCAGGATGAATTCGAAATGAGTATGATGGGTGAGCTAAAATTCTTTCTCGGACTTCAAATAAAGCAAACCGAAGATGGGATATTCTTAAATCAATCCAAATATGTCATAGACTTACTAAAAAGATTTGGATTGACAAATGCTAAAGCATATGGAACTCCCATGAGTCCTTCAACAAAGCTTGACAAAGATGAGAAAGGTAAACCGGTGGACGTTAAGCTATATCGAGGTATGATTGGTAGTTTACTTTATTTAACCGCAAGTAGACCCGATATAATGTTTAGCGTATGTCTTTGCGCTCCGGTTTCAATCCTGTCCTAAAGAATCACACTTAATTGCAGTCAAACGAATATTTCGATATTTGCTTGGAACCATTGATTTAGGATTATGGTACCCTAAGTCAAATTCATTTGACTTAATAAGCTACACGGATGCGGATTTTGCCGGTTGCAAAATTGATCGCAAAAGCACTAGTGGTACTTGTCACTTTCTAGGACACTCACTAGTATCATGGTTTAGTAAAAAGCAAAATTCTGTGGCCTTATCAACGGCGGAAGCCGAATATGTAGCGGCCGGTAGTTGTTGTGCTCAATCTCTCTACATAAAACAACAACTAGAGGATTTTAAAATTCTTTTTGATCATATTCCCATAAGGTGTGATAACACAAGTGCCATAAGTTTAAGTAAAAATCCTATCCAACACTCTCGCACAAAGCACATTGAAATTAGATACCATTTTATAAGAGATCATGTGCAAAAAGGGGACATTGAACTTGAATTTGTGAGCACCGATAGTCAATGGGCGGATATTCTCACGAAACCTCTCATTGAAGAACGATTTTGCACAATTCGACGTGAAATAGGTATGGCTAGATACGTTGATATCAAATAAGCTTGAAATTTATTATCCTTCTATTTGATTCAACTATGTTAAATCTATATATACCTTAAGAATTGAATATAAAATGATTTTATCCATATCATGTTCATAAAATTGTTCATTTTATATCTTTCCTAGTTATATTGTTTGAACATTAGATTATATGCCCAGTTCTATGTATATTTGCGTATATGTTCATGCATAAAATAAGAAATAAAACTCATCATTTAAACAAACTTGAGTTTATTAAAAAGAAAGCCATAAAGGAGAAGTCACCACAAAAGGAAAAACCACTACACTTCCCACTACATTTATTTAGGGGATAGAGCGAGAAGTCAATTCCTTCACCTCAGCTAGTAGCTTCTCGTACTGCTTCTGCAGCTTATTAGTGGTCTTGCTCTGCTCTGTGGACCGGATTACCAAATCATCGGCATAAGAATCCACGAGCGCCTTCAGCCTTTTGTTCTCCTCCTTGACCTCCCCTACTTTCTTCTTACTCTCCTTCAGCAACCTTTGTAAAATGGTGACTTGAGAACGCAGCGTTTTCACTTCAAGATTCCTAACATGAAGACGACGTCCCATGTTAGAAACAGTGGCAGCACACTGAATCGTGAGTGCCAATGAGTTCATTTATTATTTGTGGGTCAGTCCTCCCAGCTAAAACCTTTGCATCCTCCGGAGTACAAAGACTTACGGCTATTGCGGTGGCAGTCTCACCATTCAATATCACTGAATCAGTTACTGACACAGGGCCATTAATTGAAAGGAAGTAAGGACGCCAGACTTCTGGCATCACACTAGGTGTATCATTTAGATTAATTGTTTCTGGTTTGTTTTGAGAAGAAGAGGAAGCCATTCTAGAAAATCTAATAAGAGATTAAGCTAAAAGTTTGAAAATGATGAAGTTCATCGAAAATTAGTGTATGTTAAATAAACCTCAAATTTTTGAACACCAGCCTGTACCTATCACCCGACTCCCGAGATTTTTCTTCAAAATTCAACGTTCAAATCTCGAGATTTAACGTATACGGAAATATCACTGACTCAGAACTCGATGCGTCGACAAGATCTTTTTTCTGAAAAAGCAGATAATTTTTTTCAAACTTCCTGATTTATCGGTGTCTCTGGCATGCGTAATTGGATAAGTCAAACACGTAGCGTCTTTTGAACCATTCATTCACACTTACGACACGTAGCAAAATCTGAACCATTCATTCACACTTATGACACGTAGCAAAATCTGAACCATTCCTTCAAACAACGCGTCTGTCCTATAAATTCGCTTCACCTCTCCACTACATACTCACACCTCTCAGATAATATTTTCTCTCATTCTTTAGATAACACTCTAAGAGGATGCAGCATCATTTAGAGATTCATAAAATCAAATACTTGATCTTCTCAGATAGAAGCAAAATTATTATTGATCAAGTTTTCACGAAGCAAGATTATTATTGATCATGCTTCTCGGTTGAAGTACCTCTCTCATACACCAGGTTGATGGGAAGATCTTTGGCATACACTCCAAATATATCTTCCTCATCCGAATCATCCTGTTCATACAACTGTTGATACACCTGAAGCTTTGTATGACAAAAGAGAGAGAGTACGTAATATATGGGCATCATCCCATGTCCTTCCCAGATTGCTTAAATCATCAGCATCTTAAGGCATATGGCGATATTCAACCGAACCCCCAATCCAACCAAACCACTAGGATGAAGAATCTTACAAATATAAATATATTTGTTTTATTTCTTTGTACCAAATAGGAGAAATATGTTATATTAGTTAGTTGTTCTATATTTGAACTAAATTAAAGGAGAAATATTTTTTTTGTTTTGGTTGTTTAAAATGTTGAGTGATGTTTGGAGATATTGAATATAATATTTATTTTTTGATGATGCCAAGGGGGAGAAAGATATGACATTTTGTAATTTATTGATGAATTATCATATCTTGCAATAAAATTTTTAATCTATTGGTGAATTATCATATCTTGCAATAAAATGCGCATATATATTGATTGCTTGATAATACTTAAATGACATATTGATCTATGCATAAAGATAGGGGGAGATTTAAAAATCTCTAATATAAGATATGCATTATTTTAGGGGGAGCTTTTCAAGAAAAGCTTCAAAATCATAAATCGTATAAAAATATCATATCATATGTGTCATCATCAAAAAGGGGGAGATTGTTAGCCTCAAGGTTTCAATACCTATTAATTGGCTAATTAATCCAAGGACATTCATGTAGTTTTGATGATAACCATGATTTTAAGTTATTCATAAATGATATTTTCATATGAACTAATGATTTATGTTGGCTATTGATTTAATTGGACCAACTTGGCCAATTCAAATATCAAGCAAATGTAAAGTCGACAAGTTGCGAATTCACTGAAGAACAAAGTCATCAAGTCTCAAGACAAAGAAATCAAGCTCAAGAATCATGTTCCGAGACATATGAGAAGTAAGAGTTAGGTTTTGTAAAGTTTATTAAGATTTGATCTTTAAGGCTCAACTTTAAAACCAACTTAAATTAATTTTCAAAAATAACGGCCTGATTGATTGCAATTCAAAACAAAGAAATCTCTTATAGCTGAAAAATTTCTGAAACAGAAAAGTTTTTCAAAATATTGACAAAGTCAATATTAATGGCTAGATATTTTTGATATTTAAAGATAGCCATGTGAAGAATACAAAGAAATCTCTTACGGTGAAAAATTTATGAAATAGAAAAAATTTTCAAAATATTGAAAAAGTCAATATTAATGGCTAGATATTTTTGATATTTAAAGATAGCCATGTGAAGAACACAAAGAAATCTCTTACGGTTGAAAATTTTTTTGAAACAGAAAATTATTTTCAAAACATTGACAAAGTCAATATTAATGGCTAGATTGATTGATATTTAAAAATATCCAATGTGAACACAAAGAAATATCTTATAGTGAAAATTTTCTGAAATTGAAAAACTTTCAAAATATTTGACAAAGTCAATAAAAACAATTTGATTGATTGAATTAAGTATGTGTCCGTTGGAGAATCAAAACTCTGCCAAAGACTTGTAGCAAAGTTTGGTGCAGAAAAGCAATGAATATAAGCTGGCATACATTGGCACCGTTTATTTGAATTTTAAAAAGTTATGCCAATTATTCAAAAGGCTGATTGCCATTTTCAATTGTCGGTTAAAACCATCTTCTGACATTGGCACCGTTTATTTGAATTTTAAAAAGTCATGCCAATTATTCAAAAGGCTGATTGTCATTTTCAATTGTCGGTTAAAACCATCTTCTGACATTGGCACCGTTTATTTGAATTTTAAAAAGTCATACCAATTATTCAAAAGGCTGATTGCCATTTTCAATTGTCGGTTTAAAGCAATCTTCTGACATTGGCACTTTATTATTTAAAATTATATAGAATCATGATTGTGTTTTCTAACGAACAAAAATTTTCAAATTCAAATTTCCTTTAGTCGATTGATTGAACAATATATAAAGAGAATAAAAGAGAGAAACAAATAACAGAGAATACAAGAGAAATCTATTGAGAAAAAAAAGAAAACATCTTTTACATCAATCCTTCCTTCTCAAGCTTATATTTTCATATCATTCAAAATCCTTGATTGAAAATCAAATTTCTCTAAACACTCTTTGAGCCATATTGATCAAATCATTGATATACTATTAGAGTGAGCATATTGTGTACAATTACTCTTTGAGAGAGCCTTATCTTGTACAACAAATACTTTGTTGAAACCTGTGAGTATTTTGTTAGGGTTTTGGTATAAATCCTAAGTAGTGAAAATGATTTTTCACTGGGTGGTTACTCTTCACCTTGTAAGGAAGATTTGTGGGTTTTGGTATAAATCCTAAGGAGTGAAAAGGATTTTTCACTCGGTGGTTACTCTTCACCGTGTAAAGAAGATTTGTAACGGTTTTGATCTTCACCCGAAAGAAGATTGTCAAATTAGTGAATTTGGGAATCCTCGAGAAGTGATCTTGAGGCGGGGACGTAGGCGGGGAAGCCGAACCTCGATAAAAATCATCGTGTTTGATTTTCTTTATCTCTATCTTTTACTTATTCAATTGCTTATATATGCTTGTGCTTGATTTCCTATCATATCTATATTGCAATTGAATTGTGTTCTTAAATTTGTTTAATCAATTTTTGCTAATTAAAAATAGTTTTCTAATTCCGCATTTAAATCGAAAAAGTTTGCCTCAACCTAAATCACCCCCCCTCTTATGTTGATATTTGGGTAACAGTTTCAACTTTCCATGGTGACTATTGACTATAGTTTATCAAAAAAGACTATCAGTTACCACACCATAGCTAATATATGGTGTTGTCTTCTCTTGCAGGCTTCCTCTCTTCTTCCCCTTCCTGAAAACGAATGGTTGCTTCTCAATGGATGATCCATTTGTTATACCTCTAGAAATTTCTTTGTCAATGGCTGATCCATTTGTTTGGGTTTTATTTTTTATTTTTATTTTTTTAATAAACAAATTGTGTGTGGGTTTTGCTTAGATGATACAATTAACTTTGATGGCCTTGATTTGAAGTTTCATATGATATGGTGGAGACAATGGCAGTTAAGTTGGCGTTCGAGCTCGCGTTTAGTCCATATGAGATTGTAACCCGTAAGTTTTCTGGCCTTTTGTTGTGTCAAGTCTCTTTGACTTCAATTTTTTAGTTTGCAATTTGCATGTGGAACCTCCATTGGCATTTAATTAAGATGGGGAGTTAGCTGCCATTACAAGTGAGATTATAATATTTAGTCGATAATGCATTGGCTGGCCTTCCTAAGGGGGGAAGATTTGCTAGATTTGCCGTTGAGACTTGACATCATGGGAGGCTTGAGGTGAGTACTCTTTCTCTTTCTCTCTCTTTGGAAGACCGACACTTCAGTTTTTATTCTTTTCTTTACAATTTTGTCAAATTATATTATTTGGTTTCTCAATCATAACAAACTTTGTATTTTTTCTTTGGTTTATCAATGTTCTCCAAAGTGTTCGAAGAAATGCCTGAACCAACTTTTCATCGCCAAAACTCTAAAAAAGGGCTTGATTTGGTAAAGCTTAAAATTTAGCAGTGAAATTTTTAATTTTGCATTTCTTAGTGTTGAAATTGTACATATGGCATCTAAACAATAACAGTTGGTCAATTTATTATTATTATTATTATTTTATTTTATTATTATTATTATTATTTTCTGTTTAATTGAATATCCCTTATGTTTTAATCTTTGATATATTTGACGCATGATTGATAAAGGGTTATGGGCTATATGATCTTTTTAATCTAAGCAATAACAGTTGGTCATTTTTTCTGTCTGCTTGAATATCTCTTATGTTATAATTTTTGATATATTTGATGCATGTTTGATAGAGGTTTATGGAGTGTATAATCTTTAAAATCTATTCAATGAATTACTACAGAATATGGAGTGTGTGATCTTTTACTCTTTTTTATTTTATATTTTAATTCATGTAGTTTGAATAAGTTGTGAGAAGAACTAGGTATAAGTTATGATGGAGAAGGAGATTTGCTAGCTCAGTAACATTATGAATTGTAATATGGTGACATTTGCTGGCTACGTTAATGGTTGAATAATGAAATTTAATCGGGAAGTAACTAGCAGTGATAAACAATGGACTGAAGAGAGAAAAAGTATTTTGAAGAATTAGAACAATGGACTAGAGATATGGAGTCATAAGATGGTGTTAATTTTGGCCTTCACAATTATAGAACAATGAGCAATAGAATAATGGACTATGCAAATGAAAGAAAGTCTATATATACTTAAGGGTGACTAGCACAATGACAGATGTGCCTAGAAGTGTCCCTAAAAGGAAACAAATTTGAAAAGAAGCTATTCATGTTAGCCATCAGTGTACAAGGTCTTATTAGGTTGATACTTTTCCTGTTGTTATGAATTGTTTGATCTGTTAGAATGGGTCATTTGTTGAATTTTTCATGATACTTTGAAGATACAATTTAGTCCCATAAAGTGGAATTTGTACAAATAGAGATGTGTTTTTATAAATGATAACAATAATCCATTTGAAGAATATCATGTACTAGACATTGCCAACTATATCAAATTGGTATTGCGGTCATCTAAACTTTGCATCAGATCCATAAATACCAATTAGCCACATAAATACCAATTATGGGTTCAGCACATTGCACACCGACTGTTTAGTGCACATTTATGAAAACTTGGAATTATTTTTTCTTACATGCCTGTTATTTGTTTCCTTTAAAGGATAGATGGACGCCATGTTGGTTTTGGCAATGTGCTTTATTTGATTGATGTTGTCTACAAGATTGAAGCAGAAGGAAGATTGAGTGGTGTGCCCAAAAGCAAGGTTGTCATTTTCAAACAAAGTGGCACTCATTGATCTCTCTCACAATGCAATGTTGAGTAGAAATATAGGCATATGTTGCAAATTACAATTATATTTTAATTTAAAAGCAAATATGAAATTATACCATATTCAGATTGAATCCCATTTTTGTTTTTGTTTTTTTGGGTCAATTAAAGTCCAAATTTATAAAATTGTTTCAATTTAAAGCAATTTTTTTTATCTCAGTTATTAATTTATGTTATTTTGGGTAGTAACCAATAATGCAGGAAGAACGCAGTGTTGCAGAGACATAAAATCTTTTGCCTAGCCTCTTATTTAGGTTTAAGCTCTCAGGATTAGCACCATCACTACCAAAGCCCCTAATTACTTGATGTCTGCAGCGATATCCGAGCCATATGAATTAAATTTTCTATACACTGTCTCTAAAAGGAAGTTTGAGCTCATTGAACAAAACTGTTCGGTTAACATGAATGGTAGATTATCCTTTTCTTTTTCTTTTTTTGCTAATGATTATCCTTTTCTTAAGCAATCATTGATAAATGTCTAAACTTCAAAAATTTGTAAATTATTAAGTAAGCAAATTTAAACTAGCATATACTCTAGCACCACATTCCACATAAATTAATAGTTATTTTCAAATAGATATACATGAAATTATGCATATTTATTTAACCAATTATAGAAACCTATGTACTACATGGAATATGTACTACATGGAATCTGTAATAAAAAATAAATAAATCTGAAATTAGATAACAACTTCAAATGTAATCGTTCAATCAGTTGTGTATAATTACAATATCATTTCAATAGTATTCGAATCTATGTTTAAAGTTTTTATGACTGTTCAATTCTTTTCTTTTAAAATGCTATTTTGCAAAGTCACAACAACAGGTATATTATTAAGGTCATCTCCTCTTTTTAAGCATATTATGCATTCATGCAAACTTTTTCTGTTGAACTAAACTCATATGTTGAGTGAAGCAATATCCGATTTACATCTCAAACTACAAAACAATAAAAATAAAATAAACCAAGATTTCTTTAGATCTCATTTTCAATAGTAAGTCCGTGCATCGCACGGGTTTGCGACTAGTATATATATTAAAGCAGAAGACATTGTCATATTTCTGCCATATGGTATATGACAATGTTTTCTGCGTAACACATGGATGATGACTAAGTTAATTTAAAAACATGGCATGCTAACTAGGCTAATTTGAATTTAAATGAAATAAATGTATTTATTTAGTATTGTATTTTTTTAGGCAAAAGGCAATTTAGTATCGTATTTATGATCAAGTCGAAATTCTGATTTATGAGCCTTAATTTAGTTTTTGAAATTTACCAAACAATTTTCCTTACCATATAGGTACAGCTGTATGAAAGGAAAACAAATCAACAAAAATCATAATTACTCTTCTGAGTGGCGTTTTAAGGTGTTGACAAACAAGTAACCCACATCATTGTAATTGCAGATTTATATCCCATATAAATATATTAATTTTCCATTATAATTTATAACCTCTTAAATGTGCTATGCGGTCCCTGATGCACAAATAATGCAACAAAATTATTTGTCCATTATTAAAAAAAAAATAAAAAATAAAAAATTTGTTAATTACAGTGTGTTTGGCTTTGCGTTTTTTAAAAAATTGCGTTTTTAAACTGATGAAATAGCACGTTTTCGGAACGAAAGGGGGAGTAGCTTTTTCAATAACGCAAGTTTTATTGGAAAAATATCTTATGTAATTCCTAAAATATCCACATAAGATTGCATTATGACCAAAAATAAAAAATCCATTGTCATACCGTTGCATGCCACCATCTGACTTCTTTATGCCATGGCTGGTCTTGCACAGTGGTTTATGTTCTCTCGAGCATGTTCCTTGCCATTGCATAGTGGTTATCCTCACCATTTTTCATGAATGAAATCTTTTGGGCATAGGGCGAAAATTAGAGTGAAAGAAGACAGTAAAATCAGTAAGGGGCGTTGGGGGGCTGGGGGAGTGAAAAAGAAAAGGATGTGGTAAGAGATAAACAGTGAAATGGCTAATTGTTTGAATTTAGTGGTTCTTTGATGTTTCTCAATGGTTCTAGAAAAGGGTTGGTGGTCTTTGTAACGACACTTGTCAACCATTCACATTCACAGGAGTCAGGAACACAAGTTATAGTGCATAAAAGAATGGTGGGGTCGCTCAAGATGGAGAAAAAATTAAAAGTGGGGCAATAACTTTTCAATTGTAAAATTTTTGGACTATTTTTTTTTTTTATTGATGGGGTGTGTGTGTGTGTTTTTTCTGTCCTTTAACAAATTAGTTAATGTGAATCTTATTGGTTATGAACTTTTTATTTATTTATTTATTTATTTTTATGTAACATTAAGTGCATTAAAAATTATAAAGATAACATTAATAACATAGTTAAGTCCTTTTTGGTCATTTATCCTGAAAACAGTAATTTTAGACAAAAATTATCCAAACGTTTAATTGTGATTTTAAAATCGTGTTTTCATTATACACATTTTAAAAACGCACTTTTTAAAAAATGCACTTTTTAAAACAGCTAACCCAAACCCACCCTAAATGTCATATTTGGCCTAAAAAAACGACGTCGTTTTAGGATTTCTTTTGGTAACTCCGAAACTATTTAGTGGCTTCCTTCATAATAATATCTATGTATGTATACATAGGAAGAAATTAATATTTTGTTAGACATTATAATATACATTACAAAACTTAATACTATTGATATTAAACCTATATCAAGTCGTTTCATTTTATAGCACAAAATTAATGTATTAATGTTTGATGATATATATAACACCTTATTTAATGCTCACAAATAAGGATTAAAACTTGATTATATATATATATATATATATACCATTGCTAAATGTTAGTCACTATACCCACGGCTTTTCTGCCAAATCTATGCAATTAATTATCAACAATTTTCCTCAAATCCCTTAATTGACTCCACAATTTTTTTCCTTTTCTTTTCCGTTACCATCACAAACACAACAACAATAGCCACCTCAAATCCCTTTTTCAAATTATTTCACAAATAAATATGTACATTAATGTGGGAAATCCTTAAATTGCTCCACACATGTTTTTCCCTTTTTCCTATTCGATTAAAATTACAAGGGGAAATAAATATGTCAATAATGTCAAATAAATGTAATATGTGGCCTTAAAACGATGTCGTTTTAGGGCTTCTTTTGGTAACTTTGAAACTATTTGGGGTTTCCTTCATAATAATATCTATATATGTATATATAGGAAGAAATTAATATTTATTAGCTGTTATAATATACCTTACAAAACTTATTACTATTGATATTAAACCTATATCAAATCGTTTCATTTTATAGCACAAAATATCTATTATATTCTATTATATATAAACTAATAGGTGAAGCTTTAGCTTTCTCCCTAAAGATGCCACATCAGATTTTTTATTCCCACACCCTTCCCCCTAATTCTTTCTCTCTTACCTTTTAACATTTACCTCTATTTAATTCTCTCCCTTTTCATATTCTTTTCCAACTCCCTCACCTCTTCATCTCCCTCACCTCCTCATTTCCCTCACCTGCTCATCTCCCCGATTGATTGCCCCCCAATCTCCTATTTAAACACCTTTGTGTGCTTCCCTAAGCTTTGTGTCTGATTGCCTTTGTGGGTTTTTTCCTATCAGAAAGTTATTTGCCTCACCTGTAATTTTTTCTTTTCGCATTATCTATCTTGGTTCTGCAACTACTAAAGGCCTGTGAATATTCCAACGGCGAAGGGAAAAATGTGAACAAAAAAGGTAGATTGAAACAAGCAATTGAGAGAGAACCACATGCAAAGTTTTATTCTGGAAAGAAGCGGCCATACAGAGTTTTGCAATGATCTATTTCTGTTTCAATTCAATGCAGTTTTTGTAATTTTTTAAATGATCATTGGATTTAAAATGATCATGTTTATACACACGGCTAGGCTTTATTTTGGAAAGAAGTGCCCATAGAGAGTTTTGCAATGATCTGTTTTTATTTCATTTCAATGCAGTTTTGTGCTTCTTTACATAGCTTTACTTAGCGGTTATTGAACCGCTTTAGTTTTGAGTTTTTCTTGATAGAAAGAAAAATGATGTAATGAAAATGCCATGGCCCATTTTGGTTACCATCTCAGCAAACATTCCATTTTTTTGGTATCTTTGATAATATCTCCAATGTCCGCAAAACATGTGTTCGATCTGTTCCAGTAGAACACCTATATAAAAAATGTAGTTTTCTCATGTTAATTAATTGAGTGATATTTATAAAACAATTTTAGCTAGATAAATCAATTAAAGAAATAATTATCTTGATTAATACAACAAATCAATAAATCTGAACAGTAAAAAAACAATTTTGGTGGATCTAGCTAATGTACTACGTAGAGTACAATATATTTGTTCTAACCAAATGTACGTATGGAGTGAAATTCGTGAGTTAGACCATGCTATACAGTTCTACCCTCATTTGAACTCTATAAAAAAATAAAAAAATAAAAAATAAAAACCAAGCTTACCCAAGAAAGATGTTGGACCATGCTATCCAGATACTTCAAGCTTGACACTTCAACTTCCTGCATCTAAAGCGACAAAGATTTATATTTTCTAATCATTCCTCTCTTTTGTTCTTTTGTAGTAACCATTCTTTCATAGGCTTTGTGCAAATGAGATTAAAAAAGAATATAAAAAAAATAGGGTGAAGTATAGTTGTTGGCAATTTGACATTATATGTATCATTCCATTTATACTTAAATGGCCATACAATATTTATTCCATTCGAATTTATGTTCTGTCAACTTTTGGAATGGTTAATGGACTTTCAATTTCCTTTTTTGTTGTTCTTTTTTATTTCTTTTCATTTTTGCGATTTCCTTTATTTTCCCGATGGCTTTCTGACTGTTTGTATCTGAAACCCTTTCAGTGGGTACACGTAAAGGTGTTGGCCGAATTGGAAATTCTGGAGTCTAATGCGGTATGTTACTATGGAGTCTAATCCTTTTGTTTCATTTACACTTGTGGGTTTATTTTGTCTTTCAGTCTATATGTTACTATGTTTTGTCTTCTGGTTAGATTACTGTTTGAGGCGAAAAAAATGTCCAAATGGGCCATATAAGGGCTGTCACGGATGCTGTGTATTTGCTGCCATAAACTTCACATTTGGGTATTGATCAACTTTTTTGTGTCCTATTTGATTTTAGTATTCCTATTATAGTGAAATTTGATTAGCAATCAATTGTCAATTGTCAATTAGCTATTGTCAATTGTATCTCTTAGGCTATTATTAAGGAACTCCAATTCCTTAATTTTAGGAATTAACTGTGCCGGTAGTCATTGACCTTTGCTAGAATTTAGAATTGTAACCCTACTTGTATGTTATCTAAAGATGTTACAGCAAAGAGAGTCGGCCAAAAATTGGAAGCAAGGGGAAAGAAATGTGGGAGAGGGAAAAAAGAGGGGAAGGCAAATAATAATAAATAATCAATTGGAATAAATGTGGAGAGAAATATTTGGAAGGGAGAGAAAAAACGTGGGAGAGTAAAAAAAGAGGGGAAGGCAAAAAATAATAATTAATCAATTGGAATAAATGTGGAGAGAAATAATTGGAAGACAAAAAGTGATAAGTGGTAATAAATAGTCAGACCGTTTAAAAATAGCAATTAATACCACTCTTAGAGGAATGTTTAAATTTATTTATTTATTTTTTTAAAATTTGTATAATGATTAAAGTATAATTAATAAGTTAAAGATAAAATGATAATTTTTTTACTTACAAATTTTAATTAAATATTTTCCTATCATTTAAAATATTCTAACAAATTTGTATACAATACATGACAATTTTTTAGGGATAAAAAATTTTGTAATTAAAAAATTGATGCTTTCGCCATTTTATGGTAGCTTTACTTCAATCAAAAATGTATATGTACACCATTATAATATTTTGAAATAATTGCCTATTCTTTTAGGTCAAACCTTTAATGCATACATTTATTCCCCTTATATAGCCATTCAATACATTTTCATCTTGCCACTTGGGTATTCAGCTCAGTGGTAATCTCCTTCCCCAAAAAGCCTCATCCCTCTATGAGGATGTGGGTTTGATCTCCGGGATCTTCAAAATATACGTGTGTGTGAGTTTAAATTAGAATTTCTATCATATATATATATATATACATTTGCATCTTCATTTTTTATTTTTTAAAAACTTAAATATAAATTGTTAAAATTAATCATATAAAACATATTTGATATTTAATTCCAGCCCTTAATGCATACATTTATTTCTCCCTTGCAATATTGTGATCTTCTTTCCTTCTTTTTATATTTCGTTGCATTCATAAATTATTATGTCATTCCTTTTTTACTTAAATTTCCATTCACTATTTATTCCCTTAAAAATTTTCTCCTAATTTATGAATTTTCTATTAACTTTCCATTCTATATTGTTAATAGCTTTGAAAACTATGAATTTCTATTTTTTTTTCCAAAAGACAATAGTCAAAGCCTGCCATGTTTTTCCAATCAAAACTGATCACTTTAATAATTTACGAGGCAAAAATAATACTAGCATTGCTTTTCTTAATGCAAATTGTTTTGGGCCAATTTCAAAATGTGCCACTAATGATAACTAAAATGACTTAGGCTAAGATAAAAAAGAAAATTTATATAGTTATATATATGAAAGACATGTACAATATAGGTGTTTATTTTTCTTTTTATCGTAATCTTTTCTAATTGATTTTTTGTAGGTAGGATACAGTTTTCTTATTATGCACGTTTGAGATAGAAAATGTTTTCAACCAAAAAAAAAAAGGATCTGATTCTTTTGATGGAGCGTCGTCTTATGAAGATACTGTTAATAGATGTAAGTTGAAAACAACATGTCCTGATAAAATGTTTTGCACAGTCCTTATTTCATAAAGTTTCATAGTCTTTTTTTTTTTTTTCAAAATAGTGTACCACCTTTTATTTGTCAATTTGCTAGAATTCTGAAATGTTTATGTAGTATTACTATTATTAAATCTGAATCGTATTACTTTTATCTGACTCCTACTTTTAATTTATGTTATTTTTGTTGAGTTAAACAACTTTTGTATTTGTGTAGTACATGGAACAAAATAATTCATGTTTTTATTTTTTGTCGTTTAATGAAATTAGCATTACATCTATTTATAACTTATTAGATATCACTCCATTTATAGTTTTAAAATGGCCATTCAATATTTATTCCAATTAAATTTGCTGTTTTGTACACTTTCTCACAACATTCTGTTCTTCGTTCCTTCTTTAAACAAAGCAGAGAAACTTCGTACTGCAATATTGTGGTTTTCGTTCCTTTTTATTATTATTTTTTATATTTCATTGCATTCATAACTTATTATATTTCCATTCACTTATTCATAACTTATTATATTGTCATTCACTATTTATTTCCTTTAAATTTCCCTCCTAAGCCATTTACTCCCTCTTCAACCCTTCTTTTTCATTTCCCACTCACTTCTCCTCTGATTGAATTACTTCCTTCTTCTACTAACAACCCAAGAACAGAAAAGAGGTTAATGCTCTCTTCCTATATCTTTGAAATTAATATTTCGAATCCACGCCTTCATTCACAAATTCATATAAATTTATACTAAAACTTAAATTTTAACATAAACTGCCTATTGCTAATTGATTTTTTTTTTTTTTGAAATTAAGGTCATTTTAGGTTTTGTTTTGAGAGATACAAAAAATTCCCTTTAATCTTTAGAATGTGATCCCAATTGGAGAGAGATAAATCTATACCTCCCAAGATAGATAACATTACCAAGGATTATGATGCCAATAGTAGCCACTATGGCATTTGACAATGTCTTGAAGATTGATGTATACAGAGGTCCCATCTAAATCAAATAGTAAACCAACCCGCCTTCAAACAAATTGTACTCTATATCGTGTAATGTGTCTTATCAAAACTTAATCAACCAAATGGAAAGCATCTACTACAAAATTGTTGAAGGATCCTTCGTCATACTACTTTAGGAACAAAAAAATTCCGTCTATCCAACAAACAAGAATGCAATAAGGAGGGAGTTGGTCATTGGGACCGTGATTTTCCATACCCTTATGGAAATGATGAATTATATGTCAAATGCAAGATGTGTTCAATCGACTTGGAAATTTATAAATTAACAAATAAATTATGGTAGGATTTAATGTAACCTTCTGTTATGTCTTGAATTAGAATGCTTTATAATGTGTCTGAATAAAGAACTCTTTATAGCCCATTGCTTTTTTATTGGAGTTGTAATTTTTAATATCTACGTAAAAAAAAAATTAAATTATATATATATATGTATGCACAAAAAAATTTTATCCACTCTTTCATTTAAAATATTAAAATAATCCTTTAAAGATATCTACTTAAGCAATTGAGAAATCAAAATTAAACGATTTCAATAAAACATAACCATATATGAATAGTCACTTTAACAAATATATTAAAGACACAAATAACATTTGGTAGATATCTAAAAATGAGGAAGAATTATTAAGTTAGACTATTGCTTTTTCCATATGAAAAAAAATCTGCGCATCGCGCGGGTCCCACAACTAGTATGTATTAATGTTTGATGATATATATAACAAAATTTTTAATGCTCACAAATAAGGATTAAAACTTGAATATATATACCATGCTAAATGTCAGTCATAATACCCACGGCTTTTCTGCCAAATTATGCAATTAATTATATCAACAATTTCCTAAAATCCCTGAAATTATTCCACAAATTGTTTTTCCTTTTCTTTTCCATTACAATCACAAATGCCACAACAATTGCCTCCTCAAATCCCTTTTCCAAATTATATTACAAATAAATATGTTCATAAATTTGGGAAATCCTTAAATTGCTCCACACATTTTTTTTTTCTTCCCTTTTTTCTATTCGATTACAATTACAAAGGGAAATAAATATGTCAATATTTAACTATTCGGGCTAAAATGATGTGGCTTTTTATTTATTTGAGGTGTCCAAAAAAATGTGATTTTTAGTGTTACATAAGGTGAACCATCGAAACGATGCCATTTGGATGCTTCTTTTTCTTCATACTGATAAAGCTCATTATTTCAAATTCTCATAGATTATGAATCAAACCGTTACACCTCCATCAAACCCAATCTAAATACATGTATAGTATTGTATATATGTAGCATATGAAAGAATAATATGATGCCCACAAACCCAAGGGCCACCATTCCCCTATATTACCTTTTTGATGAAAAGGAGAAAAGTTATTTTTATAAAGAGGTACGAAAAATACATTTCCATCGTTTTAATTTTCTCTTCTCATTACATACCTTCTTATTTGAATGAAATTGAAATACAATGAATTATTTGTTATTTTCTTTGCTAAGGTTGTTTTGGTTGAAAAGACAACTAGAGGATATATTTTTTGAATGTCATTACTGAATTGTTTGTTATATAATAAGACCAATGACTCACTTATCACAGTGTCTGTTTATACTTTAAACAGTTTCCCTCATTTTTATTTTCCCTTTTTATGTGCTCGGATACTCGCAAACGATGGAAGAACATTAAGAAACCGGTGACTGTGACGAACGTTGACAAAAATGAAATTGAGGAAATACAATGTACTTCCTAACTAGAAGGGTCCTAGACTTTTGAGACCGTGGCAAATGGTTTAGTTACTATTTTAACTTTTATTAAAACAATAAGATTAAGTTTTGAAGTATGATTTGTAAAAATTGAATTTGGTTGATTTTTTTATTATATTAAATTAATTGAATCATGGATTGTTATATATATATATATATATGTATTTTGAGAAGAATGGATTGTTATATTTGGTTTGATTTTAAGTTGTGAATGCTAATTACAAAGGTTACTAGGGAGATTAAGAGAGAAGTTACAAATGCTACTATAGGTAATATTAATTAGATTTTAGTAATTTTGATTATTTAAAAAGTATTTATTTTTGTGGTTTCTTCCATATCTCAAGTTCTAGAATATAATAGCACGTTTGTTACCTGGCAAATGACCAATTCATTTTGGTACAGAAGATAGTAGAATATTTGGATGGAATTGCTTTTTAATCAAATCACTCAACATTTTTTTTTTCCCTAACTTCGGTCTAATGTAATAAGCTCATGAAAAATTGTACATTTGATTCTTCCATATATTTTCTTATAATTCTATAGAAAAAAAAAAATCCAAAATTTGTTCTTGATAAATTGTCCCGTGCGTTGCACGGGCTATTGTCTAGTATTAGGTAACAGTTAAGCTTCTCATTGTTATCACAATATTCTCATCAGGCTCGAAGCATTTGTGAAGGGTCATTTTTGTTAAATACTATATTTTTTAGAATTATTTGATCAAACATCATTGTTTCAAAGTTATTTGAAAGAATAAGCTATTTTTAACTCGTCCGTTTAAGAGATTAGTTACACATGAATCTCGTCTTTTTAATTCAAATAATTCTTTCATAAAAATAACACTATTTAACAAACTTTTGGGTCTCTGCCCTATGCAAAAGAATTTGGGGAAATATGGTACAATGCCAATTTTGTTAAAAATCAACAATCGTACTACCAAATCTTATATATATATATATATATATATATATATATATATATATATATATATATATATATATATATATATATGTATATATTATATATAAGAATCAGCAATGTGAATACCGATTTCTTTTTTAGGAAAATTATATATTGCCTTGAAAATGGTAGTCTCACTGTGATCTTTTAAATTTGTACTTTTTTTTTTAAAAAAAACGACATTCTCATGGCCTATTTCTAAAAAAGAAAAAAAGGAAAATGGGAAACCGGCATTGTAATTGCCAATTTATAAAAATAAGTAAATTGAAACTATCATTTTAATTGCTGATTTATAAAAATAAAAAAAAGTAATTTTTTATTTTGGAAACCGGCATTGTAATTGATGATTTCTTTATAATTTTGTTGATAAATTTTATTTGCCATGCGTTGCAACTTACAAGTATGGGGTCAACCCCTAAAAATAACACAAAAAAGTCCTTTTGTTGTTAATACTCATGAGAAAAGTGGCTTTCCGGGAAATAAAATGGGATCCAGAAATCATGGACCATTTAACCTATGCACTCTCAGGTGCTGATCATGTGGAGTAGGTCCTGCCAATTATCTCTAACCGAGCAGAAAGGTGGTACTCTCTTGCTCTTTCTTTGTTATAGTGCCGCACGACAAAATGAAATAGCTTTGAACCTTTAAAGGAAGGTTTCAGGTTGTTTCCAGGCAAAGCACAAACCCCATTTTCCTTCTTTTTTTGCTGGGAGCAAAACTGTGTTCCCAAGAACCAAACCATGAGTCAAGGCCCATGGGTGGGGTTACAACAATTCAATTTCGATACATTCTGACTGAAAAATACAATATTGGTATGTAAACTGGAACAAGAAACCCTTATGTTCCATCTCGGGGCAAATTCCGGCATGTTTCTGCAAATATCGGTAGAAATGCAAATATGGCTAAATTATTTTTTTTTTCAACCTTGTCATTCTTTCTACCAATACAAGAGATCCAATAAAATAAATTTTTCCTCTCTAGAAAAGTTCTTAAACAAATGATATATTTAACAATCTATATCTCAATAATGTTAATCTGGAGGTACTTGATTGCTGTACAGGTTGGTTCCAACCCTTCTACTCACAAGTTTTTATAATTTTGCATTAGTTAAATTGATACACATTAATGGGTCCAAAATTAATGGCCAAACAACCATCAAAGCAGTATAAAGAACTAAATTTCTTGCTCAGCAAAAATAAAGAGAGAGAGAGAGAGATATATATAGATCTATCACTGTGTCTACAAATTCATATTTCTATTATATACATTTAATTACAACTGGAAAAGATATGAACTTCTCGCACACTCATGGAACTCTAAAGCTCCGCTAGTGGTAGAAGTCTTAAACTTGCCCACCGGTGCACGTATAAAACCTCACGACGGTCGTTGCTTGTTCGTTGGGGACTTTTATTTCTTTGTTTGGTTGCTTGTTCGTTGGGGACTTTTATTTCTTTGTTTGGTTTTCATTGTTTGCCATTTCTTTTGGGATTCGTAAGTCTAGTGGGGCAATTATGGCAAAAGAACTGGCAGATCTCTGCCATCGTATGAAATTGTCTAATAAAGAAAAACATCGTATTAGTTTAAGGAAGGATCTGATTACTCATTCGAAGCAAGAGGCACAATTTAGCATTCTTTTCAAGCTTCTTACAATCAGACCATTCAATAAGGAAGCTTTTAAAGGAACTGTACGTTCATTGTGGTCTGGGCCGAGGGGAGTTACCATTAGAGAGATTGAAGAAAACTTGGTTTTGTCTGTGTTTTAGTGTAGGGATGATCTGGAACGTGTTTTTGTTCAAAGTCCATGGACTTTTGACAAAAAACTCATTCTGCTTGTTCGTTTTGAAAGGGATCTTCAACTAACTGCTGTCAGATTTTACCCATGCCGCCTTCTGGATTCGTGTTTATAACCTACCCATTAAGAGTATGATCTATGAAGTTGGGGAAGACATTGGTCGAGCTATTGGTCGCCATACGGAAGTTAATGTTCTTAAGAATGGTTTGGGCTAAGGAAGGTTTTTACGTATCCAGGTGGAGATTAATATTTCGGAACCGCTTCTGCATGGACGTATTCTGGAACATGATAATGAAGACGGGGGAGAGCCTTTTTGGGTTGACTTCAAATATGAACATTTGCCCATCTTTTGCTACAGATGTGGTATGTTAGGACATAGTTGTAATGAATGTGTTGAAGGAAGGAGAAGCACCCGCTTGGAGGATATTGTGGGGGAAAAATGGGGTGCCTGACTTCAGGCTCCTTTATTGCGACACTCACAGTCATAATGGCATCGCCAATCTCCTGCACAATTTGATGATGATTGGGAGGCTAGTGAGCCTAACTTGGCTGATTCTTTGATCCCGGAGGATCTAATATTGCTTGTTACGATGGAGGGTGAGCACTACAGTGGGGGAGATGGTCCAGATGTGCTGATCCCGAATTTTGTGGAGAGCACAACCACTGAAGCTGGCATGTTTAATAGTGGTGCTCATCCTATTCCATCAAACACGGGGTTGAGTTATCAAGAATCGAATCCTTTGCTGTTTGAATTTGAGAATCCCTTAACTGCTTCTCGTGGTGTTATTGAATCTATGCCTATCGTGGTGCAACCTACTTTGGGAGAGCATGATCTGCATGCCATTATTGGCATGCATCCTCATGCATCTCCCCAGAGTGACATGTGCATCACGAATTATGTGGGGGTTTTGGGGGCTGCTAAGGTATCTACGTGGAAAAAACGTGCTCGTGCTTCGGGGATGTTTGGAATGGGTAGTGTTCCTGTACGTGCATAATTAGGAAAACGAGACTTGGATTTGTATGAAGACATTGAGGATGCTATCGTGATGGAACCCAAGTTGAAGAAGAGATTGATTGAGGGGAACTATGAGGAAGACTCATTTATATCGGTGGTGGCTGTTGAATAGCCCCGCTGGTCACAATGAGAGCATTGAGCATAAACTGTCGTGGGCTTGGGAACCCACAGACAGTTAATGAACTTCATGATATCGTGAAGAAAAAAGGACCCAACTTAGTGTTTCTCATGGAAACACGATTAGCTAATAGTAGTTTAGAATGGCTTCAAGTTCATTTATGGATTTGTGGTTGTTTGGGGGTGGAAAGACATGGTCTGGGTGGTGGTCTTGCATTACTTTGGGACTTCATTGTGAATGTTACTATACAGAGTTACTTGGCATATCATATTGATGCGAAAGTCATACAAGCTGATGGCTTTCTCTGGTGAATCACTGGCTTTTATGGTCACCCTGAAGCGACCCTCTGTCCTCGTTCTTGGGCTTTATTGCAGCATTTGAGTAATGTTAGTAACATTCCTTGGTTTGTGATGGGGGAATTTAATGAAATTACACGGTTGGAAGAAAAATCTGGTCGAGAAGATAGGAATGCTAACCAAATGGCGGGGTTCTGAGAAGTGTTACTTGATTGTTCTTTACAGGATTTGGGTTTTGTTTGAGGAGAGTTTACCTGGTCGAACAAGAGGGATCATCAAGCATTAGTCCAAGCACGTCTAGACAGAGGGGTGGCTACTGAAATTTGGAGACAAATGTTTCCTTCTGCTTCTATCCGGCATTTAGTAGTGTTCAGCTCTTATCATATGGGGCTTCTCATGGATACTACTAGTGGATCGGTGGTGCAACCAGGCAATCGTCGACGAAAATGACTGTTCCGGTTTGAGAAATCTTGGCTTCGGGAACCTGGGTGTGAGGATGTTATAGCTGATGCATGGGTTGTTCAACCAATTGGCACGACAATGTATTGTGTTTCGCAAAAGATTAAGCAATATCGTGTCAATCTTTTGAAGTGGAGTCAATCCCATATAAGAGCCACACCCACTCTTATTGACTCAAAGATGACAAAACTGAAGGAGCTGGAGGAGCAACCACCTGAGCTATACGAGTGTGGTGAGATAAATTCTTTGTGGCGTGAAGTGAACCTGCTCCATGAAAAAGAAGAGATATTTTGGAGGTAGAGGTCCTGTGTGTCTTGGCTAGTCGAGGGTGACAAAAATACCAAGTTTTTTCATGAATGTGCTTTCTAGAGAAGAAGAACAAATACTATTGTTGGATTAAGAGATAACAACAATATATGGTCTTCGGATCCCACAGAAGTTGAATGCATAGTAGTAAGGTATTTCAATGATATTTTTACATCTTCATGTCCTAATGCAATCAGTACTGTAGTACAGGAGGTTAGGAGGGTGATGTCCTCGGGAATGCTGTGAGAGTTTCTACCTTGATTCTGTTTGAATTCTCTTTTAGAAAAAGACTTTGAACTCTCTAAACCAAAAAATGCATTAGGATAGGTGACCTTCTGGGAAGTTCTCGTGTTGCACCCCATTGAGACTTTCTTAAAAAATAAAAAAATAAAATCTTTAAACCATGCTGCTCTTTATAGGAAGGAGGATCCATGAGTGATGTTTAGCCTTGGGTAATTGGGTTAGAAAATGTAGTATAGAGGAATCTAGATATGGATTTTGAGTCTTTGTTGGAAGCACTCTTGTATGTAAAATCAATCATTACAATGCCAGTTTCCAATTTTTTATTTTTAGAAGTTGGCAATGGGAATGCCGTTTTAAAAAAAAAAAATAATCGGCAATGAGATTATTATTTTCAAAGCAAAATATAATGTATTTTATAAAGAAATCGACATTCACATTGTTGATTTAAAAAAAAAAAAAAAATTATTTAAGAATTGGTTGTACAGTGTCGATTTCTAACTAATTGACACTTTTTTTTTTTAATGAGGCCAAAACCCAAATTTTTTGTTAAATAGTATTATTTGCCAAAAGAATGTGCTAATATAATTTTGTTGATGTGACCATTAAAAAAAAAAATTATAGCAGATTCACATAGAACTTGTCTCTACAGGAGATGAGTTCTAAAAAAGGTATATTTTCCCAAATAAAT
Organism: Fagus sylvatica; assembly: GCA_907173295.1. NCBI lineage: Eukaryota > Viridiplantae > Streptophyta > Magnoliopsida > Fagales > Fagaceae > Fagus > Fagus sylvatica. Next base: position 9,310,620 of record OU015767.1, on the reverse strand, counting down.
TTGAAAACATATTATTGAGCAAAAAAACACAATTTGTGAAATTTACTAAACTTTGATTTGATTGAAATGCCACTCATGTTCATCATTTACATAATCATTTTTTATTTTTAATTTAATTAATTGTAAGCAAACTTCCTTTTGGTAATCAACCCATGGTGTGGTGAGAGGTTATGGGTTGGATCTCTTTTTGGTAAGATTCTCAATCGAATTTGCAAGTATTCTTCAATAAGTTGTTGCATGAATGGTATATTTGGAACCCTTTTTTTATATTTTTTATTTATTTTTTCACTAATGAGGATGCCCAAAACTTTTCGTACACTTGATTATTTAGTATCTATCTGGTGTGTGTAGTCCTCTTGTTCTACACATACTAGGTAATTACATGGAGGAACCCTTGGGAGTGGCCCAAGTTGTAGGTTAAAGGTTTCAAACCCAAAATATCAAGGATCTCACAAAGCCTAGGAATCACTAGGCCAATACTTTGAGCTCGTTATATTAAGAACTTATCTTGCCGACTAGCTCAAGAGTTATCAAGAGTACTAATATACCCTTAGGACATAATTTTTTTTTTTTTGGTATTATTTATTCCAATCATTATAGAATAAATGTGAGAGTTTTACTTAATTGCAAATTGAATATTGAAGTCCTATAATTTTAAATTATTATTAGTACTATGTTCGTATAGTTTATGCATTAATTGAAAATCATATGTAAGCTATTTTTTGTTTTCAATAGTAAAATAAAATTTTAACATTAAAGAATCAATTGTAAAAATAAAATAAAAAACTTAAATTAAGTTATGTGTTATGCACGATTGAGTTTTTATCGGAACAACAATTATAATAGAATATTAAAATAAATAATTAAATTATTTTTAAATTTCTTGCAATTTTTTCATAATCGGTTTTTAATTAGAGCGTATTTGAATTTTTTTTTGAAACTTTAATGATAGAATTTCACTTAGAGTAAACTATGTTAATATTTTGGGTAAATTAAACAAACATCACTTGTGGTTTAGGAAAGTGTCATAAACCTCCTCATATTTTCAAAATAATATTTAACCCCTTGAGATTCTTACTTTTTTTTTTTCTCCCATGATTTTCCTTATCATATAACCCTTATGGTTAATAAACATTATCTAGGTTATTTTGTATGATAATTTAATTTGAAAATTGTGAAATTTGACTCAATTTGTAATGGCATGTAAATGGTCATATATCAAAACCTCAAAGGGTAACATGTTTTTATTTTTTACGAAAATAGGAAAGTTTTTGACATTTTTCTAAACATTGAGAGAGATTTTTGTAATTTACCCTAATAAGTGTAATGAAGTTATAGTGTGTTACATGACAAAAGTAGTCATTCAATACATAAATTTTGTACATTGGAAGCAGTCATTCATGATCATTCCATGGTTCAATGGTATTTTTTTCAGCGTGCCACATTATTGAGGCTGTAAGGTTAAGGCCAGTCAGACAAATTAGTTCAGAGTTGACAGATTCTTGAGAGTGATCATGCAATGCTGTATATATTGCTTATATCTGAATTACAATCATCTAGAAAAGCTTCCAAAGTGGTGAAAGGAATACAAATCAATGCTCCCAGCCATTCAAACAAAGTACGCAACACAACCAACTTTAATTCCAGCAAAGTATGTTCAGCCCCCTCAAATAGCCGCTGGTTACGCTAATGCTAAATGACCCACGTGTTGCATAGAGGAACTGGCCCCCCAGTGAACAACACTACGATGTCTGCAAAATTGGCCTTGCCAACAAGCCAACACATCAACTACCCTCTTGGGCGATACCCAAGAAAGACCAAACAGGCATAATACCAAAGACCAAAGCTGAGAGGCGAAGTCACAATGAAGGAGCAAATGATCAACGGACTCACCACTCTTCTTGCACATACAACACCACTCTACAATATAAATATTCTACCTACAAAGATTGTCCATGGTAAGGATCTTACCTCTAGCAGCAGTCCACGTAAAAAAACTCTACGTTAGGGGGAACCTTCACCCTCCAGATAAAAGAACCTGGTAATCACTTAAAAAATATTACTCTTAGCAAGATCCAATCCGATCTTCCGCCACACTTCCAATGTTGATAGAGTATAGAAGAGAGTAATAAAAGATTGCAATGTTTCTAATTCCCGGTCGTGGAAAGGCCTGGTAAACATGATATCCCAACACCTGACCCCAGAGCTTCCATGCATTAGATCGCCCACAGAAGCCTCTTTGTCACGAGCAATATTATCAAGGACAGGATAAGCCTCATGGAAAATCACCTCGCCACACAATGGGTCATGCCAAAAACGAATACGACTACCATAGTTTTATTTGCCTTTTACCTTTTTATTTTCTTGGAATATGGCGGTATCATATATGGTATGAATCTAACTGTTAAACAGGCTCTTCTAAATTCTAGTGGTCGTTAGAAATCATCAGTCCCAAAGGGAGGGGGAGACTAGTAACCACCTCCTTCTACATTGCACAATTGCAAGGGACCTTTCGTCTATGGTTTTCTTCCTTATTTGGTGTCTCTTGGGGCAAGTCCGTATTTGTTGAAAGATATGATATTCTAGCTTGTTGGAGCGGTGGATTTAAGGGCCATTAAAGCACGTATGTATGGTGTTCATCTTTGTCTTATGTGGAAATTTGGAAGGAGCATAATTTTAGGACTTTTGAAGGGATTGAAGTCTCATTGCTTCAGTTGAAGTTCTTTTTTCTTAGATCACTCCTTGATTGGTCAAAGATCTTTTTCTTTTTCTTTTTAAATAAATCCATTAGAGAAAAAGTGAGACCATTAGAGATGTTAATTGTTCTTTTTTGGAGTTCCTTGATCTTTGTAACTTTAGAATTTAAATGGTTGTGTAGCTCTTTGTGTACTTTCTTGATCTTTGTAACTTTAGAATTTAAATGGTTGTGTAGCTCTTTGTGTACTTTCTATGTACCAGGGCTTTGCCCTTTTCTTTTTCAATGAAAGTTCAATTATCAAAAAAAAAAAAAAGATTAAATGGGAATATCTTTATACAATATATACTTAAATGTTAAGGATAATTTGCATAAAACATTATAATCCCTATAATGCATAAAATGCCCACCATTTCAATTCCTACCATCATAGTAATTGCTACTATTATGTTGTTTGGCATTAGAAGTGAAATCATATATGACTGAAGCACACAAGCATCAGTTCACTGGACAACCATCAACCACTATGCCCTTGGCTGTTGGACATGTTGCTAATGGACAATGTTCACCGTCGGTACCCCACCAAGTCAAACCTTTCCCTTCCATGCCCACTGAAAAGTACAACAGTACTCCCATGAAAGCCACCCCAGCATCCAGTGCAGCTGAAAGAATGTAATTGTACCTCTGCCACCATTGCTTTCGGTAACGGAAGATGAAAAAGTTGAAAATTGTTCCGACAATAATCCATGCATTGTAGTTCACCGCTGTTGCTGCTGGCATCATTGCCGTTGCTCCCAGAAGGACTGGAAGGTTAATCAGGGGAATCCAAGATTGCTTGGGGAATGCCTTATGCAATAGCCAAACAATAACTGGCCCTATCGCACCTCCAAGGAAGAACAAATTCATTGCCTTATAGTTTCCAAGAGTTCCAAAGATCCGTTTGGGTCCTACCAGACCCCAAATAACAGTCGCATCAAAGAAGACTCGGTCTCCAGGGCATGTCCAGGGACTGTCAGTGGGAAGGAGATCATCCTGGCATATGTTCTTAATAGAGTCCAGCAACCACCATGCGACTGCAAGGTTGATGGTTCCAGCCAGAATTGTTCCTATGAACTAGACAAACACATGGGCCAATGGAGCAGTGGAGTAAAATATGTCAGTAATTATGTCGGAAGTGTGCAGAAATAGGTTATATATATTAAATTGTGATTCTAATGTGATGAAGTTTGGTGAGAACCCATCCTGCACACATCCAGTATGCTTTGCTTCTTATCAATAAGAAATTATAATGATGTAGTGTCAAAATGTATCATCACATACTTGTATATTCACAAAAAGTATCATATTTGAACATGTACTGTATGCTAGTTGGAAAAGAAAAAAAAATGATCAAGCTATCTGTTTTCATTGCATCTGTCTCAAAATATGTATTTATTTTTATAGTTTGGACTGGCTTTTGCATTAAAAAATACATAAGAGCTCTCTGGAAAGAAATTTTAATTCTTCCCAGTTATGTACTAATGTGTTACACATAGGAATCAATATCTTTTACAAATTCCTGGACAATGCTTTTCTTTAGTAATGTCAAGCAATTCTTACCATCTACTCTTTTGAGTAAAATGAATGGGATAGCTTGGAAGTTGAATGAAGGATATTCATGTTAAACACTTACAATTTCATATGTTCTATCAATTTTTAACTGATTCCTGATCCTGATTTTGGCTACTAATAATTACGTTATTGGCCATTAGAAGTCATATTACTAAGTTTTTCCCAGACATAAAAAGTTCCAGTATTTGATTAATTGTAAATTGATGTCTTAACTTATTTTCCTTTCTTTTTATTTATGGATAGTAGAAAAGAAAATTTGTACCTGAACCAGGAACATTGATCTTGGAGGAATCTTCATGTAATGACCTAGCTTGAAATCGCTGAGGAAGGAGACAGCTTGAGCCATGCTCATAAAACCATAGGTCTTGAAGCACACATTGGCTATTGGTCTTCCCGGGTATATTAGACCCATTGCATACTCTGTGATAATGTTTAGGCCTGGTGTCTGTATATAGAAGAACTTCATATCATTAATGGGAAAATCAAATTTTTTTTTTCATGTAGATCATGGAATTGATAACATTCTTGTTTTAATGCCCGGGTCAAATAATCTATAATAAAACAATCTCAAACTATAGATTCCGGAGATGTGATCCAGTAGCTCCATCCAAGTGGAAATGGTTTAATTTCAAATAGCTAGTTGTTTGAAGCTATGTGAAATTATAGAAGAATATCATTAAACTTTGCATGGTATCTTGAATTATGTAGGACATGTGGAAACGTCTGATACCAGGGCCAATGAGTTGAGATAAGGCATTACTAATGATTTTAGAATATAAATTCAAGATTTACATCTGTTGCCGCAAGGAAAAAAGGTGGAAAAGTATTTTCCCAATAACCTGGTTTGTTGTGGCAGTTATAATGCTGATTGGAAGAGTAAAAGTAAAGGCCATCGCTGCGGCAAAGAGGAGTCCCCACCATGGCATCTGAACCTGATCATTTAAAAATATGCAGAGTGCAAGGGAAACTGCCAATGTCAAGCCAAGTAATATGTAAAACCACCAGGAAGGTATGTCCTTGTATCTCTTCATCAATTTGGTATGGATATCCTCCTTGCCCTTATAAGAAGCATGATACCGCTCATAAATTTCCCTGCCCATATAGGTGTACATGAAATGTGACTTAACTAAATAAATTTAGAAAATATCAGAATGTCAGAACCTTAAGACTTGATAAGAGAGAAGGGAAGTTTTGCTTTTTGATTACTTTGGAAGTGGTTAATGTTGTTTAACATTTTATGTTTCACTTTGAAAATAAATTCTTGGGTTTAAATTCTAAAGCCATGTATTCAAAAGCTGAAGCCATCATTGTTATGAGGAAAAATATCTGGGGCACATTGAAGGCAAAATACTTTTTAGTGTCTTGGTAAATTAATGATATTGACTGTATGTGTAAATATGTTCTCATAGTATTATTTTGCAAACTTAAACAAATAGCATTCTTACCATTTTTGAAAACAATCAAAAGAACTGTGTACATCAAATCATCTGAGAATTAATTGGGAATATACCTGCCGTAAAATAAGGCCACATGAGTGAGTGTGGATGCAATTGTGGCAAATCCAAAGCCATAAGCGAGAGCAAAAAACATGCTTAAATGAATCCGTCCTTGCTCTTCATACTTGGCTAGACTTATCTCAAACTTGTCATTTACTATAGCTGATATGTTGTATTTTTGACCTTGGGCTGTAAACAAGTGTGATGAGAAAATAGGAAATCTTGTTGCACTGTACATGTCAAGCCCCCAGTATGCTATAGGGATTGCAATATAGATTATCAATACATAGCCTGCAAAAACGTTGACAATAGAAAAGAAAGGGCTGATGAGGGGGCTGAATAAGAAAGATGCCACAGCAGACCAGTCAAGTGTCAGGGATCCAAGTCCAAGCCCTCTCATGCCGGAACCAATCTGCTGGGCTGTGACTGACTTGGAGAATATCCAGCAGACCCATGATATGCTTGTTAGTGTTGTGAAGAGGTACCCTGGGACCAGGTACCATGAGAAACTGCAAATTAGTGCAATTAGGAAGAACTTTGCCCGTGACATGCGCTGCTTTTCGTGCTTTTCATGTTCATGCAAAGCCCTGCAAATATGTAAAACAGAATTTTATATAGACGGATGTTTTTATTTTTGGTGAATCATAAATAGAAAAAAGTTTATAACAAGATGAGGGGGCACCAGGTTTTTATGTGGGTATGTTTGCAACGGAGAAAGAGGAGAGAGGGGAAATGGCCGGAACATATACTAAAATTTAGTACATTATGATCACTTTACCTTCTCTTCTCTCCCTCCATTCAAACATAAGGTGACCTTAGCTTTACAACACTGCCTTAGTTTACATGCATTCTTAAATCCTGAGTCGATCAGCAAATGTTTTGTTATGCTACTGTGCTATAGATCAAGGCAGTATTGATACAATACACTTTTTTTTTTGGATAAACTTGATACAATACACTTCTGTGACAGTGATTGCGCCTTATCATTAATGGATCAAAGATTCACGTTTGTTACTGATATTACTACGCTGTTGTAAAACCGGTCAGTGGATTGGCTTTCACATGCATATGGTGGCCTGATTGTGTGGTTAAGAGCATTCACATCAGATATTTCTTAAGTTTTTCTTCAAATTATAGTAATTCAAGCTCTAAACCCCTTGCATCAGACTCTTCATTCACTTTCAAATTTAAAAACATGCTACAATAACTCTTCATCAAACTGAACAGTTAGAGCATTCACATCGGATTGTTTAAATTTTTTTCAAATTTTGAATAAAACTCTTTTTTTTCTTTTAACTACTTCATTTTTAAAATATACCCTACATCCCACCTCTTTATCTTCTTATCTATTTTATTAAATATTCTTTTATTATTTTAAGAGGAGTTGAAGAGAGAGAGAGAGAATAGAATTTAATAAAAAATATATATGAACAGTAGCAGTTTTCAAAAAAATGAAATATGATAAAAGAGCTGATATAGGGTAAATTTTGTTTGTGAATAACCAAAATTTGAATAAAAGATGCTAATGCTCTTACGGTAGCTTTTCATATTTTTTTTAATGCTTATTTTCTCTCACAAGCTCTTCTCTTTTGGCTTTTCTCTTTCTTTTTCTCTTTTTATAATTTTTTTTAGATTATTCTAATAAAATGTATTGTAAAATAAAAAGTGTGATATATCATGTATGGTGTATTGTAAAAGTGAATGGTTAAAATATAAGAAAGCGATTACTCAGTATCCAAGTAGTGGGGAACACTTAGGTCCTGTCATGGAACCCGTATTGATTTTGATAAAATTTGTGTGTTTTGTGGTAAATGTTGTGTCTGTATTGATAAATTGTGTTTATTGTTGTAAAAATAAAATGTGTGAGTTTGGATAGAATTAATGATATTTATAATAAAGTTAACTTTACTATAAAAGTACACACATTTTACAATACCTGACAGATATTTTATCAAAACATACACAAATATTATAATTTGAAACACCTTCGACAAAACGGTCCGCTGTGGGATCTAAGAATTTCCCCCAATCATGGGCGGACCCAATGCATGACTAGGGTGGGCACGTGCCCACCCTAAAAAAAAAAAAAAAAAAAAAAAATTTATTATTATTATTATAATATAATATCCTAAAAAAAAATTTCTAGGTAAATTATACACTTAAAAAAAAAAAAAAATCTTTAAAAAAAAAAATCTCAAATAACACAAAGAAAAGCCCAAATAATATCAACAAAAATTAACTGAAAAAATAATATGATTGATTGTTTTTATATTTAGTAAATCAATAGTTTTTTTTTTTTTTGCTAAACTAGGTTTTTGTTTTGTTACTATTTGAGTGTTTGTTAGTTTTATTAGTGTAGAAAAACAAAAGGAAAAACTTAAAAAATATAAAATTTTATATTTTATGATGTGTTAGTTTTATTTCATGAACATTGTTTTTCTTTTTATATTTTTGAAACAGTAAAGAAAAAATATTTCAAAAGAAAGCGAGATGAATGACAACTTGATTGTATACATAAAAAAAAAAACTTTTTTTTGTAGCATTGATGAAGTAATCATGCAACAGTTTCAAAATTTGAAAATACGTCGAAATCAACTGTAAAAGGCTATAATAAACTTCTTATTTGTTACTTTTTGTTTATATAAATAATGTATTTTGACCTTTTTTTTTTTTTTTTTTTTTTTTTTTTGATATTACGTCTATTAAAGTTTGAAGTCAAAAGTGCCCACCCTAAACTAAATTCCTGGTTCCGCCCCTGCCCCCAATAGTAGCCTTCGTTCTTTTTAATTGATCCGCCTGCTTCAACTGTTACATCTATAGCACCGTCGACATGATCCATACTGTTAAAGTGGCCACTTGCTCTAAACTTTTGGGATTCGTTTTTCAGATTACTTTACTTTCGGACTCATACTCATGGGTCACATGCAACTCCCTGGACCACCTTACATAAATATCTTGTAGTATATAAAAAGATATGCATTAATAATATGAAGTTTTGCTTTTCAAAGTCAGCTGGAAGGATTCATTTTGAATCTTGTAAGTTGGATCCAGCTGGACATCTCCACCTATTTCTTATTTTCTACTTCTCCGTCTTTTCTGATTTTCTGGACAAGACTTATGTGTATTCATTTCAGCATAGTATCATTTGAACATCACATTCACATTCACACTCCTAAAAAAGAAAAAAAAATAAAAAAAATCTAAAATCCAATAATAAACAGAGGATGAGAAGGTACCGGAAAAGTGAAACCTGAACAAGAGTACCAGGCCACCACATATGTGCAGGCTCCACCACATACTTTCGTAAAAGCCCAGCCCAGCCGTATCCTAATACCTGCAAATTGCAATACACTGTGCCCATTACTATAAATCCCTCTTCAGACAAACCAACACCATACGTACCTTTTAAACCTGTGCCAAGTGCCAACTACTAAATTACGAGATTCAATCATAAGATAAGGAAATTATTGCAAATGATGTGACTCGGAATCCACCAATTCACAAAAGGTTGGCTTTCACACACTGCTTTTTCTTGCTTCTTTGAAATAACACTTGAACAAATCAATTTTCGCTTTTGAATCAGCAATTAATAAGTATTTCTAAAATCCTAGCTAGCTCAAGATTCTCAAACTATATGTGTTGATAACTACTTCAGGAAGCGAAAGTGTACAACAAGTCAACAACTACTTTTCAACCGAAAAACAACACAAACACTTAATTATATTTTAAGGAAAGGGAATTCACGGACAGACTATGTAATGAATTAATAATTACCTGTGTAGTGGTAATAAGAAGCCAACTAGCTAAAAACGAGATTTTCCTGCGGTAAAAGGCTTTGATTATAGTGACAATTCCAACAGCATATGGTGAACCAGATCCGAATGCACTCCCAGCATTAGCAAATATGGAAATGAGTACGTGCTCCTTCATGTTAAACGGACCTGGGTTGAAAGAGAAGGTCCTGGATCCAAACCCAGGTATCCTGAACTTGGTTTGGGGGAGCACAGAAGCCATGAAGCGACCTATGGGGAGAGTGGCCACTTGGACTGTAATTTGGGTTATGATGAGAGGCTCAGTCCTGTAATTGAAGAACTGGTCGAGGAAGGAAAGGAGGGCACATGAGAGTAAGCCCAAGAACCACATCCGGAAAGTCCATATGGGGAGGCTAGGATCATCGGTGTTAGCCACAGTTAGTCTGACTTCTTCGACGGGACAAAGGTCTTCCTCGTCTACATAGTCATCCATGGTGGAGATGTCTTTTTCTTGGTCTTTGAGTTTGGTGGTGTTGGGGTAAGGGGTTTCTGTGTTTAGTGTATCCATGGGATTGTGGTACTGCAAGCAAAGAGGGAGGGAGGTAATGCAAGTGAGGATGTTGGTTTCTTGGGTAGGAAAGGGTGTTGGAGCTTTTATAATTAAATATTGCATGAGGATGAGAGTGCTTTTGGGTTTTGACTTTAGTGTCGGGATCCACCACTTCTATAAGAGGAGAGAATACACATTTAATGTACTCTCGGAATATTATATAATTTTCCCGTTTTAATGGGCTGGGGTAGGGATGGCAATTTGCATCCGACCCGCAGATACCCGATCCGATCCGCCCCGTTAGGGACGGGTTTTACCCGATCCATAGTGTTAATGGGGTGGGGGCAGGTGATGTTTTAAAAACCCGTGCAGGTATGGGGTGAGGTAGGGGGGATGCCTCCCCCGCCCCCAATATAATATATTAATAAAAACCCTTTTTTATTTCTTTTAAGTTTTAACCCTACTTAGTTTACTCACATATAAATACTCTCATTAGTTTAATTTTTCTCCTCTAAAAAAACCTAGCTACTACCACCTACCGGCTACCACACCTTAGCCCCTCTGTACTGCTGGTTGCCGCTGGACTGCTGGTTGCATACTGGACTGCTAGTTGCCGCCAATAGCTGCCTGCCTATCTCAACTCTCAAGTACCTACTTATGTATTTTTATAAATATATATATGCATATATATATATATATATATATATATATATATATATATATATATATATATGCATGTTTGAATGTTTTCCAATACAAAACATTACAGGTTTACAACTATTTCGAAATCCAATGCTCTCCCTGGAAATTAAATTAGTCAGTGTAGTTTTTTATTTTCTGGGATTGCTGTACATACTACTACATATATATATATATATATATATATATATATATATATATATATATATATATATATATATATATATATATATATGATAATGAATACTACTACATATATAGTTTACTAATTCTATGATTTGCATTAATCCAGTTGTGTTATTTTAGCTTTTGTAATGATGAAAATATGGTGATGGAAATGAGGATAAAGAAGAGAGTTCTCCTATGCCCACAACTTCAAGTTTTGTTGGACCATCTAAATCTAGGTTCCAAAACTCCCTTCAATCCTATGATTTGTTTGTTAGTGGTGATACTCCAAACAAGAATGAGAGTGTTAGACTAGAGTTTGATCATTACATTGACGACGGAGTGTTGCCAAGAACTGAGAATTTTGATATTTTGACCTGGTGGAAAAGTAATGGTATCAAGTATCCTACTTTACAAAAAATTACAAGGGATATTTTAGCAATTCCTGTCACAACTGTTGCTTTAGAATTTGCTTTTAGCACTAGTGGGAGATTGTTAAGTCCACATTGTAGCCGACTCCATCCAAAGACCATTGAGGCATTGATGTGTGCACAGAGTTGGTTATGGACTGAAATTAAAGGTGATTTTCTCTTATGCCCACAACTTCAAGTTTTGTTGGACCATCTAAATCTAGGTTCCAGAGCTCCCTTCAATCCTATGATTTGTTTGTTAGTGGTGATACTCCAAAAAAGAATGAGAGTGTTAGATTGGAGTTTGATCATTACATTGACGATGGAGTGTTGCCAAGAACTGAGAATTTTGATATTTTGACCTGGTGGAAAAGTAATGGTATCAAGTATCTTACTTTACAAAAAATTGCGAGGAATATTTTAGCAATTCCTGTCACAACTGTTGCTTCAGAATCTGCTTTTAGCACTAGTGGGAGATTGTTAAGTCCACATCGTAGCCGACTCCATCCAAAGACCAATTGAGGCATTGATGTGTGCACAGAGTTGGTTATGGACTGAAATTAAAGGTGATTTTTTTTTTTTTTTTTTTATCTCATGAATTCAAGATAAAGATGTATTTTTTGCATGTTAAATATTTGATAATGTTTATTTATTTATTGTTCTTTTTAGTTGTAGGTTCTTCACCTATGCCAAAAGATTGCACAATCCAAAGCATTCTTGATGATGTTGAAGATCCTAAAGAGGAGGAAAGTGGTGTCAAATGTGATTAGAACATTTGTAATTTGAAATTAAAGGTGATTATTTTTATTCATCTCATTAAATTAAGATTATATTAGTTTTTGCAGGTTAAATATTTGATGATGTTTATTTATTTATTGTTCTATTTGGTTGTAGGTTCTTCACCTATGCCAAAAGATTGCACAATCCGAAGCATGCTTGATGATGTTGAAGATCCTAAATAGTTGGAAAGTATGTCACAAGTGAATATAACATTTGTGATTTAAATTTGATGTTTTGCATTTAGATGATATTTGGAACAATTCGTTGTTTAATTATTATGATATTTTTATTTTTCTGAACAATGAGATTGTAATTTCAATTTCATGTTTTACAACTTAGTGGTTTTTGGAACATTTAGTCATAATATCATTATGAGATTATTATCTTTTTGTGGATTATTGTTTCATGTAAATTGATTGTTGTCATAGATATTTTTTGGAAAAAAAAAAAAAATAATAACAAGGAATTTATATTGGGGCAGGGCGGGTACCTGTCGGTACCCTGTGGGGTGGGGATGGGGGGAAGAAAGTCCCCCCCGAGACGGGATGGGGCGGGTACGGGGGATGGGGCAGGGATAATGGGGCGGGGGCGGGGGATGGGATCTCTACCCCAAACCCACCCCATTACCATCCCTAGCTGGGGATTCTAAATTGTCTCTACTGAATTTCATAATGCATGTTATGCTAAAAAGAATTTTGTAAAGCATGACATCATTTTAAAATATTCAAAACCTTTCCATACGGTTTTGTCCACAACCACAAGACTCAGACAAATATTCAAAACCTTTCCATACGGTCTTGTAGAAATAGAACGTGTTAGAACTTACCATCAAATATGGGGGACTATCTTGTTTTACAAGGAAAAATGATAGGAATCAGCGGCCTCTTTTCTACAGAGAGTGGGTTGATTTTAGATTTTTTGTTGGAAAAAATGGAAAAATATCCTCTACAAGTTGGCCTGTACACTGTTAGAGAAAGAATTTGAGTTAAGTTATAAGAGAAGCGCAAGGATTCAGTCAAAACTATTAAATTGACCACTGCTATGTTTATAAACACACACAGACAGAGCTGTTAGAGATGAAGTTACTTGTAACTATTGTAACAGTGTGTGTAATACCCGTAACCCTCATGAGGAAAGAAAAGAATTTTTGTTTAAGTGGGTAATTTAGTAAATTTCAAGTGTAGGGTAAAAAATACAAATAAATCATTTATTTTAGGAGTTTTTAGAAATAAAAATAAATGGGTTGTAATCCTAGTAATATTAGGGTATAAATAGAGTTCTAAACTTTATTGTAATATCAACAGACACTCTTTGACGACAAGAATTTGAAAGATTTCAAGAAAAGAGATACGCTACAAGAAAAGAAAGGTGAAAGTCTCAATACTTTTCCTTTAGAATAAATTGTCATTGAAATATGAATTGATTTTGTTAGCTAGTAATTGGTAGTAGATTTTAAGTTGATACGGAGATTTTAATTAGTAACATGTATATCAGAATTGGTTAGCTCTAGAAATAATAACGTAGATCTGATCTCAGTTTCGGTGAAAACTGTTACTAATAGATAGTAGTGCAAGAAATCAGGTTTCAAAAGGAGAAAAAGAAAAGGTGATCACGTCACACCTGTAGATGTGATGAAGAAATTTTTTTAAAGTACAATATATAGGCTTCGGCTTCAGGTGTAGTCATTGAAAGAAGATGAGGAGTTTTTTTAAAAGTACAATATATAGGTGTGGTCATTGAAAGAAGAAAAGTAGGTTGGCTATAGGTCATGATGAATGAACATAGACTTTGCATATATTAGTCAATCTGATAGTGAAAAAAAAAAGAAAGAAAGATATGTAACACCTATTACTCTTTATCCTAAGCCTCCTGTATGTGCAGTCAAAGAAAAAATAAACAAAAGGAAAAGGATTAAAGGAGAACATAAGCCTATTAATAGGCTATTGATGTGAGGCCTTAAAGAAAGAATAATGGCTAATGTACAAAGCCAATATTAGGCTTCTCTGTAAATTTTTTTATTGGACGCTGCTAAATCCACACAAGTGTTTTCACACCATGGATGTGGCAGCTTACCATTGGGCCACATTGCAGATGGGTCCCACGGGTCCCACAAGTGAAAAAGCAACTAAACACATGAAGAATACAGCTATCCTTTTTGCCAAACGCTGTAAAAATTGGGCATGTGAAGCACGTGATCAGGTCCATCAGCGTGTCCTTCTTCTTCTTCTTTTTTTCTCTCCGTCTGGTCTTCTTCTTCATCACGCCATGGCCACTGAAACAGCAAGCACAAAGTAAAAAAAAAAAAAACACAACTTAGCCGAGAAGATCACGTCAGTTCTAAGGTTGGATTTTTGAAGTTTTGGTACTTATTATTTCTTGCCAATAATGATGAAACAGTAATCCTAAACATAGAAACCATTTTCTGTAAAACAGTGTTGCTGCCATTGTTGGTTGAGCTTGAGCTTGAAACAGAGAGACCATTTGGAAGCAGAGACAGAGACCACCATTTGAGATTTGGAGCAGCATTTTACGTGAGTTTTGGAGGTGCATTACACTGGTGCATTGACTGCTACTGTTCACGTGGTATGCATTTTTTTTTTTTTTCTCTTTTTCTTTTCTGTTGCTTGTGTATATTATTTGAGTTTAGTTTAGTGATAATCTGTACATATTGTTTTGTGTA
>OU015767.1:9198300-9295682 GCA_907173295.1 Fagus sylvatica | reverse complement strand
GTGAAAGGAATACAAATCAATGCTCCCAGCCATTCAAACAAAGTACGCAACACAACCAACTTTAATTCCAGCAAAGTATGTTCAGCCCCCTCAAATAGCCGCTGGTTACGCTAATGCTAAATGACCCACGTGTTGCATAGAGGAACTGGCCCCCCAGTGAACAACACTACGATGTCTGCAAAATTGGCCTTGCCAACAAGCCAACACATCAACTACCCTCTTGGGCGATCGATACCCAAGAAAGACCAAACAGGCATAATACCAAAGACCAAAGCTGAGAGGCGAAGTCACAATGAAGGAGCAAATGATCAACGGACTCACCACTCTTCTTGCACATACAACACCACTCTACAATATAAATATTCTACCTACAAAGATTGTCCATGGTAAGGATCTTACCTCTAGCAGCAGTCCACGTAAAAAAACTCTACGTTAGGGGGAACCTTCACCCTCCAGATAAAAGAACCTGGTAATCACTTAAAAAATATTACTCTTAGCAAGATCCAATCCGATCTTCCGCCACACTTCCAATGTTGATAGAGTATAGAAGAGAGTAATAAAAGATTGCAATGTTTCTAATTCCCGGTCGTGGAAAGGCCTGGTAAACATGATATCCCAACACCTGACCCCAGAGCTTCCATGCATTAGATCGCCCACAGAAGCCTCTTTGTCACGAGCAATATTATCAAGGACAGGATAAGCCTCATGGAAAATCACCTCGCCACACAATGGGTCATGCCAAAAACGAATACGACTACCATAGTTTTATTTGCCTTTTACCTTTTTATTTTCTTGGAATATGGCGGTATCATATATGGTATGAATCTAACTGTTAAACAGGCTCTTCTAAATTCTAGTGGTCGTTAGAAATCATCAGTCCCAAAGGGAGGGGGAGACTAGTAACCACCTCCTTCTACATTGCACAATTGCAAGGGACCTTTCGTCTATGGTTTTCTTCCTTATTTGGTGTCTCTTGGGGCAAGTCCGTATTTGTTGAAAGATATGATATTCTAGCTTGTTGGAGCGGTGGATTTAAGGGCCATTAAAGCACGTATGTATGGTGTTCATCTTTGTCTTATGTGGAAATTTGGAAGGAGCATAATTTTAGGACTTTTGAAGGGATTGAAGTCTCATTGCTTCAGTTGAAGTTCTTTTTTCTTAGATCACTCCTTGATTGGTCAAAGATCTTTTTCTTTTTCTTTTTAAATAAATCCATTAGAGAAAAAGTGAGACCATTAGAGATGTTAATTGTTCTTTTTTGGAGTTCCTTGATCTTTGTAACTTTAGAATTTAAATGGTTGTGTAGCTCTTTGTGTACTTTCTTGATCTTTGTAACTTTAGAATTTAAATGGTTGTGTAGCTCTTTGTGTACTTTCTATGTACCAGGGCTTTGCCCTTTTCTTTTTCAATGAAAGTTCAATTATCAAAAAAAACAAAAAAGATTAAATGGGAATATCTTTATACAATATATACTTAAATGTTAAGGATAATTTGCATAAAACATTATAATCCCTATAATGCATAAAATGCCCACCATTTCAATTCCTACCATCATAGTAATTGCTACTATTATGTTGTTTGGCATTAGAAGTGAAATCATATATGACTGAAGCACACAAGCATCAGTTCACTGGACAACCATCAACCACTATGCCCTTGGCTGTTGGACATGTTGCTAATGGACAATGTTCACCGTCGGTACCCCACCAAGTCAAACCTTTCCCTTCCATGCCCACTGAAAAGTACAACAGTACTCCCATGAAAGCCACCCCAGCATCCAGTGCAGCTGAAAGAATGTAATTGTACCTCTGCCACCATTGCTTTCGGTAACGGAAGATGAAAAAGTTGAAAATTGTTCCGACAATAATCCATGCATTGTAGTTCACCGCTGTTGCTGCTGGCATCATTGCCGTTGCTCCCAGAAGGACTGGAAGGTTAATCAGGGGAATCCAAGATTGCTTGGGGAATGCCTTATGCAATAGCCAAACAATAACTGGCCCTATCGCACCTCCAAGGAAGAACAAATTCATTGCCTTATAGTTTCCAAGAGTTCCAAAGATCCGTTTGGGTCCTACCAGACCCCAAATAACAGTCGCATCAAAGAAGACTCGGTCTCCAGGGCATGTCCAGGGACTGTCAGTGGGAAGGAGATCATCCTGGCATATGTTCTTAATAGAGTCCAGCAACCACCATGCGACTGCAAGGTTGATGGTTCCAGCCAGAATTGTTCCTATGAACTAGACAAACACATGGGCCAATGGAGCAGTGGAGTAAAATATGTCAGTAATTATGTCGGAAGTGTGCAGAAATAGGTTATATATATTAAATTGTGATTCTAATGTGATGAAGTTTGGTGAGAACCCATCCTGCACACATCCAGTATGCTTTGCT
This sequence comes from Fagus sylvatica, assembly GCA_907173295.1. Classification (NCBI taxonomy): domain Eukaryota; kingdom Viridiplantae; phylum Streptophyta; class Magnoliopsida; order Fagales; family Fagaceae; genus Fagus; species Fagus sylvatica. Next base: position 9,293,291 of record OU015767.1, on the reverse strand, counting down.
TCTTATCAATAAGAAATTATAATGATGTAGTGTCAAAATGTATCATCACATACTTGTATATTCACAAAAAGTATCATATTTGAACATGTACTGTATGCTAGTTGGAAAAGAAAAAAAAATGATCAAGCTATCTGTTTTCATTGCATCTGTCTCAAAATATGTATTTATTTTTATAGTTTGGACTGGCTTTTGCATTAAAAAATACATAAGAGCTCTCTGGAAAGAAATTTTAATTCTTCCCAGTTATGTACTAATGTGTTACACATAGGAATCAATATCTTTTACAAATTCCTGGACAATGCTTTTCTTTAGTAATGTCAAGCAATTCTTACCATCTACTCTTTTGAGTAAAATGAATGGGATAGCTTGGAAGTTGAATGAAGGATATTCATGTTAAACACTTACAATTTCATATGTTCTATCAATTTTTAACTGATTCCTGATCCTGATTTTGGCTACTAATAATTACGTTATTGGCCATTAGAAGTCATATTACTAAGTTTTTCCCAGACATAAAAAGTTCCAGTATTTGATTAATTGTAAATTGATGTCTTAACTTATTTTCCTTTCTTTTTATTTATGGATAGTAGAAAAGAAAATTTGTACCTGAACCAGGAACATTGATCTTGGAGGAATCTTCATGTAATGACCTAGCTTGAAATCGCTGAGGAAGGAGACAGCTTGAGCCATGCTCATAAAACCATAGGTCTTGAAGCACACATTGGCTATTGGTCTTCCCGGGTATATTAGACCCATTGCATACTCTGTGATAATGTTTAGGCCTGGTGTCTGTATATAGAAGAACTTCATATCATTAATGGGAAAATCAAATTTTTTTTTTCATGTAGATCATGGAATTGATAACATTCTTGTTTTAATGCCCGGGTCAAATAATCTATAATAAAACAATCTCAAACTATAGATTCCGGAGATGTGATCCAGTAGCTCCATCCAAGTGGAAATGGTTTAATTTCAAATAGCTAGTTGTTTGAAGCTATGTGAAATTATAGAAGAATATCATTAAACTTTGCATGGTATCTTGAATTATGTAGGACATGTGGAAACGTCTGATACCAGGGCCAATGAGTTGAGATAAGGCATTACTAATGATTTTAGAATATAAATTCAAGATTTACATCTGTTGCTGCAAGGAAAAAGGTGGAAAAGTATTTTCCCAATAACCTGGTTTGTTGTGGCAGTTATAATGCTGATTGGAAGAGTAAAAGTAAAGGCCATCGCTGCGGCAAAGAGGAGTCCCCACCATGGCATCTGAACCTGATCATTTAAAAATATGCAGAGTGCAAGGGAAACTGCCAATGTCAAGCCAAGTAATATGTAAAACCACCAGGAAGGTATGTCCTTGTATCTCTTCATCAATTTGGTATGGATATCCTCCTTGCCCTTATAAGAAGCATGATACCGCTCATAAATTTCCCTGCCCATATAGGTGTACATGAAATGTGACTTAACTAAATAAATTTAGAAAATATCAGAATGTCAGAACCTTAAGACTTGATAAGAGAGAAGGGAAGTTTTGCTTTTTGATTACTTTGGAAGTGGTTAATGTTGTTTAACATTTTATGTTTCACTTTGAAAATAAATTCTTGGGTTTAAATTCTAAAGCCATGTATTCAAAAGCTGAAGCCATCATTGTTATGAGGAAAAATATCTGGGGCACATTGAAGGCAAAATACTTTTTAGTGTCTTGGTAAATTAATGATATTGACTGTATGTGTAAATATGTTCTCATAGTATTATTTTGCAAACTTAAACAAATAGCATTCTTACCATTTTTGAAAACAATCAAAAGAACTGTGTACATCAAATCATCTGAGAATTAATTGGGAATATACCTGCCGTAAAATAAGGCCACATGAGTGAGTGTGGATGCAATTGTGGCAAATCCAAAGCCATAAGCGAGAGCAAAAAACATGCTTAAATGAATCCGTCCTTGCTCTTCATACTTGGCTAGACTTATCTCAAACTTGTCATTTACTATAGCTGATATGTTGTATTTTTGACCTTGGGCTGTAAACAAGTGTGATGAGAAAATAGGAAATCTTGTTGCACTGTACATGTCAAGCCCCCAGTATGCTATAGGGATTGCAATATAGATTATCAATACATAGCCTGCAAAAACGTTGACAATAGAAAAGAAAGGGCTGATGAGGGGGCTGAATAAGAAAGATGCCACAGCAGACCAGTCAAGTGTCAGGGATCCAAGTCCAAGCCCTCTCATGCCGGAACCAATCTGCTGGGCTGTGACTGACTTGGAGAATATCCAGCAGACCCATGATATGCTTGTTAGTGTTGTGAAGAGGTACCCTGGGACCAGGTACCATGAGAAACTGCAAATTAGTGCAATTAGGAAGAACTTTGCCCGTGACATGCGCTGCTTTTCGTGCTTTTCATGTTCATGCAAAGCCCTGCAAATATGTAAAACAGAATTTTATATAGACGGATGTTTTTATTTTTGGTGAATCATAAATAGAAAAAAGTTTATAACAAGATGAGGGGGCACCAGGTTTTTATGTGGGTATGTTTGCAACGGAGAAAGAGGAGAGAGGGGAAATGGCCGGAACATATACTAAAATTTAGTACATTATGATCACTTTACCTTCTCTTCTCTCCCTCCATTCAAACATAAGGTGACCTTAGCTTTACAACACTGCCTTAGTTTACATGCATTCTTAAATCCTGAGTCGATCAGCAAATGTTTTGTTATGCTACTGTGCTATAGATCAAGGCAGTATTGATACAATACACTTTTTTTTTTGGATAAACTTGATACAATACACTTCTGTGACAGTGATTGCGCCTTATCATTAATGGATCAAAGATTCACGTTTGTTACTGATATTACTACGCTGTTGTAAAACCGGTCAGTGGATTGGCTTTCACATGCATATGGTGGCCTGATTGTGTGGTTAAGAGCATTCACATCAGATATTTCTTAAGTTTTTCTTCAAATTATAGTAATTCAAGCTCTAAACCCCTTGCATCAGACTCTTCATTCACTTTCAAATTTAAAAACATGCTACAATAACTCTTCATCAAACTGAACAGTTAGAGCATTCACATCGGATTGTTTAAATTTTTTTCAAATTTTGAATAAAACTCTTTTTTTTTCTTTTAACTATTCATTTTTAAAATATACCCTACATCCCCACTCTTTATCTTCTTATCTATTTTATTAAATATTCTTTTATTATTTTAAGAGGAGTTGAAGAGAGAGAGAGAGAATAGAATTTAATAAAAAATATATATGAACAGTAGCAGTTTTCAAAAAAATGAAATATGATAAAAGAGCTGATATAGGGTAAATTTTGTTTGTGAATAACCAAAATTTGAATAAAAGATGCTAATGCTCTTACGGTAGCTTTTCATATTTTTTTTAATGCTTATTTTCTCTCACAAGCTCTTCTCTTTTGGCTTTTCTCTTTCTTTTTCTCTTTTTATAATTTTTTTTAGATTATTCTAATAAAATGTATTGTAAAATAAAAAGTGTGATATATCATGTATGGTGTATTGTAAAAGTGAATGGTTAAAATATAAGAAAGCGATTACTCAGTATCCAAGTAGTGGGGAACACTTAGGTCCTGTCATGGAACCCGTATTGATTTTGATAAAATTTGTGTGTTTTGTGGTAAATGTTGTGTCTGTATTGATAAATTGTGTTTATTGTTGTAAAAATAAAATGTGTGAGTTTGGATAGAATTAATGATATTTATAATAAAGTTAACTTTACTATAAAAGTACACACATTTTACAATACCTGACAGATATTTTATCAAAACATACACAAATATTATAATTTGAAACACCTTCGACAAAACGGTCCGCTGTGGGATCTAAGAATTTCCCCCAATCATGGGCGGACCCAATGCATGACTAGGGTGGGCACGTGCCCACCCAAAAAAAAAAAAAAAAAAAAAAAAAAAAATTATTATTATTATATATATATAAAGTGTCTATCCTAAAAAAAAATTTCTAGGAAAATTACTACATTAAAAAAAAAAAAAAAAATCTCAAATAACACAAAGAAAAGCCCAAATAATATCAACAAAAATTAACTGAAAAAATAATATGATTGATTGTTTTTATATTTAGTAAATCAGTAGTTTTTTTTTTTTTTTTGCTAAACTAAGGTTTTTGTTTTGTTACTATTTGAGTGTTTGTTAGTTTTATTAGTGTAGAAAAACAAAAGGAAAAACTTAAAAAATATAAAATTTTATATTTTATGATGTGTTAGTTTTATTTCATGAACATTGTTTTTCTTTTTATATTTTTGAAACAGTAAAGAAAAAATATTTCAAAAGAAAGCGAGATGAATGACAACTTGATTGTATACATAAAAAAAAAAACTTTTTTTTGTAGCATTGATGAAGTAATCATGCAACAGTTTCAAAATTTGAAAATACGTCGAAATCAACTGTAAAAGGCTATAATAAACTTCTTATTTGTTACTTTTTGTTTATATAAATAATGTATTTTGCCTTTTTTTTTTTTTTTTTTTTTTTGATATTACGTCTATTAAAGTTTGAAGTCAAAAGTGCCCACCCTAAACTAAATTCCTGGTTCCGCCCCTGCCCCCAATAGTAGCCTTCGTTCTTTTTAATTGATCCGCCTGCTTCAACTGTTACATCTATAGCACCGTCGACATGATCCATACTGTTAAAGTGGCCACTTGCTCTAAACTTTTGGGATTCGTTTTTCAGATTACTTTACTTTCGGACTCATACTCATGGGTCACATGCAACTCCCTGGACCACCTTACATAAATATCTTGTAGTATATAAAAAGATATGCATTAATAATATGAAGTTTTGCTTTTCAAAGTCAGCTGGAAGGATTCATTTTGAATCTTGTAAGTTGGATCCAGCTGGACATCTCCACCTATTTCTTATTTTCTACTTCTCCGTCTTTTCTGATTTTCTGGACAAGACTTATGTGTATTCATTTCAGCATAGTATCATTTGAACATCACATTCACATTCACACTCCTAAAAAAGAAAAAAAAATAAAAAAAATCTAAAATCCAATAATAAACAGAGGATGAGAAGGTACCGGAAAAGTGAAACCTGAACAAGAGTACCAGGCCACCACATATGTGCAGGCTCCACCACATACTTTCGTAAAAGCCCAGCCCAGCCGTATCCTAATACCTGCAAATTGCAATACACTGTGCCCATTACTATAAATCCCTCTTCAGACAAACCAACACCATACGTACCTTTTAAACCTGTGCCAAGTGCCAACTACTAAATTACGAGATTCAATCATAAGATAAGGAAATTATTGCAAATGATGTGACTCGGAATCCACCAATTCACAAAAGGTTGGCTTTCACACACTGCTTTTTCTTGCTTCTTTGAAATAACACTTGAACAAATCAATTTTCGCTTTTGAATCAGCAATTAATAAGTATTTCTAAAATCCTAGCTAGCTCAAGATTCTCAAACTATATGTGTTGATAACTACTTCAGGAAGCGAAAGTGTACAACAAGTCAACAACTACTTTTCAACCGAAAAACAACACAAACACTTAATTATATTTTAAGGAAAGGGAATTCACGGACAGACTATGTAATGAATTAATAATTACCTGTGTAGTGGTAATAAGAAGCCAACTAGCTAAAAACGAGATTTTCCTGCGGTAAAAGGCTTTGATTATAGTGACAATTCCAACAGCATATGGTGAACCAGATCCGAATGCACTCCCAGCATTAGCAAATATGGAAATGAGTACGTGCTCCTTCATGTTAAACGGACCTGGGTTGAAAGAGAAGGTCCTGGATCCAAACCCAGGTATCCTGAACTTGGTTTGGGGGAGCACAGAAGCCATGAAGCGACCTATGGGGAGAGTGGCCACTTGGACTGTAATTTGGGTTATGATGAGAGGCTCAGTCCTGTAATTGAAGAACTGGTCGAGGAAGGAAAGGAGGGCACATGAGAGTAAGCCCAAGAACCACATCCGGAAAGTCCATATGGGGAGGCTAGGATCATCGGTGTTAGCCACAGTTAGTCTGACTTCTTCGACGGGACAAAGGTCTTCCTCGTCTACATAGTCATCCATGGTGGAGATGTCTTTTTCTTGGTCTTTGAGTTTGGTGGTGTTGGGGTAAGGGGTTTCTGTGTTTAGTGTATCCATGGGTTGTGGTACTGCAAGCAAAGAGGGAGGGAGGTAATGCAAGTGAGGATGTTGGTTTCTTGGGTAGGAAAGGGTGTTGGAGCTTTTATAATTAAATATTGCATGAGGATGAGAGTGCTTTTGGGTTTTGACTTTAGTGTCGGGATCCACCACTTCTATAAGAGGAGAGAATACACATTTAATGTACTCTCGGAATATTATATAATTTTCCCGTTTTAATGGGCTGGGGTAGGGATGGCAATTTGCATCCGACCCGCAGATACCCGATCCGATCCGCCCCGTTAGGGACGGGTTTTACCCGATCCATAGTGTTAATGGGGTGGGGGCAGGTGATGTTTTAAAAACCCGTGCAGGTATGGGGTGAGGTAGGGGGGATGCCTCCCCCGCCCCCCCGCCCCGAATATAATATATTAATAAAAACCCTTTTTTATTTCTTTTAAGTTTTAACCCTACTTAGTTTACTCACATATAAATACTCTCATTAGTTTAATTTTTCTCCTCTAAAAAAACCTAGCTACTACCACCTACCGGCTACCACACCTTAGCCCCTCTGTACTGCTAGTTGCCGCTGGACTGCTGGTTGCATACTGGACTGCTAGTTGCCGCCAATAGCTGCCTGCCTATCTCAACTCTCAAGTACCTACTTATGTATTTTTATAAATATATATATGCATATATATATATATAATAAGTATATATATATATATATATATATATATATGCATGTTTGAATGTTTTCCAATACAAAACATTACAGGTTTACAACTATTTCGAAATCCAATGCTCTCCCTGGAAATTAAATTAGTCAGTGTAGTTTTTTATTTTCTGGGATTGCTGTACATACTACTACATATATATATATATATATATATATATATATATATATATATATATATATATATATATATATATATATATATATATTGATAATGAATACTACTACATATATAGTTTACTAATTCTATGATTTGCATTAATCCAGTTGTGTTATTTTAGCTTTTGTAATGATGAAAATATGGTGATGGAAATGAGGATAAAGAAGAGAGTTCTCCTATGCCCACAACTTCAAGTTTTGTTGGACCATCTAAATCTAGGTTCCAAAAGCTCCCTTCAATCCTATGATTTGTTTGTTAGTGGTGATACTCCAAACAAGAATGAGAGTGTTAGACTAGAGTTTGATCATTACATTGACGACGGAGTGTTGCCAAGAACTGAGAATTTTGATATTTTGACCTGGTGGAAAAGTAATGGTATCAAGTATCCTACTTTACAAAAAATTACAAGGGATATTTTAGCAATTCCTGTCACAACTGTTGCTTTAGAATTTGCTTTTAGCACTAGTGGGAGATTGTTAAGTCCACATTGTAGCCGACTCCATCCAAAGACCATTGAGGCATTGATGTGTGCACAGAGTTGGTTATGGACTGAAATTAAAGGTGATTTTCTCTTATGCCCACAACTTCAAGTTTTGTTGGACCATCTAAATCTAGGTTCCAGAGCTCCCTTCAATCCTATGATTTGTTTGTTAGTGGTGATACTCCAAAAAAGAATGAGAGTGTTAGATTGGAGTTTGATCATTACATTGACGATGGAGTGTTGCCAAGAACTGAGAATTTTGATATTTTGACCTGGTGGAAAAGTAATGGTATCAAGTATCTTACTTTACAAAAAATTGCGAGGAATATTTTAGCAATTCCTGTCACAACTGTTGCTTCAGAATCTGCTTTTAGCACTAGTGGGAGATTGTTAAGTCCACATCGTAGCCGACTCCATCCAAAGACCAATGAGGCATTGATGTGTGCACAGAGTTGGTTATGGACTGAAATTAAAGGTGATTTTTTTTTTTTTTTTTTTATCTCATGAATTCAAGATAAAGATGTATTTTTTGCATGTTAAATATTTGATAATGTTTATTTATTTATTGTTCTTTTTAGTTGTAGGTTCTTCACCTATGCCAAAAGATTGCACAATCCAAAGCATTCTTGATGATGTTGAAGATCCTAAAGAGGAGGAAAGTGGTGTCAAATGTGATTAGAACATTTGTAATTTGAAATTAAAGGTGATTATTTTTATTCATCTCATTAAATTAAGATTATATTAGTTTTTGCAGGTTAAATATTTGATGATGTTTATTTATTTATTGTTCTATTTGGTTGTAGGTTCTTCACCTATGCCAAAAGATTGCACAATCCGAAGCATGCTTGATGATGTTGAAGATCCTAAATAGTTGGAAAGTATGTCACAAGTGAATATAACATTTGTGATTTAAATTTGATGTTTTGCATTTAGATGATATTTGGAACAATTCGTTGTTTAATTATTATGATATTTTTATTTTTCTGAACAATGAGATTGTAATTTCAATTTCATGTTTTACAACTTAGTGGTTTTTGGAACATTTAGTCATAATATCATTATGAGATTATTATCTTTTTGTAGATTATTGTTTCATGTAAATTGATTGTTGTCATAGATATTTTTTGGAAAAAAAAAAAAATTAACAAGGAATTTATATTTGGGGCGGGCGGGTACCCGTGGGTACCCTGTGGGGCGGGGATGGGGGGAAGAAAGTCCCCCCGAGACGGGATGGGGCGGGTACGGGGGATGGGGCAGGGATAATGGGGCGGGGGCGGGGGATGGGATCTCTACCCCAAACCCACCCCATTACCATCCCTAGCTGGGGATTCTAAATTGTCTCTACTGAATTTCATAATGCATGTTATGCTAAAAAGAATTTTGTAAAGCATGACATCATTTTAAAATATTCAAAACCTTTCCATACGGTTTTGTCCACAACCACAAGACTCAGACAAATATTCAAAACCTTTCCATACGGTCTTGTAGAAATAGAACGTGTTAGAACTTACCATCAAATATGGGGGACTATCTTGTTTTACAAGGAAAAATGATAGGAATCAGCGGCCTCTTTTCTACAGAGAGTGGGTTGATTTTAGATTTTTTGTTGGAAAAAATGGAAAAATATCCTCTACAAGTTGGCCTGTACACTGTTAGAGAAAGAATTTGAGTTAAGTTATAAGAGAAGCGCAAGGATTCAGTCAAAACTATTAAATTGACCACTGCTATGTTTATAAACACACACAGACAGAGCTGTTAGAGATGAAGTTACTTGTAACTATTGTAACAGTGTGTGTAATACCCGTAACCCTCATGAGGAAAGAAAAGAATTTTTGTTTAAGTGGGTAATTTAGTAAATTTCAAGTGTAGGGTAAAAAATACAAATAAATCATTTATTTTAGGAGTTTTTAGAAATAAAAATAAATGGGTTGTAATCCTAGTAATATTAGGGTATAAATAGAGTTCTAAACTTTATTGTAATATCAACAGACACTCTTTGACGACAAGAATTTGAAAGATTTCAAGAAAAGAGATACGCTACAAGAAAAGAAAGGTGAAAGTCTCAATACTTTTCCTTTAGAATAAATTGTCATTGAAATATGAATTGATTTTGTTAGCTAGTAATTGGTAGTAGATTTTAAGTTGATACGGAGATTTTAATTAGTAACATGTATATCAGAATTGGTTAGCTCTAGAAATAATAACGTAGATCTGATCTCAGTTTCGGTGAAAACTGTTACTAATAGATAGTAGTGCAAGAAATCAGGTTTCAAAAGGAGAAAAAGAAAAGGTGATCACGTCACACCTGTAGATGTGATGAAGAAATTTTTTTAAAGTACAATATATAGGCTTCGGCTTCAGGTGTAGTCATTGAAAGAAGATGAGGAGTTTTTTTAAAAGTACAATATATAGGTGTGGTCATTGAAAGAAGAAAAGTAGGTTGGCTATAGGTCATGATGAATGAACATAGACTTTGCATATATTAGTCAATCTGATAGTGAAAAAAAAAAGAAAGAAAGATATGTAACACCTATTACTCTTTATCCTAAGCCTCCTGTATGTGCAGTCAAAGAAAAAATAAACAAAAGGAAAAGGATTAAAGGAGAACATAAGCCTATTAATAGGCTATTGATGTGAGGCCTTAAAGAAAGAATAATGGCTAATGTACAAAGCCAATATTAGGCTTCTCTGTAAATTTTTTTATTGGACGCTGCTAAATCCACACAAGTGTTTTCACACCATGGATGTGGCAGCTTACCATTGGGCCACATTGCAGATGGGTCCCACGGGTCCCACAAGTGAAAAAGCAACTAAACACATGAAGAATACAGCTATCCTTTTTGCCAAACGCTGTAAAAATTGGGCATGTGAAGCACGTGATCAGGTCCATCAGCGTGTCCTTCTTCTTCTTCTTTTTTTCTCTCCGTCTGGTCTTCTTCTTCATCACGCCATGGCCACTGAAACAGCAAGCACAAAGTAAAAAAAAAAAAAAAAACATAACTTAGCCGAGAAGATCACATCAGTTCTAAGGTTGGATTTTTGAAGTTTTGGTACTTATTATTTCTTGCCAATAATGATGAAACAGTAATCCTAAACATAGAAACCATTTTCTGTAAAACAGTGTTGCTGCCATTGTTGGTTGAGCTTGAGCTTGAAACAGAGAGACCATTTGGAAGCAGAGACAGAGACCACCATTTGAGATTTGGAGCAGCATTTTACGTGAGTTTTGGAGGTGCATTACACTGGTGCATTGACTGCCTACTGTTCACGTGGTATGCATTTTTTTTCTTTCTCTTTTTCTTTTCTGTTGCTTGTGTATATTATTTAAGTTTAGTTTAAGTGATAATCTGTACATATTGTTTTGTGTAATAAAAAATGAAAAAAAAAAAAAATTATGCTTGTTTTAAGTGTAGCAAAATATTCATCATTGTTGTATTATGGTTATAGATGTTTAATGGGTTTTTTCATATTATTGTTGAATGATAATTTTAGTGAGTGTGTGTTGGTGTGTTTGAATGTTTTCTGTTATTGATACTAGTCACAATGTAATACTTTAGGTTTAGGTTGTATATCAGTATTGGTACGTGATAGATTATTTGGTAGAGTTTACATTACATGTTATTATTAACTTTGGTATTCGGCTTATAGGTTGTTGCAGTCATGACTACACAAGAGACGGATGGTGTTAGATCCTTTGCTACTAGTAATAGTTTTGTGGAGGATTTACCACAGCCTGTTGAGGGAAACATGTAGGATACACCGGAGAGTTTATTGAGGAATTCAATGATTGAACCAAGGGTTGGAATAGAGTTTGATTTACTTCAACAAGTCATTGAATTTTATAAGAATTATGCTTATTCGAAAGGATTTGCAACAATGACAAGGAGTTCAAGGAAAAATAAGGGCTTCACTGAGACTTCTTACATAAACTTAAAGTGTAACCGAGAGGGAAGATATAGTAGTTTGGTTGATGATGCTTCTAAGAAGAGGGCGACAATAAAAAATTCGTGTGAAGCTGGGATCAAAGTTTCGATGGATATTACTGATCGGAAATGGAGGATATTGAGCTTTATTGAGAATCATAATCATGATTTGAGTCCAAGTAAATCCAGGCATTTTGCTGCTTTTCGACATATAAACACGGATACAAGGAGGAGACTCTTGATCAATGATAATGCCGGTGTTAGGATAAATAGTAGTATTAAATCTGCCATCGTTGAAGCAGGGGGTTATGAGAATGTGACCTATAATCAGAAAGATGTTTGCAACTTTATCAATAAGGAACGTTGTTTAAAGTGTAAGGAGGGTGACGGACAAGCCTTGCACGATTATTTTGTTAGGATGCAAGGTAAAAATTCTAACTTCTACCATGCGTTGGATTTGGATGATGAGTTACGTGTGCAGAATGTTTTTTGGGTTAATGCAAGGAGTAGGGCAACACACGAATCCTTCCATGATGTGATTATATTCGACACCACATATCTAACAAACAAGTATGATATGCCATTCGTCCCTTTTATTGGAATTAATCATCATGGTGAATCCATTATACTTGGTTGTGGGTTATTATCCGGTGAAGACACGAATTCGTTTGTTTGGATATTTAGGCAATGGTTGCAAAGTATGTGTGGTATTGCTCCAAAAGCCATTATCACGGACCAATGCCAAGCAATGTGGCGGGCCATTGAAATAGTTTTTCTGAAAACTATTCATCGTTGATGTATTTAGCATATTACAATGAAATTGCCGGTGAAGCTTGCTGGATTGGAAGCTTATCAAGATATAAAATATTATTTACTTAAAGCCGTGCATGAATCAATGACAGTGAAAGAGTTTGAAGAAAAATGGAATCATACCATCACTTCATACCATCTTGAGGAAAATGAGTGGTTGGCTAAGTTATATGAGAAACGGGAGCGATGGGTTCCTGCGTTTCTCAATTCCAATTTCTTTGCGGGAATGTCGTCAACCCAACGTTCGGAATCAATGAATGCCTTCTTTGATGGTTACTTACATAACTCTACAACCTTGAAAGTATTAGTGGAGCAATTCAAGAATGCAATGCGGAATAAGGTAGAAAAGGAGATTTTATCAGATTTTGAGTGTTTCAAAGGCAAGCTGGAGTGTTCGTCATCATCTCCTTTGGAGAAACAGTTCCAAGAAGTTTACACCCATGAAATTTTTAAGCGAGTGCAAATAGAATTTTCTGGAAGATAGGGTTGTATCGTAAAGGAGGTTGTTAGAGGTAGTGAAGAAGTGAAATACAAGATTCAAGATGAAGTGGAGACAGGGAGGCTTTTTGAAGTTAGATTCAGTTGCTCTAAACGCTTGGTTGGTTGTGTATGTTGCATGTTTGAGTTTAGAGGCATATTATGTAGGTATGCCTTATTTGTGCTTTCCCAGGAATGTGTGACTGTACTCCCTGACAAGTATATACTAGACAGGTGGAGAAAGGATATCAAAAGAAAACACACCTACGTCTCCACTTGTACAGATGATGTACAACATTGTTAATGATAAGGATAAACTACCTCAACAGTTATCCCATTCAAAGACTATAGATAAAGACATCAAACCAAAGACACTTACCTGAGATATGTTTTGATTATATTGTTGTAGTTGTGATAAACCAAAACTCTTGTAATCTGAATATATAAATACAAGATTATACCTTGACCTTCATCAGGCAAGGCAGTGCACCTTTTGTTCTCTTATTATTTGATCTTACATGGTATCAGAGCCATTAAACTGACCTCCGTCTCCTTCCTCCTTCTCACAAGCATTTTATCAAACACCATGTCTTCAACTACCTCTTCTTCCCAAACCAAGTCATCTCCCACAAAATCCTCCACATCCACTGCTCCTACTTCTCTTCCCCACATACAACATCTCATCACCATCAAATTAAACCGAGATAATTACCTTCTCTGGAAAGCCCAGATCGTCCCTTATCTTCGAGGCCAACACCTTTATGGCTTCATTGACGGCACCAACCCCGCCCCTCCATCCTCTGTTACAGCTTCCACTTCTGATACTACCGCTGTTCTTCCCAACCCAGAATTTTCCAATTGGCACACCCAAGATCAGATGATCCTGAGTGCTCTCATCTCCTCTCTCTCTGAAACCGTCCTCGCCCATGTCATCAAATGTACCACATCCCGTGCTGTCTGGCTCTGTCTTGAACGCATGTTCACCTCTTAATCCCGTGCCCGTAGCATGCAACTCCATCATCAACTCTCGACCTTGAAGAAAGGTGACTCTTCCATGGCTAATTTCTAACACAAATTTACCTCCTTAGCCGACACCCTTGTTGCAGTTGATCAATCCTTGAAGGATTTCGATCTTGTTTCGTTCTTCTTGGCTGGACTTGGATCTGACTATGATGCTCTAGTCACTGCAATCCAACAACGCCGTGGTGATGTCACCCTTGATGAGCTTTACGGTGACTTCCTCTCCCATGAGCTGCGCTTGGCCCAACATCAACCCTCTGTTGATCTCTCTTTAGCCAGTGCAAATTTTACCAATCGCTCCTCCTCCAATCGTGGTGGTCGTGGTGGCAGATCTCCCCATCCACCCACTTCCTCCAACTCCGGTCGCAGCTTCAACTCCAACCAACACAGACAATACCGTGGGCGTGGGCGTGGTAGAGGCCCTTCTAATAATACCTCACGGCCTACTTGTCAAGTTTGCCATAAGCTTGGCCACACTGCTTTAACTTGTTATCACAGGTTTGACAATTCCTAGACAGTGGAATCCAATCCCAATATGCAGGCACTTCTAGCTACACCCAATTATGCTCCTGATCCAAATTGGTACAGTGACTCAGGTGCAACTCATCACCTCACTTCTGATTTAGCCAATCTCAACGTTCGTGCAGATGAATATCATGGCCCTGACCAAATCCGTGTTGGTAATGGTACTAGTTTACCTACTAAACACATTGGGTCCACCCAATTTTCTACACCCACTACTTCATTTCTTTTAAACAATGTTTTACATGTGCCTCAGATATCAAAAAATCTGATTTCAATTAAAAAATTTACCAAAGACACTAACACTTCCATGGATTTTTGTTCGTCTTGTTTTCGTGTGCAGGATCTGGATTCGGGGAAAACACTGTTATGCGGGCCGAGTAAAGATGGACTGTATCCATTCCCTCTTCTTCCAAGTAAAGATCCCTCCACTCCCACTGCTTTATTTGGTGAACGCACCTCCATCCTGTCGACACCGGCGGAAAATTTCTTCTTTTTTCTTTTTTCTCTTTATTTTCCTAGATACCGACCCCCATTTGGCGAGTGTTGTGTGTGTTCCTCTATCTCTTTTCCGTTTCGAGATACGAGTTGTGTGTGTGTGGGAACTTGTGTACGTGTGTGCGTGTGAGCACAAATTTGGAGTCGCCACCAATCATGGGAAATTTTAAGGTGTGATTGGGCACCTATGTCTAATAGATTTTACCCTAATTAGACATCTACAACTAAATGGTCTTGAACCAGAGATGGGTTCGGGGGTTTGCTTATGCGTGGGGAAGGTGTTAGGCACCCCACGACATCCGTTTAAGAAAACGGTTACCTCCTTCCTAATGTTTTCTTTATTTGCTAAGCCTAAGTTTGTTGGTTTTTATTATGTACAAATGTCCCGATTTCCGTCGTACGATATACCAAAAATGGCAAACGTAATATGACTTCGTTCGGTTTTGATTAGACTCTTTATTTCACCATCCCTTTTATCTTTGTATCTTTTTAATTTCCGGGCATTTCGGTGGTAGGATATACTTGAAATCCTAACACCTAGTGCCGGGACAAACAATTAATGTTTTTGGTGCCATATTCGGGATCTCTTTACCCTTGATTTCCAAGAGTAAAGCGGTCCGTCAAATGGCGGGGTTTTGGATGATTAATTCACACTTTGGGGAATTTTAGACCATGATCCTATGGGAGTTAGAACGTGTAGAATCCCTTACACGAAAGCACGTACCAGCCACGCCCCCGTGTAAAGGACTCATACCTTCGTTTCTAACGCCCACATTACCATGTTTACTCTTTTTAAAGTTTTCATGGCAAAGTGTATTTTAATCACATTTTTATATCAAAGCGATAAACAATCAAGCAAGTAATCAAGATAGTAAAATGGTAAAACATCCAAGCAAAATAGTCATGGCATAGTCGCAACACATGTATCATGAAGATGACAAATATGGATTGGCATAACTATAATGCTTCAATGCAAAGTGCAATTTATTATGACACAAGAGTTTTTAAGGAAAGGGTCAAGACCTCGTGGGGTCGGGATTCGATGCTATTGAAAGACTTACTCGGATCCCGACACCACCATAGGATTTACATGAATAAACAAAACAATCTAAAAAGAGGGTTTCAATGCCTTTTCGGGCTTACACAAAGGGTTAGGTGCTATTGAAAGACTTATCCAAACCTTCGATGCCAAATAGGACTTAAATGAGAAAATCTATTTGAAAATGGGGTTTCAATGCCTTTTCGGGCTTACACGAAGGGTTGGTGCTATTGAAAGACTTATCCAAACCTTCGACGCCAAATAGGACTTAAATGAGAAAATCTATTTTGAAAATGGGGTTTCAATGCCTTTTCGGGCTTACACGAAGGGTTGGTGCTATTGAAAGACTTATCCAAACCTTCGACGCCAAATAGGACTTAAATGAGAAAATCTATTTGAAAATGGGGTTTCAATGCCTTTTCGGGCTTACACGAAGGGTTGGTGCTATTGAAAGACTTATCCAAACCTTCGACGCCAAATAGGACTTAATATGAGAAAATCTATTTGAAAACGGGGTTTCAATGCCTTTTCGGGCTTACACGAAGGGTTGGTGCTATTGAAAGACTTATCCAAACCTTCGACGCCAAATAGGACTTAAATGAGAAAATCTATTTGAAAATGGGGTTTCAATGCCTTTTCGGGCTTACACGAAGGGTTGGTGCTATTGAAAGACTTATCCAAACCTTCGACGCCAAATAGGACTTAAATGAGAAAATCTATTTGAAAACATGGGTTTGCAATTTACGGGTCCAACGCCTCATGGATTTACATGGGGTTTAGTGCTATTGAAAGACTTACCTAAAACCACCAATACCGTTTGGGTATTTTCATGCCCAAATCAAAATAATGACGGATAAATGGACATATTTACAACGTAGTAAAAATGGCGAGAAATTTAGAGCATAACGGGAAGCTATAAATTAATGGAATTTACAAGGAGGGAATTTTGTGGGTCCAATGCCTATGGGATTACGTGATGGTTAATGCCTCTTTGAGGTCTTACATAGTCCACCACGACCAATCGGGATTATCACGCCCAAATCACAAAGGAAAAAATGGGAAAATGACAATATTCACAATATAATATTTACAACGTAGTAAATGTAAATAAAGCGATAAATGACAATATTTAAACATGGGGGTTTTTAATGGGTCCAATGCCTATGGAATTACATGGTGGTTAAAGCCTCTTTGAGGTCTTACATAGTCCACCACGACCAATCGGGATTATCACGCCCAAATCACAAAGGAAAAAAATGGGAAAATGACAATATTCACAATATAATATTTACAACGTAGTAAATGTAAATAAAGCGATAAATGACAATATTTAACACATGGGGATGTATTTTTCGGGTCAAATACCTCGTAGGCTAACAAGGTTGTTACGGCCTCGTTAGAGGTCTTACGCAACTGAGCCAAAGCTACTCAATATTTGCCGTACTAAAACACGAGGAAACCGGTGTATTTTTCGGGTCAAGACCTCGTGGGCTAACATGGTTGTCAACGGCCTTTGTTAGAGGACTTACGCGAGCCGCCAAAGCCACTCAATATTGCCGTACTAAAACACACCGGGGGAGGGGGGGGTAATCACAACAAATATTCACAAGTGCGTATAAAATGTAAATAAAGCGATAAATGACTAGAAATGTAAATAAAGCGATAAATGACTAGAAATGTAAATAAAGCGATAAATGACAAGGAAATGTAAATAAAGCAATAAATGACAAGGAAATGTAAATAAAGCGATAAATGACAAGGAAATGTAAATAAAGCAATAAATGCTAGAAACTAAATGGAATGTAAAAAGAGAGAGAGAGAGAGAGAGAGAGGGAGTGGGAAGATGAGGAGAAGTTAGAGAGAGAAGCACCTAATAGGATGCTTCTCACTCTAAAAACCCCCCAAAATCCCTAAAGAAAAAGAGAGAGAAAGAGCTTAGAGAGAGAGAGAGATTACCTAGAGAGGAGTCTCTCTCTCTAAAACTACCCAAAAACCCCTTCCTAAAACCCCCTAAACCCCTATTTTCTGCCTAAACTAACGCTCTAGAAGGGCCTAGTGCCCGAGCAAAAATTGTGTGCAAATGAGGGGGGGGAGGCTTTATTTATAGGGGGGCGTGCACGCGGGGCGCGCCATCATGATGCGCGGCGCATGACGGTCCTGCGTGATGGTACGCGCCTCGCGTGCACGCCTCCACGCCAGACAGCTGTCTGCATCCTTCCTCGATTCTCGTGCGCGTACCCTTTTTTGATCCGATTTTCGGAGGGCAGTTTTGGAGGTCTTCTGGAACTCAAAATGGGTCATGCGGCATATCGTCGGAAAGCTCTCGACGTCCTCTTTCCAACGATATAAAGTTTGCATGAATCGGAGTTCGGACGAGGAGAGTTATGGCTCCCGGAAGTCGGGGTATCGGAGCTGTTTTCGTGCACTCTTCCGGTGAAGATTCCGGATCAAACGGGGGATGCTTTCGGCGAACCGAGAGTTCCACGACGTAGCCTGGAGTCATTATCTTTCCAACGCACCCGGGCTCGCGGATCAACTTGTTGCGAGCAGGAAAGACTCTGCGCGCGAAGGCGGCTGTCCGGGAGAAAAAATGCGTTTTGCTCCCAGCGCGTTTTTCTCTCAAATCTTGTCCCAGTTCGCGCGCATATTTGACCTAGCTCCCGATGTCGGATTTTCGACGTTCTTGGTACCGTCGGAAAGCTTGCGCTGCCTACTTTTGCAAGGTTCCGGATTTGCGGGAAATCCGAGCTTGGACTTGTGAGATATGGCCCCGCGAACAGAGGCCACCGGGAGTGTTTTTGGTCCGTTTGAGGGCAGTTTTCCGATCAGGATTCCGGCTTGACCCCGATAAATTCTTGGCGATCCGAGAGTTCCACGTCGTGCATGGAATGTGTCTTCTTTCCAATGTGCCCGGGCTCGCAGATCAACTTGTTGCGAGTCAGGAAGACTCTGTGCGCAAGCGTGGCAACGTCGGTGGGAAAATTCCGGAATTTTCAGCACAGCCTTATTTCGTCGGCCTGTTTTCACGCGCGTGGTAGACGTAGCTCCCGATGTCGGATTTCGACGATCTTGGTATCGTCGGAAAGCTTGGTGCTACCTACTTTTCCAACGGTACAGGCCTTGCACAGAGGCGAGCTTGGGTTCGCAAGATATGATCTTGCGAACGGAGGCCGTCGGAATGTTCCTTATGCCAAGGGGTCATCTTTCTGACTGAGATTCCGGCTTGACCGGAGGAGCTCTTGACGATCCGAAAGTTGCGTGTGGTAGCTGAAGTGAACCTCTTGCCTAAGGGTCTTGGCTCGTGGACCAAGTTGCAGCGGGTCGGAGAGAATCTTTGCGCAAACGTTGCCTCCCAAATAGGCTGTTTTGTCAACAACACTTAGCAAAATTTGGCTAAGTGTTGGACCGTTTTTTCGCAGTTTTGGACCATAACTTCCTCGTTTCTCGTCCGTTTTCGACCCGTAAAGTATCGGAATCGAAGCTCTTCATTACGTTCTTCAGAACCTTGGTCAAGGGGTGGTCAGTTCGATCCAGTTTTTCGGTCTGGTCAACGGTCCGGTCAAACCTTGGTCAAACTTGGTCAACCTTGGTCGAATTTGGTCAAAGCTCTCCAAACTCTTGGAAATGTATCCCGGACCGCATTTCAAGGGTTTTTGGGCAAGATGGACCCTAGTCGGGCTGGGAACGGCTCGGTCAAACCTCGGTCAAACTTGGTCAACCCTGGTCAAACTTGGTCAACCCTGGTCAAACCTTGGGAAATGTGTCCCGGACCTTCTCCTTAGGTGTGTTTGATGTGGCGAGCCCTCGTCGGAACAGGCCGGCTTGGTTCGGGCTGTCCTCGTTTTGCGTGCCGACATTTGAGAAAATCCCGTGGGTAAAAAATGGGGTTATGACACATCCATCAATGGCATTCTCGCCTAGGTCATCCTGCTTTTCGAGTCGTCACCCAAATAATTTCAAAATTTGGTCTTCCAGTAACTCCAAATAAAATAGATCTTAGTTGTTCCGCTTGTCTTAGCTCTAAAAGCAAACAACTCCATTTTTCTCTTTCTCGCACTCAATTTAAATTCCCTTTAGAATTAATTTATAGTGATGTGTGGGGCAATTCGCCTGTTTGTTCTCGTAATGGAAATCGCTATTATATTTCTTTTCTAGATGCATACAGTCGTTACACATGGCTTTTTCCAATGTCTCATAAAAATGATGCTCTTCCAATTTTCATCAAGTTTCAAAAATATGTTGAGCGTTATTTTAACTTGCAAATTAAATCACTCCAATCAGATTGGGGAGGCGAATACCGTTCTCTATCAAACTATATTACAAATTGTGGTATCATACATCGTGTCTCTTGCCCCCACATTCACCAACAAAATGGTGTAGTTGAAAGAAAACATAGGCATATTGTTGAAACTGGTTTGGCCTTACTCTCTCATGCCAGTATCCCCCTTCGCTTTTGGGATGATGCATGCCAGTATCCCACTTGTACAGATGATATACAACATAATCCTGTTTTGGAAATGAACGAAAAGTTGCATAGACTAGCAGTTGGTGTGCTTGAGATAGGGGCTGAGTCTGTAGAGAATTTTAATGTTCTAGAAAAGTTGTTAATTGATTTGAAAGACAACTTTCCTCGTTCATGTGATAAACAACCCTTGTCTCAGAGAAAGAATAGTGTTGGAGCTACTTCTGATGTTGTTAGGACTGAAGTTGTAAGGAGTCCTATGGTTGTGAAGCGTAAGGGTCGACCTAGGATGAAACAGCTGAAGTCATCAATGGAGGAAGCGGTTTCAAAATCGAAGAAGAAAAGGAACACTACCGTTGCTAGGAATCTTACTCAATCTACATCAACTACTGGGGTACATAATTAAAAGACCACACTTCTTTTAATATCCTAATCTATTATTGTTTATTAATTTTGGTTTAATTGTGATTGGATGGCTTAGGTTGGAGGTAGTGCTTATGGAGATGGCTCTACATCAAACATGGTAAGTATAGGTGATTTGCACTGTTATTATTCATATGTAGTAGAAACATTATTTTTGGGCTTATGGTTGATTTTTTTTTTTTTTTTTTTTTATGTATTGTAGGAATATCCAATGTCCATGCCACATTCAAATAATGGAGTTATAGACTTGACAAATCCAATGCCTTTCCAAAGCTTTGTGTCAGAGGTAAAAATATTTGTAATGTGAAAAAAATGGTTATTAAATCCTATTTATTGTATACTTATTGTACCACGTTTTCTTTTGCAATCAATGTCACAGAGTCAAGCTCATGGATACGAAGACCAAGCCTTAAACCTTACTTGATTAGATATATGTAAATAATTTTTTTGTTTTGGTTAAACGATCCTCCTTTTTTGTATTACGGAAGCATGCGTTGGTAGTTAGTTTTTTTGTATCATGGAAGGACCCGTCTCAATCTCCTATATCCTCAGCGTTATTGTTTTTGCAAGAGGAAAGAGAAAGTGTTGGTTCCTTTCACTTCATTAATATACACCCATTGGTTGTATTGTTTGTAGCTAGAGTGGAAAATTAATATACTTTGTGATCCCAATGCAATAATAATGGAAGTGCATACGTATTTGAGTTATTGCTAGTGGGTTGTTCTAAGTTTTTTATGTATTCAGGTCATAGTGAATTTCATGAATGTAGTAATTTTATGAAAGTTATGTAAGAGGTATACTGTGAACCAAGTTTGTAGAAGTTGGTCTGAGTAAGACAAGTTTCTGGGTAAAGACAGTTTTCTGGGTAATAGGATACTGTGCACCAAGTTTGTAGAAAGTGTGGACAATGTTGTCCAAACTTAAATAAAATTGTCCACACTTTCAAGTTAATAGGAATACTGTTCACATATACTGTTTACCATTGCTTTTCAAGTGTGGACAAAATTGTCCACACTTTGTTCAAATTGTTCACACTTTCTGGGGAAGAGTTCACTGTTCACATAAAACATTGTTTATGTATTTGACAGAAAGTGTGGACAAAATTGTCCACACTTTTATCAAATTGTCCACACTTTCTGAGAAAGAGTTCACTGTTCACGTAAAACACTGTTTACGTATCTGACAAAAAGTGTGGACAAAATTGTCCACACTTTTGTCAAATTGTCCACACTTTCTGGGGATCAATTTTACTATTCACGTTAAAAATGTTCATATGAAACACTGTTCACGTAACTGTTTAGTGTTCAAACGGACATCAAATTGCATGGAAATTACATGGCCATTGTAAGAAAATATAGACATTAGTGTCCACACATTGATGTAAATTGTCCACAATTTCTTGGCAGACTTAAATGTTAAACTAAACATTTTTCTAGTACACAACACATTTATTGAATACATTTCAATATATTCATTCATTCACATTCATTCAAATAAGCATCCTCATTCATTCAAATATTGTCTAATTACAAAAAGTGGTAATGACTACACTACACATTTATTGAATTTGATACCATAATACAACAATAAGGCCCACAATTACAACAAGTCCTATTGTTAACAACTTCTTTAACGATTGGATGTCATCACGATGTACTGGTTGGACCATATCACGCATGCCATGTATCTCTGACTGAAGTTGATGCAAGTTCAGTAACAGTTGTGATACATCAAGCAATTGTGATGCATCAACCATGGATTTAGAACTTGTTGCTTGTGATACCTCATCCATTCTTTCATAGCCAGCTCATTGGTTGATGGGCAAACACCAAGAAAAGAAACCGCATCAGTTGACAGCACAACAATAATACAATTTGTTTTTGTTTAAACTTGATTCTGAAATCCTAACCGATGCTATTTTGCCACAACCACAGTCTATATTTCTAAATCTCAGCCCATTTCTAATTGCACTATTTACTGATGAGGAAGACATCTTTGCTGTAAAGGTATTAAAAATTCATATAATATATTAGGTTATTAAAAAATCATATAATATATTAGTTTATGTCAAAAAGTTTAGGGTTTAGAATATTAAGGGTTTGAATATTATTTAAGTTAAATAAATCATAATTAGGGTTTTGAATATTAAAATTTTCAATATGATGTAATTAGGGTTTTGAATATTAAGGTTTTGAAATAATTAATTGAGGAATTAAATCAAGAACAAGAGAGAGAGAGAGAGAGAGAGAGAGCATACCGAGCCCTAAAAGATGAACAAAGTTGAACAAATAAAAAGGAAAATTTAAATCAAACAGCACACCCACTAAATTTCGGTCACAGCAACCAACAAATTTGGTCACAGCCCAGTAACAAAATCACAGCAACCAACAAATTTGGTCACAGCCCAGTAACATAATCCTTGTATGAATTGTATTAATACCACTAAATTTCAGACACCTAACACGCAGAAGAGATTGAGTGAGATTGAGAAGTCTTGTAAGCATTTAATACTCTCTGCCAACCCAAAGACAGCTAACCCGAATTGAGAATGGAAGAAAGATGAAGAAAACGTAGAGACAGACAGCTAAGAAGAAGAAGGAAGATCGGGTTTTGTAGTTGAAGCACTTGAGGACTCTACCTTCTAGCCGAAGAACACAGCAGCAGATTGGAGTAGGGCGCAGCAGTAGGGACGTGCAGCTCCAAGAAGAGGACAGTTCGGCTGATGGGATTGCCGTGTCCTTGTGTTCAGAAGATCACATCAGCCCGTGTTTTGTTAACCAGCTAAGATTGGGCTGTTAAAGTGGTACTGTGTAAAAAATCAGCTTTTTCAAAAGAAGTATATGCCGTGTAACTAATTGCTAGTGCAATTACTAATGCAAATTTATATTAGATAAGTATGTAAAAATCACATAGTTGATTTAATAAATATTTATTTATTTAATGGATGAGATTAAAAATGAATATTGAAACTTTTAATCTTAACCATTCAAGTCAATTGCATGGGTGCAATTATGCAAATCCATGATCTCAATTCAGGTTTTTTATGTAATTGCATAGGTTGTTTAAAAAACTTTGTTGGTATTAATACAATTCATACAAGGATTATGAATACATTTTATATTATTTGTTTTTGTGGTTATAAACATAATTTTATGTTAGTATTATAAAAAGAACATTAGTATAAGATAACCTCAGCAGCATTAAATTTGTTATAAAGATTTGGTTGTTAATAATACATTTAATAATTATTGAGAAAAAATTGCAAATATTCATTCAAATATTATTATCAATAAAAATATTGCAAATAATACAGTTAATAATTATTGACATAAAACGTAAAAAAAAAAAAAAAAAAAAAAAAAAAATTAAGAAAATGTGACTTCAGAAAGTATGTACAAGTTAGATTCAGAAGTTGTAATTTTAAAATATGTCAAAAAAATATTATGAAAATTAGAAAACGAAAAAATATTTAAAAAAAAAAGGTACAATAATGTATTTTACGTATGTTAGATTCAGAAATTATAATAATCATGGTTGAATATGTTAGATCAATATTTGTTGTTAACTAATTTATGAATTTCTTCATTACAATATAGAACTTTTTTTAACAATGATAAAACGTAAACTTCAATTAAAAAATGTAACTTTAGAAAGTATACTTAACTTTTTTTTTTGTTTTGTTTTTTGAGAAAAGAAAGTATTCTTAACTTATACAAGTAATACAATGCAATTTAGCAAAAATAATAATAACATAACAATTTTTTTTCAGTTATGTGTGGTATAATTGGAAAACATTGGTCATCCTAGTCATCCAGCTCTTCCCCATTAGGATAACCTTCTATCATGTGTCTTCATCAATTATATCTCATACATTTAATGGTTAAGTTATAGTTAGATACAAGTTAAGGTATAGATCGTGTGTTGGTCTCTTCCTCGGATCAACCCTAAGCATACCATTTGCTATAGATCAGGTGTTGATTGGAACCATTCTAATCATCCAACACTTTCCTGTTTGGATCGGATTCGCTGTTCACATAGAAGATGGCCATTAATATACTGTCGTATACTTTAACTATTAATGTTTGTTCAAAACATATATGGTGAGCCAAAACAGAGTAGTACTAGTGTATAGACCATTCTTAGTTATATAGTACTGTATAGAGCATTCTTAGTAGAAAAATATTACAATTTATTGTTTAAATATGTCACTCAAATGTAATCGTAGTACCAAGGTGGTTATCAAATGTAAACATGAATACGAAGAACATTGTATGACATACGTTTTTAATACATTAGTTTGTATAATTACATTACATAAAATATCAATGTTACTTTTTAATAACTAAGATCTAAATTACTCAATTCCAATGTTCTACTTATATTTTTGGAATTTAAATATTTTTATTATAATCTTTTAATTTTTTTTGTCTTTACTGATTTAAATATAAAAAAAGTTATTAAATCTTATTATATGTATGTATGTTAGTGTCGAATTATAATTTTGCCCCCCTGAACTAAATTTCAAATATTAGATATTTTATCTTCCCTTTTTCTTTAATTTAAAATAGTTTAATAACTATTTTATTCAAAAAACAAAGAAAGGATGGGCCGGTCCAACGTGGGTAATTTGGTGGGAAACTTATTAATATAAAACAGCGCCGTGTTGGGCTTTTGGGGTGAAAGTGGTCCCCAAAACAGCGTCATTTTTACACACTTGCATGTCAAACCCAAGCTTCCTTAACACGACGCCTGCTTTTCTCTCTCTTCCAAACTGAAACTGAAACTGAAACTAAAACTGAACCGTGCTATCTGATAGTCTTTCCTCTCCCTCTCTTCACAGTTTCCTTTTGCAAACATCCCCAAGAACAAAGGCCACTCCTCTCAAACACTCAAACTTCCCCAACGTGACCCATTCCTTGCACCCATAGACACAACAGCACAAGGAACTAAGAAACCTCCTACCAAAGAGAAAGGTGAGTTTACATTTCCATTTTCTTCTGTGATTTTTAATTTTCTGTGAGTTGATATTATGATTGGACTAAGATTGTGAAATATTTTGACTTTGGTTGACGAATTAGCTAAGTGTGGACAATCTTAAGGTTTTGTGGACAATCTTAGGGTTTTATGTATATCACCTCTGCTTGCCATTTTTGCAATGTACTTATCAAGGTAAGCAGTGCTTGAGTGCTGCATTTATATGAAATACACATCATTGACTTCTATTGTTTCCCGTCCTTTTTGGTTTAGATGGTTACTCATGCTTGATTTTAGACATTTATGCAATATTTATGATCATTATATGTGTCGTGGAAGTTTTATTGTTACTTTAAGATGATAACCTTTACAATCATGGAGTTTTGAGTTTGCAAATGAGTGCTTACTGTTAGATTTATGAATAATCTATGTATTTGAAGTGAATAATACAATACAGTAGAATGCCTTTATATAGGAGGCATTTGAGGATATACAAGGAAAAGGAGTGATGCACAAGTAATGTGCTGTACAAGGAAAGGGAGTGATGCACAAGTAAGCATATACACGGGCTAGAGCCCAAAGCCCAATGGACTACTAATTATAACATTAACAGCCCCCCTCAAACTCAAGGTGGAGGATGAGAAACCAACTGGAGTTTGGAGACCAGATCACGGAAACGTCCAGTGGGATGTGACTTGGTAAAGATGTCGGCTAGCTGATCGTGAGAGGAAACAGAGATCAACTGGAGGGAACCCTGGAGAAGGTGATGCCGAACAAGATGACAATCGATCTCAATGTGTTTGGTTCCGCTCGTGGAAGACATCATTGCGAGCAATCTGAATAGCACTCCTATTGTCACAGTAGATAGGAGTAGCAGAAGAAGTGGACACACCTAAATCCTGTAGTAACCATCGTAACCAGAGGAGTTCAGATGTGGTATCAGCAAGGGCACGATATTCAGCTTCTGTACTAGAGCGAGCCACAACAGACTGTTTCTTGCTTCGCCAAGAGATCAAAGAGGAGCCAAGGAGAAAGCAATAACCAGTAGTGGATCGACGATCAGTAGGATCCCCTGCCCAATCGGCATCAGAGTAGGCTCTCAAAGTAAGTGGAGACTGAGCAGAGAAGTGAAGACCATGGAAAAGAGTGCCCTTAAGGTATCGAAGGATGCGCAGGACAGCAGCATAGTGAGTCGATCGAGGAGCAGACATAAACTGGCTCACCTGATGAACTGCATATGAGATGTCTGGTCGAGTGACTGTGAGATAGACTAGGCTGCCAACCAATTGCCGATAAAGAGTAGGATCAGGCAATAGTTCTCCAGAGGAAGGAGTCAAGCGCGCATTAAATTCGATCGGTGTATCAAGAATCTTATGATCAGTAAGGCCAGCTCGAGACAGAAGATCGGAGGTGTACTTGGCTTGAGTGAGGTAGAAACCATCATCAGAGGAGGTAATCTCAAGACCCAAAAAGTAACTGAGGTGGCCAAGGTCTTTCATCTCAAAATTCTGACTTAGGAAAGCCTTGAGTTCTTGAATCCCACTGAGGTCATCACCTGTAATAATCATATCATCAACATAAAGAAGAAGCAAAATGGTACCTTTGCCGGTGCGACGGAGGAAGAGGGCAGAATCATAAGAACTTATGGAAAAACCCAGTCGAGAAACTGTAGAGCTGAACTTAGCAAACCAAGCTCGAGGTGCCTGTTTCAAACCATAAAGGGCACGACGTAGTCGGCACACCTTGTCAGGTGGATGAGAAAGGCCAGGTGGAGGTTGCATATAGACTTCTTCACTCAAGTCTCCATTGAGGAATGCATTTTTGACATCCATCTGAAATAGCTTCCACTGACGAGAGGCTGCAACAGCCAATAGGGTGCGGACAGATGAAAGGCGAGCAACTGGAGCAAAGGTTTCCTCATAATCAATGCCATACTCCTGTGTAAAACCTTTGGCAACAAGACGAGCTTTGTATCGCTCAATGGATCCGTCAGACCGAGTTTTGATTTTGAACACCCACTTACAACCAACCACAGATTTTTCAGGAGGCAGATCAACCAGGTCCCAAGTACGGGTTCTAGATAATGCATCAAGTTCCTCAGTCATTGCAGCCTGCCATAAAGGGTTAGAGGAGGCCTCACGATAGGAGTGAGGCTCGTGCAGTGTAGCAAGGGCAGTGTAACAATGGAAATCACGTAAATGAGAGGGAAGAGTTGTTACCCGAGAGGAACGACGAAGTGTGGTTGCAGGGGCAGGATCCTCTGAAGGTGCAGGAGCCGGGGATTCAGGCGAAGAATGAGGCGTCTCTTGAGAGGATGATCCAGAAGAGTGGTCAGATGACTCAGTCTGTGGAATGGAGGTAGACACTTCTGGAGAGGGAGGAAACGACTCTAGAGAAGGAGGAGACACTTCTGGAAAAAGATCTGAGAGAGAAGGAGAGGGAGAAAGAGGGACGAAATTGAGATACCTCAGTGAACAGACGATGTTCCCAAAAGACAACATGACGGGAGATGCGAAGGCGATGAGCAATAGGATCATAACATCGATATCCTTTTTGAGTTTCACCATAACCAAGGAAAGCAACAAAGGCGAGAACGAGGCTCGAGTTTGTTGTGTTCATGAGGCTGAAGAAGGACGAAACAAGGCAGAGCCAAAGGATCGGAGATGTTGATAGTGGGGTGGAGATCCAAAAAGGCGCTCATAAGGAGTCTGATTAGAAATGGTTGGACTTGGAATACGATTGATGGCATGGGCAGCAGTGAGGACAGCTTCTCCCCAAAAGGGTACAGGAACTTTGGAAGATAGGAGGAGAGCACGAACTGTGTCAAGGATGTGTCGAAGTTTTCTTTCGGCTCTTCCATTTTGCTGAGAGGTGCCTGGGCATGAGAATTGATGTACAGTTCCATGGGAATATAGAATGTGTTCAAATGCATGTTGGGTAAGTTCACGTGCATTGTCAGAACGAAAAACTTTAATTGTTTTGGAAAATTGAGTTTTGACCATGTTTGCAAAGTTACGATAAATGTTTAGTAATTCATCACGAGAACGCATAAGAAAAACCCAACTATAACGAGAATAATCATCAACAAACACAACAAAATAACGAGATCCACCAAGACTATTAATAGGGGAAGGTCCCCAAACATCAGAATGAATTAAGTCAAAAATTCCAGTAGACATGGACTCACTATTTTGAAAAGGCAAAGCAGGTTGTTTTCCTAATTGACATGAAACACAATCAAAATTGTCCTTAGACACTGGACCTAATAAACCCCTAGAGACTAGCTGTTGTACCCGGGAAGATGATGCATGCCCGAGCCGAGAATGCCAAAGTGATAAGGAAGGTGAAGATGAGGTAGCAGCAGAGACACCAGTAGCAGGAAGACGAAGACTGGAAATCTCAAATAGACGTCCAATTCTACGGCCGGTCCCAAGTTCCTGCCCCGTCGTAGGATCCTGCACAATACAACTAAAGTAATCAAGAATAATGCGATAACCAAGTTCAGCTAATTGACCCACAGATAGTAGATTATAAGAAAGTTTAGGCACATGAAAGACATCGGAAATAGAGAGTTTGGAAGTAGAAACGGTGCCTACACTACGAACAAGCATAGTGGAGCCATTAGCTGTGTGAATAGTAGGTGCATGACGGGCAGAGCTAGTGTGGGAGAAAAAGGATGGATAAGGTGTCATGTGGTTGCAGCAGGCAGAGTCAAGGAGCCATGAGGAGAACTTACCAGGCAGGACAGAAAGAGCAGAGGAAGAGGATGCATTACCAGCCCGGACGAGAGCCTGAGCGATGATGTCTTCTAATTGATCTGTGGTGAGTGTGATGGCGGATCCAGAGTGTGCAGGAGCAACAGCAGCAGTGGGTGTCTGATCAGTATCACCATGAGTAACAGCAGCAGTGCTTCGATTACGGCGAAAACAAGTCTCAATAGTGTGGCCATGCTTCTTGCAATATCGGCAGAATTTGTTGGATTTCCGATCTGAACGACGAGTATTCGGGCTAGACTGATCAGAGTCGGACTGCTGAAGGGGTGCAAGAGGTGATGTAGTAGCCAAGACATTGAGCTTGTTCTGAGCTTGTAAGGTCTGGAGACGAGTCTCCTCACGAACAAGGTCATTGAGTGCTGCATCTAAAGATGGAGTAGGTAGTTGGTGAAGCAACTGACCACGGACAGGCTCATAATCATCATGCAAGGCCATAAGAAATTGGTAGAGACGCATTTGATCACGACGGGTAGCATACTTCATTGCATCATTAGGAGTATCCCATGGTGGATCAGAGAGATCAAGTTGGTCCCATATGAACTGGAAATGAGCAAAGAAGTCATTGATAGACTGGCCAGGGTCTTGCCGAATCTGATACTGTTCAATTGAAAGTTGATATTCCCTGAGTGCCATGTGAGGAGGAATATCGTTTGGACGAGCATATCCCAGGCAGTACGAGCATCATCAAAATTTCCCTAGTAGATTAGAAATGGATGGGATGGAGGTATTGCGTAGCCAAATAAGAATCTGGTGATTGTTACTATCCCATTCAATCAGACGGATCCTGAAAGCATTTTCATCCTCAGAGGAGCCCTTGACTGGCTTCTTCATCTCACCAGTGACATAAAACCATAGTTTTTGTCCTTTAATGAAGCTGCGCATAGATTGAGACCAAACAAAATAATTTCGACCATCCAAAGTAACATGAATGGGGTGAGAGATCTCAGTTTGAGCCATTTAGACACAAGATATGCAAAAACAGATAGCAAAAATGGAATCAAGACGAAAAACTGAGTAAGAAACACCTGGGTTGCAAAAGTCAACGCGGTCAAACGGTCAAAGTCAACGCCCAAAAGTCAACGGCGGCGCTCAGAAAAGTCAACGGTCAAAAGGCAACTTCGGTCAAAAAAGTCAACGCCAAAAGTCAACGGTCAACGGATGACGTGGCAGTCAACAGTGGTCAACGGTCGCTCAGGTGGCGTGCTGACGTGGCGTTAGGGCTGACGTGGCGTGGTGTTATGGCTGACTGCGTCTAGGGCTGACGTGGCGTCACGGGAATGAGCCAGGCGCGTGGGGCGCGTGACGTGGCGTGACAGATGGGCAGATTCTTTGATCGGCGCGTCCGACGTCGGATGGCGGTGATTTTTGCGCGGCTGAGATCGTCTTCGAGAGAGTTTTCCAATGGTGGTGGAGGTGTTTCGATCGAAATCCTGGAGAGGAAGTTCCAACGAAGGCAGTGAGTCTTTGGCGATTGTTCAACCTTTGACGGCAGTGAGCACACCGGAATTCTGACAGCGGCGGCGGAGCAATACCGGAGATGGTTGAGGCAGCGGAAGAATACCAGAAAAGACGAAGACTGCACGAAACACTTAGAGCAATGGCTCTGATACCATGTTAGATTTATGAATAATCTCTGTATTTGAAGTAAGTAATACAATATAGTAGAATGCCTTTATATAGGAGGCATATGAGGATATACAAGGAAAAGGAGTGATGCACAAGTAATGTGCTGTACAAGGAAAGGGAGTGATGCACAAGTAAGCATATACACGGGCTAGAGCCCAAAGCCCAATGGACTACTAATTGTAACATTAACACTTACAGTTCCCTAAATTCCTATATAAGGAAAGAAAACATAGGAGTGATTTTATTGGTTGATGGATTGCAATTGTTCTTTGTGACTGAAGCAAACTTTTTGCCACTAAATAAGTGTAAAGATGGTTAAATGGGATTTTTGGTTATTTTTATCTTCAAGATAATTTTTTCATATCAACCTATATTCAGTTGTTATTTGATGCTTCAATTGTGGGATTTTTTTTCTGTTTAGTTGAAAATTCATAGAGGCCTCCCTTTCCACTCTGTGTTGGCATATTGCACTTTAGGTTTTGATTGTGATATGCACTATTAGTTATTTTCACATGCACAATGCGTGTGATGGCATTGTTGGGCTGCCAAGATTTTTTGGCACCTATTGTTCATGCTAGAAAAGCATCTGGCCCTTTTGTGGAGAATAAATATAGTATGTGCTTATGCTTAATTCCTACTTCAATCAAATGGGGAAAACTTGGGGCTTTTTTTAAAGAAAGCATTGCCTCAAATAATGCCTTGGAGTTTCTATGTAGTCCACTAGAAAAATCATGCACCAACTGCATTCTTATATGGTCAGACGGCTTGTGTTTATGTGGTGCAGAAAAATATAATTGAAATTGCATTCACTGTGAATTAAGTGCTTTATTGTTGGATTTAGTCTATATTGGTTGTATATATAAACATACACAACATGTTTATGGGTTAAGATACTGGCACTGATTTGACTTTGGGGGACAAATTAGAACCAAAATTGGTTTATGCAAGTTGGGTTAGCTCAATCTGATGGAGTAGAATATAATCTAAGCTCAAATAAAGATTATTGTAACTAGCACTTATCCTTAAACTACTTTATGGAATCACATAACAAAATTGAGAAACTTTCTTTGACATAATGAATGATGAATGATTGTGTACAAGAAGAATTACAGAAGCAAAAACTTTGTGTATCATATTTGTTTCAACTATGTAACATTCAGTGGCTGCAATCCCAGAGGCCAACCTTCTTCCTATTAATCAAATCAGTCAGAGAAAGCAATTCATTGACAAATATAGATAAAAAAAAAAATGAAAAGGGAACTCTATAATAAGAAACAAAAAAGACAATGTTACAAAAAGTTAGACATAGAGTCATACCACTATATCATATTGGAAAAAAAAACTATAGGAAATTACTGTAGAACCAACTGAGAAACATGGAAAGAAAAACAAACCCAAAAGTGTTAATTAAGAGAGAAGACAAATGAATACCTGTCCAGCCATGTATGCCAAGTACTTGTATAGTAAATATAGTACTAGTAATGACTGATTATGTTTAAAACAACAAGGTCCAAATGAGGTCAAGTAGATAGGCTTTGTTATATATATAGTACCTATGTATGCATGTATGCATGTTTGCATATATCCCCAAAATAATACTATATATGTAGTTATGTACTTGTATTATCCAATTTATCTGAATGTTTGTTCATGTTAGCTAAGTGTGGACAATGTTTGGGTATTCTAGACAATTTTAGGGTATTCTAGACAATTTTCACATTTTCTGTACTATAATGCTTAAATTGGCATACTTTTTTAATCCTTGTCTTGAGATTACAGGCAGAAACATATAATGATGATTTATCTTCTTCTTTAAACCTGTTAAAAGAGCTTTAACATGTTTCAAATATGGGATTCTTATCAAATTAGGGTATCATGGATTTAATAGCACTTAAATATTCATTTCAAGTTGTTTAATTTTAATCATAGAATTGTAAGGATTGCGTATTGGTTCGTACATACTTTATATTACTATGTTAAAAGTCTCAAGGACAAATGGAGGGTTCCGAAACTTGTTGCTTTACATGTTTGTTGGTTTTATAGTTTTAACTTTGTTAAATTTGGATGGAATATGGGAAGTTACCTTTTTCCATTGTTATTATCTATCCTCTTATCCCTTGCATTTATGGAAAATTTTCTTTTGTTTGATCAAGAAAGAAAGGGTGAAAGGAAGAAGAAATGAGAAGGATAAACCGTTAGGCCATGTGCCTCTAATAGATAACAAATCCATATAAAGCTTTTTACAACATTAGCAATCATAGAACATCAATAAAAGCCTTTTACACTCATATCATGTTGTTTTGGTTTTAAAAACAAAGTTCAAATTCTATTGTTTCTTTTAATGATCAATGATTTTATGAAATGTTCTAATTCTATGAATTTCCATTTTGCATGTGGCCAAGACAATGGCGAGTATTGATGTCAACACATCCGCAGGCAACCCAGAAGTTCAACCCCGTATTCGCCATCATTACATTGTCAGCAAGTTGATGGACGTTAACAAGAGCCTATATGAACAATGCAAGAGGTAGTTGCGAACCACTCCATTTGGGTGGTTGTTGAATCTTCACTGCAGCATTGAGGCCAGTGGACGAATGCTGGAAGTAATGCTTGCAAGTTGGAATGCCAATGAACGTGCATTCCAAGTGGGTGATAGGCTCATACCCTTCACCCTATATGACGTTACCCTTATATTGAGGTTGCCTGTGAGGGAGGAGCCAATTGATTGCAATCAGTCTCATGTTGGGGGGTCTCTGGTGGAAAAATTGTTAAATACCCATTTGAAGATAGCTTCGCCATGGGAGCAGACTAAATTGGTGACATTGCTCACCAAACCTTCAATTAGAGTCCAAGATAGGGTTAGGTTGTATATGGCCCTAGTCTTAAGCTATTTTTTGTTTCCTACCACCTCCCAAAAAGTCACCACATACCTCCTACCACTGTTTGATAATACAACCAACCTAGGTAGATATGCATGGGGGAAGGCAGTGTATGAGTTCTTGGTTAGTGGTTTAAACCGTGCAGCTACATCGAAGCAAGCACAAAAAACTAGAAGCAACTTGCACATTCAAGGCTGCACTACCTTGCTTCAGGTAAAATGTTTTTGTTAGAGTTGTTTACTCCAGCACCATTCTAAATTTTGTTTTATTCTTAAACTTACCATTGATGTCATCATTTATGCAGATCTGGGCATGCGAGCACTTGGGGATTGGTCAAAAGAATGTTGAAATTAACCAACATTTCCCAAGATTCTTAGCATGGACCCACCAAAGAATGTTTAGTAAGAAGGCAATGGAGGCCTTTAGTAACAGTGCCAATGTAAGTATCTTACACTAATTTAATATCAATGTTAGTTTCTTATAAAGATGTTGTATGTTAGTATTTCATTGTTCTAATTCATATAGTGCAATTTGCAGGTGCTATCCATGCTTGCAGCGATGCCATGGGAGCAACAGGAATCCGTGGTACAAGAAGCCATGGAAACCTTGCAAGAAACCCATGGCAGCTCGCACACAACCATATTAAGGAATGATGTGGCTGGACCAAGCAATACAACTCAAACACCATCTAACCAATTGTAGCTAGAGCTCCAAGCTGAGAAGACTGAACGGGAAGTTTTAGCACGCCATGTTAAGCGCTTAGAGAATGAGCTTCACCATGTGAAGGGTCAGGTAGCCACGGTGATAGAGACTAGCCCCATTATTAAACAAAACTAGACCCTACCTTCACAAAACTTAGAACAAAACCAGCCACCCATTCAAAGCCAGCTGCCTATTCAAACCCCCATTGTGGACTTGCAAAGCTCATCGTGCAAGGCTGTCAAGAGAGGCAAACCTGCCATAAAGAAGGCCAAGGCAGCCATGGTGGACTTGGCAAGCTCACCATCAAAGCGGGACAATGAAGGGGAGGCAGCTGCAGCTACGGTGGATTTGGTGAGTTTACCATCGAAGGGGGCTTCTAGTGTGAGGTATACAAGGGCGAAAACACGAGCCTAAAAGAATGTAATGATAGTGCCCCCAATCGGAACCAGTTAGAAATGAGATACGTGTTGTGTAACGATAAAGTACTTAAAAAATGCAAGTTTACATTATGTTAGGTTCATGCTTTAACTCTTTTTTGTTTAAAAATCACATATGAAATAACTTTATGTACTCCATGTTTAAAAATCACATGTGAGCAGTGGGTGGATGCTCATTTCCTGTACCAGCCAACAGCTGATGACGAGGCTGTCTTAGCTGATTTAAGGAAGAAATGGTCGTTCACAACAAGGCGGGCCACTAGGAGAAGGTTATAACAATTACTTTCTTTCAATTATATAATGATTTATTAAGTGATTAGATATATTATTTCATACTGGTTTATAACTCCTACAAAATTTGATATGGCCAGCGGGATTGGTAGCAATGAGGTTCCAATCTCGACCAAAACATATGAGATCACGAGTCAAGATGTGTCATCCTTGTTAGGCGATCAAGCTCAGGATGAAAGTTCTAGGTGGATATCTACCGTGGTAATTACATCCTCATTTTGCATTTTAGATCCATTTTTTTATTGCATATTTGAGACATGAGTTTTACAATTCTATATTGTTTACTAAGCAAGTGTGACACACGCAGGTGGTGGACTATTTCAAGGATGTACTTATGGAAAAACTCACTGAAAGCGGCCACCCTCCACCGTACATAAACTATATAATATGCATACATGGCGGGGTAAAATAACAAAATTTCAACCTTGGCAAATACTTGTTCATACTTTTACACTATGAATGATGTCAATACAGCGAGCTCTTTTGTCGAAATAACTAACTATGATTTATGCAGACTACGATCCTAGGTTCAGCTCAGTCAACTTCAACACAAAGAGGCAAAAGAACAAAAAAGGGTAAACAACCCATTTAGAATGACCAGCTTGGACCAGAATCTGTATTCCGCCCTAATTAGGTACGCGCATTGCCGAAAAATTGCAACCGGGTAATTAGAGACCTTTTCCAACTTCATTTTGTCAAAAACTGTCGTTACATATCTATTCTGAAAAAACTGTGTATGACCTACCCTTTCGTGTTTCTTAATGCAGATTTTTGTCCCAGCATGCCACAGTGACCATTTTGTTATGCTGATTGTAGATTACCTAGATAAAGTTTTCTATTTTTTTTATTCTTTACCTAGTGCGACCCATAGAGCTTGGGCGCCAATATTGGTAAACACTTGTTTTTCATTTCAATTTTCTTACTAACCCAGTATTAACTTAGTTAATCCCGCTGATACTACTTTCTACTACCTGCATCATAGCGAAAAGTTTTGGAGTAGATATGCGTAGAGAAGTTAGGCCATCAGGATGTCCATATATGGCTCCTAGAATACAAGAATGACATATCAAATCAAGATCACTACGCGTAAGTACCAATATCTATCATGACTCCAAATATATTGAGACAAATTTGATTGTAGACTGTATAGACTGTGTAAGTAAGTTCATATTTTCTTTTAATGTGTTTTGATAATTCAAATGCAAATGTTGGTTGCTATGTTGATTGTTAGTGTTTTGATAACTCAAATGTAATTGAGATGTTGGTTGTTGGTTGATAACTCAAATGTAATTGTTGGTTGCTATGTTGATTTCTAGGTTCACTTGAATGTTAATACTATTTTCCAAAAAATGTGGACAATAATGTCCAAACTTAAAGATAATTGTCCACACTTTCTATGAATGTTATGGTTGTTACGTTGGTTGTTGGTACATGTTGGTTTCTATGGATGTTATGAATCTAAATTTTGAGTGAAGTAAATTTCCATAAATTATGTTAATCAATGTTGATTTTTATGTACTTTTGCCTCAATTTTTCCAGCTCCGACTGTGGGATTTTCATGTTGACATACATGGAATCCTTGATTTTTTTAAACAAGATAGTACAGTCTGGAGAGATATGATTTCCACACCTTCATTTCATGATGCATTAATGCGTTCATTTTAAGTCAAAATAACTAACTAACCAGTAATTTCTAAATGTCTTTTATGTTTTGTAGGCTGATTGCCCAAGAATTCGGCAATGCATTCTGCTGGAATTCTATTACAATTCATTGCTGCCCAAAGCTGTACAAAGCTAAAACTGCCAAATTCTTTACCGGCATTTGGTTTTATGTTTTGATACACTTTTGTTATTTTTGTATTTTGCTATAGGTTTATTCTTTTTGTATTTAAAATTTTGGTTGCTCTATTTTTCTTATACTTGAGATTGTATTAAAGGTAATCAACAGAAATAATATCTTATTTTTTTGTAAATGGAGTAAATAAATGAAATCGTGAAATTGGTTGGAAACATTTGCGTATATTTTAGGTTATCCATGGGTTTCTTTTATATTTAATGTTACCAAGAGCAATCTATTGCCATTGGAATTTTCACATTACTCGTTATGAAAGATATAAAAAAAAGAATGTCTAAAAATGTTTCCCAAATTGTGGTGGAGCTAAATATGTTCAAACAAATACCCAGGAGCAACCTATTACCATTGTCTACATTGGAAATAATAAAGTTTGGTTTTTTTTTTTATTTATTTTGAAGTGATTTTGGTTGATTGAGATAAAAAATGATAAAATTGTTACAAAGATGCTAAGAAACATGTTTAATAGATGCCAAGAAACATGACCAATTCGTATGAACATGTTTAAATGTTCATACAATTTTCTGGAAAATGTAGACAAAAACATGAAATTATGGACAAAAACATGAAATTATGGACAAAAATTTCGAGTCTACTTATGAACATTTAAGTGAACCCAGAAATGTTCATACAATTTTCTTGAAAATGTGGACAAAAACATCAAATTATGGACAAAAATTTCGAGTCTACTTATGAACATTCATGAATATTCAAGTAAAGTCAGAAAGTGTATTTCATGTTTTTGTCCACATTTTTCAGAAAATTGTATGAACATTTAAACATGTTCATACGAATTGGTCATGTTTCTTGGCATCTATTAAACATGTTTCTTGGCATCTTTGTAACAATTTTATTATTTTTTATCTCAACCAACCAAAATCACTTCAAAATAAAAAAAAACCAAACTTTATTATTTCCAATCTCAACCAAAATCAACCAAACCCTCAAAAAAATATTAAACCCAACAAAACCTTCAACTTTTATTATTTCCAAACTCTAACAAAATCATCCAAACCCTCACAAATACAATCAAACTCCAACTTCAAACATCAAAACTTTATTATTCCCAAACCCAAATAAAATCTAAATCTTTAAACCCAAATCAAATCTCAAATCAACACTTTCAAACCCAACTCTTTCAAACTTCAAACTTCAATAGAGGAAAAAGTTTCGGGGGAGAGAGATCCATGGATTTATGAGGACAAATCGGGGAGAGAAGGAGCAGAAAATTTGGGAGGAGAGAGCAGAGCAGAGCATTCGGGAGGAGAGAGAGTGAAATTTTCATAAATAATGGGTGTTTGGTTACAAGGATAGTGGAAATTGGAATAGCAAATTGGGAATAACCGGTTTGTCTTTTAGTAGTGGTGTGAAACAGTTCTTTCACACATGGTGTGAAAGAATCATTTTCCTTTTTTTTTTTTTTTTTTGCTAAATAGTCCTTTGCATATGAGCATATTGCCATGAGATCAGTAAATTGTGAGATACAAAACATTAGCTAGGCTTCCTACTCATTGCCGTTGGGAGAAGAAATAAAATAAGATAATAATTCTGAGAAAGAAACCTATTAGTTTTTAATTTCGTACATTGAGAAATTTGGGGAAATACAAAAGACTACTTGGAAAGTATTTATCAATTAGTGAACAACTATAGATATAGTTAGTGAATAAATCAGTTGCTAAGTAAATAGCATTGTTTATGTCAATTGATGTATTTTGACGACTGTATAATTGATTTAGGATCTGATTTATAAATTGTGAAAAGAAGAGATAGAGAGTATTACAAGATCCTTTACTTGATAGAGGTAAGTAACGTTTTTTTAACTAGCTATATTTTTGCTGAAACTTCCCTATTTTATTTATTAAATATTCATTGTATTTCAGTACAGATTATTATTTTAATTATTTTAGATACATTGGTTTAAAGAAAAGAATTAGAGTTTTGTCTTTTTGGAATATTATAATGTATTTGATTTAATTAGTTGATTGTTTAGAAAGTTTTGTGTCTTCAACTGGGATCAAGCACTTTTTGAAGTTTATGAAAAGAACCAAACATTGTTGAACTGTGATTTTATTGAATATGATCTTTTGACATTGACTGAAATAAAAATTGAATCTGAAAAGAATCTGACCCATTTGACTATACTTTGGACCCCGCCAATAGGGGTAAACATTGGCACAGAAACTAGTTTCTTTTAGGGCTTACCACCGGCCTATGTGTGGTTCTGGGCTTAGTCACAGGGATATAGCGTGACCATAGTCATATTGTCTTACTTAAACATTTGAAATCTAATTGATTGTGTTATTTTAAGTAAATTGAGACTTTTGATGTTTTGAACTTATTGTAATTTATATATAGTTTTCCGCTGCATTGTGTTATATTTCTTAAGTCTATGAGATTTATCCTATGAACATTTATATATTTTATTTGAATAAATTCTTGATCCACCCTTTTCAAATTATAGTTATTTACTGAGCCTCCCAGCTCACCCCCCTTTCTTTCCCATTTTAGATTCTGAGGATTAACTAGCTCAGACGTTGCGGGGGAGTTATGTGAGAAGGACTTCTAGGCATGAATAATATTAGTATTTCTTATTTGTTGATTAGGGACTTTATGTAATAGACTTTTGCTTATTAAGATTTGAAATAGCAATGTATGGATTTTAATTCATTTGAACTTATTGGTTATTATGTTAATTTGGAGATTTTATATCAAGGATATTATTTTAGAATCTGTTAGTAAAGCTTGGCACGCTGGTAAGGCACGCCTTATGGGTGTGTAGCGGTTGTCACGTGTCGAACTTATGTTTTGGGTTCAGGGCATTACATTCCATTTATAGCTTTTAGTGTTTTCTTAGAGAACTGTTATTTAGGAAAGAGAGTGTGCTGAGTCACTGTACATGCTTGTAAGTATTCCTTCGATTGATGTCTTGAATATACTAGAATGTACAGTTTACATGAATGTTACCTCATTTGATGTTTTAGTTACCTCAATTGCACTAAGTGTTACTATAGTTAAGGTGTGGCCCTCGATTTGCACTCTTTAGTTACTTTAGTCTATAACTTAGGTTTAATTATGAATGCTATGATGATCTTTACTTTAGAATTAGCTTAATTAGTTAGTTTTATTAATTAATTAGCTGCTTTAGCTTACTTAAATTAGTTTAAATTATTTAATTGTTATCTGCTTTAGCTTAATTAGTTAGCTTAATTAGTTATTATCTGCTTTATTATTCTCTTATTTACTTGCATTAGCTTAGTTAGTTAATCTTATTGATTGTTCTCTACTTT
Source organism: Fagus sylvatica (assembly GCA_907173295.1). Lineage (NCBI taxonomy): Eukaryota > Viridiplantae > Streptophyta > Magnoliopsida > Fagales > Fagaceae > Fagus > Fagus sylvatica. The sequence goes on along the minus strand of OU015767.1, from coordinate 9,252,789 downwards.
AGTGTTATTTTAATTTTTTTTACTTACTTGCATTTTTAATTTAAAGTCCTTTGGGTAAAGACAAGCACTGAGCCTACTAAGCCCCTTTTAGATCGAAGTCAAATTAGGGTTCTATAGTAAGGTACTAGACTCTCATCTAGCATAATTATTTGTTTCCTTCAAACAAATTGGCGACCATTCTTTGGATATTCTAGCTTGAAATCAAACAAATTGGCGACCATAGTGGGAATAGTATGCCAGCAAAGAAAAATTAATGGAAAGATATTCAAGATTTGGTCTTTATGAGATTTATGGCCAATATAAAGAAAATAGGACCAGATTGAACCAACTTGAAGATGAAGCTTCATACCAACTTGAAGTTGAAGATTCGTTGGGTTATTACTATGAATCGGATGAAGTTTATTACAAAAGGAGATCCAACATCCGAATGTTGTATGAACAAAATTCTATATTATGGGAAGAATATCAAAAGACATATAAATGGCTTTATGGAAATTTTCCAAATGATTTTCTTCTACAACAGTATGGCCGTGATTGTTTCATAGAAAATAATCAATATGGCCAATGGAATTATAATCAAGAATTAGAATTTGATAGACATAGAATGTACTATGATTCTAATCTTGAAAGGGATGAATACCCACAACAATATGACCATGAATATTATGGCTAATCCAATTATAATCAAGAATTAGAATTTGATTGACATAGAATATCCTATGATTCTAATCTTGAAATAGATGAATACCCACAACAATATGGCCATGACTATTATGGTTAATCCAATTATAACCAAGAATTAGAAATTGATAGACATGAAATGTTCTATGATTCTAATCTTGAATTGGATGATGAAAAATCCATTACTTAAGAGTTAGGATTTAATGGGTATGAAAATTTTATGGAGAGATATTTACAACTTCATATAGTTTTTGCACCGTTGGAGAAATCCTTTACAACGAGGATTCTAGAACAATGTAAAGATTTTGCACTAAGGGTGGAATCCTTTGAAAATTTGGAAGAATGTCTTTAGAAATTGCGACACTCTGTTGTCCATCTCATTAAAAATAATCTAACTCAAGAATTAAAACTTGAGGGGCATAAAGTGCCTTGTGAGTTTAATCTTGAGAAAAAAGATCCTTCTTTGGAGAATAATGATCAATTAACCAAAGATGAAAGGTTGAGTGATGAAAAATTCACCAATGGTTTAACTCAAGAAATAAAACTCGAGGGACAAGAATTGTCCTATGATTTTATTCTTGGAGATGATGATTTGAAATGGTAAGGAAATGCCAATGAATCAATGTATTTGTTATTCAAAGATAAAGCATATGAGAAACCATGGATGTTGAACCAAGTTCCTAGTAATGTCTTTGAAATTAAACACCCATGCTGGATACTTGAATCTCATGATCTAAAGGTTTTTTCAAGCTGGCTGGTTCAATTGAGATTTTATAATGATGCTAAAAATAAAATCCGGCCTGTTAAATGGTTAAACTAGCCACCTAAAAATTCTTCTATACCACAAAGTTTGGTCTTGATGAATTTGGTCTCAAAATCGAGACTAAGAGCAGTGTGGTTCTATGGTTTAATTTAAAGATACAGTAAATTGTATGACAGATAGACCATTTGATCAGTTACTGTGTCTTTTTATTGGTTTAGTATAAATTGACATGTTTGGCTAAAAAGAAATGGCCAACGTTGCTTGCCAAAGCTAGCCAGTGATATAAAAGAAAAATAAATTCATATTATATGGCCTTGACATGAGGCCATAAACTTCAGTTGTTAACAGGTGTTATATAATATAAGCCATAGCATGTGTGTTTGGCTTTTACCAAAGGCAATCTTAAGCCATTCGAATGGCTAAAGTAACCTTTTAGTGAATTTTGCTATATCATACAAATCTGGTCTTGTGCAATTGGGCCTTGAACTAAAGACCAAGAGTGCTTCTAAGTTCAAAGACCAAAGTATCTAATGTTTTTCCATTAAACATGCCAAAATAAAAAATAAAAAATAAAAAAATGGCCTATCATATTGGCCATAACGTATTGTTCCAGAGTTATTTAAAGTAGAAAATTGAAGGACTGATGTGTCTAACGCCATCAATTCATAAGGGAAGTTCATCGGGAAATGATTGTCAATCCAAAAAGAGGCCATCGAAGCAAGGAGAACAATGCTTCAGCCTCCAAATTTCCAACGATTCGAACCCCAAGCAAGTAGGCAGATCGAGGCTGCTGAATTAAAAGCTTCCAGCAACTATTCGAACCTTCCTGCCTCCAAAGAGTGAGAAATTATTCAGTCTACCAGTGAACCAATCTAGTGGTCCACCAAACCACTATTTAAATGCCATGTAATTTAATTTAATGAATAAGCTACACATCAAAAAACAAACAAAGGGAAATAGACCAAAATACCCCCAAGCCAGGTCCAATTTCCACATCGACCTCCTGCGCTTTACGTTCACTTCGACTTCCCCATCTTTGCCATAGCCACCCACACAACACAGAAAATAATAAAAACTAAAAATAATATATTAGTTCATGGCGGTGCCGGCGAAGCACATGAAGGGGATGGTTGGGAATGGGGATTTTTTTGGCTAGGTGATATGTGCAAGAGCTTGGAGTCCTATGTAGATGCACACGTGGCTATAGCTCCTTCTCGAGCAACGGCATAAATGTTTTGGCATCTCTATGGAGTCCAAGTCCTAGTCTTTAGGAGTAGTAATCCCTTTATTTTAGTTGTTTGGTTATTTGTTGATGTTAGTGGTTTGTTAATTGGAGGAAAATGTTGTGTGCTACGTGTAGGAAAATGTGGTTAGTCTATATCTCCACTATCCCATGTTTTAAGTTATAATCCCATGTTTTATGCTTTTGATGTTAGGATGTGCTTGTATAAATTCTGAAAGTTCTTTGAGTAAAATTATCTGATTAATCATAAATATATTTGTAGTCTTTAAGACTCTTGGGAGGTTGGGTTTCCTCGAAAAACCTATATCTAGAGGTCAAGATTTCCTCAGTTAAATCCATCTGAGGTTAGGATTTCCTTAATTAAATCCATATTTTTTCTTTTAATTCTTTGTTTGCTCAAATTCTATTTTCCTCCTTTATTCAAAAATTGTGAACGTATCAATTGGTATCAGAGCCAACGATCCTTTCCACCACTTCTTGCCAAAAAGAAAACCCAAACACTTGTAAGCATATCATCCAAGCATGGAAGAACAAATGTTAGGATGTATGGAGAAACTGAAAGAGATACGTTCTCTAGTCATTGTTCAAACGAAAATGATCAAGGAGATGCAATTGAACTGTCAAGCTTTACATTTGGCTAGTCATGGTTATGGACCAAAGAAGCCAACTATGGAGGATGTTGGGCAACGCAAGATCGAGGATAAGAAGACCATGGGAGAGTTACTTAGTCAAATTATTTCAACTTCCCACAACTTGAGCAAATTGCAATATTCAAATGGGATTGAAGAAATTTTTACAAATCTCAAAAACTTACAACCTCCATGTTCACCTGATTACAGTCCTTTATTGCAAGGAAGTGGTTCACTGTATGTGAAACGCCTTGAGAAGATCAAGTACATGGGCTGCAAAAATTTTTGGATTATGCCCTTGAGGACAAGGGCCGATTTTAAGGGAGGAGGAATGATATGTGCAAGAGCTTGGAGTCCTATGTAGATGCACACGTGGCTATAGCTCCTTCTCGAGCAACGGCATAAATGTTTTGGCATCTCTATGGAGTCCAAGTCCTAGTCTTTAGGAGTAGTAATCCCTTTATTTTAGTTGTTTGGTTATTTGTTGATGTTAGTGGTTTGTTAATAGGAGGAAAATGTTGTGTGCTACGTGTAGGAAAATGTGGTTAGTCTATATCTCCACTATCCCATGTTTTAAGTTATAATCCCATGTTTTATGCTTTTGATGTTAGGATGTGCTTGTATAAATTCTGAAAGTTCTTTGAGTAAAATTATCTGATTAATCATAAATATATTTGTAGTCTTTAAGACTCTTGGGAGGTTGGGTTTCCTCGAAAAACCTATATCTAGAGGTCAAGATTTCCTCAGTTAAATCCATCTGAGGTTAGGATTTCCTTAATTAAATCCATATTTTTTCTTTTGATTCTTTGTTTGCTCAAATTCTATTTTCCTCCTTTATTCAAAAATTGTGAACGTATCACTAGGTTTCGGTGTCAGCAAAAGGGGAGGGGTTCATGATGGTCTTGGCTAGGAACAACTTGAGGGGCCTGGGTTTTGCTCTGTCGACTATGGGTTTTTGCTGGGTTTCGGTGCCAAAGAGGGGATGAGGTTTCAATGGTGGTGAGGGTGGCGTTAACGGTGGGGTTCAATGGGCTGGGTTTTGGTTGATCTGCTGTGTGGAACAGGATGGATTTAACGGTGGTGGCTTATAGCAACGATGGGGTTGTACTTGTAGGCTTGGTGGCGCTGTTTTGGGTTTGTTGGATTGAGGATCTTGGTTTTGCTCAGTCGACGATGACGACGAACACAGAAACCATCAAATTTTTAAACATAACCGATTGATTGAAAGAAAATGACAAGTGAGACATAGAACAACATCCAATTGCTTCAAGAGTTGTGACCGAATATTCCTTCAATCTAAGAATGATGATTCATACCCAATGATAGCAACAAAACCATCAGCAACACCTTATGGATCCCATTAATAGCATTCTCAACATTGGGTATGATTACCTTCGCTACAATTTTTAATATATCATTGATGAAGCTTGCGTTTGATTGTTTACCTTGAACAAAATTAGAAGTGTTTTTATTCAGAAGTGAACGTCAAGCTGGAGGTGGAAATTGGATCTGGCTTGGGGGTATTTTGGTCTATTTTTCTTTGTTGTTTTCTAATGTGTAGCTTAATCATTAAATTAAATTACATGGCCTTTAAGTAGTGGTTGGGTGGACCATTAGTTTGGTTCATCTGGTGGACTGAATAATTTCTCCCAAAAAGCCTAGCCGATCCAACTCGGTTTCACTTTATGGCTTCGATCCAACTACGCTTCGATCCAACTATGCTCTTAATAACTAACACCTTAGCTTGATAGAAAGAGGGAAATGTTTCTTTCATACCATGGTGTGAAACAGTGTTTTCACACCATGGTGTGAAACAGTATTTTCACACCATGGATGTGGCAGCTTCAGATGAAGCCACATAACACACCGAGTCCCACAATTAAAAAACCAAGCTTGACAATATCTTATCCATGGATTGAGTTAGTTTCATAGCCAAACACTTCATTTGTTTTCTTAGCTTTAAGTATAACAGTTGTCTTCAACTCTTCATAAATACAATCTGCTGCACACTGCAACATCAAGCCTCTCTTCTCCAGAAAATGCACAGCAACAACCTCTCCCATATCCTCTCTTTCCATTCTCTCCATCACATCAGACCAAATCTCTCACCCCCTCTTTAATTTTTATTTTATTTTCTTAATGGAGATGCAAAGGTACATTAGCTCTGTTGGGTTTGTGGAGTACGGGTTTCCGGCGTGGGTTTGTGGTGGCTCTATGGTTGTGAGTTTGTACTAGCTATGATTTGTGGTGGTTGTGGTATGTGGGTTTGTGTTAGCTGTGAATTGTTGTGGCTCCGTGGCTATGGGTTTGGGTGTGGGTGTGGGTCGGCGCCGGTGTGGGTTGTGGTGGGTTGCCGGCATGGTGTGGTTGGGGAAGAGTGGGTTTGATGTTTGAAAGAGTGGATTTCTTTAGATTCGAGAATGGTTTCACAGAAAAAGCTTTTGATGTTTGAAGATTGGGGTTTCTTTGAGTTTGGGAATGGTTTCACGAAGAGAGATTTTTATGTTTGAAGTTGTGGGGTTGGGGAAGAGTGGGTTTGATGTTTGAAAGAGTGGATTTCTTTAGATTCGAGAATGGTTTCACAGAAAAAGCTTTTGATGTTTGAAGATTGGGGTTTCTTTGAGTTTGGGAATGGTTTCACGAAGAGAGATTTTTATGTTTGAAGTTGTGGGTTTCACGGTATTTGGGAATAAAATTTTGACTTTCATTGTATTCGTGAGGTTTTGAAAGTGTAGTTTCTTTTGTGTTTGTGAATAGAAATTTAATTTTAAGTGATTTTGATTCAGATCGGAAATAATGAAATTTTGGTTTTTTTTTTTTCTTTTTTTTTTTAAGTGATTTTTGTTGAGATTAGAAAATAATAAAATTGTTATAAAGATGGAACCACAGTTTTATTTTCCAAATTTTTGGACATACACATACTGTAGAAATTATGGACAATTATGTTTGAACATGTTGAATCGATGCTAAGAAATATGAACAATTAGTATGAAGATTTGAACATGTTCATACTAATTTCCAAAAAATGTGGACAATTTGATTCAAGTGTGGACAATATTGTCCACACTTTCTGGGAATTGGTATGAACATTCAAGTTTATCCAGAAAATATGAACAGTGTTAGTTTGAACATTCGAGTCTACTTAGAAAATGTATGAATATCCGAGTCTACCCAGAAAATGTGGACAATTTTATTTAAGTGTGGATAATATTGTCCACACTTTCTGAGAATTTGTATGAACATTCGAGTCTACCTAGAAAATATGAACAGCGTTAGTATGAACATTCGAGTCTACTCAGAAAATGTGAACAGTATTAGTATGAACATTCGAGTCTACCCAGAAAATGTGGATAATTTTATTTAAGTGTGGACAATATTGTCCACATTTTCTGGGAATTGGTATGAACATTCAGTGTTAGTATGAACATTCGAGTCTACAGAAAATGTGGACAATTTTATTTAAGTGTGGACAGAAAATGTGAACTAGAAAATATGAATAGTGTTAGTATGAACATTCGAGTCTACCTCAGAAAATGTGGACAATTTTATTTAAGTGTGGACAATATTGTCCACATTTTCTGGGAATTGGTATGAACATTCGAGTCTACCCAGAAAATGTGAACAGTGTTAGTATGAACATTCGAGTCTACCCAGAAAATGTGGACAATTTTATTTAAGTGTGGACAATATTGTCCACACTTTCTGGAAATTAGTATGAACATTCAAGTCTACCCAAAAAATGTGGATAATTTTATTTAAGTGTGGACAATTTTATTTAAGTGTGGACAATATTTTACTTAAATTGAAAAATATAAGTTTTGACATCATGCAATTTGTGAATGATATAAACCCACAATTTGTGAATTATAGGCTCTCTTTTTCTTCTTTTTTTGGTGCAATTGCACATGTTCTATTTGTGTACAAAAAGTTTAAGAAGTTATTATCAAGGCATCAATTTTATAGTACAAAAATTCATTATACAAGCCAAACCTCATTTAAAACAAAATTATTTTCATGTTTTCTTTTATAAAAAAAAAAAAATTCGAATTCCAACCTATCAATTTTATAGTATACAATAATATCATATGGAATAATTAATATTTAAATTTCCATCCACATGAATGCTAGATAATCAATCGTTACAAAGAGAAAAATATAGAAATATTAAATACATCGTATTGGTTATAACAAATCTAACTAATTTACAAACATTAAATACATATGTTTTCTCTGCAACCAATAAACAACAAATATCATAGGATCACATAATAAATAGACATTCTTCCAAAATATACCCAATAGGTGTAGAGCAGCAGAATTTTCAGGCATCACCCAATGGACCCCAAAAACATTACAGACAAAAGACCATATATCTTTTGCCATAAAGCAATGAAGCTAAAGTTGATCCATAGTCTCCAATTCATTTGCACACCCAACACCAGCCCACTAGGATGGCATTTCTTTTGATGAGATTATCCACGATTAAAATCTCACCCAATGTTGCTGACCAAACAAAAAAAGCAATTTCTTTGAGGATTTTTCTACACCAGATACTCCTCCCAGGGAACTGCACACCAACAGAACCTCTCAATACCTCATAACAAGTACTAACATTGAACTCGCCACTGCATTTCAGCTTCCACCACAATGAGACAGGCCCTTCTCCCACAGGAATTTAGAATGTAATAGACTAAAGAGAGAGATAAAATCAGCTGACTCCAATTCAAATACATGAAACGTGTAAATAAACTTGAGATTCAGAGAATGAATCCCCCAACTTCACATAACACCAAACTGCACAGATGCATCTTTGTCCTCTGCTACCAGTAACAAATTTGGAAACATTTCCTTTGAGGCCACGTAAATTTTTACTAGTTTTACTGTTTGATTCATAAAATGTGAACGGTTAGCAAAATGGTGCTTTGATCACATCTTCTAGAAAAATAAAATACTACAAATGACATATTAAACAATTAGCAACTTGGATTGATGAATGATCAAGATGGTTTCAGAACAAAAGCGATTGTAACAATTTCCATTCATTTCATCTTTACAATAATCAAACTACTGAAACGGATAGATGATAGTTGGTGCACTTCTTTATCAATTCTCTATAGTAGTAAAAAACACAAAAGCAAGAAAAGATTGCATCACTGATAAAGTTGGAGTTAATCTAGTCCTAAGCCAACAGAGAATTTGGACTGCCACCTGGGATATGAAAAGCAACTTTCTCTTTCAAGATAAATTTTCCAGGAAAAATAGACATGCCTCGGACAAATTTATTTATCTGATTTAAGCACAAATTTTTCATTAATAAATAGAGCATTAACAATTACAAAAGACAAGGCTAATTTTGGGTGGTTAGACAACAATTTGGAGCTTGAATAGTCTAGGACAGCATGGTCAGGCTCAGCTATGATTGGGATCAGTAATCAGCATAAAAGTTCATCCATGGACAGAATGAAGGAATGCTTTATATAGAGTGGGCTATTACAGGACTAAACAAGGCTGAGAATTTGGAAAATAAAACTGTGGTTCCATCTTTATAACAATTTTATTTTCCTTTGTAAATATGACTTAAAATAAAGTAACCAAAACGTCCAAAAGAGAGAACAAAAAAGTACCAGCAGTAACTAGTGAGATAAGTCCAGATCGGTAGAGGCAGAGGTAGGCAGCGGCAGCAAGCAGTGAGGATGATGCCAGGAACGGCGAGCTGCGGCCAGCAAGGCAGCGAGGGGACGACGCCGGTGACTCCGAGAGCTACAGCCTGCGAGTCTGTGAGGGAAGATTCCAGGTACGATCTGTGGCTGTGACTAAAAGAAAAAGAGATGGGTATGGAAACATAAATTGACAGAGTATAAGAAATTGAGAGAGAGAGAACTTACCTTGAATCTGAATAATCTGAATAGCAAATAGACAACTGAGACCAAATAATGAAGAATTTGACACATAGAGTAAATGGGTACTTGGGTGTGGGTTTCTCTGACTTGGGTTTATTTTGGAAGTTGGGTTTGGTAATTGTATCTATGGAGAGAATGGTTTAGGTGGGATTAGCGGTTTGCAATGTAGCTTTCTTGTAGGCAAAATGTTTGATGCTGGGTCTGTGTGAGGGTGTGTTTTGGAAGGGAGATCTGTGGGTTTTGGAGGATAAAAATGGCATAGGCTCGGTGTTTGACTGGATTATGGTTTTCTCTGTACTTTGTCTCTACTCTCTCTGTCTCTCTCTTTTGAGTTTAATTTGTTTTCGCTTTTTTTCTTTTTTCTTTTTTTTGACTTACTTTTTGCCTAAATTTGAGTGGGCGGGACAAAGAAATGTTTGCCGCCACACAATTAGTTGTCCCGCCACTTTGCTCTTTTTCCAATGTAAATTTGTTTTTTTAATTATTTCTTTTCCTTTAATATCTATTTGCTTTAAAAAGTCTTCTACGCACCACTCTATATAAGCTATGAAAATATTTTTATATTATAATATATTAAATTATATACTTTTAAGAATTCTTGTGTACAAGGGTTGAGGTAGAAAATTATTTTGGTAGAGACTGTAAGTATTAAATAAATTTCGACAATATAAAAGAATTTTATTTAATAAAAAATTGTACATTTAGTCCAATGGAAGCTCTAAATTTTTTTTCTAAGGTTATCATTAAAAACTTATATAGCCAGAGATTGAGACTTGTGACCAGATCTCAGTGTATAAATCACTTAATCTATGTATGAATGATAAAAAGTGGGATTTATAAAAAAATAAAAACTGAAAATTGAAACTTGTGACCAAATCTCAATGTGTAAGCCACTCAATCTCTGTATGAATGATAAAAGGTGGGATTTAAAAAAAAAAATAAAATAAAAAAGGGAAAAGATGATAAGATACTTATTTTTATTCTCTTGTTTGAGAGTATAATTAAATATAAGAGAATTGAGAGATTATTTCCCTGTTTTGAATAGAATAAAATTGAGTAGTTTGGAGGGAACACTAATAATTATCAACTTTCATATTTAGACAAAAAATAAAAGTCATATTATTAAACTTTCTCGTGTGTCACATGGGTTACCGACTAATAAACTATATTATTAAGCCATCGTCATAGGCTTAAGATTTTAAATTATGTATTGTTCTTATATGTTATATTAACGTCTCAATTGGAGTTTTCACACATTATTACCTCCTTAAACAAGTAGTATAAGAGTCAGTGATAGTGTGCAGTAAGACGGCAAGGTTATCAATGTCATTTTTGCTATTAGAGAGATGATGGGGTTTTGATATGTGTGAGGTTGGCAAATTATCCATATTTTTTAATTAAGTTGTCTAATTCTTCATAAAATTCATAATTTTCAACAAAAACAAAAGCAAATAGTGTCTATAGTAAGGAAATTTTAATTGAAAAAACTAAATATAGAAGATTTAAAAAATAAATAGAAAAATTAGGGATGGTTGTGAACTTTCAAGAGCAACGGTACTTGAAATAATAAGAAACATGTATATATATAGTAAACTAGGTAACTTCAGTATACTCGTTAAAGTTTGTTTGGAATTGCAATAGTATAGTGGTCCCATTTCCGAGTTCTTGAAGAATGGTAAGTTTTTATGGGGAGAAGTAGTATAACAAAGTTCTACATTAATCAAGGAGAAGCTAAGCACCACCATGGCACCATAGTTCTAGCTGTTCCTAACTTTGAGTAGCTTTTTCAAGTAGAGTGTGACACCTCAGTCGTCGGGATTGGAGCTGTTATTATCCCAAGAAGGCAAGCCAGTGGCATTTTTTCAGTGAGAAACTCTACAAAGCATAATGCAAATGGTCAACATATGAAATTGAGTTGTTCGTTGTAAGTACTACTTGATCCAAAGGGAGTTTATGATGTACATGAATCATCAGGTTCTAACGTTTATCAACTGTGCTCCAATTTTTTTTTTTTTTTAACCAAATCCAAAGTTTATAGTAAATGATTAAATAATTAAAAATATAGTGAAAGCTTTTTTTAAAATTCAACAAACATATGGTAATATAATTTTAATTGAAAACAATATTTTAAACTTATTTATTTGTAATAGAATTTCATATAGAGCAAACTATCTTATTAATTAGCAAGCCACATTATAGAAGCCTATTTGTGAAAAAATTTATATATTTTTTAATAAATATATTCTAAAAAATGAGAATTACATTTGGACAAAGCATATATAGAAATAGAACCATTGATCTAAGGTTGAAAGTTAAGTGGGAAGGTATTAAATACAAATTAGGACTTGATTTTTTTTTTTTTTTTGGAAGCATTTTTTAAGTCAATTGATATACCAGAAGATATTTATGCATTTTAAATAATAATTAATTATCTTAAATTAAAAGACAAACAATAATTTATTCAAAATATCTTAATTATCTAATAGAATTATTCTGTACATGAATATATACTATTGTTTTAAGTTTTAAACAAATGGAATTATGACACGTAATTAATTATTTGACAAACTAATCATAATTAATTAGTCATAATCATGTGATTAATTAACCTTAATCAAGAAGATGAATATTAAATGTTAAAATCTTGATTCGGCTTGATCTTGCAATCCAATGATCCGATTTAGCCACATGATAGGTTTCGTTAGAACTTCTAGATTTGTTTTCAATTAATTTCTTGAAATACCAACTTTAAAAATGAAAAAAAAAATTTCTTTCAAAAAATATTTAAATTAATAATCTACAGAAGAACTTAAAATAATATTAAAACCATATAACAATTTGATAAACAACTAAAATAATAGATTTGTTCAGGCTATATTAAAAATGAAATTTTTTTCTTGCAAAATAATTAAATTAATAATTCACAAACCAATAAAAACTTAAAATAATATTAGAACCATATAACAATTTAATAAAGAACTTATGAAACTGTATCATATTTAGGTGTTTTATGAAATTGCATTCAAGAACAATATTTTAGTATCAAAATTTTGTTTGCATATATTTTCTATTGTAATTTTTAATTTTTTTTTAGTCCTGAGTAAAAAAATAAAAATAAAAATATTTGTTCAACTAAATCAACAATCCACCTTCCACTCCCGGACCACCACAAACTCCCCACATCCTCCATACCCACCAGCAAATCAACCCGCAACACCAAACCCACAACCCAAAATAACCACCCAGCACCCAAAACATCCACAATCCACGGCAAACCCACAGAAAATCACAAATCCACCAGCAAATCAACCCGCAACACCAAACCCACAACCCAAAATAACCACCCACCACCCAAAACAACCATAATCCACGGCAAACCCACAGAAAATCCCAAACCAACACCGGTTGGAACACCCATAAAAAAACCCACGGCAAACCCACAAAATATCACAAACCCACAATCAGTTCAACCAAAAAATTGAAAGAAATAGATCAGATCTGATCGGCCCAACGTGCCACCACCGCAAAGCCCTTGCTGGTCGTGATGAGAGAGAGGCCTGAGCAGTGAGAGAGAAATAATAGTTGGTCTGAGGGGAGGGGAACACCGCTACGACCAAACCCCGAGCTCACGCCACCGCGACCATCAGAGAACCAAGAGGGAGGAAGGGCAGAGAAGATGGAATCAATCAAGGGCTTTGTACAAGAATTTTTTCACCTTGTTCTTCAAAACTTGGACTGGCTTTTGTTGTGCTTCTCTGCTGCCTCTCTGCTAATAACAAACTAAGTCTGATAAGATGTTAAGGAGCTAGAGTGAAAGGAAAAGGAATTGGGTTGTTTGGTTATGAAGTTTACTCAATTCATGGATAAGTTATTACTTAAACTTGGGTTTGTAAGTGTGGGACCCATTTATTATGTGGCTTCATGTGGTTATGCCACGTCCATGGCGTGAAAACACTGTTTCACACCATGGTGTGAAAGTAGCAGAGTCCATAGAAAGAATCATTTTTTTTTTCTCAGCAAAAAATAAAAATAAAAATAAATTATTTTACAAATGCAATTTTGTTTTTTTTTTGATGAATTTACAAATGCAAATTAAATTGGTTAGACTCCATGATGAAATGGGTTTTTGTATATATACACAATTAACTTCCAAACTTTATAAGGTTAATATTTAATATTTTAATGATTTCTCACTCTCTAATTTTCTCTTTTCAATTTATGTTTTTGTTGTGGTAATGCTTGAAAGAACAATGAAAATCAGTGTCCTTTGTGAACAGACCAACCCCATCACTCTCAAAGTGTTTGACAAGATCACAAGAGCATGTCAAGTAACAACCCTATTAGGAAAAATCATTGAGAGTCACAACCTTGCAAAGGTGGGTCTAATAGGCCTCAATACGGTGACCCAATTAATGATGTCGTAATACATATATACTATAATGTAAAACCGAAACTTTTTTAACTTTTGGATAACCTCATAATATTGCGCCACATAAGCTTTTAATAATTATCACAATTTTACGCCTCATTATTTTAATATATATTTTCCTTAATAGAAATAATATATTATTCAATACAAACACAACATAATAAATGGTAATACTGATTATATTCTATATATAAACATAATAATAATATTTTTTTAATAATTATCATAATTTTCAATCATATTAAACAAAAAATAAAAGAGAGAAAATTAATGTTAAACTTTCTGTCGTGCACGGGATACATAATCATTAATTTCAAGTTGTGACATTGCAACATTTTTTTACTATGCTCTAAGCCCGGCCCGCATGTGGTTAGGGAGATTGGCTTTGCTCCACTTCCTTAACGAACCTACGGACTCCTAGTGGTTTTGGGTTTTTCGTAGAAAATGCTTCTTCTATGTTGATTTTCCTTTTTAAGTTTTATTTGTTGTTATTTTTTTAACAATAAAAGGCAGATATTTATTAAAAAAAAATAGTTTAAATATCAATCAATATATATATCTAGATATATATTAAAGCAGAGAAATTTTCATATTTCTACCATGTGGTATATATGGCAATATTTTCTGCATGACACATGGATGATGACTAAGTTAATTTAAAAACGTGGCATGTTAACTACGCTAATTTGAATTTAAATGAAATAAATGCATTTATTTAGTATCGTATTTTTTTAGGCAAACGGCAATTTAGTATCGTATTTATGATCAAGTCTAAATTCTGATTTATGAGCCTTAATTTAGTTTTTGAAATTTACCAAACAATTTTCCTTACCATATAGGTATAGCTGTATGAAAGGAAAACAAATCGACAAAAATCATAATTACTCTTCTGAGTAGCGTCTTTAAGGTGTTGACAAATAAGTAACCCACATCATTGTAACTATAGATTTATATCCCATATAAATATATGAATTTTCCATTATAATTTATAACCTCTTAAATGTGCAATGCGGTCCCTGATGCACAAATAATGCAACAAAAAATTTTGTCCATTATTAAAAAAATTTTTTTTGTCAATTAAATGTCATATTTGGCCTAAAAAAATGACTTCGTTTTAGGATGTCTTTTGGTAACTCCGAAACTATTTAGTGGCTTCCTTCATAATAATATCTATGTATGTATACATAGGAAGAAATTAATATTTTGTTAGACGTTATAATATACCTTACAAAACTTAATACTATTGATATTAAACCTATATCAAGTCGTTTCATTTTATAGCACAAAATTAATGTATTAATGTTTGATGATATATATAACACCTTATTTAATGCTCACAAATAAGGATTAAAACTTGAATATATATACCATTGCTAAATGTCAGTCACTATACCCACGGCTTTTCTGCCAAATCTATGCAATTAATTATCAACAATTTTCCTCAAATCCCTTAATTGACTCTCCAATTTTTTTTCCTTTTCTTTTTCCGTTACCATCACAAACACCACAAAAATTGCCACCTCAAATCCCTTTTTCAAATTATATCACAAATAAATATGTACATTAATGTGAGAAATCCTTAAATTGCTCCACACATGTTTTTCCCTTTTTCCTATTTGATTACAATTACAAGGGGAAATAAATATGTCAATAATGTCAAATAAATGTAATATGTGGCCTCAAAATGACGTCGTTTTAGGGCTTCTTTTGGTAACTTTGAAACTATTTGGGGTTTCCTTCATAAAAATATGTATGTATGTATATATATAGGAAGAAATTAATATTTATTAGATGTTATAATATGCCTTACAAAACTTAATACTACTGATATTAAACCTATATCAAATCGTTTCATTTTATAAAACAAAACTAGTTACAAACATGTGCGATGCACAGAAAATGAATTAAAATTAAATCTAAAAAATTATTGGTCTAACTATGATTTTTATTATCTTTTATATTTTATCTAAATATGAAAATTGATGATTATTAAAAGACATTTATTATTATTGTGTTTATATATAAAATATATTATAGTATTAGGCATTTATTATGATTGTGTTTATATATATGGAATAATATATTATTTCTATTAAAGAAAATATAATATGTCAAGATTCTAATGAGATGTTTAATTATAGAATAAAATTTAAATTCAATTTAATATATATATATATATATATATATATATATATATATATATATATTATATATATAAAAATGAGGTGTAAAATTATGAGAACTCAAAAGCTTATGTAGCGTAATATTATGAGGTCAATCATAAGACAAAAAGCTTTGGTTTTACATTATAGTATAGATATATGTATTAATGTTTGATGATATATATAACAAAATTTTTAATGCTGACAAATAGGGATTAAAACTTGAATATATATACCATGCTAAATGTCAGTCATAGTACCCACGGCTTTTTTGCCAAATTATGCAATTAATTATATCAACAATTTCCTCAAATCCCTTAAATTACTCCACAAATTGTTTTTCCTTTTCTTTTCCGTTACGATCACAAACGCCACAACAATTGCCTCCTCAAATCCCTTTTCCAAATTATATTACAAATAAATATGTTCATAAATTTGGGAAATCCTTAAATTGCTCCACACATTTTTTTTTTCTTCCCTTTTTTCTATTCAATTACAATTACAAAGGGAAATAAATATGTCAATATTTAACTATTCGGGCTAAAATGATGTGGCTTTTTATTTATTTGAGGTGTCCAAAACAATGTGATTTTTAGTGTTACATAAGTTGAACCATCGAAACGATGCCATTTGGATGTTTCTTTTTCTTCATACTGATAAAGCTCATCGTTTCAAATTTTTATAGATTATGAATCAAACCGTTACACCTCCATCAAACCCAATCTAAATACATGTATAGTATTGTGGGTTCCAGTTAGCTCAACTAATAAAGTCTCTTGTCGTCGAGCAAAGGACCTGAGTTCAAATCCCGCCTACATCAAAAATCAATTGGTGTCTTGGCCTGATGGTAAGAGTAACCATCATGAGCGGACACCATAGGTTTAAATGTTATCGTAGCTAAAAAAAAAAAAAAAAAATAGATTATGAATCAAACCGTTACACCTCCATCAAACCCAATCTAAATACATGTATAGCATTGTATATATGTAGCATATGAAAGAATAATATGATGCCCACAAACCCAAAGGCCACCATTCCCCTATATTACCTTTTTGATGAAGAGGGGAAAAGTTATTTTTATAAAGAGGTACGAAAAATACATTTCCATCATTTTAATTTTCTCTTCTCATTACATACCTTCTTATTTGAATGAAATTGAAATAGAATGAATTATTTGTTATTTTCTTTGCTAAGGTTGTTTTGGTTGAAAAGACAACTAGAGGATATATTTTTTGAATGTCATTACTGAATTGTTTGCTATATAATAAGACCAATGACTCACTTATCACAGTGTCTGTTTATACTTTAAACACTTCCCCTCATTTGTATTTTCCCTTTTTATGTGCTCGGATACTCGCAAACAATGGAAGAACATTAAGAAACCGGTGACTGTGACGAACGATGACAAAAATGAAATTGAGGAAATACAATGTACTTCCTAACTAGAAGGGTCCTAGACTTTTGAGACTGTGGCAAATGTTTTAGTTACTGTTTTAACTTTTATTAAAACAATAAGATTAAGTTTTGAAGTATGATTTGTAAAAATTGAATTTGGTTGATTTTTTTATTATTATTAAATTAATTGAATGATGGATTGTTATATTTATATATTTATTTTGAGAAGAATGGATTGTTATATTTGGTTTGATTTTAAGTTGTGAATGCTAATTACAAAGGTTACTAGGGAGATTAAGAGAGAAGTTACAAATGCTACTATAGGTAATATTAATTAGATTTTAGTAATTTTGATTATTTAAAAAGTATTTATTTTTGTGGTTTCTTCCATATCTCAAGTTCTAGAATAGAATAGCACGTTTGTTACCTGGAAAATGACCAATTCATTTTGGTACAGAAGATAGTAGAATATTTGGATGGAATTGCTTTTTAATCAAATCACTCAACATTTTTTTTTTCTAACTTCGGTCTAATCTAATAAGCTCATGAAAAATTCTACATTTGATTCTTCCATATATTTTCTTTTAATTCTATAGAAAAAAAAAAATCCAAATTTTGTTTTTGAGAAATTGTCCTAATATTGGTAACAGTTAAGCTTCTCATTGTTATCACAATATTCTCATCAGGCTCAAAGCATTTGTGAAGGGTCATTTTTGTTAAATACTATAATTTTTAGAATTATTTGATCAAACATCATTGTTTCAAAGTTATTTGAAAGAATAAGCTATTTTTAACTCGTCCGTTTATGAGATTAGTTACACATGAATATCGTCTTTTTAATTCAAATAATTCTTTCATAAAAATAATACTATTTAACAAACTTTCGGGTTTCTGCCTTGTGCAAAAGAATTTGGGGAAATATGGTACAATGCCAATTTTGTTAAAAATCAACAATCGTACTACCAAATCTTATATATAATATATTATATTTTATATATATATATATATATATATATATATATATATATATATATATATATATATATATATATTATTAAGAATCACAATGTGAATACCGATTTCTTTTTTAGGAAAATTATATATTGCCTTGAAAATGGTAGTCTCACTGATCTTTTAAATTATGTACTTTTTTTTTTAAACGACATTCTCATGGCCTATTTCTAAAAAAGAAAAAAAGGAAAATGGGAAACCGGCATTGTAATTGCCAATTTATAAAAATAAGTAAATTGAAACTGTCATTTTAATTGTTGATTTAAAAAAAAAAAAAAGTAATTTTTTATTTTGGAAACTGGCATTGTAATTGATGATTTCTTTATAATTTTGTTGATAAATTTTATTTGCCATGCGTTGCAACTTACAAGTATGGGGTCAACCCCTAAAAATAACACAAAAAAGTCCTTTTGTTGTTAATACTCATGAGAAAAGTGGCTTTCCGGGAAATAAAATGGGATCCATAAATCATGGACCATTTAACCTATGCACTCTCAGGTGCTGATCATGTGGAGCAGGTCCTGCCAATTATCTCTAACTGAGCAGAGAGGTGGTACTCTCTTGCTCTTTCTTTGTTATAGTGCTGCACGGCAAAATGAAATAGCTTTGAACCTTTAAAGGAAGGTTTTAGTTTGTTCCCAAGCAAAGCACAAACCCCATGTTCCTTCTTTTTTTGCTGGGAGCAAAACTGTGTTCCCAAGAACCAAACCATGAGTCAAGGCCCATGGGTGGGGTTACAACAATTCAATTCAACTATGAGAAAGACTCATTTATATCGGTGGCGGCTGTTGAACAGCCCTGCCGGTCACAATGAGAGCATTGAGCTTAAACTGTCGTGGGCTTGGGAACCCGCAGACAGTTAATGAACTTCATGATATCGTGAAGAAAGAAGGACCCAACTTAGTGTTTCTCATGGAAACACGAATAGCTAATAGTAGTTTAGAATGGCTTCGAGTTCGTTTACGGATGCGTGGTTGTTTGGGGGTGGAAAGACATGGTCTGAGTGCTGGTCTTGCATTACTTTGGGACGAACGTTACTATACAGAGTTACTCGGCATATCATATTGATGTGGAAGTCATACAAGCTGATGGCCTTCACTGGCGAATCACTAGCTTTTATGGTCACCCTGAGGCGACTCTCCGTCCTCGTTCTTAGGCTTTATTGTAGCATTTTAGTAACGTTAGTAACATTCCTTGGTTGGATGGGGGATTTTAATGAAATTACACAGTTGGAAGAAAAATCTGGTCGAGAAGATAGGAATGTTAACCAGATTCAGGGGTTCCGAGAAGTGTTACTTGATTGTTCTTTACAGGATTTGGGTTTTGTTGGAGGAGAGTTTACCTGGTCGAACAAGAGGGATCATCAGGCATTAGTTCGAGCACATCTAGACAGAGGGGTGGCTACCGGAATGTGGAGACAAATGTTTACTTCCGCTTCTATCCGGCATTTAGTAGTGTCCAGCTCTGATCATATGGGGCTTCTCATGGATACTACTAGTGGACCAGTGGTGCAACCAGGCAATCGTCGACGAAAATGACTGTTCTGGTTTAAGAAATCTTGGCTTTGAGAACCTGGGTGTGAGGATGTTATAGCTGATGCATGGGTTGTTCAACCAATTGGCACGACAATGTATTGTGTTTCGCAAAAGATTAAGCAATGTCGTGTCAATCTTTTGAAGTGGAGTCAATCCCATATAAGAGCCACGTCCACTCTTATTGACTCAAAGATGACAAAACTGAAGGAACTGGAGGAGCAACCAACTGAGCTATACGAGTGTGGTGAGATAAATTCTTTGTGGCGTGAAGTGAACCTGCTCCATTGAAAAGAAGAGATATTTTGGAGGCAGAGGTCCCATGTGTCTTGGCTAGCTAAGGGTGACAAAAATACCAAGTTTTTTCATGAATGTGCTTCCTAAAGAAGAAGAACAAATACTATTGCTGGATTAAAAGATCACAACAATATATGGTCTTCAGGTCCCACAGAAGTTGAACGCATAGCAGTAAGGTATTTCAATGATATTTTTACATCTTCATGTCCTGATGCAATTAGTATTGTAGTATAGGAGGTTGGGAGGGTGATGTCCTCTGGAATGCTGTGAGAGTTTCTGCCTTGATTTTGTTTGAATTCTCTTTTAGAAAAAGATTTTGAACTCTCTAAACCAGAAAATGCATTAGGATAGGTGACCTTCTGGGAATTTCTCGTGTTGCACCCCATTGATACTTTCTTAAAAAATAAAAAAATAAAATCTTTAAACCATGCTGCTCTTTATAGGAAGGAGGATCCATGAGTGATGTTTAGCCTTGGGTAATTGGGTTAGAAAATGTAGTATAGAGGAATCTAGATATGGATTTTGAGTCTTTGTTGGAAGCACTCTTGTATGTAAAATCAATCATTACAATGCCAGTTTCCAATTTTTTATTTTTAGAAGTTGGCAATGGGAATGCCGTTTTAAAAAAAAAAAATAATCGGCAATGAGATTATTATTTTCAAAGCAAAATATAATATATTTTATAAAGAAATCGACATTCACATTGTTGATTTAAAAAAAAAAAAAAAATTATTTAAGAATTGGTTGTACAGTGTCGATTTCTAACTAATTGACACTTTTTTTTTTTAATGAGGCCAAAACCCAAATTTTTTTTAAATAGTATTATTTGCTAAAAGAATGTGCTAATATAATTTTGTTGATGTGACCATTTAAAAAAAAAATTATAGCAGATTCACATGGAACTCATCTCTACAGGAGATGAGTTCTAAAATAGGTATATTTTACCCAATAAATTTGAAAACATATTATTGAGCAAAAAAACACAATTTGTGAAATTTACTAAACTTTGATTTGATTGAAATGCCACTCATGTTCATCATTTACATAATCATTTTGTATTTTTAATTTAATTAATTGTAAGCAAACTTCCTTCTGGTAATCAACCCATGGTGGTGGTGAGAGGTTGTGGGTTGGATCTCTTTTTGGTAAGATTCTCGACCGAATTTGCAAGTATTCTTCAATAAGTTGTTGCATGAATGGTATATTTGGAACCCTTTTTTATATTTTTTATTTATTTTTTCACTAATGAGGATGCCCAAAACTTTTCATACACTTGACTATTTAGTATCTATTTGGTGTGTGTAATTCTCTTGTCCTACACATACTAGGTAATTACATGGAGGAACCCTTGGGAGTGGCTCAAGTTGTAGGTTAAAGGTTTCAAACCCAAAATATCATGGATCTCACAAAGCCAATGAATCACTAGGCTAATACTTTGAGGTCGTTCTATTCGAACTTATCTTGCCGACTAGCTCAAGAGTTATTAAGAGTACTAATTTACCCATAGGACATAATTGGATTTTTTTTTTTGGGTATTATTTATTCCAATCATTATAGAATAAATGTGAGAGGTTTAATTAATTGCAAATTGAAAATTGAAGTCCTATAATTTTAAATTATTATTAGTACTATGTTCGTATAGTTTATGCATTAATTGAAAATCATATGTAAGCTATTTTTTGTTTTCAATAGTAAAATAAAAATTTAACATTAAAGAATCAATTGTAAAAAAAAAATAAAAAACTTAAATTAAGTTATGTGTTATGCACGATTGAGTTTTTATCGGAACAACAATTATAATAGAATATTATAATAAATAATTAAATTATTTTTAAATTTCTTGCAATTTTTTCATAATCGGTTTTTAATTAGAGCGTATTTGAATTTTTTTTTGAAACTTTAATGATAGAATTTCACTTAGAGTAAACTATGTTAATATTTTGGGTAAATTAAACAAACATCACTTGTGGTTTAGGAAAGTGTCATAAACCTCCTCATATTTTCAAAATAATATTTAACCCCTTGAGCTTTTTTTTTTTTTTTTCTTCCCATGATTTTCCTTATCATATAACCCTTATGGTTAATAAACATTATCTAGGTTATTTTGTATGATAATTTAATTTGAAAATTGTGAAATTTGACTCAATTTGTAATGGCATGTAAATGGTCATATATCAAAACCTCAAAGGGTAACATGTTTTTATTTTTTACGAAAATAGGAAAGTTTTTGACATTTTTCTAAACATTGAGAGAGATTTTTGTAATTTACCCTAATAAGTGTAATGAAGTTATAGTGTGTTACATGACAAAAGTAATACATACGATGTAAAATACTTATGTTAAGCCACATGATATATGCACGACTCGTAAAAAAAAAAAAAAAAAAAAAGGATTATTAATATAAAAATAAAATAAACAATTAAACTTCAAAAAAAAAATAAAAAATAGAAATGTCTTGTGTTTAGAATTATAATCAAAATGTATCTTTAAGTGTCTTGAGATGTTGACAATAAAGTTTCATTTAAAGTACAAAATGACTATCTTTAGGACAATCATTTTGCTATAATAAAGATACTTTTTTTTTTTAGAAGAAAACTTTAGTGCATCTTATTGAAATGAATAATCTGAATACAAAATTTGGACTAAGTCAGGAGGAACAGACTCCATCCAGACCTGGAAAGGCTGATTACATCGAGCCCTTTGTGCTAGTGAGTGAGCAACTTTATTTCCATCTCGGTACACATGCAGAAACTTAACAGATACCAGAAGTTGGCTTACAAACTTGGTGTCATTGATTATGTGGTCGTAGAGCGTGTAATTAGTCTCTGCTTGGGACAGAGCCTTGACGATGTTTATCGAATCTCCCTCCACTTCCACTTCCTGAAAACCCAGATCAAGAGCTAGTTGGACTGCTGCTCTAGTTGCTGTGGCTTCCACCGCTTCCACCGAATGGGGAAAAGGGATTCTCTGACTCAGGGACGCCATGACTGCCCCCTGAGAGTTGCGAATGATAACCCCTATCCCTGCTTCTCCTATGTCAGTGAATACAGCACCATCATAATTGATCTTGACCCTTCCCATTTCTGGACAATAGCCCGTGCAGTACACAGGACAAGTTATCAAAATGCTTCTTTGGACTCTCTATAGATTTTTTTTTTAATTGCCATTTTTCAACATTAGTTTTTAGTGATTTGAAATAAAATAAATAAATAATTTGTGTACTCAATATGTGTAATTTATTCCATTAAAACTTAAAAGCATAATTTATAAGCATTATATCTTCCATAAAGAAAAAAAGGCATAATATCACAAAGAAACTTACCTAAAAAAATGACAAAAATATGAATAATTTAAGGATGCAATGAAGTACACAACTAAAAACCCATTATTTATTATTTATTTTTTCCTTTCTATACCTAATTGATTAGTGTAAAGTAATTAATGAATATAATATAAGCATTAAACACAAAGAAACTAACATTAAAATGGAAAATTTATGAGTAATTTAAGGACGCAAAAAAAATTGTGTATTCCTCTATAATGCCAACTCAAACCAAGTTCCAAAGATTTTTATACATCCCAAAAAAACATGACCTCAACTAATTTGTTAAAATTTGGTGCACCTAATATTATAAATAATTAGTGTTTCACAGAGGAATCATCAAAAGGAAGAATCCCAGACATTGACTGGCAAAATAAATGTTTTCTAGTTGCAAAGCCAAAATCAATTAAACCTTTTCCACTTACAACTAAAAGAAAACATGATTAAATCTAAAAGAAAACTAACAACAACCTTATTGCTTACGAAAGAACTATCTAAATAAAATGCGTTTGTTGGTGTGAATTGTGAAATGCTTATAGCACTTAACATTATGGACATTAGTTATTATGCTATATACTTGGTGTAACCATGTATTCTATAATTTATTGTTACGTGAGTTGAGCTTGAATTCAGCCTAATACTCTCAATAATATAATGTAAATTTTGTTTACCCAATTACTCAAGGCATTTTTTCGCTCAAGTTCAATACGTTGTCTTTCATCAATGATGATAATGATACCATAGATAACAAAGTAATGACCTAATTCAATGGTAATATATATAATTTAAACAAATCTTTGGGCAAACACAACAAAAGGGAAAAGCCTTACCATGAAAAAATTAAAGAAAATAAAGGTGAATAAAGTTTTAATGGTGTCTGAATGTATTCATTAGAACCAAGAAAACGATTCTACAATGAGAGGTACATTACACACACGAAAAGAAGATACAAACCGGAAGAATAAAAAATCCACGTGCCAATTTTGAGAACGAACAGCTCAGGTATTAGACCCACAAAATGTGCATTGTACAAATCCAATATAGATAAAAAAAAAAAAAATTAATAATAAAAAATTAAAAAAAAATACTAAGGTATTTTCTCAAACAATTAGCATGCATGTAAAGAGTTTTGGTAGTTGCATACACACCAAAATAATATAACAAATTTTGAGAGTTTCTTGTGTGGCAAATACCCATCTCATATTAAAGTAGCAAAACAAAATTACTAAGGAATTGCATATCTAGTGCTTTGTGTGCTGACATCTTCCTTCATACCTGGATACATTTCCCAACCATTAACATGATTAAAACCAAAGTTATAGGAATCTAAACAAATTCATATAGTGCAGGAAATTTCCTTTCTTCCCGTTGACCAATACTTTTCTTCAATATCCACAGTCCCAACAATCCCCTGTCCACATAATGATTAGAAATACCAAGTAGCTATAATAGAAAAAAGACAATGATAATAATAAAAGATAAAAAAGGAGGAAAACACAGATAAATATTTATAAGCCATCCCCACTGTGACCTAGAGGGAAAAATATTTAACCGCTAATGAGCCCAAGAACAGTAGCAAAAATGCTAAGTGATTGTCCGTTGTTAATTTTATCAGACAAAGAAAGTTAATTCCCTTGTTCGTTGTCATAAAAGAGGAAATAGTAATAGGGTATTTTTGTGAGGAGGGAATTGGGTGAAAATGAATGGAATGTAAATAATATTTTAAGAATTTGTTTATTCTTTTGTTTAAGAGTTTAAATAAGAGAGAATGTAAAGAAGAAATCCCATCTTTGGAAGTTAAGAGGAAATAGAAAGGGTAGGACTGAGGAGGCAACAGTCAATCCTCTCGTATCAAGTATCAATGCCTCTGACGCTGCTTCTCCGAAGAGTGAACCACCTGGCAGCGCTGGGAGGTGGAGGTGGAGGTGGAGGTCGGAGCTTCCGATCAGATGCTGCGTTAGAAGCCTTAGCAAAAGCTTCAGAAGAAAAAGTCCCAAATGTACTTCTCTACAACTACCCTTCCTTCTCTGGAGCTTTCTCCGCTCTCTTCGCTCACCTCTTCCACTCTCGCCTCAATCTCCCTTCTCTCATTTTGCCTTTCTCTTCCGTTCACCCTCTCAGGTCCAATCCCTCTCTCTATCTCTCCTCAATTTTAATAAATATTTTTTCTATTTAATTATTCATTTATTTCTACTACAGGGTTGAAGATTTAAACATTGAAGGAATTTCAAAATGCTATTTACTTGACCTTATTGGACCAAAAGGATTTGCTGTGAAACTCGCGCAGCGCTCATCTTGCGAGTAAGCCAAAATATAATCTTGTTTTAATTCTTTCTCAAGTGAAAAAAAGTATTAACTTATTTTTGTATTTGTTACATCGACAATCAGGGTAATAGTATTTGATCACCGAAACTCACTACTTTCTGAGATTCCTTCTGAAGAAGATCGTCCTCATAACCTTACATTTCATGTAGATATTGAAAAGAGTAGCTCTATTTCTGTGTATGATTACTTTTGTGATAAACTTTCACATGCTGGATTTCCTAATGTAAGTATAGAAATTAGGTTGTTGTTGTTTGTGCTTGAATCAATTCTTAGCAACTTATGTGATCTGATAACTGAAAACAATGAGTCTTTTTTGAAATAAGGGGATGCTTGCCAGTTTGTTAGACGCAAAAGACCGAGATCGTGTGGAAATGGTTCTTAAGTATATTGAAGATAGTGATCTTCGGCGATGGAGCTTAGCAGATATTAGGGCGTTTAATATTGGAATTGGTCAATGGCGCTCAAAGTTGAACTGCATCACTAATCCATACTTATATGAACAGGTTCGGCAGTTCGTCTGATGCCTATTTCTGGATTTTTTTTTTTACAGTCATTTAATTTATGGTTTGATACTTGTTGTTTGAATATGAAGAAAATTTTGGGTTTTAATTCTTTTTAAGGAGAAAGAATATAAGAACAATGGATTTGAATCCTACTCAGACATATGTTTTCTTTAAATGGATGTACATTTTGAGTAAAATAGCTTTAT
The DNA here is from genome assembly GCA_907173295.1 of Fagus sylvatica. Classification (NCBI taxonomy): domain Eukaryota; kingdom Viridiplantae; phylum Streptophyta; class Magnoliopsida; order Fagales; family Fagaceae; genus Fagus; species Fagus sylvatica. The sequence continues at coordinate 9,226,391 of OU015767.1, read as the reverse complement.
TAGGTACATGTAGCTAATTCTTTGCTCCCATATGATTAATATTTGGAACTTTCAGTATCACATGTTGTAAAATAGATATTATAAAATCATAATCCTTTCGAAAGATAAGTTCAAAGGTTTATGATTTTACATTTTCAAATTTTCAGGGACTTGTGAGCGTTTTTTTTTTCTTTCTTTCTTCCTGTTATTTCCGAGGGTTTCTTCTCTTCTAAAGTGAAAATTTACATGATACATATTCAAATGAACATCTGATTCAAATACATCCTGTCTTGATGCATTATCTCTAGAAGAATTATTTCAGTTATGGTGATTCCTGTTCTTTTCATTTGATATTCATATAGTTGTTATGTTTATATGGTGAAGAAGCTAAATCAAGTTTTGCAAGCTTCTTGAGGCAAACCAGCTAAAACACACATTGACTGAAAATTTAAAAAATTGTGTAGTTTAAAATGGTTTTCTCCAAAATTGGACCTTAAACTGCCTATTATTTTAGCCAATTTTCTTAGTACAGGGTTTTGTATATCTTGAAGTTGGACTCCATTTCTCCTCTTAACCTGATATGGATCATTTCTGTTGCAGTTACTGGAGTTAAGTTCTGTGGATTTAATTTCTAAAGGGAATGCTTATATTTCCTCTCGCCAGAATGCTGCTAATAAATTGCTGGATAAGGTTTTCAAAGTTCGGTTGGGCAGGGGATTTTATGGGGAGTGTCTGGTAATAATAACTCACTGCATTTTGGATTTTCATGCTATAATATAGGTCCTACTTTATTTTGTCGCTTCAACATCTAAATAAAGTAAAGGCTTCATTTCTGATATGGGCTTCTCAAGACCATTTTCCTATCCATATTAGTCTGTCTAACATGGAACTATTTGATGCCTTTGAATTATTGTGATTTAGATTAAATATTTAAAATGTGATACTTTATCTACATTGTATTTTAAGCAAATTTTATTCCCTCATTGTGGTTTTAGGGAGTTAGAGTGGACGGAAATTCCGATTTAAGCGATGAAATTGGCAAGCAACTTGGTCTAAAGAGTGCTGCAGCTGGTCTAAGGTAAAATAATTGAAGCGCACACGAAGGCATATATAATAATAATAATAATAATAATAATAATAATAATAATAATAATTATAGAAGGATATCCTTCTATATGCAAACCATATTTAATAATTTATTTGGAATGTTTTAGGAATTCTTGACATATTTCAGGATTTATTTGTTCTATTTTGGAATTACTTGGAACTATCAAAGATTTTGTTTCCTTTCATTTACCATCAATTGATTCCTCTTTCTTCTAAACTACAATGTTTTTCCCTGTTGTGGTATTAGCATCATGATGTCAGTGGTGTTTAATTATAATTTATAGTTTTAGCATATCTGACACTACAAGTGCAAGAATTTATATATGCCTAGGTTTTTCTTGGTAATGCTTTGGTTAGGAGGTTTAATAGGTATCTATAACTTTGACAATTGGAGAAATTGATAAGGAATAGAACTTTGATGCTTGGGTGAAAATGCCATTAAAAATCTTCCTCTATTAAATGTTTCTGGTTGCCAATGAGCTCTAGTTGATGGCACCTCCTCCCCTTATAAAAGAAAGGTAGAGGATGAGGTCGTGGTAGAAGACTTACCGGTTGTTTAACTTACCAATATATATATATATATATTTTTAAAGATGTCTGGTTTTTTCTTTTCATTTACCATCAACTAAATCATCTCTCTTCTAATGTACAACGTTTTGTTCATTGTGGTATTAGCATCTTGATTTCATTGGTGCCAAGAGCTTTCTGGTTCAATGGCATTATCTGTGCACTCTTATAAGGATAATATAAGTTCGAATCCTTCCATCCCCATGTGTTATAAGCAAAAAAAAAATGATGTTATTGATATTGATTATAATTTGTTGTTGTCTTCCTCTATTGGTGGTGTCAGGCCTATAGGAGCTGTGGTATACATGCAACGAAATAATCTTAAAATGTGCTTAAGGAGTATTGACGGTGCCACTGATACCTCTGAAGTTGCAAAGGTTTGCATCATTATCCATTAAACCATGGTCTTTTTCTTTTTTACTTTCCTATGATGGAGTAATTTAGGCTAAATTATTGAGTCCACATCTTGGAACATGAAGGCTTATGGTGGAGGAGGTTCTCCAGGTTCTAGCTCCTTTATTATAAGGATGGATGAGTATAACCAGTGGCTTACAGCAAATCATCATGAGCATGTCAAGGTGTGAACACTATCCTTCCAATATTTTATGCCATTGGACTTGTTGAATTAGTAGGCCTTCTTCTTTCTAATGCTTCTCTTTATGACATATTAAGACCATATATAAGTTTCTGACTAATCCATTTTTTAATATTAGCATTCAATAATTGCCAACATTGTCATTCAATACATAAATTTTGTACATTGGAAGCAGTCATTCATGATCATTCCATCGTTCAATGGTATTTTTTTCAGCGTGCCACATTATTGAGGCTGTAAGGTTAAGGCCAGTCAGACAAATTAGTTCAGAGTTGACAGATTCTTGAGAGTGATCATGCAATGCTGTATATGCTGCTTATATCTGAATTACAATCATCTAGAAAAGCTTCCAAAGTGCTGAAAGGAATACAACTCAATGCTCCCAGCCATTCAAACAAAGTACGCAACACAACCAACTTTAATTCCAGCAAAGTATGTTCAGCCCCCTCAAATAGCTGCTGGTTACGCTAATGCTAAATGACCCACGTGTTGCATAGAGTAACTGGCCCCCCAGTGAACAACACTACGATGTCTGCAAAAATGGCCTTGCCGACAAGCCAACACATCAACTACCCTCTTGGGATCGACCCAAGAAAGACCAAACAGGCAAAACACCAAAGACCAAAGCCGAGAGGCGAAGTCACAATGAAGGAGCAAATGATCAACGGACTCACCACTCTTCTTGCACATATGACACCACTCTACAATATAAATATTCTACCTACAAAGATTGTCCATGGTAAGGATCTACAAAGATTGTCCATGGTAAGGATCTTACCTCTAGCAGTAGTCCACGTAAAAAACTCTACCTTAGGGGGAACCTTCACCCTCCAGATAAAAGAACCTTGTAATCACTTAAAAAATATTACTCTTAGCAGGATGCCACCCAATCTGATCTTCCGCCACACTTCCAATGTTGATAGAGTATAGAAGAGTAATAAAAGATTGCAATGTTTCTAATTCCTGGTCGTGGAAAGGCCTGGTAAACATAATATCCCAACACTTGACCCTAGAGCTTCCATGCATTAGATCCCCCACAGAAGCCTCTTTGTCACGAGCAATATTATCAAGGACAGGATAAGCCTCATGGAAAATCACCTCGCCACTCAATGGGTCATGCCAAAAACGAATACGACTACCATAGTTTTATTTGCCTTTTACCTTTGTATTTTCTTGGAATACGGCAGTATCATATATGGTATGAATCTAACTGTTAAACAGGCTCTTCTAAATTCTAGTGGTCGTTAGAAATCATCAGTCCCAAAGGTAGGGGGAGACTAGTAACCACCTCCTTCTACATTGCACAATTGCAAGGGACCTTTCGTCTATGGTTTTCTTCCTTATTTGGTGTCTCTTGGGGCAAGTCCGTATTTGTTGAAAGATATTCTAGCTTGTTGGAGCGGTGGATTTAAGGGCCATTAAAGCACATATGTATGGTTTTCATCTTTGTCTTATGTGGAAATTTGGAAGGAGCATAATTTTAGGACTTTTGAAGGGATTGAAGTCTCATTGCTTCAGTTGAAGTTCTTTTTTCTTAGATCACTTCTTGATTGGTCAAAGATCTTTTTCTTTTTCTTTTTCTTTTTAAATAAATACATTAGAGAAAAAGTGAGACCATTAGAGATGTTAATTGTTCTTTTTTGGAGTTCCTTGATCTTTGTAACTTTAGAATTTAAATGGTTGTGTAGCTCTTTGTGTACTTTCTATGTACCAGGGCTTTGCCCTTTTCTTTTTCAACGAAAGTTATATTATAAAAAAAAAAAAAAAATTCAGTCCCAAAGTTTAAGTTATCTGGAAGTGGCCAAAAAATGTGTATCAAGAAATGTTGCCCCATTTTGCGCCCATTTTAATGAAATTTAAGTGTTATTGCAATGTTAATGATTGGAATTCCCTATATAGAGATTCTAATGAGTTATAGTTATGTTGCATGAATACAATTTTGTCAAGTTTGATTAGTTGCTATTAAAAGATTAAATGGGAATCGGGTTTTGAGGTTGGTGTGGGGAAACGGGTTTCTCTTTGGCATGATCGATGGTGCTCTGATCGTTCAGTGAAAGAGATTTTTCCTGGTTTATTTGGCTGCTCTCTCACCCAAGAGGACACTATTGGCCCGGCTCTTGTTCCTCAAGGTATAGGTCAACCTCGTAAGTGGAATACTAGGTTTGGTAGGGGTTTTAATGATTGGGAATTGGATCAGGTGGTGGCTTTCTTTTCCCTCCTTGGAAGAATATTTGGGGGGTGAAGGCTCCTCATCGGGTTGCTTTCTTTATGTGGACGATGGCTTGGGGTTGGATTCTCACTTTGACAATTTGAAGAAAAAGGGCTTTGTACTAGCTGGTTGGTGCTGTATGTGCAAAGATGCGGATGAGAAGGTGGATCATCTCTTTTTGCATTGTTCAGTTGCTAGGAAGCTTTGGAGCTTTGTATTCAAGTTTGTGGGGATTGATTGGGTGCTTCCGTCTCGAGTTTCAGAAGTTTTATTTAGTTGGTGGAATTGGTTTGGGAAGAGATCTTCGGGTGTGTGGAACTTAATTCATTCTTGCCTTATGTGGACTATTTGGAGGGAGAGGAATAATCGTACTTTTGAGAACAAGGAGACTCCTTCGGCTAAAATTATTGAGATTTTCTTTGGCTCTTTGTATGATTGGTCTAGGGCTTGGGGTCTTTCTTCTTCTCCTTCAATAGGAGATTTTCTAGTTTCTTTAGCAATTGATAGTTCTGATTTGCATATGTAATTCTGCTTTGAGTGCATACTTTATGCACATCAAGCTTTCTTGAATAAAACTTCTTACTTATCAAAAAAAACAAAAAAGATTAAATGGGAATATCTTTATACAATATATACTTAAATGTTAAGGATAATTTGCATAAAACATTATAATCCCTATAATGCATAAAATGCCCACCATTTCAATTCCTACCATCATAGTAATTGCTACTATTATGTTGTTTGGCATTAGAAGTGAAATCATATATGACTGAAGCACACAAGCATCAGTTCACTGGACAACCATCAACCACTATGCCCTTGGCAGTTGGACATGTTGCTAATGGACAATGTTCACCATCGGTACCCCACCAAGTCAAACCTTTCCCTTCCATGCCCACTGAAAAGTACAACAGTACTCCCATGAAAGCCACCCCAGCATCCAGTGCAGCTGAAAGAATGTAATTGTACCTCTGCCACCATTGCTTTCGGTAACGGAAGATGAAAAAGTTGAAAATTGTTCCGACAATAATCCATGCATTGTAGTTGACTGCTGTTGCTGGTGGCATCATTGCCGTTGCTCCCAGAAGGACTGGAAGGTTAATCAGGGGAATCCAAGATTGCTTGGGGAATGCCTTATGCAATAGCCAAACAATAACTGGCCCTATCGCACCTCCAAGGAAGAAAAAATTCATTGCCTTATAGTTTCCAAGAGTTCCAAAGATCCGTTTGGGTCCTACCAGACCCCAAATAACAGACGCATCAAAGAAGACTCGGTCTCCAGGGCATGTCCAGGGACTGTCAGTGGGAAGGAGATCATCCTGGCATATGTTCTTAATAGAGTCCAGCAACCACCATGCCACTGCAAGGTTGATGGTTCCAGCCAGAATTGTTCCTATGAACTAGACAAACACATGGGCCAATGCAGCAGTGGAGTAAAATATGTCAGTAATTATGTCGGAAGCGTGCAGAAATAAGTTATATATATTGGATAAATAAGGATCATTTAAATTGTGAATCTAATGTGATGAAGTTTGGTGAGAACCCATCCTGCACACATCTAGTATGCTTTGCTTCTTATCAATAAGAAATTATAATGATGTAGTGTCAAAATGTATCATCACATACTTGTATTTTCACAAAAAGTATCATATTTGAACATGTACTGTATGCTAGTTGGAAAAGAAAAAAAATGATCAAGCTATCTGTTTTCATTGCATCTGTCTCAAAATATGTATTTATTTTTATAGTTTGGACTGGCTTTTGCATTAAAAAATACATAAGACCTCTCTGGAAAGAAATTTTAATTCTTCCCAGTTATGTACTAATGTGTTACACATAGGAATCAATATCTTTTACAAATTCCTGGACAATGCTTTTCTTTAGTAATGTCAAGCAATTCTTACCATCGACTCTTTTGAGTAATATGAATGGGATAGCTTGGAAGTTGAAAGAAGGATATTCATGTTAAACACTTACAATTTCATATTTTCTATCAAACTGATTCCTGATCCTGATTTTGGCTACTAATAATTATGTTATTGGCCATTAGAAGTCATATTACTAAGTTTTTCCGAGACATAAAAAGTTCTAGTATTTGATTAATTGTAAATTGATGTCTTAACTTATTTTCCTTTCTTTTTATTTATGGATAGTAGAAAAGAAAATTTGTACCTGAACCAGGAACATTGATCTTGGAGGAATCTTCATGTAATGACCTAGCTTGAAATCGCTGAGGAAGGAGACAGCTTGAGCCATGCTCATATAACCATAGGTCTTGAAGCACACATTGGCTATTGGTCTTCCTGGGTATATTAGACCCATTGCATACTCAGTGATAATGTTTAGGCCTGGTGTCTGTATATAGAAGAACTTTATATCATTAATGGGAAAATCAAATTTTTTTTTTTTCATATAGATCATGGAATTGATAACATTCTTGTTTTAATGCCCGGGTCAAATAATCTATAATAAAACAATCTCAAACTATAGATTCTGGAGATGTGATCCAGTAGCTCCATCCAAGTGGAAATGGTTTAATTTCAAATAGCTAGTTGTTTGAAGCTATGTGAAATTATAGAAGAATATCATTAAACTTTGCATGGTATCTTGAATTATGTAGGACATGTGGAAACGTCTGATACCAGGGCCAATGAGTTGAGATAAGGCATTACTAATGATTTTAGAATATAAATTCAAGATTTACATCTGTTGCTGCAAGGAAAAAGGTGGAAAAGTATTTTCCCAATAACCTGGTTTGTTGTGGCAGTTATAATGCTGATTGGAAGAGTAAAAGTAAAGGCCATCACTGCGGCAAAGAGGAGTCCCCACCATGGCATCTGAACCTGATCATTTAAAAATATGCAGAGTGCAAGGGAAACTGCCAATGTCAAGCCAAGCAATATGTAAAACCACCAGGAAGGTATGTCCTTGTATCTCTTCATCAATTTGGTATGGATATCCTCCTTGCCCTTATAAGAAGCATGATACCGCTCATAAATTTCCCTGCCCATATAGGTGTACATGAAATGTGACTTAATTAAATAAATTTAGAAAATATCAGAATGTCAGAACCTTAAGAACTTGATAAGAGAGAAGGGAAGTTTTGCTTTTTGATTACTTTGGAAGGGGTTAATATTGTTTAACATTTTATGTTTCACTTTGAAAATAAATTCTTGGTTTTAAATTCTAAAGCCATGTATTCAAAAGCTGAAGCCATCATTGTTATGAGGAAAAATATCTGGTGCACATTGAAGGCAAAATACTTTTTAGTGTCTAGGTAAATTAATGATATTGACTATATGTGTAAATATGTTCTCATAGTATTATTTTGCAAACTTAAACAAATAGCATTCTTACCATTTTTGAAAACAATCAAAAGAACTGTGTACATCAAACCATCTGAGAATTAATTGGGAATATACCTGCCGTAAAATAAGGCCACATGAGTGAGTGTGGATGCAATTGTGGCAAATCCAAAGCCATAAGTGAGAGCAAAAAACATGCTTAAATGAATCCGTCCTTGCTCTTCATACTTGGCTAGACTTATCTCAAACTTGTCATTTACTATAGCTGATATGTTGTATTTTTGACCTTGGGCTGTAAACAAGTGTGATGAGAAAATAGGAAATCTAGTTGCACTGTACATGTCAAGCCCCCAGTATGCTATAGGGATTGCAATATAGACTATCAATACATAGCCTGCAAAAACGTTGACAATAGAAAAGAAAGGGCTTATGAGGGGGCTGAATAAGAAAGATGCCACAGCAGACCAGTCAAGTGTCAGGGATCCAAGTCCAAGCCCTCTCATGCCGGAACCAATCTGCTGGGCTGTGACTGACTTGGAGAATATCCAGCAGACCCATGATATGCTTGTTAGTGTTGTGAAGAGGTACCCTGGGACCAGGTACCATGAGAAACTGCAAATTAGTGCAATTAGGAAGAACTTTGCCCGTGACATGCGCTGCTTTTCGTGCTTTTCATGTTCATGCAATGCCCTGCAAATATGTAAAACAGAATTTTATATAAATGGATGTTTTTATTTTTGGTGAATCATAAATAGAAAAAAGTTTATAACAAGATGAGGGGGCACCAGGTTTTTATGTGGGTATGTTTGCAACGGAGAAAGAGGAGAGGGGAAATGGCCGGAACATATACTAAAATTTAGTACATTATGATCACTTTACCTTCTCTTCTCTCCCTCCATTCAAAGATAAGGTGACCTTAGCTTTACAACACTGCCTTAGTTTACAAGCATTCTTAATTCCTGAGTCAGCAAATGTTTTGTTATGCTACTGTGCTATAGATCAAGGCAGTATTGATACAATACACTTTTTTTTTTTTGTATAAACTTGATACAATACACTTCTGTGACAGTGATTGCGCCTTATCATTAATGGATCAAAGATTCAGGTTTGTTACTGATATTACTACGCTGGTGTAAAACCGGTCAGTGGACTGGCTTTCACATGCATATATGGTGGCCTGATTGTGTGGTCAAGAACATTCACATCAGATCTTTCATAAGTTTTTCTTCAAATTATAGCAATTCAAGCTCCAAACGCCCTACATTAGACTCTTCATTCATTTTCAAATTTAAAAACATGCTACAGTAACTCTTCATAAAAATGAAGAGTTAAAAGTATTCACATCGAATTGTTTAAATTTTTTTTCAAATTTTGAATAAAACTCTTTTTTTTCTTTTAACTACTCATTTTTAAAATATACCCTACATCCCACTTTTTATCTTCTTATCTATTTTATTAAATATTTTATTAAATATTCTTTTATTATTTTAAGAGGAGAGAGAGAGAGAGAGAGAATAGAATTCAATAAAAAAATATATGAATTGTAGTAGTTTTCAAAAAAATGAAAGATGATAAAAGAGTTGATGTAAGGTGAATTTCGTTTGTGAATAACCAAAATTTGAATAAAAGATGCTAATGCTCTTACGGTAGCTTTTCATATGTTTTTTTAATGGCTTATTTTCTCTTACATGCTTCTCTCTTTTGGCCTTTCTCTTTCTTTTTCTCTTTTTATAATTTTTTTTTTTTAGATTATTCTAATAAAGTGTATTGTAAAATGAAAAGTGTGATATATCATGTATGATGTATTGTAAAAGTGAATGGTTAAAATATAAGAAAGCGATCACTCAGTATCCAAGTAGTGGGGAACATTTAGGTCTTGTCATGGACCTATGTTGATTTTGATAAAATTTGTATGTTTTGTGGTAAATATTGTGTCCGTATTGATAAATTGTGTTTATTGTTGTAAAAATAAAATGTGTGAGTTAGAGTATAATGAGTGATATTTGTAATAAAATTAACTTTATTACAAAATTACACATATTTTATAACACCTACAAATATTTTATCAAAACACACATAAATATTATAATTTTAAACACCGATCTAAGAATTTCCCCCAAGTAGTAGCCCTTTATTCTTTTTACATCTATACCACCGTCGACATGATCCATACTGTTAAAGTGGCCACTTGCTCTAAACTTTTGGAATTCGTTTTTCAGATTACTTTACTTTTGGACTCATACTCATGGGTCACATGCAACTCCATGCTCCCTGGCAGGATGCTCTCTCTCTCTCTCTCTCTCTCTTAAATAAAGTCACGGTCAATTATAGGGGCCAAAAATGAGGTGGTCTATGAACTTACATAAATATCTTGTAATATATAACAAGATATGCATTAATGTGAAGTTTTGCTTTTCAAAGTCAGCTGGAAGGATTCATTTTGAATCTTGTAAGCTGGATCCAGCTGGACTTGTCCACCTATTTCTTATTTTCTACTTGTCCGTCTTTTCTGATTTTGTGGGCAAGACTTTGAAATTTCTCCGTCTTTTCTGATTTTGTGGAGAAGACTTTGAAATTTGTCTGTAAGTTTTACCCTTCTTTTTCGTTTTTATTTTAATTAAAATTTCAAATTTTGACAACGCAAGTCAGTTAATAGAAGTATAGAACCACTAGCATACTTCAAATCTATTCATAAGGAATCTTGCGTGTTTTGATATCCATGAAAAATAATAATAATTTAAGATAGGGATCTCTCAGCAATATAAAAACCAATAAGATAGAGTTAAAGTTGGTCCTGTTTTCTAATATTCTTATGTGTATTCATTTCAGCATACTAGGCCCCCCCCGCACTTGTTTTAAGCAAAAAACAAAACTAGGGCTTTCAAAATATTGAACATCAAATTCACATTCACACTACCTAAAAAAGAAAAAAAAATAAAAAAAATCTAAAATCCAATAATAAACAGAGGATGAGGAGGTACCGGAAAAGTGAAACCTGAACGAGAGTAGCAGGCCACCACATATGTGCAGGCTCCACCACATACTTTCGTAAAAGCCCAGCCCAGCCGTATCCTAATACCTGCAAATTGCAATACACTGTACCCATCACTATAAATCCCTCTTCAGACAAACCAACAATATACATATCTTTTTTTAGCAAAAAAAAACAATATACGTACCTTTTAAACCTGTGCCAAGTGCCAACTACCAAATTACGAGATTCAATCATAAGATAATGAAATTATTGCAAATGATGTGACTCGGAATCCACCAATACACAAAAGGTTGGCTTTCACACACTGCTTTTTCTTGCTTCTTTGAAATAACACTTGAACAAATTAATTTTCGCTTTCGAATCAGCAATTAATATGTGTTTCTATAATCCTAGCTATCTCAAGATTCTCAAACTATATGTATGTTGATAACTACTTCAGGAAGAAAAAGTGTACAACAAGTCAACAACTACTTTTCAACCGAAAGACAACACAAACACTTAATTATATAATAAGGAAAGGGAATTCACGGACAGACTATGTAATGAATTAATAATTACCTGTGTAGTGGTAATAAGAAGCCAACCAGCAAAAAACGAGATTTTCCTGCGGTAAAAGGCTTTGATTATAGTGACAATTCCAACAGCATATGCTGAACCAGATCCGAATGCACTCCCAGCATTAGCAAATATGGAAATGAGTACGTGCTCCTTCATGTTAAACGGACCTGGGTTGAAAGAGAAGGTCCTGGATCCAAACCCAGGTATCCTGAACTTGGTTTGGGGGAGCACAGAAGCCATGAAGCGACCTATGGGGAGAGTGGCCACTTGGACTGTAATTTGGGTTATGATGAGAGGCTCAGTCCTGTAAGCGAAGAACTGGTCGAGGAAGGAAAGGAGGGCACATGAGAGTAAGCCCAAGAACCACATCCGGAAAGTCCATATGGGGAGACTAGGATCATCGGTGTTAGCCACAGTTAGTCTGACTTCTTCGATGGGACAAAGCTCTTCCTCGTCTACATAGTCATCCATGGTGGAGATGTCTTGTTCTTGGTCTTTGAGTTTGGTGGTGTTGGGGTATGGGGTTTCTGTGTTTAGTGTATCCATGGGATGTGGTACTGCAAGCAAAGAGGGAGGGAGGTAATGCAAGTGGAGATGTTGGTTTCTTGGCTGGGAAAGGGTGTTGGAGCATTTATAATTAATTATTGCATGAGGATGAGAGTGCTTTTGGGTTTTGACTTTAGTGTCCTTAGGTTGAGTGAGAGAGAGAGAGAGAGATGGCAGCTGGGGATATGTGAGGAAATAGGAACGAGATATCTTTTTTTTTTTTTGATGCTTAGGAACGAGATATCTAAATACATGACGTTTCACAATTGTTAAGATTTAGCTTGACATTGGTGTCCAATAAAAATAATAAAAATATGATGGGTTTTTTTTTTGATAAAAAAAAAAAAAAAAAAAAAAAAAAAAAAAAATTATGGGTTATAAGAATGTTAGTGATTACTATTATAAGAATTAATTATTGGGGGCTTCTTTAGTCTCATGGGGATGGTCCTGTGATTTAAAGTGACACATATTTTATTCTAAATAACATACATTGTACCACTCTATGAGACCGTCTTCCACAGGACCAAGATTTTTCGTTAATTATCGTCTACATGGAATTGGTACTATATTCTTTTACAAAGTAAAACCACATAACAAGGAGAATGCATTCAATATGTAATACCCAGTTTTACACCCTCAAGTAAAAGCACGCCAAATCACTTTTATTCACAATCCAAAATGAGCTCACCCACACACGATAATTGCTTTTAAAACTATCAAAAAAAAAAAACAATTGCAAAGGAGAGAGAGGAGCACGGAGGGAGGAGAGAGAAACCACTGCAAGAACCCCACCCAAACATCACCACCGCAAGAACCCCACCCAACCATCACCACCACCCAACCACGCACCCACAACTAAATTTTCAACCACTTCCAAAAATAAAAAGGAAAACAGATTGGGAGGGAGAGAAAGAGAAGAACCAGAGAGGAGAGAGAAAGCTGATTGCGACGTGTTTTCTCTCTCTCCCCGAACTGGTCCACATCAAAACCCACAACAATTAACACCATCACTAGAAGAGAGAGAGAGAGAGATCGGCGGCGGGGGAGTGACCGGCGACGGGAGAGAGAAAAATAGATCCGGTCCTATTTGGTTCTTTTATATATTTTGAGTTTTTGATAGTTTTTAGAGAAATTATTGTGTGAGGGTGAACTCATTTTAAATTGTGAACAAAAGAGAAAAAATTGATGTTGCGTGCTCTTATGGGAGGGTATAAAATGGGAGTATTACACCCTTTCTTTATTGAATGTATTCTAAGACAAAACAGCCGAACTTAATTAGCAGCCTTATTTCTGGTGAGAAAAAGTGGGTTGCTTTTAGATTGGTCAATATCAGCTATTGTTTCTTATACGTTTTAATGGGCTGAATTTCATAATGCATGTTGTGCCAAAAAGAATTTTGTAAAGCATGGCATCATTTTAAAATATTCAAAACCTTTTCCATACGGTTTAGTCCACAACCACATGACTCAGACGACCTACGTGATGGTTTTGGATTTTGATGCTATTGAATACAAATATTTATAGAGTGTTGACCTAAAAAAATTTGAATAGAAAAAAGAAAATAAACAGATGCTGGTGCTGATGATCGATGACATCACTCCAATTGTATTCTTATTGGTTTGGTATATATAACTCTTTATTTTTATTTTTATTGATTTATTTTGTTTAAAGAGCTGACTTAAAAGTATATGTATCAAACAGAAGCGTGCATAAATAATGACTTTAAGTCGTTCTCATCATCAACTCCATCCTTTCCACCTTTTTTCCAAATTCAAACTTTAGATTATTATAATTTGACTAATGATTGTTTTAATAAAGAATCAAGGATTACAAAATAGTACAAACATAAAGAACATACTTTAGTGGTATAGTCTGTATCAATATCAAGAGAAGTTACTTACAGTCCAGTAAACGATCCCAAACAGGCCACTTGGGTATTCAATCCAGTGGTAATCCCCTCTCCAAAAAGCTTTCCTCTATGAGGGTGTAGGTTCGATTTTCGGGATCTTCAAAATATACGTGTGTGTGAGTTTAGATCAATGTTGTATATTCCGTTCCGTTCCGGCCGGAACGGACGGAAAATCTCGTACCGGCATGCAAACCGGTACGAGGCACCCCCATGTTCCACCTCGGCCAAAATTTCGGCCTGTTTCGGCCGGTATATGTAATCCGGCCGGAATACTTTTTGGCTTTTTATTTATTTTTTCCCTGCTGTCCTTCTTCTTTCCGCCCAGCTTTCTCTCTGACTCTCTGCGTCTTCCCCTTCTTCTTCTTCTTCTTCTTTTTCTTCTTTTCTCCTTCCCCGCTTCTTCTTCTTCTTCTTCTTCTTTTGTTTTTTCCGCAGAAGCTCTCTCTCTCTCTAACCTTTCTTTTCTTTGCTTTTTTTTGCTTTCCTTTTTGGTTTGACTGTTGAGTGCCCTTCACGTGTGTTACTGTTAGAGTACTTGTCTACTCTGTGCCTTTTTAGTTTAGCAAGAAATTTTCAAATCATCACACTATTTAACTCTACTATTTTAAACTTCGATGAATTTTACTCTTTTGATATATTTATTTATTTATTATCTTAAGTGATACTTCTTTAGATTTTATATTTCTATTATTTATTATTCAAAATACTAATGTAAGTTTATTATTATTATTAATATTAAGATTGAGATGTACTTATAATTTGAAAGATTCCTAATTAACAAATTATAAATTTTGATGAATAAATGTATAGAGTAGTAAATCAATATATATATATATTTGCAGTAAACCCGAAATGGAACGCCGGTATTGACCGGTACCGAAATATCTCATTCCAATGGCCAAACCGAAACGGGTGCCGAAACAGAATATACAACTTTAGATTAGAATTTCTATCATATCTCAAAAAAAAAAAAAAAAAAATGATCCCAAACAGAATAACAAAGTCTTTAACAGCCATAGTCATAGTCAACACATTACCTTTTGCAGCTTCTTCTTGCAGAAATAGAACGTGTTAGAACTTACCATCAATATGGGGGACTATCTTGTTTTACAAGGAAAAATGATAGGAATCAGCGGCCTCTTTTCCGTAGAGAGTGGGTTCATTTTAGATTTTTTGTTGGAAAAAATGGAAAAATATCCTCTACAAGTTGGCCTGTACACTGTTAGTGAAAGAATTTGAGTTAAGTTATAAGAGAAGCGCAAGGATTCAGTCAAAACCATTAAATTGACCACTGCTATGTTTATATACACACACAGACAGAGCTGTTAGAGATGAAGTTACTTGTAACTATTGTAACAGTGTGTGTACACATAAAATATATATATATATATTATATATATATATATATATATATAATATATATATATATATATAATTTGGCCACCATAATGTGTTAAATTTAGCAGCCATAATTATGTGTGCTTTATTAAAAGAGTGACATGTAAAAAAACATGTGTCATTATATTGAAGCAATAAAGCCATTTACCACACTTTCACTTTTCAAGGGTTAGTGGGATAATTATTGGGGTAAATTACACTTTATCACCCTCAACTATCATCCCTTTTTCACTTCACCCCTTAAACTTTAAAAAGTATCAATTGACCCCTTAAACTAATCCAATTGCACGGCTGTTACCCCCTGAGGCCAAAATCGAGTTAAAATAGACGGAATAGAGCAACACGTGACACACACGTGATCCCAGGCCCACCAGAATACCTTTACCAATTTAATTTTTCTCTAATCCCAGAAATGCCCTTAAGCCTACGTTGCTCCACTTTGAGAGTTTCTGCATTGGCTTGCAGAGTTGCTAAGATCAAGAGGAATGCAACACAGAGTGCAAGTACGGTCAATCAAACTGTCTAGCAACCTTGAAACTAAAGACCCAGATGCATGTTAAGATTTTGTTTAACAAAACTAATATTTGATGATAAACCTATATAGTACTGAAATTAGGGTTATAACTTATAATTAAGTATATATTACAAAAACTCCAATTCCCACTATTTTCCATCTCCATGGAAATCTCCGGAACCCAATTTCACAGTCCAGAAATCAATTCATTATAAACCATAAAACCGCTTCAAAATCCTAACTTTCACCAATTCCCTGAGAATCCCACTCGGGTACGAACCCGAGGAAGGCGTCGAACAAGTATCCGGGCCCAGACCCAAACCCACATCCCCGGGTTGTCTCCCGGTGGTGATGCGTTTGCAATTGGTTTGTGTGGATGGTGGTGCGTCGTCGTTTTCGTTCGATTTCGATGATGGGTTTCGGAAAATGTTGGGTCGTCTCCAGGTGGTGATGCGTCGTCGTTTTCGTTCGATTTCAATGATGGGTTTCGGAAAATGTTGGGTCGTCTCCCGGTGGTGATGCGTTTGCAATTGGTTCGTGTGGATGGTGTGCGTCGTCGTTTTCGTTCGATTTCGATGATGGGTTTTGGAAAATGTTGGGTCGTCTCCCGGTGGTGATGCATCGTCGTTTTTGTTCGATTTCGATGATGGGTTTCAGAAATTGTTCAGACTTTGTGGTTCGGCTTTCAGGGATTTCTTCATTCCAAATCAAATTTTTCATTACAATCTTTTTTAGATAAAATAAAAATTTGGGTTTGAATTATTTTATTGGAATTTAAAGGTCATTGTGTGTTTGAGCTGATTATCTTTTTGGAATTAAGTACAGAATCAAATTGGATTTCAGTTTTAGTGTGGATTTCAGATTTTGGTTAAATGGGGATAAGGGCATTTTGGGGTTTAGATAAAAATCAAATTGGTAAAGGTGTTTTGGTGGGCCCGAGATCACGTGTGTGTCACGTGTTGCTCTATTCCGTCTATTTTAACTCGATTTTGGCCTTAGAGGGTTAACGGCCGTGCAATTGGATTAGTTTAGGGGGTCAATTGATACTTTTTAAAGTTTAAGGGGTTAAGTGAAAATGGGTGATAGTTGAGGGTGGTAAAGTGTAATTTTCCTTAATTATTGGCTTGAAGTATGGAAATACTAAAGCCATTTACCACACTTCCATGTTACATGAGTTAGTGAGTTAGTTATTGGCTTGCTATTTTTATGGGATTTAAAGAGAAAATCAAGGCATAAAATGTAACCGTTGGAGTTGGCTTATAAATAATGAACCCAGGTGCATTTCACAACACACACACCCTCAATCAAACCCAAAGAGCACTTTTGAGATCAAAAGTTACTGTTTCTTGAGAACCTTACTTGAGAATTTAGAGAGCTTCCATTCGTAGCTTTTAGTGTTTTCTTAGAGAATGGTTATTTAGGAAAGAGAGTGTGCTGAGTCACTGTACATGCTTGTAAGTATTCATTCGATTGATATCTTGAATACATAAAAATGTACAGTATACGTGAATGTTACCTCATTTGATGCTTTAGTTACCTTGATTGCACTAAGTGTTACTATAGTTAAGGCGTAGTCCTCAATTTGCACTGTTTAGTTACTTTAGTCTATAACTTAGGTTTAATTATGAATGCTATGATGATCTTTACTTTAGAATTAGCTTAATTAGTTAGTTTTATTAATTAATTAGCCGCTTTAGCTTACTTAAATTAGTTTAAATCAGTTAATTGTTATTTGCTTTAGCTTAATTAGTTATTATCTGCTTTATTATTCTCATGTTTACTTGCATTAGCTTAGTTAGTTAATCTAAATGATTGTTCTCTACTTTAGTGTTATTTTCATTCTTTTTGCTTGCATTTTTAATTTAAAGTTCTTTGGGCAAAGACAAGCACCGAGCCTACTAAACCCCTTTTAAATCGAAGTCAGATTAAGGTTCTATAGTAAGGTACTAGACTCTCATCTAGCATAGTTATTTGTTTCCTTCAAACAAATTGGCGACTATTTTTTGGATATTCTAGCTTGAAAACAAACAAATTGGCGACCACAGTGGGAGTAGTATGCCAACAAAGAAAAATTAATGGAAAGATATTCAAGATTTGGTCTTGATGAGATTTATGGCCAATATAAAGAAAATAGGGCCAGATTGAACCAACTTGAAGATAAAGCTTCTTACCAACTTGAAGTTGAAGATTTGTTGGGTTATTACTATGAATCGGATGAAGTTTATTACAAAAGGAGATCCAACATCCAAATGTTGTATGAACAAAATTTTATGTTATGGGAAGAATATCAAAAGACATATAAATGACTTTATGGAAATTTTCCAAATGATTTTCTTCCACAAAAGTTTGGCCGTGATTGTTTCATAGAAAAGAATCAATATGGCCAATGGAATTATAATCAAGAATTAGAATTTGATAGACATAGAATGTCCTATGATTCTAATCTTGAAAGGGATGAATACCCACAACAATATGACCATGACTATTATGGTCAATCCAATTATAACCAAGAATTAGAAATTGATAGACATTAAATGTTCTATGATTCTAATCTTGAATCGGATTATGAAAAATCCATTACTTAAGAGTTAGGATTTAATGGGTATGAAATTTTATGGAGAGATAATTACAAGAACTTCATATAGTTTTTGCACCGTTAGAGAAATCCTTTGCAACGAGGATTTTAGAACAATGTAAAGATTTTGCACTAAGGGTGGAATCCTTCGAAAATTTGGAAGAATGTCTTTAGAAATTGCAACACTCTGTTGTCCATCTAATGAAAAATTATCTAACTCAAGAATTAAAACTTGGGGGGGCATAAAGTGCCTTGTGAGTTTAATCTTGAGAAAAAAGATCCTTCTTTGGAGAATAATGATCAATTAACCAAAGATGAAAAGTTGAGTGATGAAAAATTCACCAATGGTTTAACTCAAGAAATAAAACTCGGGGGCAAGAATTGTCCTATGATTTTATTCTTGGAGATGATGATTTGAAATAGCAAGGAAATGCCAATGAATCAATGGGTTTGTTATTCAAAGATAAAGAATATGAGAAACTATGGATGTCGAACCAAGTTCCTAGTAATGTCTTTGAAATTAAACACCCATGCTGGATACTTGAATCTCATGATCTAAAGGTTTTTTCGAGCTGGCTAGTTCAATTGAGATTTTATAATGATGCTAAAAATAAAATCCGACCAATTAAATGGTTAAACTAGCCACCTAAAAATTCTGCTATACCACAAAGTTTGGCCTTGATGAATTTGGTCTCAAAATCAAGACTAAGACCAATGTGGTTCTATGGTTTAATTTAAAGATAAAGTAAATTGTAAGACATATAGACCATTTGATCAGTTACTGTGTCTTTTTATTGGTTTAGTATAAATTAACGTGTTTGGCTAAAAAGAAATGGCCAACGCTGCTTGCCAAAGCTAGCCAATGATATAAAAGAAAAATAAATTCATATTATATGGCCTTGACATGAGGCCATAAACTTCAGTTGTTAACAGGTTATGCTGCAAGGTTGATCTTCCAATGCCTCTAACCAACGAGTAATTCTAAGCTCGACCACTGGGCCCAAATGAATATGGGAAATGTGAAAAATAGACCAAAAATGGTCATATGATTTTAAAGACAGCAAAATAGTCGACACACCCATCGAATACAACAATCGCCTGATTATTCATGATGGAGAACCACTTCCTGATACTACCCTCTACAGATAACTAATTAGGAGTCTTGTTTACCTCACTGTTACTCGACCGGACATCTTTTATGTCTTCCACATTGTTAGCCATTTCATGGCTGCATCGCGGTCTCTTCATTATGTTGTTGTACTTCAGATTATTCGGTATTTGAAAGGCACCTTATTTCATGGACTTCACTTCTCATCTTAATCGTTGCTCACTCTCCAGACTTATTCTGATGCCGACTGGGCAGGAGACGCTACCAACCGTCATTCTACTACAAGGTATTGCTTTCTTCTTGGTGACTTCCTAATCTCTTGGCACAGTAAAAAAAAATCTGCTGTTGCTTATTCTAGTATTGAGACAGAATATCGATCACTTGATGATATCATTGCTGAGCTCCTTTGGTTACCTTGGCTTCTCCAAGATCTAGGTGTTAATTGCTCTACTACAGTTCTGATCCACTGTGGCAATCAAAGTTCAATCCAAATTGCCCACAATGACATCTTCCATGAGCATACTAAGCATATTGAAATCGACTGTCACTTTTTTCGTCATCACTTACTACAGGGCATCTTGCAACTCCGATCAGTGTCTTCTTAAGACCATTTAGCTGAAATCTTCATCAAACCTCTACCTCCAGGATGCTTCTGTGATCTAATTTCCAAACTCAAGTTTGGTGTCTTTTCACCCAACATGAGTTTGAGGGGAGCTGTTAAAATATAAGCCCAATGGGCTTAGGCCCAATCCATTGTCTTGTAGAGTACGTCTATTACTTGTGTAGTATTCATACCTTTACTTATATAAAGACACTCTCTTGTATAATATTATTAATATAATACAATACACAGACTTTCAGTCTTTAACAATAATATTAAATGTAGAAATTTCATAAACTAACAATAGGACTTTATGATAATGGCTATAGAGGCTTCAATTGGAGTCATTACTGGCTCATCCAGTCATCCTCACCAGGTGCATTATATTAGTTGCAGCCTGTATAAAAGAGTAAATAATGAGAGATTTATCAAAGTAAGAACAAACAAAGTTTCAATAATAGTAGTTTAAATCTATACATTGGTTGCGCTTTGTTCATATGATTCTTGAGAATCATCTAAGGGCAATATCTTCCTGTTGTAGCCATGTATCTATCTCTTTCACTTATTTTTGGGTAAGTTCTTGTTCTATATTTGCATAAGTCTCAATCTCTCTCTCTCTATTTTTCTTGATTTCATTTGTATTATCTACAAAAGCTTCTAAAATTTAGTGGGAAGACTGATCAAGTTGCATGTCTCAGATCTAGTGGACAACAAACATCGATTGGTATGTTTCTCCCATTTTTCTTTCTACGGCATCAATTTCACTACCTGCTCTCTTTTATTTTTTATATTTTTTGTTGTATTTAAGATCCAAATAGTGATTTTCCTTCCTCAAATCAAGTGGACAAATATAAGCAGATTCTGGGGCTTGCTACATTGGTGTGGGAAAGGGAAGCCATGGGTTGGCGTAGGTTGTGTATAGAGATTGATTTGGAAAAGGATTTGAGAGGGGACTGATTGGTGGAGCTTTAGTTGGTTTTAATTCCTTTATTTAATTCTTTGTATGAGATTTTAAATCCTATTTTTGGGTTCCAATTCTTCGGAACAATTTTGGTGGATTGATTTCTTTGTATATTATGTAATGTGCAAAATCCAAATGACCGAACTGGTGTAAATTGCATTTTAGTCTATAAAATATGCTTGAGGTTATCAATACTGACTATACAAATTCAAGTTGATATGAGCAACTTTGAATAGTTGTAACTTTATTTAACTAATTAAATTACTATATAAAATTGAAGAGTAAATTATTAGTGTGACGTCTCAAATTTATAAGATATATTTTTATTTTTATTTTTTTATAAAATTAATTGTTAATAAGTAATTTTATTCTTATATTTGAAAAAAAAATACTTCCTATATTATATATTATGTAATACGGGTATAATAGTAAATTTATATAAATTACATTTTTTATCCTCTCATTTTTCTTCTTAACCAAACAAATGAAAACACAAATATTTTCTATCATCTAATTTTTAATCCTGCCAACAAAACACACATGATGAAAAACATAAATATTATTAATCCTTCTAATATTTTTCTATCATTCCATCCAAACAAACCCTTATTAAGAATATACCCTTATTTGTAATGTGTTTGAAAAAAGAAAAAAAAAAGGAAAAGCAATTAATTGCTAGTCTGGTGCTGGGTTCTATATTCTTTTGGGATTTAACATTGATGCAACTATATTAACATTACATATTATTTGCTTCTCTATATGTTTAACATGATATTGATAAATCTTTTAGGGCATGTTTGGTACACTGTAATAGGTCTTATAATGTAATAACTATTCCTAAATAATAACTATTCGGTTGTTTAGTTACGCTTCATTACAGGGAATAGATATTATTTAGGAATGTCTATTCTTTAAAATGAGAAATAGTTATTTCTTATCAAAATGACCGTAATAGCTATTACGTGATTCACGTAATAGCTAAAACAAATTAAAAAAATTCGAAAAACCATAGTTAACTACAACTTTTTTTTTTAAATCTCTCTCTCTCTCTCTCTCTCTCTCTCTCTCTCTATATATATATATATATATATATATATATATATATATACTAGTCGCAAACCTGTGCAATGCACAGGAAAATTATTCAAAATAAAATCTAAATTAATTTTGATTCCTTTTACATCTTTTGTTGATTTTTTTTTTCTTTTTTGTAGTTGAAAATATTGTAGGCAAGATCGATAAAGAGACTTTACGAATAAGATTTAGAATAGATCCTACTTTTTGGTTTAAAAAAATAATTAAGAAAGTATTTAAAGTATTTACCATAGGATACTTTCATTAAAATTTAATATAATATAATTTTTCTTTTGGCATAAGTTGAATATAGTCCAATTTTTATAAAACACGATTCATGTTTATATTTATCATATGGATCATGTTTCCATCCAAAAATAAAATAAATGATACTTAAAATAAGAAGAAGGACAAATAAATACATGGACACATGATTATATGATCAAACCTAAATAATTTTCATAACTCATTTCAATCTCACATGGTTTCATTATAACAAATCTATCCATATTTCTTCATTGCCAGCAACAAAATTAAATGAAATACATAAAAAGAAAAAAAAAAAAGAACTCTAAAAATCTTGATGAAAATTGATAATTATGATTATTATTAAAAGATATTTATATTGTGTTTATATATGGAATATATTTTAGTATTAGACATTAATTATGATTGTGTTTTATATATGGAATAATATATTCTTATATTAAAGAAAATATGATGTATCAAAATTCTAATGGAAGGTTTAATAATAAAATAAAATTTAAATTCAATTAGAAAATATATATTAAAACAATGAGGTGTAAAATTGTGAGATTTCAAAAGCTTATGTGGCGCAACATAATGAGGTCAACCAAAAGTCAAAAAGTTTCGGTTTTACATTATAGTATAGATTATGAATTATAGATTATAGATATATTTCCTTTTCTATAATATATCATTCAATCACACTATAATTAAATTTCATTTGACTAATGGCATTCCAAAACAATCACTAATTTGTGGATATTAATTGGTGGGGTATTAATACGTGGATTCCAAAACAATTAGGATATTAATTGGTGAGGTATTAATTGGTGGAATAACGGAAAAATGCTGATTCAATTAGGAGAAGGAGAAAATTTAAGAGGCCATTAAGAGAATGGGATGGATTAATCTAGATGAGAAAGAATTAAAATTGGAAAGAAATTTGGAATGGCGTGAATTTTTATGGAGATAGAGAGTTTGATGTGGCAGGATTTGGAGGAGCCAAAAAAGTTTCTCTCTGCTCCGAGTTTTAGTTTAGATTGTAGATTGTAGATTCGATTGTACAACTTAACCAAGCAAAAATATTTCAAATATATCTAATTGTATAAAAATTAAAAAATCAAGTCAAACAAAATTTTATATGCAGCTAAATAGTAAAAAAAATAAAAAAAAAAAAAAAAAAAAAAAAGCATTGTTGGTTGCAACAAATAGAGGACTACAACTTAACCAAGCAAAAATATTTCGAATATATCAAATTTTATAAAAATAAAAATAAATAAAATCAAACTAAATTTTATATGCAGTTAAATAGTATCAGAAATTGTAAAAAAAAAAAATTATTGTTTGCAAAAAATAGAGGACTACAACTTAACCAAGCAAAAATACTTTGAATGTAAGATATACAATAAGTTATTGCTCTCTGCTCCGAGTTTTAATTTAGATTATAAATTATAGATATATTTCATTTTCTACAATATATCATTCAATCACACTATAATTAAATTTCAGTTGACTAATGGCATTCCAAAACAATCACTAATAGGTGGATATTAATTGGTGGGTTATTAATACGTGGAATCCAAAACAATCAGGATATTAATTGGTGGGGCATTAATTGGTAGAATAACAAAAAATGTTGATTCAATTAGGAGGAGGAGAAAATTTAAGAGGTCATTAAGGGAATGGGATGGATTAATCTAGAGAGTCTGATGTGGTAGGATTTGGAGGAGCCAAAAAAGTTTCTCTCTATTCCGGGTTTTAGTTTAGATTATAAATTATAGATTATAAATATATTTTCTTTTCTGCAATATATCATTCAATCACACTATAATTAAATTTCATTTGACTAATGGCATTTCAAAACAATCACTAATAGGTGGATATTAATTGGTGGGGTAGATTATAGATATATTTCATTTTCTACAATATATCATTCAATCACACTATAATTAAATTTCATTTGACTAATGGCATTCCAAAACAATCACTAATAGGTAGATATTAATTGGTGGGGTAGATTATAGATATATTTCTTTTTCTACAATATATCATTCAATCACACTATAATTAAATTTCATTTGACTAATGGCATTCCAAAACAATCACTAATAGGTGGATATTAATTGGTGGGGTATTAATATGTGGATTCCAAATTTCATTTGACTAATGGCATTTCAAAACAATCACTAATAGGTGGATATTAATTGGTGGGGTTGATTATAGATATATTTCATTTTCTACAATATATCATTCAATCATACTATAATTAAATTTCATTTGACTAATAGCATTCCAAAACAATCACTAATAGGTAGATATTAATTGGTGGGGTAGATTATAGATATATTTCCTTTTCTACAATATATCATTCAATCACACTATAATTAAATTTCATTTGATTAATGGCATTCCAAAACAATCACTAATAGGTGGATATTAATTGGTGGGGTATTAATATGTGGATTCCAAAACAATCAGGATATTAATTGGTGGAATAACGGAAAAATGTTGATTCAATTAGGAGGGAGAGGAAATTTAAAAGGTCATTAATGGAATGAGATGAATTAATCTAGAGAGTTGGATGTGGCAGGATTTGGAGGAGTCAAAAAAGTTTCTCTATGCTCCGAGTTTTAGTTTATACTAATCGAAAACCTGTGCGATGCACAGAAAAATTATTGAAAATAAAATATAAATTAATTTTGATTCCTTTTACTTCTTTTGTTGAAGGACAAGGTTTTGCTATAAACGAGTTTGTAACTCGTTTGCTACAACCCACTATGTGGCAGCTTATAAGACTATCCAGGTGTATTATTTAAAGAAGTCACATGACTTATTAAATAGGTCATGTGACTAAAGTACAAATAGATGATCTTATTAATTGTCACGTAGTGAGTTGTAGCAAGCTAGTAATAAACCAGTTTGTAGCCAAACTCTGTCCTTTGTTGAATTTTTTTTTTTCTTTTTGTAGTTCAAAATGTGATAGACAAAATCGATAAAGAGACTTTACGAATCGGATTTAGGATAAATCATACTTTTTTGTTTAAAAAAATAATTAAGAAAGTATTTATCATAGGATAATTAAAATTTAATATAATGTAATTTATCTTTCGGCATAAGTTGAATATAGTCCAATTTTTATAAAACACGATTCATGTTTATATTTACGATATGGATCATGTTTCCATTTAAAAATAAAATAAATGATACTTAAAATAAGAAGAAGGACAAATAAATACATTGACACATGATTATATAATCAAACCTAAATAATTTTCATAACTCATTTCAAGCTCACATGGTTTCATTATAACAAATCCATCCATCTTTCTTCATTGCCATCAACAAAATTAAATGAAATACATAAGAAAAAAAAACTCTAAAAATCTTGATGAAAATTGATAATTATGATTATTATTAAAAGATATTTATATTGTGTTTATATATAGAATATATTTTAGTATTAGACATTAATTATGATTGTGTTATATATGGAATAATATATTCTTATATTAAAGAAAATATGATGTGTCAAAATTCTAATGGAAGGTTTAATAATAGAATAAAATTTAAATTCAATTAGAAAATATATATTAAAACAATGAGGTGTAAAATTGTGAGATTTCAAAAGCTTATGTGGCGCAACATGATGAGGTCAACCAAAAGTCAAAAAATCGGTTTTACATTATAGTATAGATTTATAATATGATTATTTTATTTTTTAAAAGATATTTTCAATTAGAATATATTTTAAGACGAGAGAGAGAGAGAGAGAGAGAGAGAGAGAGAGAGAGAGAGAGAGAGAGAGAGAGAGAGAGAGAGAGAGAAGAGAGAACAATAGGACTATAATGTAATTGACTTTTGGTTGATTAAGTGATTTTTCATAAATTGAATTTAAATTTTATTCTTATCTTATATTTTCTTTAATAAAGCAATCATGATGAGGTCACCAAAAGTCAAAAAGCTTCGGTTTTTCATTATAATATAGATAAATATATGAGGTGTCTGAGATTTAAAAATTTTGGCTCTCTCTCTAGGTCAACCTCTCTCTTCTCTCTCTCTACATCTCTGTGCGTGCTCTCTCCCTCTCTCTCTCTCGGTTCTTCTCTCTAGCACTCTCTCTCTCTCTCTCCATCTTTTAAATAATTCCTCCCTCTTTCTCTCTCTACACACAAGTCTCCATTTCTTTTTAAAAAAATTGCTCTCTCTCTCTCTCCACACACACACACACACATACATATATAACATTCAAAATCTAAGTCTCCAAAATATTTTAAAATTATTAATACTCGTATAATAAGCAATACACGTATATTAATCATGTTGTACTAAAATATAGAATACAGATTCAGGGTTCTATTCATGTGTTGTCACCAAACAAATGAATGATAATAATTATTACATTACAGCTTCTTTTATTCCTCGTAATACTAATTCCTATTACAGTGTAATAACCATTACAACGTATCAAACATGCCCTTAGTTAATTTCACTTATTGCAACTTCATGGGTTAAATGTTTGAAGGATTATTTAGTAGTCCAGGACTACAAATTAATAAATGTGTAGTCCCCCTCTCACATGAATGGTGGGTCCCACCATATATATGAATAGTAGATCCCACTAATTAATTTCATGATAAGACCCATTACTTTATAAGAGAGGGGACTACGCATTTCTTTGTAGTCCGGAACTATTGAATAATTTTCCTAAATGTTAATCTTCAAACTTTTCAATAGATTTATGCTCCGTTTGTTTCGCCGGAAAATGTTTTTTGGAAAGCAACTCATTTTCTAGAAAACATTTTTTTTGAAAATTAACTTAGTCTCCTGTGTTTGGTAATGACCTTGAAAATAAGCTAGAAAATGTTTTATGATATTTGGTACACACAAAATATTAATAACATTTCCTGAATAGTTCAAACACATAACGTTAAACATTTGAATTTTTTTTACAAGCATAGTTCAATAATTCCAACCACCGCAAACAAACAATTTTTTATAATACTGTTGAGTGAATATATTCTGCATAATTAACTCAAAACTCAATGCGGAATTTTGTAAAACATTTGGAAGGCAAGCTCTCAATGGCCTTGACTTATCATTTCAGCTATAAAATTCGATTAATTAAAACCAATGACAAAATTTTAAAAACTACCAAAGTAGAAACAAGCTAATACATATAGAAATTGTATACAGTGTTGAGCTTTGATTGGTTTTATAGATGGCTGGGTTTGAGCTCTTTTAAGAGTTCTTGTTTGCTTTCTCAATATTAGCTGAAATTTGTAGAATCCCATTACCATCCAGCAAATGCAATGACAGAGCGAGTCTGCTAAGAATAATTCTGAGAAATTGCAAAAGAGTTTCAAAACAACGAAGAGAGAGAGTCACTAACGGCAACAGCAAGAGAGAGGGCTTATAGAGAGGAGAGAGAGAGCTAGAGACGAGTGATAGAGAGTAAAAAAATCAAGACAGAGCCAGAGAAGAATGAGAGAGACAGATTGAAGAAAGATAGGGACGAGAGAGAGAGGGAATAACGTTTAGGACTTCGGCGTTGGGAGTTGGGAGAGAAGGCTCTTTTGTTGTTTTGCCGAAAAAAAATCCGTAAAACAAGTGAAAGAAAATAGTTAAAATTTTAGTTGGGTTTTCCGTTGGCCAAAGATGATTTTCCTTTGACTTTTATTTTTGAATACTACCAAACACTAAAAAACGAGTTATTTTCCAAAAAATGTTCTTTTGAAAACGTTTTACGTTGAAACGAACTGAGCCTTAGTATCATTTATTTTCCTCATTATTTGGGTGAGTATCATACTTTTCTAGTCAATCATACTTAGTTGAATGATTCACTAT
>OU015767.1:9119361-9198221 GCA_907173295.1 Fagus sylvatica | reverse complement strand
GTGTGAGAAATTTAGACCTTGGATAGATTACTTTTAACAAAATTAATCCAAGTTGTTAAATTAATCAATTATACTTTCTGAATTCAATTTAGTTAAGCAATCAAAAAATCAATATCACGAATAAAATTAAGTGCATGCGAAAATTAAATGGGGCGTGATTTTGGTTACGAAGAGAAAACCAAAATGGGAAAAACTTTCCAAAGGTTTGACGCAAAAACTTGAACGCACAAAATTCACTAGGATAGAATCGAAGTTTTTACTACAAAGAGTATACCAATCCTAGTATTGCTACTTTCAATGGTAACTTACTCATGTGACCACATGTAGCTTTAACTCCGTGTTGAACTCTTCTACCTGAGAGAATCTATTCAGTGCACGAATATCTAATTTGTGACTAACTCCATAACAATGTACTTATTGATGTGATTTGTGCAGCGGCTTCAAAGAACATCAACAGAAGTCTTTAATGGTTGATGCGAAAATCTCACTTGATATTGCATGAACCCTTGGCGTACATAAAGCAGTGGGTAATCCTCTATTCTTTAACTCAACGGCCTCTCAAAGTAGACCTAAGTAAGCCTTATTTAGTTTACTACAAGTAGGGTACAAAATACAAGACTTACGTGAGCAATTAACGAATAAAGCACAACTAACTCTTCCCGTAACAGCCAGCTCTCCCCTTAACTACTAGGTATTATAACTACTCCCCACTTTTGTCACGATGGACAAAGGGCTCAGCCATCAATAGCCGAAGGAGTATCCTCATCATCAGAAGCGGAGGGAGCATCAACAACATCATAATCATCCGAATCAGCAACAGTAGCATCTGGAACTCGCAATCAACCACGAGTGAATCGGCTGAAGCTGCCTTTGAGGTCATAGACATTAGTGGATATCTTATACTGTGCATCCAAAAGAGACTGTAATAGTTGACCATGTGTAGCCAAAGTGGTCTGCATGAGCTGTATTTGCGCCACGAGATCAGAAAGAGACGATGGAGGGGCATGAAATAACGGGGCATGTAAATCCTTACTATCGACAACTTGTTTTCTCTTTTCTGTTTGAGTCTTTGCTAGCTGGACATTCATCATCTTCATGGTTTGCTTTCCAATGGTTTCTTTGGATTTGAAGAATGGTATGTTAGAAGGAATTGGAACACTACCAAGCATAAGAATCTTAGTGATAAGAATCGGATGGATAAGCTTGGCATGAAGGTCAGAATCGCGAGACATGATAATAATGAAGTGGCAGATAATGAAATGAAGATCTATAGAGAGATCCTCAAGAAAATCATGAGAAATAACACTTGAGGGATAGTGAGGAAACAAGGTGTGAGACATGATGTTGTTCACAAGAAAGAAGTCATGAGTACCAACATTGAAAGAACTTAATCCTTAAGAGGTTAAGAAAGAACATCTGAGAATGGAAACTGACCATGAACAACCCACTGACGATGAACATAGACTCAAGAGCTTTGGAAGCTTAAGTCTACATCCATATTGTTCAAGTAGAACTTGTGGATGATGGTAATGAGAGATAGAGATGCGCAGTACACTAGGAGGTCCAATTTTGGGATCGAAAAATGTGGGGGATACAAGTATGCTCTAATTTATCTGAAAGAATATGACGCTCACCATGAAGGTGACACGAAAGATATTTAGAGACATTGAGATTAGCACATGCGGTATTGGGAAACTGCAACCGATCGAAGTCGGTGAAAATATAGGCAAAGGAAACAAGCCCATAATGGGATTAGACAAAAGTGGATTTCCTAGGGTTGGTTTAGGAATAAACTTCCTAGGAGCCATTGTAAATTATCAATTTTTAAAGCATAAAACAACCACAACATGGAACAGAGAGTGAGTGAAATGCAATGTGGAAATGCATGAGCAAAATACAACCCAACTCTTCACATCCCAAACTAAAACCAAAATTGGCATTTGACTTAATATTTAGCAATAAACCCATTCAAATTTTACAACAACTCATTAATTATATATTCTCATGAAATCACTCCGCATATCACAAAATTAAAAAATCTTTAACAAATTTTTCCATGCATAGACATATGTGAATGTAATTGAAAATCTAAAAATTAGAAAACCTAAATGCATATTCATGAAGAACATGGAGATTCTAAGTGATAGAGATACTTACCAAGAGATTTAGCAAGAAATTGAGAATCCTTGAAGATTGAAGCTCGATTGGAGTGTTGGGAGCCTCTTGGAGTCAAGGAACGCGATAGAAAATAAAGGTAAAATGAAATGAGTGAACTGCCGCAAGCAAATTGAGGTCTTTAAAATCCCAAGGCTCGATCAATCGAAGGTGTTATCGAATATGAGTTGAGAAAAATAAAAACTCCAAGATGAGTTTGGTCAATAGACATGAATCTAGACAGTTGTTGAGGTCTTGATTGATCAAAGTGGAATCAATATTGGAATCGAGAAAAGAAAAAAAAAATTTAGGGATATCATATGGAAAGTTTCGATCGATCGAAGGGGTCGAACTTAGAATTGAGCAAGCTCAATTGATCAAAGCACTAGTCAAGGTAGGTGTAGAAACCCAAAAAATATATATATATATCTGTAGATTTGTAGGCACAAACAGACCAAGACAAAAGAGACTTGCACAAGGTTCAAGAACTGCAAAATGATGCAAAGATTAACTTGAATGCAATTGAACCTATCCAATGATATGGATTGCTACGACATTTTATACTGACTCTAAAAATCACCAAGAATGAATCAGACTCACCACAAACCTCACAACCAAATTTTTTTGATCAATGAATGTTCAAAAATTTTATCATGAAATAATTTTGCTTGCAAGTTCAGTTTTAGACAGCCAACATAGATTTAACTTAATATGTACCAAAAGTAGTCAAGAATATGCATGTAGTGTGTGGAAACTTTGGTAGTGAGCAAGTGAGATACAATATGTTATGTGACATAGACACTAAGCACAATCACTTACAACAAACTAGTCAGAACAACTTGATGGAGACTTTCACATAAAAAGGTAAATCCTATAACTCCCACATCCCCTAAATGATTTTTTAAAGACATGTGACTAGTGCATGCTTCAAATTTGAAATTTTAAATAATTCGCACAAGTTTTAAACATGATTTGTCTCTTTTAATGTGCAGTGCATCACTTTTTACCTAGTTTTGTGGGATTGAGTTTTTGTATAAGCACTCGAGACAGTCATTAGTGGTCCACGGATTTTAAAGTCCTCCCGTCAAAATGAGTGAATTGACTGTTAGATCAGATACCTAGTTTCTAGACATAGTCACATATTGAATCACACATGGCTCAACAAGTTTAGGTTTTGCATTAATATGCTCATCTAAGCTACAGATGGTATAAGAACAAGAGTTCTATGGTCTTTACCAACCCTGGTACACACACACTGTTTTTGGATTTTCTAATTTTTAGTTTTTATTATGAAACAAAAACAAAAACATCAGAAGACAACCTAAATTTAAGCTACACTGACATGACAACACACTAAACATGCCTTAACCAATCATGCATGAATATGAATGAGACACAGGATAGAATGAAAAGCAACATGGTACGATAAGGATAGAAAGAATTCAAGCACATACCGTAAGTAAACACTTTAGTAATATGATCCTTCATCAACCATTGAGCCCTTATGTTGGGCTTAAAGGATGAAGCAGCCTTGTTACGTGAGTGTCTCCGAAGAGTACGAGAGGAATAAACGTTCCCCAACAACAGAGTTAGAAGGCTTAAAGCTAGCCTTAACCAACTCATCTAGTAAAGGCATAAAATCAAGAGACATTTGTTGAGGCTATGGCTTGGACATACGTTTTTTAGATCTCCTTTGGCTAGCAAGCCATTTGAAATAGTTAGGATGTTCATGTCCACCAGCACCACAATGGTGACCAAAGTGAGGAGCATGAAGCTTGCTTGGCTTCTTAACATGAGGGGGGGCGGGTAAGGAAAATTATTTGGCATAGTGCTAAACTTGTTTTCCCTTATCAACCTTAGGTTGAAGAACCTCATGTTTGACGTTATCAGATTGTGGAGTAAATCCAGCTCTAGGCACTAAGGGTTTAGAAGTGGAAGGAATGGAGGAAAGTCCTTCAATATAGCCAAGCCCAGTTTTGTCAAAATTGGGCATTTGGTAACTAGGAATGTCATAAAGCTTTGAGTTTGATACCCTCTCCAAATGTGTGCAAGCTTGACTAAGCTTGCTCTTAAGAATTTTGACTCTGTCGAACAAAGACATTCTCAGATTTCAGCACTTCTACCAATTTTTTATATTCATCCAATTATATAATCAGACCCTCCTTTTCCAACTCAACCTCATTGAACTTCTTCAAAGCTAAATTACACGCCTTCTCAAATCTAGCTGCAGTCTTATACAACTTATTGTAAGCATCCTGCACGTAGCTTCTTCATCTAGTTCATCCTTAGATGAGCAAACAAGGTCTGTTTCTACAGTTACCTTTTCTAGATCAACAAAAGCGATAAATGCTATGAACTTCCCTTTTTTCTCATTATCCGAGTCACTGAGTTCGAAATTAGCATCACTAAGGGTGACTACCATAGCCTTACCCTTTAATATGGATGGGAGATATGTGGCAAACTCTTGCTTGATGTGGCCATAAGCTTAACAACCAAAACACTTTGGTCTAGCAAATTGACTAGACGGCTGACCTACTGTCTCTAGTTTCTTTTTTGGGTCTCTCAATAGTCTCCTTCCTAGGTGGTTCATATTTCCTATCTTTTCTATCTCTTCCATTTCCCCTAGAGTGCTTCAGAATTTTTTTGAACTGCCTAGTGAGAAAGGTTGCATCTGAACTGGTTATCTCACTATTTGAGACATCAACCCTTCGTCTACGGTTTTAAGAGCCATTGGCCTTGGGTAGACTCAGTTCATAGGTCTACATAGATCCTACTAATTCCATCACTTTGATGGTGCTAAGTTTTCTTGGACTCCTCAATGGCAGTTACCTTAGGACTCAAACTGGTAGAGATCTCAATATTTTCTTAACTATCTTAGGTTCTGTAAGTGGGTTTTTTGTAAATATAAAAGGAAAGGCTAGTCAATATTGTCAAGGCTTACTCGTCAATCGGATCCGAACACGCCCGAACTAAATGTGAAGAGACCCGAACAAGTAGAAATTGTTCCCGAACAATCTGGCTTGAAATCCGAATAACTTGAGATAATCCTTTCCTATGCAAAGACAATGAGAAAGATCCTCAGAAAGACTTGGCTAGCCCCGTAGGGACCAACCTAAGAACCTCCGATGGTTTTGTTAATAATCCCATAATTAAGATCACACAAATCAGATAAACAATTATATCTCTGTGTATTTCACTCGCAATTTTTTGTTGTATTTTGAGGAACCCCTTTTACATTCCCCCCTTCTTCTATTTATACCTTTTATTACTCAAGATATTTTCTCTGTTTCTTCTGTCTTCCTCTTCTTTCTTTGTCTGAGCACCATTAATGATCCTTGATTACAGCTCATTTGGCCTCGTTTACCCCCCACTTAACTTATAATGATCCTGACATTAATATGATATTTTGCTTACAATTAATACTCCTGACTGATGGCCTGATATTTCGTTTAGCATTAAATACAATCATTATGGAATATCTCCACGTATATTGTCGTATTATTCAGATTTCTTGCAGTAAACATTAAGGGCCCGAACACTCTGTTCGGAAACAAACCCATTCGGTCATGACCGAACAGATGACGTCAGCTCTTATATTTATTATTCTCGTATAAAATATTACCCCTCCAATTACCCCCTGATTTCGGCTTCCTCGAGTAACTTGGAGGGAGCCGGAATCAAGCGTTTGAGTTTCCCAAAATTTGGCATGATGACCCGCCGTCTTCCCTCGCACGTTTCCAAGAAGAATCGAACGGTTCAACAGCTTGGAGGGAAATTATCCCCCCCTTTTTGAATGCCAAATAAATATCTACCCCCTACCCTTGAGCTATTTACTTTTACGCCCCACACTTCTCTGTCCCAACAAAATTTCTCTCTTTCTCTCTTTAAAGCTCACCGCTGCAACCGCCTGAACCACCTCTGTAAGTCCTCCGTTGTTTTTCCGTTAGGTTTTTCTTTTTTACAAGTCTTTCGAAACGTCTTGTTAGGATCCTCCCGAGATTATGGCGAGCAAATTGGCTCTGTTAGTGAATACGGAGGAGAGTATGGCTAGGTTTAGGTCGCTTTACCAGATTCCCCCATCCGTTTCTCTCACCTACTGTAATTCGGACGATTTCCCCGTCATAAATCGGGATGAAATTTTGATTCCGATTATGGCCATAGTAGAGGGTGGTGTTAGGTTCCCACTCCACTCGTTTCTCATAGATTTCCTACAAACCGTAAACGTCACCCCTTCCCAAATTTCAGTTAACACCTTTAGGATTATTATGGGTGTTATAGCCATTAATCGGCTCTTGGACGTGAATCTAACGATTAGGGAAGTCTTGGCCGTTTACCAATACAAATGCCTTGGAGCCAAATCAAATACTCTGAGTCATCTGGTTGCTAGGAATGTAAACGAGAAATTGGTGAACGGTCTCCCCAGCACCAATAAAGGGTTTGAGAAGGATTACCTGAGGGTTGGGGGGAATTGGTTCCCTGGTAGCTCCCTTTGCCGGAGCGAATTTGGATACCCAGGTTTGGAGTTTTTATAAACACCTTAAATTAGCATGTCCGAACACATTTTAAACGTATCCGAACACTAATAAATATATTTATTGGCATTTCAGTTCGCTTTCTCATCATTTGCTCGATGTTGCTTTGCAGATCAGAAAAGACTTGAAGCCGAGAGAAAGCAAGGGGATGCCGAACTGATTAGGCGGGTTCTAGCGGCAAACTTCTGCGTTGATGAGAGAGGAGAACCATGCTCGGCCCCGCTGCTCTTGGGATACGAACCCCAAGTCAAGTCATTCCTAGAAGGACCCATAGTGCCCAGATCTGAGGCTGTCGAAATCTTGCCCCGAGCACCGTACATCGCATAGCCAGCGGAGGTCGAGCAGCCCGAAGACTTCCCCGACCGTATACCTACCGGCCAAGTATACGCAATGGCACCACCGCTCAACCCATTCAAGTTGATGGGCAAAACGGCTGATGCTGGCCCTTCGAAGAAAAGGAAAAGCCAAGCGAAAGGCAAAGGTAAAGAGACTGGTGTCCCGAAGAAAAGGAAGAAGCTTCCCAAGGACGCTCCTGTACCTGAG
Source organism: Fagus sylvatica (assembly GCA_907173295.1). Taxonomy (NCBI): domain Eukaryota; kingdom Viridiplantae; phylum Streptophyta; class Magnoliopsida; order Fagales; family Fagaceae; genus Fagus; species Fagus sylvatica. The sequence goes on along the minus strand of OU015767.1, from coordinate 9,190,992 downwards.
ACAGTTAGCATTCCGGTTTCCAAACAAGAAACAGTTCCATCTCCCCAGGCAATTCATGTCGTTGTGGAGTCCGAGCAGGAGGAAGAGCTACAACCTCAACAGAAAGAAGGGAGGGCTGAACCTTCTTCAATACCAGCCGAAGGGCCCTCCTCGCATCACGCAGCCTGGGACCCTGCCCTTGCTGTTTGGCCCGAACCCGATTTCTGTTCGGGATACTATTTTAAACCACTCGGACGTTGATGCCTCAGCTCGAGTGGCACATGGCCTATCTTTTGCAGCATGTCTGCCCGAAGATATGAAAAGATGGGCCAATACTCAGCCGGGCACTGCATTTCGTCAAATGACTCACGGCCTAATGATGGTGAGTACATCTTTACTAACCTTACTTCTACGTAAAAAAATTTTTATAACTTTTTCCTTTTTAAGTTCTCATGTCTTTCGTGTATTTTACTTGCACCTTTTTACTCAGACTACCCAGGGTGTCAGGTCTATGGAAGCGAAGTTCTATAGACTAACGGAGAAATTCCAGAAGAAGGAAGCCGAACAGAAAAAACTATCGGAACTGCTAAAAGTTGCCGGTGATAACTACACAAGGCTGGAGGGACAACACCACAAGAATATTGCCGTTATGAAAGAGGCTGAAGAACGAGCTCGGGTTGAAGAAACCCGAAGAGTAGAAGCCGAAACCGTAATGAAAGGGGCTGAAGAACGAGCTCGGGTTGAAGAAACCCGAAGAGTAAAAGCCGAAGCCGAAATTGTAAAGTTACAAGAGCAAGTGAAAAAGCTGGAGTCGGAGTGTGTCAGTCGACTCGGTCTTGCTCATCAAGAGGGTATGGAAGAAGGGTTGGTTAAAGGAGAAGAACTGGGATTAATTAAAGGAAAGGAGCTCGGACGAGAAGGAGCTATGGGCGAAGTCACGGCTCAATTCAAAATGGTATATAATACCGAATTTCGCCATGGTTGGAAGTCGGCCTTAAGTAAGACCGGACAACCTGAAATGTCCGAGCTCTTTCTTCGTGCCAATACTCCTTTGCCATATCCTAATGCCGGGCTAAGGAACTCTGATGATGAAGGTGACGAAGAAGATGAAGAAGGAGAAGAAGAAGAAGAAGAAGAAGAAGAAGAAGAAGATGGAGACGAAAAAGGAGCAGAAGAAGAAGAACACAAGAAAGGAGAAAGAAAAGAAGGAGAAGGAAGAAAAGAAGAAGAAAAAGAGAAGAAGGAGAAGACATGCCTGAAGCAAGCCAACAACTTGGGGATGTTCAGGACGTTCAGATTATAGAGATAGAAGACGTGGTTGACACTGCCGAACAACTGCCTGACATCCCGGACCAATCTGACCAAACAGAAGGCGTGACCGGACAGTCTTCTGGTTCTTAGATGTCATTATTTATTATTTTTCATGTATTTGTTGGGTGCGAGATTTCTTTTCATAGTCTTAAGCTCTGTTTTGTTTGTAGCAGAACTTTTATCAACTGGAATATTTAAAACTTAGTGTTGTTAGTATTTATGTATAATATAGCTTAATTGTAGGAGTAAATCATGTAATTAGCTATGATTGATTGTTTCCTTATTTAGACCTATTGTACATCTATATAATATACCTCCTAGAGAGAAGAATATACACAGAAAATATTCCGCAAATAATTCTACATGGTATCAGAGCAGGTTACCTGTTCTTTTTTGAAACCCTAAAAATTTAGGGTTTCTTTGTTCTCTCTCGGATTCCGGCGCCGCCAGGACTCGGCGGTACCTACTTTGATCACCACGCTTCGCCGGTGGACATCTCGGATTGTATTGGCTCACCAGGCTTTGCCGGTGTCCATCTCGGACTTATATTGGTTCACCAGGCTTCGCCGGTGACCATCTCGGACTTTTATCGGCTCACCAGGCTTCGCCGGTGACATCTCGGCTCCTCGTACTCCACCTAGACTTGCGGTGACCCTCTCGATCTACTACTCTCGACTTGTCTCGGGCCTCGGTCTTGGCTCTCTCACGCTGCTGCCAGCACCTTACTCTCTCAGATCTCTCTCGGAACCACAGTGGACCTTGGGTATCAGTTTTTTTTTTTATAAGCTGTGGTCACGTGCATCTTGGTAACAGACACTCATTTTTGGTATTCTTGGCATCTTTTTTGGTAACATACCTGTGCCTCTTGGTAACAGCCACTCATTTTTGGTACTCTTGGCATCTTTTTTGGTAACATACCTGTGCATCTTGGTAACACCCACTATTTTTTGGGTACTCTCGGCATCTTTCTTGTATTATTATGGGTGACACCAAATACTTTCAGGATTCTCTTTTCTATGGTTTTATGACTAGTACCAAATTCAAAGGCTCCAATTATCTTCCGTGGTCACGAGTTGTTCGTGTTATCTTGAAAGCTCGTGACATTATCTTGTTCCGGTTCAAAACTTTTGGTTGTATCACAAGGTTAAGTGACCGCGGTATCAAGCAGTGCACTCGTTGTGGTTGTACTAATCACTATATTGATGGGGACAATTCCAGTTCTCTTCTTGTGGACCAGGTTCTTATTAGCAAAACTGAGTATGATTCACTTCTCCAGCGTGCTAATGCCTCATCCTCCTTGCTGATCGCGTCAGGTAACACTTGTCTTCATTCCTCTTCTAGTCCGTCTTGGGTTATCGACTCAGGAGCTTCTGACCATATGACCGGTAATTCTTCACTTCTTTCACATACTTCTAGTCCTTGTTCCCCTTCATTTGTCACTGTTGCTAATGGTACTAAAACTCCTGTCCAAGGGAAAGGTACTGTAACCACTTCTGATCTCACTTTGTCTGATGTTTTATACTTACCTGAGTTCCCTTTTAATCTATTGTCTGTACACAAACTTACCCTTGCCTTAAACTGTTCTGTTGCTTTTTATCCCTCTCATTGTGAATTTCAGGATCTGAAGACGAAGAGGATGATTGGTGGGGGATTTGTCAAAGATGGACTCTACTACTTTCAACCATCTAGCACCTCGATTCCATCTGCTCTTCATTCTACAAATTCTCCATATCAGTGGCATTGTCGTCTTGGGCACCCCTCGTCGGTCAATCTTAAACATTTAGTACCCACCTTACCTACTTTTTCTAATTTTAATTGTGAAACTTGTGAACTTAGTAAACATCATCGAGCTACTTTTAAACTTCGCACTGATGACCCATGTTTACATCCGTTTGAACTAGTTCACTCTGATATTTGGGGGCCAGCTCGTACCACTGGTTTATGTGATGCTCGTTATTTTGTCACTTTTATTGATGATCACTCTCGTTTAACTTGGGTTTATGTGCTTAAAGATAGATCTCAATTGTTTTCAGTCTTCCAATCCTTTTATGCTGAAATTTCTAATCAATTTAATGCCAAACTTCTTGCTTTTCGAACTGATAATGCTCGTGAATATCTAGATAGTGCGTTCCAGCAATTTCTTGAGTCTAGAGGTATTATACATCAAACATCTTGTGTTCGTACTCCTCAACAAAATGGCATTGCAGAACGGAAAAATGGGCCCATTCTAGCTATTGCTCGTGCTCTCATGCTCCAAATGCATGTCCCTAAGCTTTTTTGGGCAGATGCAGTTCTTACTGCCGCATATCTTTTGAATAGGATGCCATCTCGTATTCTCAAAGGTAAGTCTCCTTTTGAGATGTTCTTTCCTGGCAAAAATCCCTTCTCTGTTCCTCCAAGAGTCTTTGGTTGTGTTTCTTTTGTTCATAATCACAGTCCCAATCGTGACAAACTTGATCCTCGTGCTCATAAGTGCATCTTTCTCGGTTATTCTCGTACTCAGAAAGGATATCGGTGCTATAGTCCTTCCTTACGCAAACACTTTGTCAGTGCTGATGTGACATTCTTTGAGGATATCCCATATTATTCTCCTCAGGGAAGACAGTTACAGGAATCTATGTTATCTGCCCCTGTTATCCCTACACATGTTCCCATTGCTCCTCCAACTTCCCCTATTTCCATTGTTCCTCCTGTTCCTCCTATCTCTCAGGTTTATGTTCGTCGGCGAAATCAGGATGTCCCTCTCGTTCCACCACCACCACCAGTAGAGTTCTCTCTACCACTTCCCCCATCCGCCTCGCCGTCTGCAGATTCGCCTCCTCCTCAGTCTACCTCGGATCTTGATCTTCCCATTGCCATTCGTAAGGGTAAGCGTACTTGCACTGAGCATCCTATCTCTAACTGTGTTTCCTTTGATCATCTGTCTCCTTCTTTTAAAGCATTTTCTTTATCATTATCATCTCTTGTTGTTCCTAAGTCCTACAGGGAAGCCCTTTCTCACCCTGGTTGGCGTAAGGCAATGGAAGAGGAAATGCATGCTTTAGAATTGAATCATACTTGGGATCTAATTCCCAAACCTGCAGGAACTTCTATTGTTGGTTGTCGTTGGGTTTTTACCGTTAAACAGAATCCCGATGGTACTGTTGATCGCTTGAAGGCTCGTCTTGTGGCCAAAGGGCTTCACTCAGACATATGGCCTTGATTACACCGAGACTTTTTCTCCTGTTGCCAAGTTGAACTCTATCCGTATTATTATCTCCCTGGCTGCTAATCTTGATTGGCCACTTCACCAACTCGATGTCAAAAATGCCTTTCTGCATGGTGATCTTACTGAGACTGTTTATATGACTCAACCACCCGGGTTTGAGTCCAAGGGGGAGTGTGTGTGTCATCTCAAGAAATCTATCTATGGCCTCAAACAATCTCCACGTGCTTGGTTTGACAAATTCAGTAAGGCAGTGGTTTCTCATGGTATGACTCGCAGCCAAGCAGATCATTCTGTCTTCTTTAAGAAGACAAGAACTGGTATTGTGATATTAGTTGTTTATGTGGATGATATTGTCATCACTGGGAGTGACAAGGAAGGCATCCAGATCTTGATCAATCATCTCAGCTCGAGTTTTCTCACTAAAGACTTGGGTAAGCTTCGTTATTTTCTTGGTATTGAGGTTGCCAGATCAAAAGCAGGCATAAGCTTATCTCAGAGAAAATATACCCTCGACATTCTACAAGACACAGGTTATCTTGGCTCCAAACCTGTTGCTACACCCATGGAACCCAATCTGAAATTAATGCCAGACGAGGGTGACTTTGTTGATGATCCAGACACCTATCGTAGACTTGTTGGTAAACTTATTTATCTAACCATTACTCGGCCTGATATTTCTTATGCAGTTAGCATTGTGAGTCAATTTATGACCAATCCTCGAGTTCCTCACATGAATGCAGTCATACGCATCCTAAAGTATCTCAAAAATGCTCCAGGTCGTGGTCTCTTTTATCGATCATCTGGTCATCTCCGCATTGAAGGTTATACTGATGCTGACTGGGCAGGGTCACCTTCAGATCGAAAATCTACCACTGGTTATTGCACTTTCATAGGTGGTAATCTTGTCACTTGGAGAAGTAAGAAGCAGTCAGTTGTGGCTCGCTCTAGTGCTGAAGCAGAGTACCGTGCCATGGCTCATACCACTTGTGAGTTAACTTGGTTGAGAACTGTTCTTCAAGAATTTGGACTCTTAACACAAGGTCCAACACCTCTTTACTGTGACAATCAAGCAGCCATTCATATTGCTAGTAATCCAGTCTTCCATGAAAGAACCAAGCATATCGAAGTTGATTGTCACTTTGTTCGTTCTAAAGTGGAATCAAAAGACATCATCACACCATTTGTACCTTCTGGAAGTCAACTAGCAGACATCTTCACTAAAGCTCTTCCCAAGAATGCCATTGACTCTATTTGTAGCAAGCTGGGAGTCATTGATATCTACTCTCCAGCTTGAGGGGGAGTGTTGTTAGTATTTATGTATAATATAGCTTAATTGTAGGAGTAAATCATGTAATTAGCTATGATTGATTGTTTCCTTATTTAGACCTATTGTACATCTATATAATATACCTCCTAGAGAGAAGAATATACACAGAAAATATTCCGCAAATAATTCTATAGTTTCCTTTTGGAATTTTGTACTTTTATATTGAATTTCTAAGAATTCTTTATCGCAACTTGCATTCTTCCCTTATTTCTCCATGTCAATAGGTTACAATATCGAGACATTGCCCATAATGATATAAAAACTTAACAGTCGATAAAATTATCGAATAACTATTATAACATTTACTTCAATTCTATCATTACCAATGATTTGTCAATTTGAAAACTAAAAGCATCTTACCTTAGCTTGACTCTGACAATTAATGTCTTCTTTAACTTGTAAGGTCTTCAATACTTAATTCTCCAAACAACTCCCTCATGACTCTGGTTACCTTTCAACATACCGTTGGATGATTTACTTATGAAACCTTAAGAGAAATGATCAGTGGTTCCGAATAGGGACTTGTTTACTTATGACACACCCGGAGGAGTGATAAGTGGATCCGAATAGATATTCTCAACTTATGACACACCCGAAGGAGTGATAAGTGGATCCGAATAGGGACTTGTTTACTTATGACACACCCGGAGGAGTGATAAGTGGATCCGAATAGATATTCTCAACTTATGACACACCCGAAGGAGTGATAAGTGGATCCGAATAGGGACTTGTTTACTTATGACACACCCGGAAGGAGTGATAAGTGGATCCGAATAGATATTCTCAACTTATGACACACCCGAAGGAGTGATAAGTGGATCCGAATAGGGACTTGTTTACTTATGACACACCCGGAAGGAGTGATAAGTGGATCCGAATAGATATTCTCAACTTATGACACACCCGAAGGAGTGATAAGTGGATCCGAATAGGGACTTGTTTACTTATGACACACCCGGAAGGAGTGATAAGTGGATCCGAATAGATATTCTCAACTTATGACACACCCGAAGGAGTGATAAGTGGATCCGAATAGGGACTTGTTTACTTATGACACACCCGGAGGAGTGATAAGTGGATCCGAATAGATATTCTCAACTTATGACACACCCGAAGGAGTGATAAGTGGATCCGAATAACAATCTGTTCAGGGATGGCATCAACAACATACTTCTTTGCTCTGATAAAATTCCAACTTAATAAAAATACTTCTTCAGATTACATATATTCCATGGTCTAAGGACCGATTTCCCATCCAAATCTGTCAACCTGTACGCTCCAACTCCGGCAAACGATGTTACTCGATACGGGCCCTCCCAGTTCGGTCCAAGCTTTCCGTCATTAGGATTTCTCGTATTTGCCACCACTTTTCGGAGCACCAAATCCCCAACCTGGAAGCTTCTGGGCCGAATATTCTTATCATATCCTCTTTTCATCTGATGCTGATATGAAGCCAACTTTATCGTCGCCATATCCCTTCTTTCTTCCACGAGGTTTAAATCCATCCGAAGATTAGACTCATTCTTCCTCTACGTCAAACTCCGTGGTGCGAGTGGTCGGCAAACCGACTTCAAGTGGAATCACAGCTTCAACACCATATGCTAATGCAAACGGAGTTTCTCCAGTTGATCTTCTCTTTGTTGTCCTGTGAGTCCACATAACACTTGGTAGCTCTTCAACCCACCTGCCTTTAGCTTCTTCTAATCTTTTCTTTATACCATCCAGAATTACCTTATTCGAAACTTCAGCTTGACCGTTAGACTGGGGATATCCCGGTGAGGAGAAGAAATTCCTGATGCCAAGTTCCGAACAGAAGCCCTTGAAAAGCTTTCCCTCGAACTGCGTACCATTATCAGAGATAACCGCCCAAGGTATACCAAATCTTGTAATGATGCTCTTCCACAAAAATCGTTTAGTATCCACTTCTCCGGATGTGAGAAAGTGGTTCGGCCTCTACCCACTTGGTGAAATAATCCGTTGCCACAATCAGAAACTTCTTGTTTCCTGGTGCACGAGGGAGAGGGCCCACAATATCCAAACCCCACTGAGCAAAAGGCCAAGGGCTGGATAACGGATTGAGCTCCCGAGCAGGCTGATGAATCTTCGGAGCGAACCTCTGACATTTATCGCACTTCCTAACATACCGAACAGCATCACTCTGCATGAAGGGCCACCAATAACCCTGAGACATTGCTCGGTGTGCCAAGGACCTACCCCCAGTATGGCTTCCACAGATTCCTTCATGAATCTCATAAAGCAGATCATCTACCAAGCTAGGATGTACACATAACAAATATGGTCCTGAAAACGAACGTTTATAGAGATTCCCCTCTTTGGATAGCCAATACCTTGGAGCTTTTCTTTTGATAACATTAGCTGCTTTGGGATCCTTGGGGTAAGCAATTGTCCCGAAGATAAGCTATTAGAGGGTCCATCCAGCTTGGTTCCATGTTCGTACCGCAAACTCTATCCACTGTGTCAATCAGGGTACTCGGGGCACTCAAAACCTCCACCGTTACTGTTCGATGCAAATCTGATTCTAGGGCCGTAGCTAGTTTAGCCAATATATCTGCATGAGAATTATACTCTCTTCTAACCTGCTCTACCTGCACAGATTCAAATTTTGAAAGCAAAGATTTGGTGATGGAGAGATAAGTCATCATCCGTTCATCCCGAGCAGAATATTCCCCTGAGATATGATTTACCACCAACTGAGAATCACAGAAAACCTGCAACCGATCCGCACCCAGCCGAAGTGCACTTCTGAGACCAATAAGTAAAGCCTCATATTCGGCTTCATTATTTGATGCCAAAAAACCCAATCTCACGGCTTGCTCTAAGATAAGTCCCTCGGGGGAGACTAGCACAGCACCTGCCCCAGCCCCTTTCATATTGGAAGCTCCATCTACAAACAATTTCCACTCGGATGAATCCCCAATGACACATGGACTCGGAGTATAGTTCGACTCTGTGCTTTCTTCTTTTCCCTGGAATTCGGCCACAAAATCAGCCAGGACTTGCCCCTTTATAGATGTTCGGGGTTTATATTCAACTCCCAAAGATCCCAGATGCACTCCCCACCTTGTGATCCGTCCGGAAAAATCCGAACTATGCATTAGCATCTTTAACGGGAGATCAGTGAGGACAGTAACAGTATTGGCCTGGAAATAATGAGGGAGTTTTTTGGCAGCTTGAATCAACGCCAGAGCAGCTTTCTCAAGAGGCAAGTACCTGGATTCCGTTTCGTCCATAGTTTTGCTCACGAAGAAGACTGGCCTCTGGCCTTCATTAGTTTCCCGTACCAGAACGGCACTCACCGCATGTTCGGAAACAGCTAAATAGAGAAAGAGAGGCTCTCCCGAACAGGGTATTGAGAGGCATGGGGGTGAGGAAAGATAGGCTTTTATGCCTTCAAACGCAGCCGAACAATCCTGGTCCCACAAAAACTTCCTCCTCTTTCCCAAAAGCTGAAAGAACGGGCGGCACCTATCAGCCGAACGAGAAATAAACCGACCCAAAGCTGCAATCATCCCCGTCAAGCGTTGGACCTGCTTGGCGTCTTTGGGAGGTTGAAGATTCAACAAGGCTGAGATTTGATCCGGGTTAGCCTCCACCCCATTATAACTGATCATATGGCCCAAAAATTTTCCTGAGCTAACGCCGAACAAACACTTTGTGGCATTAAGTCGTAACTTAGTAGCTCGAAGAATTTCAAGAACCTCCCTCAGATCTTCTATATGACTTGCTTTCTTCTTACTCTTTATCAGCATATCATCTATATATGCTTCCACAGTGTTCCCGATCATACGTCCGAACATACCGGTCACCATTCTCTGGTATGTTGCCCCGGCATTCTTCAAACCAAAGGGCATTACTCTATAACAGTAAACTCCTTTAGGTGTAATAAAAGCTGTCTTCTCTTGATTCGAATGAGCCATCGGAATTTGATGATAACCCTGGAAAGCATCCAGGAAACTCATCCTTTCATGCCCCGAAGCCGAATCTACTAACTGGTCTATTCTTGGAAGAGGGAATGGATCCTTCGGACAAGCTCGATTCAAGTCAGTAAAATCCAACACATACCCTCCATTTCCCATTCTTTTTCTTGACCACCACAGTATTAGAAAGCCAAGTAGGGTATTGTACTGACCGAATGGCATTGGCCTCCAGTAACCTCTCTACTTCCTTTGCAACTATCTCGGCCCGTTCGGGTGCCAACTTCCGACGCTTTTGACTTACTGGCTTTGCATCACCGGATATGTTCAGTGAATGACAGGCAAGATCTGGGCTCACCTCAGGAGCTTCATAAACTGACCATGCAAAAACGTCTCGGAAATCCCATAAGGAGGGTAACCAACCCTTGTCTATCATCCACGGATAAATTTGTCCCTATTAAGAAAATAAAATTCAGGTTCAGAGGGATCAAAATATACCTTCTCGGGATCTTTTTCTGCCGCAAGCTTCTCTATCACGGCAGCAGGTGCCTGTAATTGTCATGAAGCCTTGGTGGGATGTTCATCCTCCGGACTCTTTTGTGCTACAGCAGCTAAGACACATTGCTTTGCTGTCACCTGATCACCATTTATTTCCATGACTCCTTCTTCAGTTGGGAACCGCAGTTTCTGGTGCAAAGTTGATGGAACAGCTTTCATTCGGTGCAGCCAGTCTCTTCCCACGATTGCATTGTATGGAGAGGTGCCACGAACCACTATAAATTCTGTTTGCAAACTGGTCGGCCCAGCCAGTACGGGAAATGTTGTTTTTCCCATTGGAATTGTCGACTCTCCTGTGAAGCCGAACACAGGTGTGGTGAAGTTCGCCAAATCCGCCTCTTTTAGACCCAACTTCTCATAAAGGCCTTTATACATGATCTCGGCAAAGCTACCCTGATCAACAAGGACTCTTTGAACGTCATAATCCCCAAATCTAAGAGTTATGACGAGGGGATCGTTATGAGGCATCTCAACATCCGCCAAGTCTTCATCCGAGAATGAGACGACTTGATGCGCGGAAGAAATGGGAGCCCCTGAACAGGATGTCGAGACAAGATGGGCATAATCCACAATTCCATAACTCCGTCTAAGATGTGACGCTTTTTGCATATCAGATCGAAAAGATGTTGGCAAAACAGAGGCGCACAACGGATTGTGAATGACATGAATGACGCCAGCTGGAGCAGGCCCCTGTGTTCCCGAACGATTGATACCAGCTCCTCGGGCCTTACTCACAGTAGGAGTGGATTCAACATAATCTGAAAGATGCCCGGCCGCCACTAACTGCTCCAAAAGAGTTTTGTACTTGTGGCAGTTCTCGGTCACATGTCCCTTATCTCGATGGTAGAAACAATAAAGATTCTGATTCCGAACTGCCGGATCTCCAATCAGCTTAGAAGGCCATACAAAGAAGGGCTTACCCTTAATTTTGTCCAACAAGCGATGAATAGGCTCCTTAAAAACCGTGTGGAATGCTTTATATGAAGGCGCGGCATAGCTGGTCGGTGCCGAACGTGCCTTAGGAGCTTGAGTCGTTCGAGCTGGAGGTCTAGAGATAGGTGGTGATACAGGGACCTCTGAAACCACTGCATTAGTATTACCCCCGTCTTCTTCCACTCTGACAAACCGTTCCACACGGTCCATTAGCTTCTTAAGAGTTGTGGGAGGACGCTTAGTCAAGGATTGACGTAGTCCGGTACTGGGAGGCAAGCCTAATTTGAAAGCTTGAAGGGCTGTATCCTCTGCACATGCATCGATGTCATTATAAGTTTCCCAGAACCTTGCCGAATAGTCTTTGAGTGACTCATTTGTACCCAGCCTGATTACCATAAGTGTATCCAAGCCCCTGGATCTTCGACTATTCGTTATGAACCTTCCCACGAATACTTCAGCCATCTGACTCCAAGACCCGATTGAACCTCGCTCAAGCTGGTTAAACCATCTGAGTGCTACCTCTCCCAGACTAGAAGGGAATATTCTGCACATCAAAGGGATCTCTATAACGCCATAAGGCCATCCTATGATGATAATGATCTATATGGCCGACAGGATCTGTTCGGCCATTATAGGTTTCAAGACGAGGTGCAGTGAACCTTTCTGGCAATTCAGCAGACTCTATTTCATCAGTAAATGGAGAGGACGATATTAAGTCTAAAGCTTTCCAGACTGCTCCTTGTTCCCCACGCCTCACCTTCTTACTCGGCACGGTTGGAGGTAAAGAACTTTTATTACGAGGTTCATCCACCTTTTTATCTGGTCGGCCATCTTTTCTTCTCATCTCCCGAAGAGTAACGGAAGTTTCGGCCGAACTAATAGCCTTCTCTTTTACTGAAGGGCTTTCTGCCCAGCCTTCATGATGGGCACTACGAGACGCCTCTCCTTGTTCATTCTTATGGAAATTTTTCCTCAGCCTTTCTTTTGCTGTGGACATATCCCGAGCTGCTTTCTTCAGAGAATCGACCTCCTGGCGGAGTGCTGCGATCACTCTTTCACTGTCATCTGCTCGCGATGCTGCAGAAGGTGACTGTACTAATGACCTCTGGACTTGTGGACGTGTTACCTCTACAGAGCCTTCCCCCCGCCCTTCTGTTCGCTGATCATCCATATGCCTATGAAGCTTGGTGTGCTTGGAAGAGGATGCAACTGAGACAGCAACCCGAGTATGCTCAGTGGGCTTGTAAGATGACTCCGTTGAGGTTCTAGGATGTGATGGTGTTGGAGCCTGCCCTACTTGTGATCCCGCGGGTCTTGATCGTTCAGGAATTTCCAGCTGACGTCGTGATGGCCCTGAAGCCTGTCGGGCTGGAGATTCTGCGGGCCTGGAGGGCCCTGGAACTGCGGGCCTGGAGGGCCCTGGAACTGAGCGTGGCATGATCGATGAAGCGGATTAGACCGAGTAATATTAAAGAGCCTCCCCACAGACGACGCCAATTGTAAGTGGGTTTTTTGTAAATATAAAAGGAAAGGCTAGTCAATATTGTCAAGGCTTACTCGTCAATCGGATCCGAACACGCCCGAACTGAATGTGAAGAGACCCGAACAAGTAGAAATTGTTCCCGAACAATCTGGCTTGAAATCCGAATAACTTGAGATAATCCTTTCCTATGCAAAGACAATGAGAAAGATCCTCAGAACCTCCGATGGTTTTGTTAATAATCCCATAATTAAGATCACACAAATCAGATAAACAATTATATCTCTGTGTATTTCACTCGCAATTTTTGGTTGTATTTTGAGGAACCCCTTTTACATTCCCCCCTTCTTCTATTTATACCTTTTATTACTCAAGATATTTTCTCTGTTTCTTCTGTCTTCCTCTTCTTTCTTTGTCTGAGCACCATTAATGATCCTTGATTACAGCTCATTTGGCCTCGTTTACCCCCCACTTAACTTATAATGATCCTGACATTAATATGATATTTTGCTTACAATTAATACTCCTGACTGATGGCCTGATATTTCGTTTAGCATTAAATACAATCATTATGGAATATCTCCACGTATATTGTCGTATTATTCAGATTTCTTGCAGTAAACATTAAGGGCCCGAACACTCTGTTCGGAAACAAACCCATTCGGTCATGACCGAACAGATGACGTCAGCTCTTATATTTATTATTCTCATATAAAATATTACCCCTCCAGGTTCTTCTATGGTCTCACCTAAGTTGAAAGTCGAGTTCCCAATGTCATTCAGACTAGCATAAAACTCATCAAAGGTCAAATCCTCACTCATTCGGATTTCCTCAAATCATGAGGTCAAGATTCACAGTGGAGACCCTTCTGAACTCATCTTTAGAGACAACATTAAATATCGCATTTAACGCTTTATGGTTGTAATTGGCAGCAGCCAATTGTGCATCAGTCCAGGCGTCTTCATCGATAGTATAATTAGTCTAGCCTTTTGAAATAGTATGCTAGACTCTCTCATCGATAGACTTCAAGAAGGATATCATCTGCACTTTCCAATAGGCATAGTTTGTGCCATTGAAGTGCGGTGGGAGTACCAGAGTGTATCTACGATCCATAGAGTTAACCTGCTTTGATACTGTGAGAAATTTAGACCTTAGCTAGATTACTTTTAACCATATTAATCCAAGTTGTTAAATTGATCAATTATGCTTTATGGATTTAATTTGGAGAATCAATCATAAAACCAAGATCATGAATAAAATCAAATGAGAAATTAAATGAGCTGTTATTTTGGTTATGAAGAGAAAACTTAACTGGGAAAAACTCCTCAGGGTTTGACACACAAACCTTCAATGTAAAGAATTCACTATGATATAATGTAATTTTTCACAACAAAGACTATACCAATCCTAGTATTAATGTCTACTTTTAATAGTAACTTACTCACATGACCACATGTAACTTCAACTCCACGTTGAACTTTTCTATCAGAGGGAATCTCTTAAGTGCACGAATATCCAATTTGTGACTAACTTCACAACAATGTACCCATTGATGTGAGTTGTGCAGCGGATTCAAAGAACATCAACGAATGTTTTCTAGGTTGATGCAGAGGTATCACTTGGTTGCAACAAACCTTGGCGTGTAGAACGTAGTGAGTAATCCTATATTCTCTGACTTGACAACCTATAAAATTCAACCTAAGTAAACCTCATATGGTGTACTACAATTAGGGAATGGAACCTAAGGCTTACGTTAGCAATTAACATATTCTGCAGTTTAGGATATCGTTACTTGGATCGATCGACTCTAATGTTGAGCTTTTTTTAAGCTCAATCGATCATCGATCAAGCTGCAGCCAAACTCCTTGATTCAACATGTCTTATATATGTCTTTGAGTAGTCTTCCAAGTCTTTAATTCTTGTTGTTTCAATAGGATTCTAAGACTCAAATAACATACAACTCAAATTAGTTTTAGTCATGTTTTGTAATACGGTTTGCCAAATTACCATTATGACACTAACAACGGGAATTTTGCACGATTTATTACAAATTATGCCCGGTCCATTCTACATCCAATCCAGTCATTCATGGTCATGGTTTCCTTCATGAAATTACAATTCCAAGTTTAAGATTCCACATTGAGTTTAAAGAGGGATGTTAGTATATGCACATGTTTTATATGACTTAATGTATCTGCTTTCTATATTTTACTCAGCAAGTTCTTTAGTCATGGCCCTTAAATTAAGCATATCAATTATCCTTGATTTAGGCATAACAAGTAGTCATATGTCAACCATTGTGTGTATATCATGGTTTTAAAAACCAGACCGATCAAAGAATAAAAAAAGAGAGTGGTTATCGGTGGTCAAACCGGTGATAGTATAAATAATTTATTAATAATTTTAATATTAATATTTAATTAAAAAAATATATAACAAATTTTAAAACATTTTATTTGAGTTTTCACATTTTATATTTAGAAAATTAAAAGTAAGAACCCTACAACAATAAGGAAGTATAATAATATTTGATTCAATTACTCTATAAAAGTTTTTTAGCATAAGAAACTATTATTATTGCATATCAAGAAACCTAGAACAACAAGAAAGTATAAAATAAAATAAAAAATAAAGTATTTATTTTTTAATATGAGACTTTTACTCATCAATAATTAAATTTAAGAAGGAAAGAGTAACTCATACATTTATAAGTAAAGTCATTGTTAATATCATTTAATTTTTTCAAAGTGTGACTTCTTGGTTTGTAGGAAAGACTTTTAAAAAGTCTCACATTGGAAAAAAAAAAAAAATAGATGTCATACTTACTCTTCTATAAATGGATATTACACTTACAAGAATTTAAACGTGAATATATGACCTATTTCCTTTTATGGGCCTGCCATTCATTAGTTTAATGTTGAGCTACTTTTTGTGTGAATCTAACATTTTTTAGTTTAATGTTGGACTATCTTTTATGTAGGCCAAACATATAAAATATATATTTTTTTTAATTTTTGTAAAAAAAATTTTAGCAAAAAAAAAAAAAAATTTCAAAACCGATCGAATCGGTTCGGTCCCAATTTTTACCAATTGAACCACCGATTCTCGGTTTTTCCCAATTTTTAGACCTATTCTGGTTTTTTAAGGAAACCAAACTGGGTCAACCAACAATTCCCGATTCAACTGGTTGGACAGGCCGGTCCGATTTAGTTTTTACAACCATGATGTATATATACCATATATTGGGTTATTGTAATGCAAAAATCGTAAATAGTAAAAATGTAACTACTAAGGGTTTTCTATTGTGTACGTAGGCCATTGGTCCAACACACAAAACCGTTGCTTCCGCTCTCTCATTCTCTCTTTAAATATTTTATTTCATTCCTTTTATTCTAACCGTTTTCAATAGAGTCAAAGGACCAAAAATATAGCAGCTCATTCTCTAGCCAAGTGGGGCTTTAAGAATGTAGTGTTTGTTCGGTATACAGTATGTGATTCTGTAAAATAAACGAGAAATATAGAAACAAATGTTACTGTTATAAACAATTTAAAATTCACAATGAATACATAAATATATTAATCAAGTCTAGGGTTTGACACTATTTTCTTAAGATACCTCTCACAACAGTGCTTTGAGTCTCTTGGACGTCTGTCTTTTAAGATAAAATGATCACCGCACTTAGAAGATGTACAAGCAATTCGTTTACACGAAGAATAGAACTGTGTTTCTTTCTCTTTGATTATGTATGGAAAATGTGTATGGAAAGTCACTTGAAAATGAAATAAGGGACTTTTATTTATAGACTTATAAGAACTTTTTTTAACAAAAAGACATACTACTTTGACACTATATAAAAAATAATATTTAATTCTGGATGGACCCACACCCATGCCCAACCAACCTGGCCCGGTTCGGTTGAGAAAGGCGCACGTGTGTGTGTGATAGAGGCCCAAGCAAGGTCCCCCCCCCCCTTCCAAAAAATTGTGGTGCCCCTTGGTGCCTAAACTCATTTTCAAGACTATTGTATATAAGCCCATAAATAGTTTATGTTCTTTCCTATGTGGGACACAAGGATTTTCCACTACTTTAACCCATATTCAAGTAAATACTTTAGGAGTCAATTTCAAATTAACTCCTTAATTTTGAGCAAGTGATCGTATGTTGTTATTCTCATTACAGAGGAAAACACGAACCAATCCGGACCCACCTCAAAGGACATATGGGTCACACTTTTATATATAGGCACCTACACTTTTTTTTTTTTTTTTTTTTAGTAAATAACATAATATATTAAGAAGAAGAAGCACCAAGAGGAACCAGCCCATCAACATCAACAAGGGCCCAGAATAGGATAGAGCTGATGGGGAGGGGTCCCCAAGAGGAACAAAAAGAAGCCCATCTGGCTAAGTTATGGGCCAGACCATTAGAGGCTTTGGGACAAAATCTGAAAATAACAGAAGAAAAATTACATAACAAAATACGGATTTCTACAATTGTTGATCGGAGCTCCCAGTGAGGATCCAGAGATTGATCAATGATGGAGTTAATCACAGATTGGGCATCACCTTCACACATAACCAGTTTATGTCCTTGGGCAATGGCCGTAGAGATGGTGAAGAGAGCGGCTTTTGCTTCGGCAAAGGCAAGAGAGCAACCCAGATCTGAACTAGATGACACCGAGAGTATTGAGCCATGCGAGTCTCTACTAACAGCTGCAAAGAAGGCACAATTGGTGATGGCTGCATCAAAATTAAATTGATTCAACCTATAGGAGGGGGGCACCAAGATGTAGAAGGTTTAAGGGTGATGGATTGCAATGCTTCTGAGTGAGCTTCAAAAGATTTGTTGAATTATTCAGAGAGGGGTATGGGATGGATCATCTCTTTTTAAAAAATAGACTTATTTCGGTTCCACCAAAGTTGATCACAAACAATTGAGGCAAGTAGGGTGAAAGATTTTGCCCTTGGTTTGTCAAAGTTTAGGAATTTATCAAGGTATAGAATGCATTTGACCCCATTTGGAGCGGATTTCCTCACCTACACTTGTTAGAGCATTAATCCCCAACATGAATGAAAATTGAATTAAAAACCAATGCAAATGAAAATGCAGACACATATTGAATCACAAACAATTGAGGCAAGTAGGGTGAAAGATTTTGCCCTTGGTTTGTCAAAGTTTAGGAATTTATCAAGGTATAGAATGCATTTGACCCCATTTGGAGCGGATTTCCTCACCTACACTTGTTAGAGCATTAATCCCCAACATGAATGAAAATTGAATTAAAAACCAATGCAAATGAAAATGCAGACACATATTGAATAGATTGAAAAGTTACTGTATTGGGAATGATAACTTTTGGCTTTGAACCTTCCTTTGTGAAAGACTATCGGATATACTAGCTAACCAGTGAACATGATGTCTTGAATCGTTTGGCCATTTGTGTATACCCAGGCAATAGAATCCACACAGCTCCTTTTTCGAACACAGTTAGTTCTCATTATTGCGTTCATTTTGGCCTTTAACACCTCCTAGATTTCATAAGTGTTTTAGAGAATTCATCCTTAAACTTCTTATAGAAATGGCTTGATATCAAGCTTATATAAGTGATTTCTTATTAAGAGTATCCTGATGTATGAATCATTAAAATCATAGCTTATCCTAAATTTTTACAAGAGTCACTATTTCATCATAGGAATACCTATGAGATGTGGTCTCTATAATGATACTACCAAGTCACACATAATTCAGTTGAACCTTTGAACCTATATCTTGGGATCTCCAGTTAGCTAGATAGGATTGCCATCATGGTATATAAAATATAGGATTTAAATCTATTCCCCTCGATGAGCAGTTTACTTTCTCTCTACTTAAATCTTTGGTTAACAAATATGTTATGTTATTTTTCGAATTTATGTAGTCAATAGAAATAATTTCATTCGAGAGCAATTGCCTCAAAATAGTTTTTCTCCATCAAATATGTCAAGACTTACCATTATATAACTTTGTGCCTTACCAATCTCCGATTGGCTATCACAATGCATACAAATAGGAGGATCAAGTTTTGTCCACATAGGCTTATCCTCTTGGAATCAACCACTTCGTTTCTTGTCCTGCTTTGTCCAAATGATAAGCATTGATTTTATTATGGACCTCGCAATGCATCTTTGTTTAGAATATTTCCAAGATACATGTACAGCTGCACCACCAAGCATAAAGACATATCCACTCGTGGATTTTGTGTCTTTTGTAATGAATATCTAACTAGTTCGTATCACTATACTCTTCTAATACAAAATGGATATCTTGTGTAATGCAATCTATAGTTTAGGGTGTACCTCAAATACCTCAATACCCTAACTATTGCCTTCTAGTAGTCTTCATCTAGGTTGTGTATCTATTCATGCCATTGCTTAAGAGCTTGTTTTAATCCATACAAGGATTTGACAAGCTTATAGACTTCTCTTTCTTGTCCAACCCTTCTGGTTGTTCTGTTGGAGCCCAATGGCCTAACTCATCCTTAAAAACCGGTTCATAAGGAGAGGTTTGTCTAGGCTTATAAATTGCACAAGTTAAGGCTACCCAAGCGATGTGGGATATCTAACACCCGCCCTCAACGCCAGGGGGAATTCCCTCCCTAAGGCCCAAGGGTGCCTAAAGGTAAAGCCCAACCTGGCTCTGATACCATGTTAGAGCCTAAGGGCCTAACTCATCCTTAAAAACCGGTTCATAGAGAGAGGTTTTCCCAGGCTTATAAATTACACAAGTTGAGGCTACCTAGGCGATGTGGGATATCCAACATGTTCCATATAGATGTTTTCATTCAATGCAGTCTTTACATCCATTTGATTTATTTCTAGGTTATGCAACGATGCAATAGGCATCACGTTCTAGTGAATATGTCTCAAGGTCATCCATATCTCCCTTTTGTTTACAACATTTTCTAGAACAATTCTCGCATTTTACTTATCAATATATCCATCTTTCAAGTTACTCTTGAATATTCTTTTATATCCCAGAGGTGCACAACCGGGTGGCCACTAGTTACTATGCATGCATTTAAGATAAATTAATTGACAACCTCTTTACAAAAAGATGCATTAGGTTTGGACATTGTTTCCATGAAACTATGAAGTTCATCTTCTAACATATAAGTTAGGAAAACCGGACCAAACAAATTCAACGTTTATGTCCTCTTACTAAATCTAGGCTCAACCTCATTCCCATCTTTCATAAACTCTTAATCATGAGAGGTACTAGTTGTAGACTTCAAAATCATTTTAAGATGATTTGATTATTGTGTAGATATATATAGAAATATATTCTCAAAATGAAAAAAAACAATCAACTGTTTTTGGCCCAATCTTTATTCTTCTAGGAATAAGAACTGCCACATGAACCAAATACCGCCCCTCCCCCCGTCCCACAAGTTCTGAGATAAACCAGAATTTCTCAACATTGCATTCATCACTTCCTTTAAGGCTATTTTTCCATTCAACAACTCTATTTTATTGGGAATAAGGTGTAGTGGTTTAATGAACATTGCCATGTTGTGAACAGAACTCACCAAAAGAAGATTCATATTCCCCACCTCTATCACTCCTTAGAACCTTTACTTTTTTATGAATGAAACTTTCTAAAGCCTCATCCTTACTTCTTAGCAAGTACACATAGCAATACCTTATGCAATACTCTATGAATGTGATAAAATATTTCCGACCACCTCTAGTTTGAACAAATTAGGTGACAATTGAATGTACAATCGTCTATAAACAAGAACTGCCTATCTATCGCATGCATTTGATGAGATTATCCTAGTCAGAAAAGCTTAGTGTTTCTGCTTGCTGTACAATTGATTTTTGTTTATGCGTGTTTTTCTTTTGTCTAAAGTAGTTTTCGTCAATTCACAGCGTCTATTGCACATTTTATGCTAATACCTTTTCATTTGAACGTACCTAAGTGTAGTTTTTTGGCTAAGTGTAGTGTGGATTTAGTTAGATAGTCTGCAGTATGTTGGAGGCACTTATTATTCTGGACTAAATGATAGATAAAAGAAAGCTAGAACTACTAATTATCTAACACAATTTTTCTTGATTGTTGGTACATAAGTAGATGACATTTTTTTTCATTGCACTATGCAAGTGCTTTTGTTTGAATAGGTGACATATCCTTGCATGCTTATGTGCTTAGACATTTGTGTTACCACATTGATGAGTTTACAGCTTTACAAATATAGCAGGATCTGTATCTTTCCCTTTTGGAAATGTGGTTACCTGTCATTCTGTTAATACTGTGTTAATGTTGTTTACTTAAAGTAAAGATTTGTACTACCAAGACAAAAGGTTGTGGGCAGTCTGAAGATTTTCTTGTTAGAGATAATGTTTAACTTTATTTCATGAAACAAATTTAGATACCACTGTTACTCACAGTAGTCAATTTGATTAATCACAACAGTTAAAGACAACTAGAACAACATATGGCACATGTAGTTTGCCAGTATAAATTTACATACATAGGATAATTTTACAGAAAATTTGAAGTTTTCTTTATAGAATGTTCCATAGCAAATCTGATGGCCATTCTGCCGAATGTATTTTTCTAGTAGCTGAAGCATTAAATCTCACTGGTGGAACTTAATTTAACTCTGTGTGACAATTTGTGGACGGGATAATGATAAACAGCCATCCACAGTTTTTGACCAGCTTCATTAATGCAGTTGTAATCTGTGGCAAAATGTGACGAGATATTAGTAGGATGCATCAATACTCATGTAGTAGTATATATAGTATGTCATCAGTTTGATGAGATATACCCCAATTTCATAGCTTTTGCATGTGCTTCATTGTTTTGAGGTTGAGTTGTGCTTAGCTGGAGATGAATGGGTGCTTGAAAGTCATATCCATTGCTGACAGTGTGTGGAGCATGTGGAGTTTTGTTTGCTTCATTTACTTCTTTTACTCCATTAACCTGAGAACCAAAGCTTCTGTTCAGGCTTTGTTGGAGAAAAATCTCTATCCATATCTACTTT
Organism: Fagus sylvatica; assembly: GCA_907173295.1. NCBI lineage: Eukaryota > Viridiplantae > Streptophyta > Magnoliopsida > Fagales > Fagaceae > Fagus > Fagus sylvatica. The sequence continues at coordinate 9,169,234 of OU015767.1, read as the reverse complement.
CAAGATGATTCCCATTACTCAATTACTTTAATATATGCACAAGTTTCATTCAAGTACCTTGTTTTTCAACTCTGCATTTTCTTTACCGAAGAGGTCCACCTTCTTATACAGTTCTATGTTTTCTTGATGAACAAGATTTCCCTGCAATAAAACTACCACTGTCAGCTGATGAACAAGTGGAATTAGACCTAAATGAAAATCTGAAGTAATTGAGACAATTCTCTTTTGAAACCTTCCGGTTTAGTTCTTTTATTTCTTCAACGAAAATTTGCTCCTGCAGGAAAAAAATAAATAAAAATTGTAAGGATTCATGTGTAGAATCTTGAATGTAATTGGATGAAATTTCAACTAGGGATAAAGGAGTACATACCTTTTTCATGCGGATACCCTTCAAACTCATTTCCAGTGTGTTTTCCAAATTCTGCAGATCTTTGATGTTCAAACCAGCAAGTTCATGTCCTAGTAATTGCCTGCATCATCCATCATTCATTCAATTAAATCAAATGTGTCTTTCAAGGGGAGTTAAGTATTTTGGCAGTAATGGCCCCAGCAAATAGTGAAATAGGCCTAGTACTAAAGGATATTGGTTATAGCTGGATTGAAGTATCACAAGCCAATTTTAGCCTTGTAAGCTACAAAACTGTTACATGAGTTGACCTCTCTATACAATGCAAATTACTCAAGCTCTCATGCTAACTGTAACCATTTATTTCTCAAATTTTTTAGGGATTTCGATTCAGAGTTTAGTTATTAGGCCTTGTTTATATGGGATAAAAAGTTTACAGGCACATAAAGTAAGCATATGAGGCTATGACAGATACAGTGATTCGCTAATTTGTATCTTATTTCTCGTATGTTTGATTAAATTAAATGTCTATTTATCACTATCTTCTATTTTATGTTCATTTTTCTTATCACATTTAATCATGAGAAGTTAGGAACTAGCTCTTGTTTCTGAAGTTGCAGGGCAACTGGGAAGGCCAAAGTGAATGTGGGGTTGAGATTGTAAAAGGCAACGCATGATGTCGTGTGTGCTTTTTTTTTGGATATGGTCCCAGATAGAACAGAATACATAATAAAAAGGTTCAGTTCAATTGGTGTATAGTTGGTGTCAAGCTTTCAAAAGTTGAGTTGAATGAGCCTTAATAGTTAATCGTCATGGTAGGATATATATGTACATGATAAACCTGACTAATATGCAACATGGTAGTAGTCTCATTGGCTATTGAATAATGAATTTCTAAACTAAGAATTTCAGGCCAGTATCTATGTATTATTTAAGACTCAATATCAAGTATGAAATATCAAATGATTCTACCTGTTGCATTCTTGCACGTACTGCAGCTGTTGCCTCAAACTTGTTGCCTCCGTTTGCCAAAACTAATATGTAAACGATAGAGTGAAAAACAATTAAACAAATGCACATTATATAAGTTATGCAGGACCGAAATGACAAATTTGAATTAGCTTGCTCATTATACTGCGTACTTTTAGTAGTGCATGTGACATCAAGGTTGCAGAACAAATTCCAAAGGTATTTGAATTGATCAATTATTTGTACTTTTGCAGTGAAGATGTAGTGAAAAAGTAACTATTAATTATAATTAAAAAACAAAAAAAGGAAAAAAAAATTCTTTAAACATCTAAATTAAAAATTAACATTGTGAAATTTCATTGCAAATTAAGTTAGAATAGCCAATTAAAGATCTATTATATATGCACTTGTGTATCTTCAGGATGTATTCTGAATCAGAATGCAAATTAATATCACTAAGAAAGAATACCCCTAATTCAGAAAATAGAATAATTAATGTTGGAGGAAACGGGTTAATGTTTAACAATAATACTAAAAAAAAAATTAGGGAAAAGTTCAAGAAAAACCCTATAATTTTATCATTGTAACAAATTAACTCTTATACATTCAAATGTATCACACAGAGAAAATAATGTTATTATTAGAAAATTCACGTGTGAGTGGTGTATTTATCTTTTTCGATGCATTGTAATTAGGGAAAGGGGATTCGAATCATGGATTTCTCAATTAGAAACATCAGAAAAAAAATTTCTGACCCAAAAGTCATTGATGGTGGTATACTTAGTTAAGTAGTAAAGTCTCATATTGGATAATAATGATAAGAGTTAGTCATTAATATCAGTTGTGGCTCTAGAAATTTTTTCTAGTATAGCCATTAAAAAACTTAAATTATACAAGATATAATAGAAAAGGCAAAAAAGGCTTTTTTTCAAGTCAAGAGATGTTTAATAATTTATTATAGGATAGACAAGACAGACAATTAAAAGAAGAAGAAAAAAATATCTATATAATTTTTTTGTTTTTTTTTTGCATTTTTTTTTAAATGTCATTGTGAGCAAGCAGTGGGGCCTCCACTGATTAATATAACATAATTGGGCCCAAAGCTATATTCCTAAGGGTTTTTTTATTTCATTTTATTATCATTTTGTTTTGTTATATGAAACGTCATAGAAAGACTCCTCAGAGTGTTAATGTTTAACTCTCACAAAAAAAAAAGAAAAAGATTCCAACTAGTATTAGAGTCAATGGTTCTATACAAATGTTTGTTAGTGGCTTCCACTATGTAGAATGTGGACTCCTCATAGTGTTAATGTTGAACTCTCACAAGCACAAAATCCTAACAAGTGGTGTCAGCGCAGTAACTCTATACAAGTGTTTGTTAGTGGCTCCCACTATGTAGAATGTGGAACACTCTCATGTTAACTTCACTTATGACTGAGTAAAAGCTCTACTAGTAGTGAGTAAGGACATACAAATGGCTTGGTTGAAAGCTCATACGTGAAGGTAAAGATTTGTTGAAACATTCACATATAAGAAGTATATTTAGGTTAAGAGTCTTGTGGACTCAATTTGTGATGCCCCAAAATCTGATAAGTGTGTGTGTTTGCTGAGTCCCACATCGGGCAAATTATTGGGTCGAACTGGGCTTTATTAACAACTGCAAGGAGCCCCAATTATAACTTGACTAGTTCTTTTGGGGTATAAGCGCAGATGTGGCTAGCGCTTTCCTTGGGTTGTTACAAATGGTATCAGAGCCAACCCAGTAATCCCATGTGGGCTCGGATATGGGCCCTAACGAGGACGTTAGGGATGTAAGTGGGGGAGATTGTGATGCCCCAAAATCTGATAAGTGTGTGTGTTTGCTGAGTCCAATCGGGCAATATTGGGTCGAATGGGCTTTATAAAACTGCAAGGAGCCCCAATAAACTTGACTAGTCCTTTTGGGGTATAAGCGTAGATGTGGCTAGCGCTTTCCTTGGGTTGTTACACAATTAATATTGTTTGTTCTTTTTTACGAGAAGAACAATAGTTCAAATTTCCATTCCCAATTATTGAATTATAAAAAATAAAAAATAAAAAAGTAATATGCTTGGTTAGTAAAATCTCATTGATAGTGACAATAAAAATGAGTTATTAATATAATATAATTGGGTCAAAATTCACACGATTTTGCTTCTAGGTTAAGTACGTTTTCTTATACGATATATAAAAGCTTATCATTGCTCCTATTTTAAAAACAGCCACCACTTTCTAAGCTACCTCTAATTTTGAAGTCCTATCTTGTATGGACTCAGGTATATATTTCTAGTACATGAACGTGTCAAGTATTGTAATGAATGTTCCAACTGCTGTAGCTTCTTTCCATATGCCAGGGTGAAGCCTATTTCTCAAAAAAAAAAAAAAAAAAAAAAGCCTAGCTAGGGTCAATCTAACATAGGCAAAGGGCAAAGGGCAAAGTCCGAATAGTGATATATTATATACTACATATCAAATACTTAATATAAACCATAATAAAAGTTGTGTTTTACTATTATAGTTTTTTTTTTTTTAAATTTATGAAAGTGTTTAACAATAATAGTTGTGTCATAATGCGAACTATATATAAATTAAAATTAGTAATATTGTTTACCATAAGCGATATTCTATTGTCAAAGTTTTAAGTTTAAAAATACTCTTTCGATTAAAATCTTATTAATAAAAGTTTCTATACAATTAAAAGGAGTTTCATTATTTATTTTGAACTATTTTAATAATTTTTTATTATAATCCTACATTTCCGAAATTTATACCTAATATCTAATGTTGTAAAACTTAATTACTAGTTTTAAGTTTATTAATTCTAAAGAGTTTCAATTTTATATCTTTAAAGTAGGACAAATTATAAATTACACTTTAAGTTTGATTCCAATTCCATTTCAATTTTGTCGGTAAAATTATAATGATTCTTAGTAGGTAATAAAATCTATTATCCATGATTTGATCTTATGATCTAAATTTAAAGGAGCTCCCACTTTATCTCTGGTAGGATCTCACTTTTAACAACTTTGATGGGAGTGAGGAATAATAGCTTACTATCCACTAGCGCCACCAATTAGAGAAACAGTATTTAAAAAGGCAAAATGAGCAAGTTGAGGAGACTTTGGCGCATTAAGATTTTTAAAGTCTTTACTTTTCTGATTATTTGTCTGTTGGTGAATTCATTGGCACTTAAGTAATATGAATTGACGAACAATCAGTAGAATAACACTTTAAAAATCAAATTGTTAGTCTATCTTTTACCTAAAAAAATCAAATTGTTAGTACTGAAAAACTTAATCATTTAATATTTATTATAACAATTCATAGTTGTTCTTATAATAAGAGAAATGTCTGGAAAGTTTACTACAAAATAGCTATAAGATGTTTTCTAATTAGTTGTCATATATAGCCATGCATATGTACACTGTTTCACCCAATAACTTTGGCACGTAGAGCATGCAATTGATAGATGGTCATGGTGATGCTATGAGATGGTAATTTACCATCCACACGTTACACTTGATACCATCACAAATAATCATATCAATTTATTACTGGATGATGGTAGAATTTATAATCCCTTTAAAATAAATATATCAAATAAGAAAAAGCTAAAGCTACTACGTACGTAAAGATTTTTATAGTAAAATTTATAGTTTGCCTAGTATCACTCTATCAATTAATATCAATGGTATATGCCTCTATTGATACAAGAGAACTTATGGAGAAAATTAGTGGCTGAAGAATGTTTACCTTGACTTCTGAAGCAGGATTCAACAGTTGATGATGTTCTTCTTTTAGCTTGTTGTATCGATCAATAGCAGATTTCATGCTGATGAAACAATTAGTAATTAGATTATCAGAATCATTGACTTAGCGCTTAGCACAACAAAAAAAAAAAAAAAATCTCTTTGCAGTTTAATGCAAGAGTAATTTAAAGAACCTACTATATATCCTAGTAATAATTGAAGGCTTACAAAATACCTGGAGGAGTTTCTTGGGTGGCTCAAGATGCTGATTAGAGGCCTTAATTAACAACCAGTAGGACAACCTCTTGAGTTGCAAGATATAAATTACAAAATTTGGAGATATTTTATTTTCCCTTACAAACCCATATATAACGTACAGGTGCACAAAATAAAGTGCCAACATTGAATTAATACAATTAATAAACCACAAATGACAAATCATAATCCAATAAACAAGCATAATAGTTATCGAAAGAAATGCTTCATATATATTGTAGGATTTAACTAGCAAAGTAGTTTCTATTGTAGTCATAGGTCTTCCACCCTAATCAAATTAAGTATTGCTTTCTCTTTCAATCTCTTTCCTTATCTCTATCACTATCGATCACAATAACAATTCTAACATGATATTAGTCTCTAAATTGCTAAGAAGGTATTAAAGCTTTATCATATTCTTTGTGCTTCTACTTTCCTATGGATCGCCTGTCATTTATTTTCTCAATCCATATACAACCCAGATTTTCCATCTCACATGTCGCTACGTGCCATAATGAGACCACTCTTTCTCGCACATCGGAAGCTCATCAACTCACGCGTGTCAAGCGCTATACGGGCCAACATCACACCTTTCCACATGTCATACCCAGTACAATATGGATTAGAATCCTCTCCATTTAAAATGAAATGGAGAGAGTTCATTTCATGGTCCAGATTAAATATTACATATCTAACCGTGTACAAACTGTCACATCATTTAAAATTTTAAATGACGTGGCAGTATATACACTATTAAATCCTTTAGATAAAATCTGAACCATGAAATAACAAATGGAAGAGTTTCCAAATGGAGAAAATCTTATTCCGTACAATATATGCAAATTTTCCTCAAATACCGCCAACTTGTTCATATGCCTCACAAGAGTAAATACACCCCTCGAACCACATGTTGAATAGCCTCTAGCGATGTTATCCACAACCCATGATGCCACTACAGGTTGTTGGTGCATTGATACATTTTCAAACCATCTGCAACACTTTTTCATCTACTAATACATTTTCGAACAGTTGGTATTAGCCATCATCACCGACTATCACCATTCATTGTCATTGACATCAGTCTCGTGCATTCCAGCTTTGTTCACATTTTACATTCAAGTTCTCATTCCAAAATCAAGGTTACAGCCTAAATTTGAGGGGCTTTTAAAGATTTTATAGCCCAAGAGACTGAAACTCATTGTAAGTTCATGTACTAGCAAAGCAAGCTAGCAAAACAATCCTAATCTTTCTTTTAGTGCAAGTACTACAACCCTATGGGATTATCCTAGGATTAACTACTATATATACCATATACTGGTTTCATTATAACAATACAAAAGTTTATATATATAGTAAAGATGTTTCCTCGAAGGGGCTTTTTGTTTTACATGTAGGTCGTTAGGTCGAATTGTGTTAATTTTTGCTTATGTTTTTTCTCACTTTTCTATTGGTCACTATCAATCACAATAAAAATTTCTAAGTTCTAAGATGGTATCAGAGACATTCACTCAGAGCCATTAATTATAGTATCCAAATATCCAAATGATAACCAATGGCATACAAAAGATTGTGCAATCTACCTTAAGGAATCCCAAAATTCATCTTTTAGAGCATTGACATGGGGCATAGATTCCTTTCATCATCCATGGCACATTATGAGGCTTAGAGAACACCAGCATATTTATCAAATTACTATTTTAGGGAGTAATCTCCAGATTAACACCTCTTTCAAACCCCTACCTTTCCCACAACCTACTACCACAAAATTACAAAAGCCTAGTCTATTTACAATTGATCTAGATCTTTTGGTGATGTTCACATTTGCAATTTTACCATCTTTTTTGTGTCAAGTCTGTACTACTATATAATAATATCACAATAAATAAACTTTCCTACCATTTCACATAATTGTATCCTACAAAGGCTCACAATCTATTAAAACTAGATTTTTGGGTAGATCGTACTATTTCTTATAAATGTCAGAAGACCTAGCCAAAACGAAAATTGTTAGGTCACTATTTGAATCTCTCATTCCCCATTTCCCTTAAGGCCAAAACGTACTTATCATAGAAACCAATGATGGAGAAATAAGAATAGAAACGTATTGCTAGTTACAATTAATCAAAATGGTGCGAGTTCAAAATGATCTTCTGTATAAGTCCAGGCATTATTTTCTAAGTTGTTTGGAACCTTTCGTAGTTCGTACTGAAGGTTAGGTTCAAAATAATCACATGTTTTGTTTGGTTTTGATGGAATGATGTTTTTGTCACACTCGACTAAAAATAATACCAATGAGTTCCAGCAAATCTGTCGCAAATTAGGTGTGTATCCTTGACTGAAAGACTATACTTGCACTACGTTTAGAGTAAAAGGACCAAAATGAATCTTTTAGCTGACGTGAGGGCCTCAGTGATATGAAATAGTTTTTGTGCATGCATGCAGTACTATCTAGTAAGCAAACACCATAGAGGGCTGTCCTTATCACTGCTTGTGTGATTCCAAACAATACTATAAAACATCCAAACATACCATTATCACGTTGGATTAGTATCTGCAAGTCGAAATATGTTTCTTCAACTTAATTAGGACAATAGCTAACCATGCATGTTGATGCTATTCGTCAAACTACTAATTTGATATTCATATTCCATGTGTGAGTAAAGGTAATGAGATCTTTTAAGAATTCTACTTATATTCATGGAAGTTGATCACTTCAAATCTTTTATAGGAACTATCAGCAAATTAAATAATTTTAACAGAAGTTTAACACCAGCCTCCTCTTTATTCATTGCTGACAGTCATCGGTGATCACTTCATCTATGTTTTTATGGAGGGACTACTAATGTTGTCCCTCTCTACTTTTATACCCTTATATAATTGCAAATTGAAAAAAATAAATAAATAAATCTTATCATGTATGATGTCAAAGGATCGTGTTATAACAAAAGAAGTAGCACTGATCTTATTTAAATTAACTTTATTTTATCAAAGAATATGTGAGTTATTTAAGAAAGAAAAAAATATATATATGGATGAGGGAAATGAAACAAACTAATGTAAAACAGAATAAAAACTTTAGTTTTTGTTATTTATGAATTTTATAATTTTTGTAATTTCTAGAATATTACTTTATTTTCTTGTTTTAGAGAGTTTCTCCATTATATGCATGGTGTAGAGAATTAATTAGGATCAGTTTAAGAATATTTTTATGTGATTTTTCCTTTCATTTTTAGCCTAATTATGTGCCTATAAATTAGGATTCCTTTAGGTTTCCTACTTTCCTAACCTCTCTAGGGTTTTCTGTGATCATATTTTTCTATATAAATCAATGGTTGTATCCCACTAGGCATGGAGGCTATTGATTAATAAATTTTTCATAGTAGTTTTCTCTTATTTTCTAGTAGGTTATACAGTTCTCTTAATTATAAAAAAAAAAGGTTATACAGTTCTCTTTATGGATTCAAGGAACATTTCTATAGATTTAAGGGGTTTTTTTTTTTCTTGAAATGTAAGTAATGTATTTCTTATACCTATCCCGCTGCATCACCTAGTATTTGATAGAGTAGTAGATATTCAATATTCAGTTGTATTCTGTTGTTTCTGTTACTGTTGTTACAGAATCTGTTATTAAGTCTAATCTGTTATAGTTAGTTAGCTTGATTCTGTTGGTTATCACCTTGTATAAATAGAGGACTATTCTTCCTCATTAATATAATGCAGAATATATTTCATCTCTATCCTAAACACTCTTCTTCTTAACTCTCTCTTCTCTGTTCTGTTACATTCTGCATTAACCCTTTCATGGTATCAGAGCAGTAAGGTCCTCCTTGACCATCATGACTGCTGCTATTCCTAATACTCAAACACAAACACCCCTTTTTCTTCTCTCTAACATTTCAAACTATGTCACAGTCAAGCTAGATCATACGAATTACCTGATGTGGAAATTCCAAATTACTGGAATCCTTGATGCTTACTCCCTTCTTGATCACCTTGAAGAACCAACTCCTTGCCCTTCTCAGTTCATTCTTGGTCAGAATCTCGAGGTACCCGAAATCAATCCTCTTTATCTGCAATGGAAAACCAGGGACAAAACACTTTTCTCTTTGATCAGTTCCACGCTCTCACCTTCAGCTATATCTCTGGTAATGGGCCAGACCACGGCTTCTGGAATCTGGAGAGTCATCCTCAACAGGTATACTTCGATCTCTCGTTCCAGTATTGTGAATCTCAAGCGTGAACTCCATAGCATCAAGAAAAATTCTGATTCGGTTACTCAATACCTGCAAAAGATCAAAGAAGCCCGGGACAAGCTAGTCAGTGTTGGGGTTTTCATTGATGATGAAGAAATACTCCATATCGTTCTTCAAGGTCTCCCATCAGATTTTCACTCCTTCACATCAGCCATGTTAACTAAGAATGAGGCCGTGAAGTTTGAGGAATTACATACCTTAATGCAAACCGAAGAGGGTCTTCTCCAAAGTTCCATGGATAACTCCAAAGAACTTGCTCATATGGCGATGGTGGCTAACAAGAACATTCAACCGAGCTTTTCTCAATTTAGTGGCAATCGAGGTCGAGGTCGTAACAGCAGCAATCGTGGTAGAGGTAATGGCCGGTTCCAATCTTACAATACCCGTGGTGGTTCTCCGGGTAATTTCAACAATGGGCCTGTCTTCTCCACCTTCGGTCAAAATCCCCAAAATTCCCAATCTTGGAATTCAAGCCCTAATTCTCGTCCTACTTGCCAGATCTGCCACAAGCTTGGTCATACTGCGATTGACTGCTATCAACGCATGAATTACGCCTTCCAAGGCCGGCATCCTCCAGCAAAGCTCGCTGCCATGGCCACTGCCGCACCACCTGAATCCACCCCAACCACCTGGATCTCTGACACTGGTGCCACCGATCACTTCACCCCTGACCTTCACAACATACCTGACAACCACGCCTACACGGATTCACAACTTGTCTCTGTTGGCAATGGTAATCAGCTACCCATCTCCCATATTGGTAATTCTCAACTTAGAACCTCTGCTTATTTGTTTAATCTTCGTAAAGTTTTACACGTTCCTTCCATGAAGTCCAATCTTCTTTCAGTCCAACGCTTTTGCCGTGATAATCACTGCTCTTTCTCATTTAATGCTGACAATTTTCAGATCCAAGATCGTCTTACGGGGAAGCTTCTTTACAAGGGTTTCAGTAAAGAAGGACTTTACCCCATACACGGTCTCTCCCTCCCTTCTCTACAGTCTCGTCTTTCTTTCAGTCACTCCAGCACTGCTGCTCCACTCTCTCATGCTTCTTACTCAGCATGCCGTCCATCTGCTTGTTCTAAAGCCCCTGATACTAGTCTTTGGCACATGCGCCTTGGTCACCCTCAGTCACGTGTGCTCTCTCATATTTTTAGTCACCATTTTAATAATCAATTGCCTTTGTCCAATACTTTCTGTAAACATTGTGTCATGGGTAAAATGACCCAATTACCTTTTTCCAATTCCAATTCTTGTACTCAATTTCCGTTACAACTTGTACACAGTGATGTGTGGGGTCCAGCTCCAATTAATTCAATAAATGGCCATCGTTATTACTTTATCTTTGTGGATGATTTTACTAGATTCACATGGTTTTTTCCGTTGAAACACAAATCTCAAGTTCTTGCCTCATTTCAACATTTCAAAAATACCATGGAAAATCATCTTGGCACTTCTATTAAAACATTGAGAACCGATTGTGGTGGTGAGTACACCAACAATGCTTTTTGTCAATTTTGTTCTCAATCCGGTATTATCCATCAATTTACTTGTCCTCACACGTCTCAACAAAACGGTGTTGCCGAAAGGAAACATCGTCATATTGTTGATATGGCTCTCACATTGATTTCTCACTCTTCTCTTCCTTTTCAATATTGGACCTATGCTTTTTCCACTGCAATTTTTCTTATAAACCGTCTTCCGTCTTTAAGTCGTGGTTCAATTTCACCTTGGGAGACGCTTTTTGGCAAATCTCCCAATTTTTCATTGTTTAAGAGTTTTGGTTGTGCTTGTTTTCCGTTATTACGTCCTTACTCCAAACACAAATTTAGTCTTCGGTCTAAAGAGTGTATTTTTCTTGGTTATGCCTCAAATTCAAAAGGGTATCTTTGTTTGGATCCTCTTACTTCTCGCACTTACATTTCTCGTAATGTGATTTTTAATGAGTCCCATTATCCATTTTCCACAAACAATTTGTCTTGTCCTCCAATTTCTTCCTCTTCTAATACCAATTCTTGGCTAAGCTCACTTTTGTTTTTTCATCCCTGCCAAACACCTTCAGTATTGGGCCCTGCACCTCCACATCTTGTTTCTCCAAGCCCAACACAATCAGTTTTCGGCCTTAACCCATCTCCAACTCTGATTTCCCCAGGCCCGTCCCCATCTCCTTTAATCCACCCACTTCCCTCTCTTTTGGGCCCAATACCCTCACAACCCGAGCCCATTTCTGCCCTTGAGCCCACTTCTGTCCCTGTTTTAATTAACCAACCCGTTAACCCAGCACACATACCAAACCCAGATAACCCACCTTTACCTTCTCCTTTACCCGTCCCTGCCGTCCCTGCTCCTCTCCCACCAGTTTTGCCTTCTCACCCAATGCAAACTCGATCAAAATCTGGTATTGTCAAGAAGAAAGTGTTTGCAGCTTCCACCACCATTGACTACCTTCAAACCGAACCACCAAGCTTCTCTATAGCTTCAAAAATCCCTGAATGGCGTGCGGCCATGGCTTCCGAGTTCGAAGCTCTTCAACGGCAACACACCTGGTCCCTCGTTCCTCCGTGCTCCGATCAAAATCTTGTTGGGTGCCGTTGGGTTTACAAGATCAAACGGAATGCTGATGGATCCGTGGCTCGGTACAAAGCTCGACTCGTCGCCAAGGGGTTTCATCAGAAAGCTGGGGTTGATTTCGACGAGACTTTCAGTCCCGTAGTTAAACCTCCCACGGTTCGCATCATTCTGTCCTTAGCTGCTCAGAATCACTGGCCCCTTCGTCAACTTGATGTAAGTAACGCTTTTCTTCATGGGTTGCTTAAAGAAACTGTTTACATGGCTCAACCTCTTGGATTTATTGATTCAGCCCATCCATCTCAGGTGTGTAAGTTACATAAGTCTTTGTATGGCTTAAAACAGGCCCCTCGTGCCTGGTTTGAACGTTTTACTTCTCACCTGTTAACTTTGGGATTTACTGCCTCTGTTGCTGATGCCTCTTTATTTGTTCTGCATCATGGTTCAACCACTGTATATCTGTTACTCTATGTAGATGATATAATCATCACGGGCAATAATTCTACTGCCATCTCAGATATTGTTTCTCAATTGTCTGCTGTGTTTGAGCTGAAGGATTTAGGCCTATTGCGTTATTTTTTGGGTCTTCAGATTGACTATAGGAAAGTTGGGTTGTTTGTTCACCAACATAAATATGTCAGTGATCTTCTTCACAAGTTTCAGATGTCTGACTGTAAGACTGCTCCTACCCCTATTGCCACTACTCCACCACTCTCTACTGATCACGATGCTGCCCTCAGTGATCCTACCCCTTTTCGCAGCTTAGTTGGTGCTCTTCAGTATGCTACCTTCACTCGCCCTGATATCGCTTTTGCTGTAAACCGTGTCTGCCAGTTTATGCACAAGCCCTCCACAATTCATTTTGTTGCAGCAAAACGAATTCTTCGTTACCTCAAGGGTACACTGCATAAGGGCATCTTATTTCAACCAGGGCCTCTTGCTCTTACTGCCTTTACCGATGCTGACTGGGCGGGTGACCCCTCTGATCGGCGCTCCACTTCCGGTATTATTGTTTTCCTTGGTCATAATCCGATTACTTGGCTGGCTAAGAAACAACACACTGTTTCTCGCTCTTCTACCGAAGCTGAGTATCGCTCCCTTGCCACTGGTGCTGCTGAACTTGCTTGGATTCGTCAAGTTTTGTGTGATCTCAAGCTGTTTTTGCCCTCTGCTCCTCTGATTTGGTGTGATAACACCAGTGCTCTAGCTTTAGCATCTAATCCTGTCTTTCATGGACGTACGAAACATATTGAGGTGGACTACCATTTTGTTCGTGAAAAAGTGGTCCGTGGTGACCTCTTACTTCAGTTCATCTCTACTCATGATCAGCTTGCTGATATTTTTACTAAAGCTCTCCCATCTACTAGATTTCTTCAGCTGTGTTCCAAACTCATGGTCTGTTCTACTGACCATCAGTTTGAAGGGGGATGATAGAGTAGTAGATATTCAATATTCAGTTGTATTCTGTTGTTTCTGTTACTGTTGTTACAGAATCTGTTATTAAGTCTAATCTGTTATAGTTAGTTAGCTTGATTCTGTTGGTTATCACCTTGTATAAATAGAGGACTATTCTTCCTCATTAATATAATGCAGAATATATTTCATCTCTATCCTAAACACTCTTCTTCTTAACTCTCTCTTCTCTGTTCTGTTACATTCTGCATTAACCCTTTCAGTATTAAAGCATTTTCCTTTTCCTAGTTTGATGGTTAATGAACAAGATACTAGCAGTTTTCGGTGACAACGATCATGAACGAGAAGTTCTTACAAGGGACAAATTCCTTCAGTTTCAAAGTTATACCCACCAAACCATACATGACGTACAACAAGCACTCACGAATCTCCTTGTTAGGAAGACAACATTAAAGGTAGGTTCAAACCACGGCAACAACAATTATCCTATTCATATATAGAAGAATTCCTAAGAGTAGCGTTACTTTCACATCACTTTATTATATTTCCACACTAATGGTGTAGAAATATAAAAAGATTGAGTGATATTTCACCTAATGTTTCGATATTTCCACACTTGTTAGTATGAAAATATAAAAGAATGGTGTAGAAATATCATTTCCCAGTCCTAAATATAAGAGATCTATTATTTGATGGAATAATATGTAAGTGAGATTTCGTTGATTGGATTTCTTGATTTGGAGGATTATTTTCCATATTGGGAAATCAATGATAAAGAAAAAGTAAGACCTGTGTCTAATAAGTTAGTAAGTGATGCAGTCAAATGGGGGGTTGAAAAACAAGAAGATAGGGTGTGTTGAGGCCAGCATGAAATTCATTCTTGACAAAGAATGAAAAAGTTGGTTGATTTATTTTTTCTCGTTATTATTATGAAATACTGCGTATACAAGTGACAACCTTATGTGTCTGAATTCATATATGGGGATTATTATCTTGAGCTTCATTTTTCAAATAACAAAGGAGGATACAATTTTAAAGGCTGAGTATGTGAAACCAAATTTTGAAACTAAAGAAGTTTCAAAACAAGAGGATAATGAAGTTGATTTTGAAGAATATCAACAAGCGGCACAAGTTAAAGAATTGTGTGTTGAATAGAACATCTTCCTTAAAGATTATGCATAACTCATGGAAGAAAAGAAAGAGATTTTTTAGGAAATTAATAAAGATCCTATTATAGAGAACATATCTTAAAGACGAGATTGTGAAGACCATTAAGGAAGTTCAATTCAAAACCAACTCAGATGGTGAGCCCTTGACCCACAAGTCATATAATGCAACTGATTTTATGGACCACAATGGTATTAAAAATAGGATCACGATCCTCTAGAGTTCTTAGGGTACTTTATCATACAGAGTTCTCTAAATCTTAACCATTCATTTTTAATAAATGATCCAGATTATGCCATATTATCAATCAACTAAATAAATCCCTAAAATAATGATTCAAACAACAACAACAAAAATAAAATAAAAACCCAAAAGTTTCTATAACCCTCTCCCACCACTGCTTTTTCTTCATCTTCTACAATATTCAAGATCTTTTCCACACAAATGGAACAACAATGACAAAGGAAGGGAATCCAGTCATCCTCTAAGAAAATTTGCAGCCATGGTCACGATAACAACTCTTAATTTTCTTAAATCCCTATTCAAACCAGATTTAATCTCTATTTATCTTAATCTGAAATCAACTTTCTAGGATCTTTAAATGAAACCCAAAACCAACCCAATACATGGCAATGGAACAACACCCATCAAGCAATTTGCAACTAAAAGTTAATATCCCTCCAACTTGGAATTAAACCTAAAAGAAACCTAAGACATATATGATGAAGATTAAACAGTCCCTTGCCAAAAGGGAAGCATCAGTAACACCTTCCATGAGATCACACATTCAATTGCAGAAAATAAGAGTACCAAATGCAAGATTTTTTTTTTCTTGATAACTAATAATGATAAAAATTGTAGAAGAAACCCAAGTTTGGAATTTTTTTTTTATTTTATTTGTATGATTCTAGATGCGGTAGAGAGCAGAGACTTCTGAGTTTTTTCTTTATTTGGAAAAACGATATTTTTTTTTATTTTTTTAATCATTATTTTAGGGATTTATTTAGTGAATTGATGACATGGCATAATCTGGATCATTTATTAAAAATTAAGGGTCAAGATTTAGAGAACTCTATGTGATAGAGTAACCTAAAAACTCTAGAGGATCTTGATTCTTAAATATATATATTGATTTCATTGGGGTCGTCGATTCTTATTAGGTGAATCTTATCGATTGCATGAAAACCAAGGAAAATAATCTTAAGTTCCTATATTAGTTCAATTGATGAATTGCAACTATGGAAAGAAGATCTTTAAATCTAATAGAGGGGCGAATTCACATCAAATAAATTTAAAGAATTTTGTGAAACAATTTGAATTCTACACCCTTTAACAATGCCTATAGTTGTCCAACCTTTGTCCCATAAGGAGGGTAAAAGGAAAAATACCACAACAAACTTGGAGTAGAAAGAAGCCTACAGCTTCCCACTTATGTGTGTTTGGTAGCATTGCATATGTACATATACAAATTTAAGAGAGAGAACCAAGCTAGATGACAAGAGCAAGAAGTATGCGTTCACTAGCTAGTATGATCCAAACTCCATGGGTTATAAACTCTATAATCCAAGCATTGAAAAATTCATTGTCATTCGAGATATGGAATTCAATGAGGAAAGAACATGAATGTGGAGACCAATAAGAAGAGAAGTGTGATTTCTTTCTTATACTTGAAGAGTGGATGAAGTTCTAGAAAAGCATACTACTTCACTACCATCACCAACATCTCCCATTCGTGAAATTCCATCATCATCATCATCACTAGAAGGAAGGAAAGGAAAAAAAAAACATGAATGTGGAGACCAATAAGAAGAGAAGTGTGATTTCTTTCTTATACTTGAAGAGTGGATGAAGTTCTAGAAAAGCATACTACTTCACTGCCATCACCAACATCTCCCATTCATGAAATTCCATCATCATCATCATCACTAGAAGGAAGGAAAAAAGACCAAGAAGATTGAGAAGTCTCTAAGATCTGTATGATTTAACAAAGAACATAGATGATCTAACCCTTTTTTTTTTTACTGATTATGAACCTAAAAAAAAAAAAAAAGTGCAAAATAAGAAATGGATAAATGCTATTGATGAAGAGATCATGGAAATAAAGAAAAATGATACATGAGAGCTAAAAATGCTTTCACATGGAAATCATGCAATTAGTGTAAAATGGGTGTATATAAAATGAAAAGGAATGCAAGAGAAGAGGTGGAGAGATATAAAACATATTGGTAGTCAAAGGCTACACACCATAGGCCAGGTATTGACAATGATGAAGTAGTTGTCCCATTTTCTCATTTGGAAATTATATGAGTGGTAATTTCTTTAACAGCTCAAAATAAATGGAACATTTATCAAAATGGATGTAAAATTGCCTTTTTTATTGGTTATCTTGAAGAAGAAGGAATTGGAGGTTGGGATATTCATTTCCTAAGAAGGATACACTTAATTAGGAGATTCTTAAGAAATTTGAGATTTCAGATTACAAGCCAATAATTAAGTATCCCCATGTGTGTAATTCAAAGTTAAATTGTCAAAAAATGACAACGAAAAGAAGGTAAACCTAAATTGTCAAAGATTACAAGCCAATAAGTATCCACAATGAGTGATCAGAAAAACAAGTTTTAGGGAGGATGTTAGAAGTTAAACTTGTTTTAAATAAACTTTCATTCAATAGCATGAGTTTTATATATTAGATAATATTTAAGCGAATCCATGTGAGAAGTTTATTGAAGTTATATTTATAAATAAGGGGAGATTAAATAATAAATTTAAATGAAGCAAAAAGGTTGCATAGTGTGGTATATATACCCTATGTATCTGTCCATTTGAAACCAAGTGTGGAAGATAAATACAAATGCAAAAGAGTTCTCTCCCTCTTCCCTCTCCATTTTATCCTCAGTTAATCTTTTTCATTGTGAGTGATATGTAACAGTGTGAGTGTTTAGGAGTGTTTTAGTATGTGGAGGCCTACTAACACACTCCTAAAGGGTAGAAGAATATACCATGGACATAACAGGTAACCTACGCAATAAACTAAAAACAATAAGCATGCACATTCACAAATGCGCGTGCATGGCTGCACCAACCAACTTTAGTCCAGCAACTCGGGTATATATCATGCGTGTGTGTATATATATAGGTTAAGTTATGGCCCACAAAAATTTTGCAGCTCCTTTTTTGCCTTAAAAAATGAGGTCAAATATTGGAAATTTAGTAGAATGGTCCCCCGAATATTATTTGTATACGTAATATTATTAATATTATTATCCTCATATGATTATACTAATTATGGTGGATACATAAATTTCTAAGTAATGGAATTATTAAATAATAAAAGGATTTTTTTTTTTTTTAAATACGTAAGACTTTTGGTACAAAAAGAAAGAAACATACAGACATTTTCAATTGAGAAATTCAAATAATTAATGGATTTTGATATGACTTTTTTGGGAAGGAAATCTTTCTTAATGTTCAAGTAATTATAACATGTATATATAAAAAAAAAAATTAAAAAAAAAATATTAGATAAGAGGTAAAGAGGAATAAAGAAAAGGAGGGGAAGAGAAAACGTGGTTGAGAATTTTAATCAAAAAAAAAAAAAAAAAAAAAGTCTATGGTAAGGAGTAATAGGCATTTCTAAAAAAAATTCTATTGTCTAAGTTTCTAAGCAAAGGTAATTAATAAATCTACAAATCATTAATATAGGTTTAAAAATAAGTATAATATTTTATTGTCATGATTCGTATTGTTAAGGACATATTCTGAATATTCTGAATATGAGATATTGACATTATTAATAAATGACGTTGAATAGAGTTGGTTTCTTGAAAAATGATAAAATAAATGAATTATGAATTAATAAAATGTCAATTATAAGGTCGTATATTTAATAGTATAGTAAAAATGGAACCTTTTCTTTGCACTCCTATCTCCTTTCTCCCTTATTTATTTTTATTTTTATTTTTGGGAAAAAAGTGACCTAATCGTACGGGGGGCACTCCATAGTGGGAAATCAGGAACTCGAGGAATCAACCAACCCAAAATCCCTTGGAGTTTACTGTATAATTGAATTATTTAGTATTTTCATTGACCAAAAAGTTAATAAACTCAAGCACGATCTTCGGCTAGCTAGGAACTTCAAACCTGAAACCGTACTCTCTTCACAAACCAGTGACTCATGCAATCTAATCTCAAAATTAGTCAATGAAACTATGAAAGTTCTCAAAAACGAAGTCATTTCTCGAAATTTGTTCATAATGTACCGCTTTTCACATAGAATGATTTCCTAAAATTTCACCAAACAGGTCGGAAAATATTGTATAATCCGGAGTCAAATTTTGTAATCTTCTAAATAATATCATTTGATTCATTTTCATCTTATAACTTGATCATTTTTTTTTCCAGATACGTTTAGATTCTGTTCCTTTTTTCTTTTTTCTTAGAAGCATAAGGAGGGCACAGTATTTTATGTCAGTATAGTGCAATACAGACCGTGACCTATGTTCTATTCACAATATATAAACCTTCATAAAGAATATATAATCTAATAGAAAACAATTGTTCAATGAGGGAGAGACAGAGATTATCAAACCTAGTGCTTGCATAATCATAGAGCCTGCCAGTGCTGGAGAAGATGATAAGTCCAACTTCTGCATCGCAAAGAATGGAAAGCTCCCTAGCCTTCTTGAGCAACCCATTTCTTCGTTTGGAGAAAGTCACTTGCCTGCTCGTTGAATTGTCAATCCTTTTGATCACAATCTTTCCTCTCCCCATTATCGCTTTGATTATTCCTGCTCCCTTTCTGCTAGCTAGATTCACAAATAAAAATTACTCGTAAAATCATTGAACATTTTATTTTTCTAATTTTTTGTTGCTAGTAGTGAAAAATGTTTTTAAAAAATTAAAAAAAGATACACCTATAAATAAATGAACAATAAAAATGTCAAAAGAAAACGGACACAACCAAAAATATAAGAACAATATGGTACAATTAGATCAAGATAATCCAACAGGTATGTGTGCACAAACTCTTCTCCTTCTCCTTACTTAGCAAAAGAGAAGAGAAAGAAAAAAAAATGGAAAAAGCAAGGTAGAGAAGTGAAGTGAAGCAGATAGTAAATTAGGCTTACTTGATTGAGGTATGCTAGTGATAGAGGGAGACTAGAGGTTGGGAAGCAGAGATGAGAAGTTTCTGTTTTAAGTGATGTTTTCTTGGGGGAAGCCAGTCTAATGCTTTGGATGGAAATGGAAAGCACGAGCATGTTACTATGACTAGTAAAGCTCCTTATTTAAAGGACTCATCGGGTGGTCCTGGTCCTGGTCCTGTGCAGTGTGCAGCACCACCCAAACGGACTTAAGTGGGCTTCAAGATGTGGGCCATGGCCAGGACCACTGACCCCAGGTTAAAGGTGCTCCGAGTACCTCATAAATAGACTTGCCAAAATTGATAAAATAAAATAGGATATGGATATTGGGGGATTTTAATATATCCACATTT
Organism: Fagus sylvatica; assembly: GCA_907173295.1. NCBI lineage: Eukaryota > Viridiplantae > Streptophyta > Magnoliopsida > Fagales > Fagaceae > Fagus > Fagus sylvatica. The sequence continues at coordinate 9,149,002 of OU015767.1, read as the reverse complement.
TTTTTTTTTGGTGAAAATGATACCATTCAAATTTTAACTATCATCACTATTAAACAAATGTAATTAGTTACTATCATATGTGATGTTATTATTATCTAATGTAACGTTAGTACTATCCAATTTTTTTAACAAATAAATAAAATTTAGACTACTAAATAATGTAATAATAAGTATCATCATATATGATATTGTTACCATCATATGTAATGTTTTTACCATCAAATATAACGTTAGTACCATTAAATATGAGGTTTTACTTATTAGAGGTATCTTACCCACACAAAAAAACGTGGTTATTGTAGAATTTTGCGAATAAGAATAACAACTTGTTTTAGTCTGATAAATTTCTGATTATAAACATAATTTTAATCCAACTCAGCTAGTTGAAATTCATACCCGTACACATACTTGACCCATTTATCAAGCATTTATTATAAAATTTTGAACTTAATTTTTAATGTATGTTCGTTTACTAAAATGATATAAATTTCCTATATTGTAGATGAAAATATTAATGACATTACTCATAAATTTCACGAGCGGTTCTCACATATAAAAAATTTCAGTGTCGAATATATTACCAACATTGAATAGGATTTTTGTAAGCTCATTATAATTTGTCTTCCTAATAATTTACTTGTTTTATTCACATTTTATTCTTAAAGTTGTATATATTATATAAGTTTAGACTAGTTTTTTTTTATTATTATTATCGTTTTAGCTTATTTTCTTGAGTATCTCCGTCACACACTTCAAACCCTTTTTTTCTCCAAAAATGGGAGAGTGAAAACTATAAAATCTATATATATCCAACAATCTCACTACTTGGGTCTCTCTTTTTTTCTTCTATAGATCTACAATGACTCTCCGTTGTAGAGTCACGGTAGATCTCCAAATGAGTATTGGCTTAATAAAATATTGGCTAAACTGTTGTTTTCGTCCCTAAATTTTGCATGAAGTTTATTTTTTGTCCATGAATTTTGAAAAACAAACTTTTCAAAGTTCAGGAACGAAAACCAAATTTCATGCAAAGTTTAAAGACGAAAACAATAGTTTAACCTAAAATATTTAGTTCTCTCTCTCTCTCTCTCTCTCTCTCTCTCTCTCTCTCTCTCTCTCTCTCTCTCTCTCTCTCTCTCAAGCTGAATAAAAAAGAATAAAGTAATAATGGTGAAATAATATTTAAAAGGGATATATAGAGGAAGAATAAAGAGTCTTGAAAAACATATTTGAAAGAGTAGCTGGTTAAAATATGCCATTATGTTTTGTGTAAGAAAATAGAGATACTACTGGAGATGCTCTTATGTACAACTTTTTAAAAGCTTCAATTTTTTTTTCAAAGTACAACTTTAATCTTACCAACTATCAACCAATAAGAAAATTAGCTCTCAGTAAAATAAAAATAAAAAATAAATAAAAAACTACTCTAAAAGTACACCCTCAAATAAAACATTCTAGTCTACTAAGCCCCTAAATCAAAGAGCCCAAATAACAACAATTTTTTCCCAAATAAAAAACAATAACATTGACAAAAATAAACCAAATAACAACAATAAATTACTATGGACCCATTTTTCAGCCATCTAAAAAACCAAATAAAATAATAAAAAATTATCAGTTTACTTTTCGTTCTATTAAATTCAAAATAAATAAATAAAAATTCATGAATTTTAGTTACCAGTCAGTCAAATAGATTGTAGAGAGAGCCTAAAAGACTATCATTCTAACTGTTACACTAGCATCGTCCCCTCGTGCTCGTAGCTCGTAACCACCCTCACACAATTGCCACACTTGCATAGTCGCCATATCTGTATTCTCTCTCTCTCTCTCTCTCTCTCTCTCTCTCTCTCTCTCTCTCTCTCTCTCTCTCTCTCTCTCTCTCTCTCTCTCTCTCTCTCTCTCTCTCTCTCTATATATATATATATATATGTTAGAATTTATTTTTTAAACACTGAACTTTGTTGTTTATTTTGTTAGAGCTAATAGATTGTTTCTTGTTAAACACCATCATGCGAGTGTGGTTAGAATTGTATTTTGACTCTTGTGATTGTTTTTAAGTTCAAGGAGTTTTTCTTTTTTTTTTTTCTTGTATAAATGTGAGTGGCACTGTGTCTGTGGATGTTGTGGGGACCATACCATGTTAGGTAATAGAGGTACTCTGTGAGTAAATTAGATTAGTGGGTTGTTGTTATTGCATTATGAATACTGAATTACTTTGTTTTGGATTTTTATAGTAAGGAGATAAAGACAATTTGATACACACAAATAAAATTAAGAACTAATAAATTATGTGGGTTGTAGTTCGTGCATAGTAGTTACTACAAATAGCTTAATAAATTCATAATGAGAACTAATAAAGTTAATCGTATAATAAATTCATAACGATTTAAAGTATTTCTTTTTTTCTATTTGTCCTCACTTCACATGCTTAATGTTCTATACTTTATCCTTTTGTTAGAACTATGGATAAATTTCTAAAAAAATAATTCACTTATAACGCAAAATTCATTTCCTCCCCAAAAAAAGCGGGGTGATTAAATTAGCACACCCTAGCATACCACAAGATTCATCTTCGCAAGTTTTTTAATGACTACCTTTAAAAAAATTCTTGGAGCCATCATTGTTTTTTAATGATTAAAATAGCACACCCTACCTAGCATACCACAATATAAGTATTTTTTTTTTCTGAAAAATAAAATAAATAAAAAAATGTTATGCCAAGTTAACTTAATTCGTCAAAGATCGAACAAGAATCATAGGAATAACAAACAATTTAAATTCAATAAATTTATAACCCGAATCTGATCTAAACCAAGCCTGTCCAAGTCGAACCAAACCCGATTGAAACGAAATCACTGAGCTATTTTTCTCTCTTTGTGTGTGTGCGTGTGTGTGAAACAAAAGCAATCTCTTTGATCCATGGGAGAGAAAATCTGTTCAAAAGTCAGAAACCCAAATAGAAATTTTGATTGAAATCAGTGATTCGGAGTCCTAAAATTGATTTGGGTCAATCTCCAATGCGGTTATTGACTTTATGAAGATCAAGGTCGCCAACTTATTAAGCTCCCTCCTACAGAATCAAAGATTCAAAGGGAGAGTGAGTGTCCCAACTAAAAGGAAGTGAGCGAGTGGGGGAAAATGGATTCCTCGTACTTTTCGTGGGTGCCTGCTCCTACCGACAGCTCCCTTTTTCCTGTTTTGGGGGGCCTTTGTACTTTACACTTTAATTTAGTTTTTTTTACTAAATTTTGAGAGAGTTACCACTCCCGACCAAACCTTTCTATTATTGGCACAAATGGATCCAACCTAATTTAGACAGCTAGTAGGTTAGGCAGTTGTGCATTTCTATATCGGAGCTAGGATGGACCTCCTAAGCTTCGATGTGATAATTATGGTCTAACTTTCAAGCTTCAATATTCAAGTTTAACTTTTGTTTTTACTCAACTTGACAATAATTAAATCATTTATTTTCGATTCAACTTCCTTTTTTTACTAACTATAAATCAACTAGAGTTTAATTGTGATCAATTTGATTTCATCTAACACTAGACCCTAACATAGGCTAGGTTTATTTTTTAGGTGTTACCTTCTTTTTATTTTTCTAAAAAGAATAATTTTTACTTAAAACAAGACAAAAATGAATACTAAAAACTTGGGACCATCTAGGAAAACACAATAAATGTAAATTTAATAAGTAATTAGATTCTCACAACTTGTATAAACTTACATATTAAAACAACTACATATGAACTGCTCATTTGATGACACTGACGTAGATAGTAGACATATCTTAAATTAAAACTTAATAAGTGGGAAATATATTTATTATTTCATAATCTTATTTATCTTTCTAGAAAAAGAATATTCTTTTCCCATTCTACCAAACAAGTTTTCATTTCAAACCAATTTTTTCGGAAACACATGTAAATAAAATCACTATCTCTTTTAAGACTTGAGTGGTATAAAATGGGGGACCATCTAAGAAAATACAATAAAAGTAAATTTAATAATTAATTAGATTCTCCCAATTTGTACAAACTTACATATTAAACAGCTACATGTGAACTGTTCATTTGATGATACTGATGTAGACACTTATTAAATTAAAAACTTTATAAGTGGGAGATACATTTATTATTTCAAAATCTTATTTATCTTTTCTAGAAATGAATATTATTTTCCCAATCCACAAAAGAAGTTTTTATTTCAAATCAATTTATTAGAAAACACATGTAAATCAAATCACTATCTCTTTTAAGCCTTTTTTTCCTCTATGTGTTGAATGCAAAAGAACAATAGAAGAGCCAGTGACATTATGAACTACTATCCAGTTGCCTTGGTCTAATTTAAAGAGGTGTATTGCCTGGCTAAACTATATATTTTAATTGTGCTAGGAAAGTTTAAGCAATCAATGCATTTGCTATTGCAATCTTAATTAATGGGCTTTTGCTACAATTAGTCAAAACAATATGGTGTCCTTGCAAGTTGCAACAAAAAAACACTCTATGCACCATCGAATTGATAGAATCATGCACTCTCTTGGATTAGTTTGATTATCCTTATCTGTACAGCAGTAGCTTTAGGTTCTGTTATCAGTTGTAATTGAATCTGTTATGGCAGTTATATCTGTTCAATAACAGATTCAAGCTTATCTAGATTATTTTCAGATTGTATAAATAGGATAGACTTTCCCTTCACAATTAAGCAAGTTAATATACTTCTCCAATTCAGTAAATTCTATCTCTACTCTCTCTGTTCTTTCCTTGTCTTCTATACTTTCTGTTTTCTTTCATGGTATCAGAGCAGTAACGATCAAGTGCTCACCATGACTGCCTCTTCTTCTCTTCCTTCTACAAACACACATATCAATACCCAAACACCAATCTTTCTTCTCTCAAACATCTCAAACTATGTCACAATTAAACTTGATCATTCGAATTACCTGATGTGGAAGTTTCAGATCACAGGAATACTGGATGCTTACTCTCTGCTTGACCATCTTGAAGACCCAACTCCATGTCCTTCCCAATTTCTTTTCAGCCATTCTGAAACAGAAACACAAGAAGTGAATCCTCTGTATACTCAATGGAGAGCACGAGACAAAGCACTTTTCTCACTCATCAGTTCAACTCTCTCACCTTCAGCAATATCTTTAGTAATGGGGCAAACATCAGCTTCTGGAATTTGGAAAATTCTTGTGAACAGGTATACATCTGTTTCAAGATCCAACATTGTCAATCTCAAACGAGAGCTCAACAGTATCAAAAAGAATTCTGATTCAGTAACAGACTATCTACACAAGATCAAAGAAGCCAGGAACAAGTTAGTGAGTGTAGGAATTCATATTGATGATGAAGAAATTCTTCATATTGTGCTTCAAGGGTTACCATCAGAATTTCATTCCTTCACCTCTGCCATGTTAACCAAAAATGAAGCTGTCAAGTTTGAGGAATTACATACCTTGATGAAGACTGAGGAGGATCTTCTTAGGAGTGCTACGGATAACTCTAAGGAAATTGCTCATATGGCTATGGTGGCCAATAAGAGCTCTCAACCCACGTACAACACTTCCTCTAATGCTCAATTCGGTGGTCACCGAGGCAGGGGCAGAAATCAGAATCGGGGACGAGGTGGTTACGGCGGCAGGTTTCAGACCTCCAGCAGTGGACGTGGAGGCGGGTTCCAGTCACGGAAGCTTCATTAATGGAGGTAATTTCTCCAATTTTACTCCGGTTTCCCCGAATCCCCAAACTTGGTCTTCGAACCCTAGCTCTCGCCCCATTTGTCAGATCTGCTACAAGCCAGGCCACACGGCCCTTGACTGTTACCAACGTATGAATTTCTCATACCAGGGACGACACCCACCGGCCAAACTCGCCGCCATGGCCACTGCCACGCCTCCATCTCCATACCCTCATCAAACCACATGGATTTCAGACACGGGTGCCACCGACCATTTCACACCCGATCTCCATAACATCCCTGACAACCAAGCCTATACCGATTCACAGCTGGTCTCCGTTGGCAATGGCAATCAACTTCCCATCTCTCACTCAGGTAATGCCCAAATCCGAACCTCTTCACATATTTTTCGTCTTCGTCAAATTTTACGTGTTCCGTTCTATGAAGTCTAATCTTCTCTCTGTCCAAAAATTTTGCCGTGATAATAGAACCTCCTTTTATTTTGATGCAAATCGTTTTCAGATTCAAGACCTTCTTACGGGGAAGCCTCTTTACAAGGGTTCCAGTAAAGACGGTCTCTACCCAATTACGGGTCTTTCTCTTCCCTCATGGCCTTCTCGTGTCTCTCAGTCTCAATTTTCTTCCAAGTCTCCTATTCCGTCTCAAGCTGCTCTTCATGCTTCATATACAGCCAGTCTTAACCAAACAGCTCTCTCATCCACTGATCTTTGGCATATGCGTCTTGGTCATCCTCAACGGCGTGTCTTACATCATGTATTAGATCGTCTATTTGTTAGTCCTAAACTTCCAGTGTCTAATACTTTTTGTAAACACTGTGTCATTGGAAAAATGACTCAGTTACCTTTTTCTCATTCAACTTCTTGTACTACATTTCCTTTAGAAATTGTACACAGTGACGTTTGGGGTCCAGCTCCAGTTAATTCAATAAATGGTCATCGTTATTACGTAATTTTTGTGGATGATTTCTCTCGTTTTACATGGTTTTTCCCTTTGAAACACAAATCCCAAGTTCTTGCTTCCTTCCAACATTTCAAAAATACCATGGAAAATTCTCTTGGTACTTCCATTAAAACATTACGTACCGATTGTGGTGGCGAATACACCAACAATGAGTTTCGTAATTTTTGTTCAAATTCTGGCATTATTCATCAATTCACATGCCCTCACACATCTCAACAAAACGGTGTTGCCGAACGCAAACATCGTCATATTGTTGATATGGCCCTCACTTTAATCTCTCAATCCTCTCTCCCTTTTTCATATTGGTCCTATGCCTTTTCTACGGCCATTTTTCTTATTAATCGACTTCCCTCTCTTCATCGTGGTTCATATTCTCCTTGGGAAACACTTTTTGCTAAGTCCCCAAATTACTCTCTTTTTAAAAATTTTGGTTGTGCTTGCTTCCCTCTCTTACGTCCATACACCAAACACAAATTTAATTTTCGTTCCAAAGAATGCGTTTTTCTTGGCTATGCCTCCAACTCCAAGGGCTATCTTTGTTTAGATCCTAACACTTCTAGAATTTACACTTCCCGTCATGTTACTTTTCATGAGTCTCATTTTCCTTTTTCCCATTCTTCTTCTTCTTCTCATCAACCCTCAAATACCTCTTCTCCATCACATAATTGGCTTAGTTCCCTTTTGTTTTTTCATCCTTGTCAAACTTCTTCAGTTTTGGGCCCTGCTCCCCATTCCCCACGTTTTTTGTCCACTGCCAACCCAACCCCATCCCTTTTAGGCCCAGCTCCTTTTCGGATTGATTCTCTCCCACTTAACCCCACTCACCCCGAGCCCATTACACCTCAACCCACCTCTGCGCAGCCCGTTAATCTCCTTATATCTCCTGAGCCCAATACCCTTCCTATCTCTCCTCATAACCCAGCACCCCATCTCACTCAACCCGGCCCTCTCTTAAACCCGATCCAACCCGCAACCTTAAACACAACCCAACCCGCCAGCTTTTCTTCCCCAAATATCCTTCACCGTCTCTCCAGCCCTTGCAAACCCAGAAAATACCAGCTCTTGCAAACCCAGAAAATCCAGCCGTCTCTCTCTCCACCCATCCCATGCAAACCCGTTCCAAATCCGGCATATCCAAAAAGAAATCGTTTGCTACCTCTACCACCATTGATTATCTTCAAACCGAGCCCCCAACCTACACCATAGCTTCCAAATTTCCACAGTGGCGTGAAGCCATGGCTTCTGAGTTTGCTGCCCTTCAACGACAACATACTTGGCAATTGGTTCCTCCTTCTTCCGATCAGAATGTTGTTGGGTGTCGATGGGTCTACAAAATCAAGCGTAATTCTGATGGGTCTGTTTCAAGATACAAAGCACGCCTCGTTGCAAAGGGGTTTCACCAACAAGCCGGAGTTGACTTCGCTGAGACGTTTAGTCCCGTGGTCAAGCCTCCAACGGTTCGGATTATCTTGTCTTTGGCTGCTCAGAATCAGTGGTCTCTTCATCAGTTGGATGTAAGTAATGCTTTCCTCCATGGTTTACTTAAGGAAACAGTGTTTATGGCACAACCACTTGGCTTTGTTGATTCTTCACTTCCTTCTCACGTTTGTCACCTACACAAGTCTCTGTATGGACTCAAACAGGCTCCCCGTGCCTGGTTTGAAAGATTCACGTCTCATCTTCTGACTTTGGGTTTTAAAGCTTCTGTTGCTGATGCTTCCTTGTTCATTTTATCTCATAAGTCTGTTACTATATATCTTCTTCTGTATGTGGATGATATAATCATCACTGGAAATAATTCGTCTGCTGTTTCGAATATTATTTCTCAGTTGTCTGCTGTTTTTGAACTTAAGGATTTAGGTCCTTTGCGTTATTTTTTGGGACTCCAAATTGATTACAAAAAAGGTGGATTTTTTGTTCATCAACGCAAGTATCTTACAGACCTTCTTCACAAATTCACCCTGACTGATTGTAAAGCTGCCTCCACTCCTATTGCCACCACTCCTCTACTGACTTCTACTTCTACTGAGCTTCTATCTGATCCTACTCCTTATCGGAGTCTTGTTGGCGCACTACAATACGCTACCTTCACTAGACCAGATATTACCTTTGCTGTTAATCGTGTGTGTCAGTTTATGCATAAACCTTCTCCTGCTCACTTGGTTGCTGCAAAACGCATTCTGCGATATCTTAAAGGCACTCTTGACAGAGGCATCTTATTTCAACCTGGCCCATTTGCTCTCACTGCCTTCACCGATGCTGATTGGGCTGGGGATCCTTGCGATAGGCGTTCTACTTCTGGTATTATTGTTTTTCTTGGCAACAATCCCATCACCTGGCTTGCTAAGAAACAGCACACTGTCTCTCGTTCCTCCACTGAAGCCGAATATCGCTCCCTTGCTAGTGGTGCTGCTGAGCTTTCTTGGATTCGTCAAGTTCTTTGTGATTTGGGTCTGTTTTTACCTTCCGCTCCTCTGATATGGTGTGATAACACCAGTGCTCTTGCCTTAGCTTCAAATCCAGTCTTTCATGGTCGCACTAAACATATCGAGGTGGACTATCACTTCATTCGTGAAAGAGTAGTGCGTGGTGATCTTAAGCTCCAGTTCATCTCTACTGAGGACCAGCTTGCCGATGTCTTCACTAAAGCTCTCCCTTCTCCTCGGTTTCATCGTTTATGTTCCAAACTGTTGATCTGTTCTACTGCCCATCAGTTTGAGGGGGGATGATAGAATCATGCACTCTCTTGGATTAGTTTGATTATCCTTATCTGTACAGCAGTAGCTTTAGGTTCTGTTATCAGTTGTAATTGAATCTGTTATGGCAGTTATATCTGTTCAATAACAGATTCAAGCTTATCTAGATTATTTTCAGATTGTATAAATAGGATAGACTTTCCCTTCACAATTAAGCAAGTTAATATACTTCTCCAATTCAGTAAATTCTATCTCTACTCTCTCTGTTCTTTCCTTGTCTTCTATACTTTCTGTTTTCTTTCACGAATGAGTCCACTACTTAGTCGAAGATCTTGTTGTTTGTAGGGGCTACCGTGGTTTAAACATTATGAGAATAAAAGTGGTTACTAACTCTTAATTATAAGGAGGATTGGTTTCATTAATAATCAAAAAGTAGAGCATGATAGAAGGTCTCGTTCCTAGTACATAATAATAAATTTCATACGAAGATGTAATGGCTTGAAGTGCTTTTTTTTCTTAACTCGGTGGAGGACAAAGCAGAATGAGACAAACAAGTTGATGTTCTTTCTATTGATATGCTCCATAAATTTAATTTCTATTATTGGGACGATATTTAAGAATCTTCTTCTTATGCAATGATTTGTATAGAGATTCATAACATCGACCTAAGCACGAGTTTAATTAGTATTCGCTTGGAGATCAGTATAATCATCATTCTGTTCTTTCATTTTTTTTCTTTCTTTTTAATCTCAGTTAATAAGATTGAAAGATGTAAACAAAAAACTCAGTACATAATAACTAACAAAAAGTAGGATACTGTATTTGAGATCTTAGCTTTTGTTTTCTATAACTCAAAATCTTTCTTTATCACTTTGTGGTATTGAGTAAAGAATTAGAAAAATAAAATTTGGTAAGTCATTTATGTACCATTTTTGGTTTTCTTTCATGCATTAAATAATAAAATTACTAACAATTTTTCTTTCTTAAATGATAGCTTTTCATTTTATATTAACAATGGGTGTCACTAGTGCTAAATCTATAAGGGTAAATACTAAATATTAGTTCACACCACCTACTAATTACATTGTAGGTAATAATTAACCTTTACAGTGTACCAAAACTACCCTAAATGCAAAAGAAAACGTCTCTTAATATGGAAAAATGGATTGGACGTCTAAATTTGACTACATTTTAACTATATTTTTGGAAGAGTAATATAATAGGCAAAAAAATTGGAGAGGGGATAGAAGATATTCATTCATATTGAAAATAAAAAATAATGCAAGTTTCTTATACTCAAAGTTTTGATATACGGTAATTTAGATACTTCCATTTCTAGCTTTATATATATATATTATATATATATATATATATATATTATCGTTATCGTCATCAATAGACTCATGTTTCATACCTTAGGCTAAGTTTATTTGTTTCCTTAAATCTCATATAATTATGTTTAATATTATATTGCAAAGAATTATATATATATATAGCACATGGGATAGTGTCCGGTTGTTCTTTAGCAACATGACAAGACACCAATGGATTCATTTCTTATGTATGCGGTGAAGAATAGGACAATAACTAATAATTTAAACAATATAAAGAGAGAATAAATAGAAGGATTACGTGGTTTGGCTTCATGACCTACATCCAAAGAATAAAATCTTATAGGCTACATCTTAATTATATTAACAGTGTGTTTACAATGTATTATAAGAGGTCTTATTTATAAGACAACATCAAACACCAATTCTAATATCTAACCAATATGAGATTCATTCCTTTACTGGCGGAACTCAAGCTCAAATCCCTTTTTTCCGACAACAAGAGACTTTAACAGTTAAAAAAACTAAAACAATCATTTTCGACAACTCAAGCTTGAAAATTTATTTGAAAAAATAAAAGATAATTGGCTCTTGACTCTCTCTTAATTGACAAGTTGATTGGTTTCAAGTTACATTTCCTTTCGGTTATTATATGCCTAGCATACAATTGGCCGATGATGTAGTCATCTAATAAGGAGAACAAGAAAACAAGAGAGTGAGGCCCTACAGAGTTCACCAATAAAAAGTAGTTTGTTGGTCATTTGTTTCTTGTTTTATATTTCAAAATTACATAAAGTAGAATATGATCTGCTTCTTTTTTGCTAATTAATGGTGGGTAAGGCTCTCTTTTCCTAGACAAGGAAATTAATGAAAGGAAATCTAAATATATACACTATTGGAGCTGCATTATGTTATACAATCTATGACCTAGATATTACTGATCATCTGCTTAAACTAGTACGTCCAAATGATCTCATTAAAAGCGACTTGAAAATGAAAATATTGACAGCAAATATTTGTGCTAAACCCCATGTAAACAGTACCAGATGCTATATGACTATATCATCTTTGATACGCGGGACTAGGGTTTAAATGCATTTTATAAATATCCCGCATAAACAGTAATGGATGTTCTATCATATTATTGGTAGCATTAGAGTTTGTGAAACAACAAATGGACCTTTTATGATTCTGTGATCCAGTCATGAGAGTGAAATAGTTGCTGAGCTGATCACTTCAAAAATGGAAAAATAATCTTTGCTTTTGAACATATAGTGACCGTCACTCTGGTTTTTTCAAGCTTGCTGGTCCTAAAGCCTATAGGTCATGCTGCTTTAAAGTTAAAGATATTTTTTTGTTCTTTCTGATACTCTTTCCTTATGTTGTTTCAGACATAGAAGACTCATTTGACATTAGGTCAAAAGATTAACCTATCATATAAATATAATCTTTGTCTTGGCGGACCAGGGGCTGGGAAAGCTAAATGTTTGTAACTACAGAATAGAAAACAATATGGTATTATTTTTACTAACCAACCCAAAACAATAGAAATAAAAAGGGTATTGTACTATTGTTCATCATGAAGTGATATGGTCTAACCCAATATGCCCTAGTCATATTTTTTGTGTTTTGGACTTTTGGAGAAAAATATTGCAATGATTATCACATGTCATGAGGTGAGGAAAATGTTACCATATGTGTGAGAAATTAGTCATTGTTCGAGTTCATTGTGATCATTTATATAGTTATGGTAAATACCTGATATTTGATTCAACATACACTCCATTAATACCAATATAAACTGATACAATCCATACAACTTAGGTATCATAGAAAATGGTCGGAGGAAATTCTTCATCCACTAGACATTCTGAAATCATTTTTGATGCTCATCCTTTACCATCTCAAAGATACGAAGTTTTCAAATTTTAGATCTGTGAGGAGAAAATGTGCGTAAAGACCATAAAACGCTTAGTACGTCATTTATCAAATAAGAGCAGCACGGATCCAATTCATCTGGGGCGGACATACAGCATCCAGACGTGCCGCTCTGGTTAATAGATACAATGAATCTCCGCATTTAATGCACATCAAGTGGGTGGTTGCAGGCATTAAATGCGATACGGCGAAGTGACCCGCCTTGTAATATCCCACGTGGGGATAAGCACACAAAGTCATAAATGCACCAGGACAATTCACGCAAGCAAGGACGGACAGATACCTTCGTGTCCCATCCAGGGATACTATCCCTTTTTCAGGGAACAAAGTAATGATGTAATTGACAGGGGAGCTGTCGTTTGAAAGCCTATAAAATGGCATATTTTACAGAAATCAGGGACGTATACACATACGAGAAAACTAAGCTCTCATAACTCTATTGCTTTCAAACATATTTGACTGATTTTACCATCGGAGGGTGATCAGTCCCCAGCACCGGGGACTTTTTCCTTCTCACTTGATTTATTCTGTGCAAGCCTTCTTTTTCATTCAGAAGGTGATCTTCTCAACCCCGCCAGGAAAGGTCTTTCTTTAATCCCTTTATTCATTTCTATATTTTTCCAGTTACAATTGACGCCGTCTGTGGGAAAGACCGATTCAGGAAGAGGTTATAGATTTACCGTAAAGGATGGAAGAGGTGGTCATCTCAGAGGCCAACCGAGGAGACGACAGATTACCAACCTTCAACCAGAGGAGGATACAATCCGAAGTACGGGTTCCCGGCGGACAACGGGAACTAAAAGGACAGCACTCCCACGGGAGGACCGAAGGAAGGCAGCGCTCACGTTCCAGAGAGCCCTCCTTCCTCGGAGAAGCCAGAAAGAAGAGAAGAATTGAGGAGCTCAAAGAGGAGCTCAAGCTCTTAAAAGAGGGAAACGATGAGAAAGATGAGCAGCAGCACCGGAGAAGACGAAGCAGGAGTCACTCAGGTTCATGTGGGAGCTCACATCGTGTCCCTAGCCGCAAGGTGCTCAGCAGAAAGTCAGACCACAAGCACCATAGGACTGTGTCTCCCAGGAGGCATAGGCGTGGTCACTTTAAGACTCCTCCCCCTCAGCACGAGCACAACCCGATTTAGAAGAAGCTCCAGCAGATCTCACTTTCCCCTTTCTCAGCCAAAATAGAACGGGCGAGGTTTCCAACCAAGTTCACTTCACCTAACCTTGCTGTGTATGACGGAAAAAGCGATCTAGTGGGACATTTGAGCCGCTACCGTCAAGCAATGGCTCCCCACATCTCCAATAATGCGCTCATGTGCCGCATATTCCCCTCGAGCCTAGGCAAGGTGGGTTTACGATGGTTCGACTGTCTAGAGCATGGGTCTATTCGCTCATGGAAGAAGATGTCTCAGGTTTTTACTGCGAGGTTCATTACGAATACCTGAAAGCCAAAAGATATCGATTCTTTGCTGGCTCTCACAATGAAAGCTGGAGAAACGCTGAAATCATACTCAACACGATATTGGGAAGTCTACAACGATATCGATGCATACGACAAAGACATAGTGGTGAAGACATTCCGGTTCGGCCTGCATGAGGACAGCAAACTCAGGAAGTCTTTCACTAAAAGGCCTCCTATCAGCATGGCAGAACTTATGACCCGCCTGGAACAGCATATCAGAGTTGAAGATGACCCAAAGAGTTCGGCCAAAATTGCAGAAGTGGCCCCTCTTGTCGACAGAAATGCAGCACAACCAGAACCCCAACCCGAGTCACGTCGGGCCAAGAAAGCCAAAAGCTCAATAGGTACGACTGGGACTGGTATATGCCTGGCCGTATACACAACATTCAAAGAGCCGATCTACCGGCTCCTTCCCCTCATCAAGGATAAGCCCTACTTTGAATGGCCCCCGAAGATGCTTGGCGACCCTGCCACCAGGGAAACTAAGCCATACTGCAACTATCACCGAGAGCGCGGGTATTTAACCGAGCAATGTCGAGCTTATAAATACCATCTAGAACATTTGGTGAAGAATGGGCATCTCAGGCAGTATGTGGACGAGTCAAAGAGTCCCACCAGAATGTCGAAGTGCCAAGGGCCACTGTGAAAGCCTCAACTCCCATAGTGTCATAACCCCATTTTTTACCCACGGGATTTTCTCGGGTGTCGGCACGTAAAACGGGACAGCCCGAACTGGGCAAGCATGATCCAACGAAGGCTCGCCACATCAAATACTCCCAAGAAGAAGGCCCGGGGCGCATCTTCCAAGGTTTGACCAAATTTGACTAGGGTTGACCAAGTTTGACTAGGGTTGACCAAGTCCGACTAGGGTTGACCGAGGTTTGACCGAACCATTTCCAACCCGACTAGGATCCACCATGCCCTGAAACCCTCAAAATGTGATCCGGGATCCATTTCCCAAAGTTTGGAGAGCTTTGACCAAATTCGACCAAGTTTGACCAAGTTTGACCGAGGTTTGACCGGACCGTTGACCAGACCGAAAGCTGAATCGAACTAACCGATCCTTGACCATTCTGAAGAACGTGATGAGAGCTTCAATTCGACACTTTACAGGCCAAAAACGGACGAGAAACGAGGAAGTTATGGTCAAAACTGCGAAAAAACGGTCCAACACTTAGCCAAATTTTGCTAAGTGATTGTTGACAAAACAGCCTATTTGGGAGGCAACGTTTGCGCAAAGACTCTCTCCGACCCGCTGTAACTTGGTCCGCGAGCCAAGATCTTTATGCAAGAGGGTCACTCCAGCTACGACGTGCAACTTCCGGATCGTCAAGAGCTCCTCCGGTCAGGCCGGAATCTCAATCAGAAGATGACCCCTTGGTATAAGGAACATTCCAACGGCCTCCGTTCGCAAGATCATATCTTGCGAACCCAAGCTCGCCTCTGTGCAAGGCCTGTACCTTTGGAAAATAGGTAGCATAAGCTTTCCGACGATACCAAGATCGTCGAAATCCGACATCGGGAGCTACGTCTACCACGCGCGTGAAAACAGGCCGACAAAATAAGGTTTTGCTGAAAACTCCGGAATTTTCCCACCGACGTTGCCACGCTTGCGCGCAGAGTCTTCCTGACTCGTAACAAGTTGATCTACAAGCCCAGGTGCGTTGGAAAGAAGACACATTCATGCACGACAAGGAACTCTCGGATCGCCGAGAATTTACCGGGTCTAGCCGGAATCCTGATCGGAAAACTGCCCTCAAATGAACCAAAAACACTCCGGTGGCCTCTGTTCGCGGGACCATATCTCGCTAGCCCAAGCTCGGATTTCCGCAAATCTGGAACCTTGCAAAAGTAGGCAGCGCAAGCTTTCCAACGGTACCAAGAACGTCGAAATCCGACTTCGGGAGCTAGGTCAACTATGCGCGCGAACTGGGACAAGATTTGAGAAAAAACGCGCTGGGAGTAAAACGCATTTTTCCTCCCGGACAGCCGTCTTCGCGCGCAGAGTCTTTCCTGCTCGCAACAAGTTGATCCGCGAGCCCGGGTGCGTTGGAAAGATAACGACTCCAACTACGACGTGGAACTCTCGGTTTGCCGAAAGCATCCCCCGTTTGACCGGAATCTTCATCGGAAAAGCGCACAAAAACAGCTCCGACACCCCGACTTCCGGGAGCCATAACTCTCTCGTCCAAACTCCGATTCGCGTAAAATTTATACCGTTGGAAAGAGGACGTTGAGAGCTTTCCGAAGATATGCTGCATGACCCAGTTTGAGTTCCGGAAGACCTCCAAAACTGCTATCAAAACTTGGGTCAAAAAGGATACGCGCACGAAAACCGAGGAAGATTTGAGGAGCTGCTGGCGTGGATGGATAAGAATGACACGTGGCAGGCGCACGCGAGGCACGCCACCATCACGCGCCGCGCGCTATGATGGCGCGCCCAGCGTGCACACCCTTCTATAAATAAGACCCCTCCCCCCCCTCATTTGTACACGATTTTGCTCGGGCACTAGGCCTTCTAGAGCGTAGAATAGGCAGAAAATAGGGGTTTAGGGGGTTTTAGGAAGGGGTTTTGGGTAGTTTTTAGAGGGAGAGACTCCTCTCTAGGTACTCTCTCTCTCTAAGCTCTTTCTCTCTCCTCTCTCTCTCTCTTTTTTTCTCTTTTCTTAGTGGAAGTGACTAGTGATGATCCCTAAAATGGGAAGGGATTCACAAGGATCCACTTTAGTTTAGATTTGTTAGTTCATTCATGTTATATTTATGCTTTTTAGTCCATTTATACATGATTTATGCTTTCCTAGTCCATTTATTATCTTGTTATTGCCATTATTTGTAGATCTGAGTTATTTATTGCTATTATTTGTAGATCTGAGTTATTTATTGCTATTATTTGTAGATCTGAGTAGATTTATCGCTTTATTTACATTTCCTATGCACTTGTGAATATTATATTGTGATTATCCCTTTCCCCGTATTTTAGTACGGCAAATATTGAGTAGCTTTGGCGGAGTGCGTAAGACCTCTAACGAGGCCGTAACAACCATGTTAGCCTACGAGGTATTTGACCCGAAAAATACATCCCCATGTGTAAATATTGTCATTTATCGCTTTATTTACATTTCCTATGCACTTGTGAATATTATATTGTGATTATCCCTTTCCCCGTATTTTAGTACGGCAAATATTGAGTAGCTTTGGCGGAGTGCGTAAGACCTCTAACGAGGCCGTAACAACCATGTTAGTCTACGAGGTATTTGACCCGAAAAATACATCCCCATGTGTAAATATTGTCATTTACCGCTTTATTTATATTCTACTATGCACTTGTGAATATTATATTGTGATTATCCCTTCCCCCGTGTTTTAGTACGGCAAATATTGAGTAGCTTTGGCGGAGTGCGTAAGACCTCTAACGAGGCCGTAACAACCATGTTAGCCTACGAGGTATTTGACCCGAAAAATACATCCCCATGTGTAAATATTGTCATTTATCGCTTTATTTATATTTACTACGTTGTGAATATTATATTGTGAATATCCCCCATTTTTCCCCTTTGTGATTTGGGCGTGATAATCCCGATTGGTCGTGGTGGACTATGTAAGACCTTAATGAGGCTTTAACCACCACGTAATCCCATAGGCATTGGACCCATTAAAAACCCCCATGTGTTAAATATTGTCATTTATCGCTTTATTTAATTTTACTACGTTGCGAATATCCCCCATTTTTCCCCTTTGTGATTTGGGCGTGATAATCCCGATTGGTCGTGGTGGGCTATTTAAGACCTCAATGAGGCTTTAACCACCATGTAATCCCATAGGAGTTGGACCCACAAAAACACTCTTTTTCAAACCCGGTCATTTACATTATTTACTACGTTGTTGTAAATATTGTTCACATTTCATTATTTTGATTTGGGCATGAAAATACCAAACGGTATTGGCGGTTTTAGGTAAGTCTTTCAATAGCACTAAACCCCATGTAAATCCATGAGGCGTTGGACCCGTAAATTGCAAACATACTTTTCAAAATGATTTTCACTCATATAAGTCCTATTTGGCATCAAAGGTTTAGGTAAGTCTTTCAATAGCACTAACCCTTCGTGTAAGCCCGAAAAGGCATTGAAACCCATATTTTCAAATAGATTTTCTCATTTAAGTCCTATTTGGCGTCGGAGGTTTGGATAAGTCTTTCAATAGCACCAACCCCTCGTGTAAGCCCGAAAAGGCATTGAAACCCATATTTTTCAAATAGATTTTCTCATTTAAGTCCTATTTGGCGTCGGAGGTTTGGATAAGTCTTTCAATAGCACCAACCCTTCGTGTAAGCCCGAAAAGGCATTGAAACCCTCTTTTTAGATTGTTTTGTTCATTCATGTAAATCCTATGGTGGTGTCGAGATTCGAATAAGTCTTTCAATAGCATCGAATCCCGACCCCACGAGGTCTTGACCCTTTCCTTAAAAATTCTTGTGTTATAATAAATTGCACTTTGCATTAAGCATTATATTCATACCAACCCATATTTTTCATCTTCATTCATTTTCATGATTAATGTGCTGCGAACATGCCATGATCATCCCGTACTTATTAGACTTATTTCTTGTAATTTATGTGCTGTGAATATGTCGTGATTACTTGCTTGATTGTTTATCGCTTTGATATAAAAATGTGATTAAAATACACTTTGCCATGAAAACTTTAAAAAGAGTAAACATGGTAATGTGGGCGTTAGAAACGAAGTTGGTGCAACCCAAGGGCTACGGCTCGCCCTGGCTTTTGGACACCATGGTATGAGTCCTTTACACGGGGGCGTGGCTGGTACGTGCTTTCGTGTAAGGGATTCTACACGTTCTAACTCCCATAGGATCATGGTCTAAAAATCCCCAAAGTGTGAATTAATCATCCAAAACCCCGCCATTTGACGGACCGCTTTACTCTTGGAAATCAAGAGTAAAGAGATCCCGAATATAGCATCAAAAACATTAATTGTTTGTCCCGGCACTAGGTGATAGGATTTCAAGTACATCCTACCACCGAAATGCCCGGAAACTTAAAAAATACAAAGATAAGGGACGGTGAAATAAAGAGTCTAATCAAAACCGAACGAAGTCACATTGCGTTTGCCATTTTTGGTATATCGCATGACGGAAATCAGGACATTTGTTCATAATTGAAACCAACAACCTAGGCTTAGCAAATAAAAGAAAACACTAGAAAGGAGGTAACCGTTTTCTTAAACGGATGTCGTGGGGTGCCTAACACCTTCCCCACGCATAAGCAAACCCCCGAACCTATCTCTGGTTCAAGACCATTTTTGTTATAGATGTCTAAATAAGATAAAATCTATTAGACATAGGTGCCCAATCACACCTTAATTTCCCATGATTGGTGGCGACTCCAAATTTGTGCTCACACGCACACACGTACACAAGTTCCCACACACACACAACTCATATCTCGAAACGGAAAAGAGATAGAGATCACACACACACTCGCCAAATGGGGGTCGGTATCTAGGAAAATAAAAAGAAAAAGAATAGAATTTTTCCGCCGGTGTCGACACATAGGAATCATTGACGTAATTCACTATGGGGGAACCTGCCATGACCAAAGAGGAGAGATGAGGAGGGCGGCGCATTTGCGAGAGGTATTCCAAGTTCAAGACTCGGCCCGAATGGCTCCGACTCCCCTGAAGAAGGAATCAGTTGAGGAGATAGTGTTCACTAATCAAGACTTCGAAGGAGTGCAGCTCCCTCACTCAGACGCATTGGTAGTAACTTTAAGGATCGGGGAGTTCGATGTTAAGAGAATCCTCATAGATCCTGGCAGTTCAGTCTAGATCATGTACGAGTCTTTGTTTAGAGGTTTGGGCCTCGGGAAGAAAGATTTGAGCCACACTGAAGGACCGCTCAGCGGCTTCTCCGGAGAGACAGTTGTTCCATCCGGAAAAGTGACGATCAACGTTAGGGCTGGTACGGTCTCATCCCCGACTGAGTTCTTCGTTCTAAATGCTTTCTCTCCTTATAATGCCATCTTGGGAAGACCGTGGCTGCATCGAATGGGCGCAGTCCCTTCTACACTTCATCAACGTCTGAGGTTTCCAACACCGCAAGGCATCATGGAGATTATGGGGGACCAACTGGCGGCAAAGCAGTGCCTAGTGGCCGCAGTCAAACAAAAGGCCCAACTGCCTCAAGAAACGAAGGAAGGCCCTGAAGGGGGCAAATAGCAATTACAGAGCAGGGAGGACCGTGAAGAACATCATCCTCAAGAAAAGTGTGTGGAGAAACTTGTACCGGTATCAATAGCAGAGGGCGAATCTCAGAGGCAATTTTTGATAGGCGACTCCCTGTCAGGGGAGCATAAGTCACAGTTGATGGCCCTCCTCAACGAGTATCAAGACATTTTTGCATGGACTCCATACGAAGCACCCGGAGTAGATTCAGAATTTGTCTGCCATGAGCTGAATGTTTCGCCTGAGTATAAACCTGTAATCCAGAAAGCAAGAAGAACGGCACCACAGCATGCCAAAGCCGTGCGAGAAGAAGTGGAACGGCTTTTGAAGATTAGAGCGGTTCGGGAAGTCTTATACCCACAGTGGTTGTCCAACACTGTCGTTGTGAAGAAGAAAAACGGGAAGTGGAGGGTCTGCGTAGATTTCACAGATCTAAACAAAGCTTGCCCAAAAGATCCTTTCCCACTCCCAAAGATAGACCAATTGGTAGATTCTACAGCCGGTCATGAGAGAATGAGCTTCTTGGACGCCTTCCAAGGGTATCACCAGATTGCTCTGAGAAGTGAAGACCAGGAAAAGACCGCCTTCATCACACCCCGAGGAGTGTTCTGCTACAAGGTGATGCCTTTCGGACTGAAGAATGCAGGGGCAACTTACCAGAGGATGGTCACTAAAATGTTCTCGGGGCTGCTAGGGAAGACCGTTGAAGTGTATATTGATGATATGGTTGTCAAAAACGTCAAGGGCACGGACCATGTGGAAGACTGGAAGCAGGTCTTCAGTATACTCAGAAGGCACAATTTGAAGCTCAAAGCTTCAAAATGCGCTTTTGGAGTAGGCTCGGGAAAGTTTTTAGGTTTTTTGGTAACTCAGCGCAGCATAGAAGCAAACCCAGATCAGATAGCAGCCATCCAGGGGCTACAACCCCCTAAGAACGTCAGAGAAGTTCAAAGACTGACTGGCATGGCCACCGCTCTCAACCGATTCATCTCTAAATCAGCTGAGAAGTGCCGGCTGTTCTTCGACTTGGTTAAGAAAAGGAAAAGCTTTGCATGGAGCGAAGAGTCTGACCAAGCATTTGAACGACTGAAAAGATACTTGTCAGCACCCCCATTGCTCTCCTCACCCAAAAAAGGAGAACCTCTCTATATTTATCTCGCAACCTCAGATAAAGTGGTCAGCGCGGCAATCATACGAGATGACTCAGGAGAACAATGACCGGTTTATTACACAAGTAAGACCATGAATGGGGCAGAGACAAGGTATCTACCGCTGGAGAAGTCGGCCCTTGCACTGTTCGTAACGGCGAAGAAGCTCCCCCACTACTTTCAAGCCCACACTATGATCGTTCTAACTTCTTTACCTTTGAAGGCCTTATTTAGAAGTCCGGATTTCAACGGTCGGATATCCAAATGGGGAGCCCAGCTTAAGGCGTATGACGTGCGCTACAAACCTAGGACAGCAATCAAAGGACAGGTACTAGCTGACTTCATAGCTGAATTTGCACCAGAGAAAGACGTATTTACTAGGGAAGAGCACCCCAAGGATACTGAATGGAACCTTGGAAAGAAAGGCTAAGCATTGTATGTTGACGGCGCGGCAAATTCAAGGGGCTCCAGCTTGGGAGTAGTCCTGATTTCGCCAGAGGGAGAACTTTTGGAGCAGGCAGTCAGATTAGGCTTCGGCGCCTCGAACAACGAAGCCAAATATGAAGCACTCTTGCACGGCCTCAGAGCCGCTAGACGGCTAGGCGCTGATCCCCTCACCATTCACTGTGACTTCCAGCTGATAGTCAATCAATTGACTGGAGAATATATGGCGAAAGACGAAAGGATGGTAGCTTATCTAGATTTAGCTAAGAACCTTTTGAAAGGCTTCCATGAATTCAGCATCGAGAGAGTAGCGAGCACAATGGGCATACTGACTCGCTTGCCGGGCTGGCGTCTTCCGTGGCAACAAATTTCAGAAGGACCATAACCGTGGAAGTACAGAATTCTCCTAGCATAGTAAAGAACAGCTAGGCGAGCATATGTCAAATTGAGATGGGGCCCAGCTGGATGGACCCCATACAAGATTATTTATCAAAAGACATATTACCAGCGGATCAGAAAGAAGCAGCCAAGATTCGCAAGACAGCAACAAGGTACTGGATCTCCCGGGAGGGAAAGTTGTACAAAAAGTCATATACAGGGCCTTACCTCCTTTGTGTACATCCGAACCTGGTCCCTAATCTGCTCTACGAAATTCATGAGGGAGTATGCAGTGGTCATACTGGAGGACGTTCATTGGCCCACAGAGCAATCGGTCAAGGTTACTGGTGGCCATATATGCAGAAGGACGCGGCTCAATATGTCAAGCACTACGAGAAGTGTCAATTATTTGCTCCGGCCATACATAAACCTGCATCCCAACTTAATCCCATATCTAGTCCCTGGCCATTTGCTCAGTGGGGGCTAGACCTAGTCGGACTACTACCTCGTGCAACAGGGAAGAGCATAATAACTCGCCTTGGTATACCCAAATGCTTCGTTTCTGACAATGGCGCACAATTCGACAGCGGACCGTTTAAGAAGTACTGCTCAGATTTCGGAATCAGAAACCACTTTTCCAGTCCGGCCTACCCACAAGGAAACGGACAGGCGGAGTCATCCAATAAGATAATCCTCAATGGAATCAAGAAGAGATTAGAAGAAGCCAAGGGAAGATGGGTGGAGGAGTTGCCTACCATATTATGGACATTCAGGACAACGCCTCGAAGTTCAACAGGGGAAACCCCTTTCTCTCTTACTTATGGGGTTGAAGCCGTGATTCCACTCGAAGTAGGACTCCCCACCTTGCGTTCAGAAGAATATGATCAAGAGAATAACGAGCTCATGCTAGCCAAAGATTTAGACCTGGCTCAGGAGCGCAAAGATCTTGCCATGATCAGGCTGGCATCCTATCAGGGCAATCTAAAGAAGAGATACGGTAAAAGCGTAAGTGAACGGATCCTTGCACCAGGAGACTTGGTATTACGAAAAGTGCTAGGAAGCAAGAAAGACCCTACCCAGGGCAAACTGGGAGCAAATTGGGAAGGACCCTACCAGATGGTTTCAGAGGCCGGACTGGGAGCATTTAATCTCAAAGGGATGGACGACAAACCCCTCAAACGGCCTTGGAATATAAGCAACCTAAAGAAGTTTTACCAATAGGAAGGTGGATGAAAAGGCTGTACAGGTCAAAAGCTGCAATATGTTCTCACTAATTTTTTGAAGTACAAGAACTTTTGTCACATATGGTGCTGAGATATGGATCAACCGAAGCGGCATCAAAATCCTGGTCACGTCCAGGTCCTCTGCCTGTGAATCCCCAAGTGGTCTGGTAGAGTGTTATAAAAAAACCCTAGCCATGCTAGGTGTTTCGCCTGTAAATCCTCAAATGGTGTGGCGGAACGGCATCAAAATCCTAGCCACGTCCAGGTCCTCTGCCTGTGAATCCCTAAGTGGTCTGGTAGAGTGTTATCAAAAAACCCTAGCCATGCTAGGTGTTTCGCCTGTAAATCCTCAAATGATGTGGCGAAACGGCATCAAAATCCTGGCCACGTCCAGGTCCTCTGCCTGTAAATCCCCAAGTGGTTTGGTAGAGTGGTATCAAAACCCTAGCCATGCTAGGTATTTCGTCTGTAAATCCTCAAATGGTATGGTGGAGCGGCATCAAAATCCTGGCCACGTCCAAGTCCCTTGCCTATGAGTCCTTCAATGGGGCAGAGCAACATTGATTCCTGAACATAACAAGTACGTTGTTTACTTTCTGCCTACAAGTCCTCTAATGATATGTTAGCACGGCATAAAAACTTGGCCGTGCCAAGCACTTCGTTTATTTTCTTGCCTAGTATCTTACGCAGTATGTTAGAATGGCAATGAAACCTGGCCGTGCCAAGCACTTCGTTTATTTTCTTGCATAATATCATACATGGTATGTTAGAACGGCGATATAACTTGGCCGTGCCGAGCACTTCAGTTATTTTCTTGCTTAGTATCTTACGTAGTATGTTAGAACGGCAATAATATCTGGCCGTGCCAAGCACTTCGTTTATTCTCTCGCCTAGTATCTCACGTAATATGTTAGAACGGCAATAATACCTGGCTGTACCCAGCACTTCGTTTATTTCCTTAATATAACATTCTAGAACGGCAATTAACCTTGGCCGTACTGAGTTCTTAATACATTTTTTGCCTACATGGTACGTTAGGGCATCATTTGTCCGTAGAACAGCTTGGATCTGCGCGTACTATACTATAGTTATTTGGAACGGCACGAATCATTCATTCATAAAGTAAAGAGTAAAGACATTCAGGTCCTTCATTAAAAAATATAAATACTTGAAACCAAATGTTTAAAGTTTTACATATTTTTGCCAAAAGGAAACTTAAGTAAAAACACTATGAGTTGTTTAGGCCGGCCTCGCCCGGAGCCGCGCTTCCTCCATCAGGAGCGTCATGAAGACCGGCATCAACTGGTCCCGCTGCTTCAGCCGACTCCACCTCCAAATCCACCATCACAGCGCCTAACGGAGGAGAAAGAGAGTTAAGAACCGCTTCAGGATGAGAAGGCGGAGTGGCACCAGGGAAGGGTAATTTGATCAGATCTGGTGGAAGCATAGTCTGCCCAGAGTTTAGCACGACGATGGCGTCATTCCAAGCGTCCATGTAATACTCGTTGCATACTCTAGGGAGCTGACGACCCATCTCATCTTGGGCCTCCTTACTTCCACTCTCATATGCCTCCTTCTTGGCTCGCTCAAGCTCCAGTTCCAAGGCCCGGACTTTGTCCTTAGCTTTCGTCAGCGAGTCCAGCGCAGCATTGAAGGACTCTTCAGCTTCTACCCTCTTAGCATCTGCAGAATTAGCTAATCTTTTGGCCTCTGCTGCCATTTTCTTTGCGTCCTGGTATTTAGCGGCTAGGACGTTAGCATGAGCGAGGTGATCTTTGTTGGCCCGGAACCGATCCTCCAGCTCCAAAGAAGCTTGGACCCCCTGCAGTACAGCAAAGTCATAAGCCAAAATAAAGAAAAACTTACAAGAAATAAGATCAAGTTCTTTGTTTACTTACCATAAGAAGACCCCTCCTTAGGTTGTTGATGAGCTCTTCATCAGCAGCCTTTTTCCACTCCTCCATGTCTAGAGGGAGGCGGACCACCTGACTCAGCGCACTGGTCACTGAGGCACTGCGCGCATTACTGACAGGGAGGATGCAATCCATCTCCATCACTACATCCTCTCCCCTATACTCCATTCGTGGGGCCCACAATGGTACGGACCCCTCACCTTAGGCCTGGACGCCGGACCGAAGAAGCATACCTGAACGGACCACGTTTCCCAGCTGGGTAACGTGGACCGTCTCTTGTGCCTCTGAGGCCGGCAGACCAGGTTGAGCAAAGGTTGATGGTCGGCTAGGCCCGCCAGGACTTTCCACCCTTGCTTTCTTTTTTCGAGCAGGTTGAGAAGAGGCTGGCACGCTCTCTGAGGTGCCCTCTGCACGCCGGGTAGGAAGTAGATTTCTCAGGTTAATCCCCGACATGTCCGGCGCTTCTGTGTCTAGTACGTCTCGAATGTCGATGGCAGGTATGTCACGCCCCAAACACACTAAGGTCCAAAGCATGAAAAACTAAACAATCAAGAGAAACTGTGGGAGATTTATCCTTTATGTTACACCATATACACAATATATCTATATTATTAGATATCCACATAATCTCCACAAAGTAAGTCAGAGCTCTAGAAACTGTTTACAACAATACAAAATACAAATCATACATCTCCGAAATATAAATTTACAGTTGAGATATCTCTAAAAACTCGACCACCACTAAAGCAACTATTGTCTGTGCAAAAGATAGAGATTACAACTCAACTGATCCACAAGACACAACGAGTCTCCCAATCTAGTGTAGTGCTCCAGAACTTTAACTCGAGGTATAGCTAACATATCTGAAAATGTGGTTAAATAAAAGAATGAGCTAAAGCCCAGTAAGTAGATAAATAATGGGGTTAAGGGAAATGCAAGTTTATTGATAATAAAACATATTACAAAACATAACGTAGATTTGGAAACTTTTATATAAATCCTCTCAAAATCATATTCCCTTGCAATAATCTGAAAGATTTAAAAGAATAATGCAACACCAACCTTTTCAAGATATAAATAATGAAACTACATAATACACCATGTGAGCCATATCATTTTCCAATACTTTTCAAAAGCATAAAACCACAAACAAATACCAAGGCCACTTGACAAGGCTTCTACTAGGAGCTTCGTTAGGCCCACAAGTAAAAGACCACACAACTAGGCTTCTACCAGGAGCTTCGTTAGGCCCACAGGTAAAAGACTTCATAACTTGGCTTCTACCAGGGGCTTCGTTAGGCCCACAGATAAAAGACCAAACAACTTTATTTCTACCAGGAGCTTCGTTAGGCCCACAGGTAAGTTGTGTTACTACCAGGAGCTTCGTTAGGCCCACAGGTAAGTTGTGTTCCTACCAGGAGCTTCGTTAGGCCCACAGGTAGTTGTGATTCTACCAGGAGCTTCGTTAGGCCCACAGGTAAACGGCATCCAGCTGGGTAATCACCATATAATCACAATTGTCATGGCACAAGGGTAAAACAACAAAATAGCTCACTGGTTAACATAATAAAAATACATAGTTCATTTCCAAGTGGTTGGATAAGACCTTTCAACATTCAAAGTATTCACAAAGCTTGTCACTTATCCAACTAATTCCCAAACATTTAAAAGTTTCCAAAACATATCTCAAACAACAACATCAATGATAAAGCATCTTTAGAAATCACAACAATCCAATAACTTTATCAAATAACTCCTCAAGGATTAATGAAAGATACTTATAAAATCTCCAATCTAGCAAATCATGCATTTCCCCAAATGCAATATCAAATATAATGCATTTTCTCATAAATAAATAAATACTAAGGTTTATACACAAAACCCCTTAGGAAAAGTATAATTTCACAATAATTTCCAAAATGTGTTTATAACCTTAAAATAAATCTCATATGCAATGATGATTATTTTTCTAAAAATCCCATTACCTTGCATGATCACCAGTTTTACCTCAAGCGAGCACTACACACAAGCAAGCCAATCTAGTCACTAGGTCCATCATCAAGTACCTTGGAACCTAGAAACATAAATCAAGCCTATAAATAACCTTATCCATCACAAAGTAAAACACCACATTTATCTCCATAAACTAAAAGGATCCCCTAGAATTCAAACCAAAGGCTCTAAAGCCTAAGTTGACCATCCTAAGACAAAGATCCATTCCCAATTGGGAATCAAACAATCATACAAGAAATCTCTAGGATCATAATGCTACCAAGATATTTAATGCCCCATTGCAAGCGATGTGCATTAACTACAATAAATACAGAACACATCCCGGAAAATCAGGAATACCAAACAGCAAGACTTATACATTTCTTTCGGTTACTAAACGATAAAACCAAGCCACAATAAAAATCAAACAGGTAGTACACACATCAAGGAATACTCATATGAAATTTTAACTCAATTCAATAAATAAAAGCTTGGGACAAATTCTGCAAAAATATCTGTTTTCAGATTAAAATGGAAGCAGGTCAGCCCTTTGTAAAATTCGTTTGACCCACTTAGAGTCATCCGATTAGCCTGAAAATTTATAAGGATGTACTTCTATATGTGTATAATGTACCACAGAAATTTCAGCTCAAAAAGAGTTCTACACAATTTATTAAAAATCCCGCAATGTGGCTGACTCAAATCTGGCAGATTTGGAGTTAAGAAAGGGAAATGACTACTTGGTTCAAGGAAACACAATTCAAATCAATAAACTCTTTTTAAATTCCATAATCCATCTTTCCCACACCCTCTTCAAACCAAATGTTAATAAATCACAAAACAAATAACAAGAAGAAGAAGTGCATTTTCGGACTCCAAGGCAAACTACAAAATTAGACCCACTCAAGTCTCAAATATCCCCACAAACTTCATAAAACAATCACCCAATCCAAAACCCATAACATCAAGAACAACTCTCAAACAAACCTTGTATTGATATCTTAAGAAATTAGAGAATGGGTCAAAGATTTCACCTTAGATTGCGTAAATATGGCCGACGTGAGAGAAAGACGAGCTTTGCCAGCGGGTTGTGGAAGACCGCTGATCCGGTGGCATGATTTGGTGGTGGTTAACCAGTGTGAGAGAGAGGGAGTGACCGAATGAAAGTGGGAGGAAGTGAATGTGTGTGCTGGTGAAGACAAAGAAATAAAGTGAGAGTGAGGGAGAGCTACGGGAGAGACATGGAGAGTTCTAGAGAGAATTGTGTGGTGGGGAATGGTTTATAGCAAAATATCTAATAGGGAAATTTACATAAATACCCCCCACTTTACACTTAAATTTTTGGGGTGTTACAAGGTAAGTGTTTGTTTTCTGGGTTGGCTTGAGCAGCCTCAAGGTCAGGCACTAACCTGCAGGCTAGGTAAGAATGAGTGCGCGCAGTGTAACGGAGCAGCAAAGGAGCAGAGCGCGGCTGTGCGTAATCGTCCGTGCAGAGCTCACTCTCCCAGGCTCGGCGAAGGCTATTGATTTTTATCAAGTTTTTGCGGGGCGTTCTTCTTCTAGGATCTGCACAAAGAGAAGAAGCAGGTCAGTACCGAAACACTACATATCCGTACTATATAGTATGTTAACAACAGACGGACCTGGAACCCCATCTCTTGTAGGGCACTTGCGTCCGGGCAAAAACCACTCTCCGGACACTACTAGGTAATCATCATCAAAGCCACGATTGGTGTCCGGCAGGCCGTTCACCAATGTGAAGTTGATGTCTCTAGGGCGGAGTGAATAGGATTCGGTTTTCGAATTGTGATGAAGGATGTAGGTCCAAACTATGTCATATGTGCTAAGTTCTAGACCTAACATCTTGTTCAACTCCACGGTCCCCATCACTATCCTAAAGATGTTTGGGTTTACTTGGGTGGGGGATAAACTAAAGTAACTAAGGAAATCAGCCAAGAAGGGGTCCATGGGAAAACGAACCCCCCCTTCCACGACCGCCACCATAGGGATGAGAAGCTCCCCGGAGGAGGGAGGAAGTGCATCGGACCAATGCACGTACCTGAGTCCCACATCAGTTGGGATCTCATATAAATGACGGAACACGGCCATGGCTTCAGGCGTGTTCACGTAGCGGGCTAACTTGCCTCCGTCTTCCTCGTTTTTCTTCCTACCCATTATCTAAGAACTAAACCCCGAAACGAGAAAATGAAATAAAAA
>OU015767.1:8932469-9116136 GCA_907173295.1 Fagus sylvatica | reverse complement strand
ATCAAAATTTGAGAGGGGGGGCGGGCGGGGATGAAAATGAAAATGGAGATATTACAGTAGATAACACCATTAACATGAGAGAGTACTAATATATATATATATATATATATATATATATATATATGAAAGATAGCTTGAACCCCTACGAAGGACATTTGAATTTTTTAGCCAAAAAAAAAAATAGACATTTCAATTTTTTAGTATTAATTCTTAAAAACAAGGTTGTTTTAGGATAATTTAAACGTGTTAATTCATTATTTGTTACGTGGTCAGTTATATATTATTTTTAAAATAAATAATATAAAATAAGAGAGTAAGAGTAAGACTGGAAATGGCATGGTAAAATCATGTCAAGATGTATCATCTGAGACATAATACATAAGATAACACCTCCAACCTAAAAGAGATCTAATATATGGATGATACCTTGAGCCCCAAATTAGGAACCTTTAAAGCTTTTGCTTAGTAATTCTCAACACCTACTTTTTTTAGGCCAATTTGATCGTGTTAAAGTTTTATATTGTTTGTCACATTAGGGGTGGCCTGGGCAAGGGCGAGGTGAGTGACTGCCTTGGCCCTCACCTCAAAATTAGGCCTCATCTCAAAAAATTTTAAAACCCTTATTAAAAGACCTCAATATATTTATATATAAAAAATTAAAAAGGCTAATATATTTAAAACAAATCTTTAAATTAAGTCTAATAATAATTTATTTCTCTAACCCAAGTATGTATGAGAACAATTTTTTGTATTTATTTGATGTAAAGAAGCTAACTTCACTAAATTATGATAATTTGAAAAAATATTATGTTAATCTTGAAGGTTTTTTAAAACCTGATAATTTTTTTTGATCTTGATGATATTGATTTATTTTTAGACTTAAAAGTCTTACAAGAGATTTTACTAAAAAAAAAATGACAGCGACAAATATACTTAATTTTATCAAGGAATTGAATTGTTCCAAATACATCTATTGCAATAGAGCTTTATCCTCCTCCTCAATCTTAGCCTCCAACCCTGACAATTAAGTATTCTGTCTATTAAAATCAATCAGATGATCTTTAATGTCAGTACCTTCCTCCATGCACAATTGATACAATTCTTTCTTCAGATACATTCGATTTGTCAACGATTTTATATATTTTATCTAACTTTTGCCGTAGTTCATGGGAAGAAGTCTCATTCAACATGTTGTACTAAACCTCTTGAGCAAGACTCAAATGGAAATAATAGTACTCACTAGTCACTACCTTTATCTCAAACTTCATATTAATTCATCATCAGCCAATTTGGACTTTCCATACAAAGCCTGAATCAATTCATGTTGTAACAAGATTTGAAAGTGTTTACAAAGAGTAAAATTATTTTTCTCATCAAATGACTGTTGGGATTTATATCCAAAAATCCAATTTGTGTAACAACTTTAATAATAAAATAGTTTTATTTTAGGAGAATAAATATATAAACATTTGAAATATGTAAAGTCCATTAGATGTATTGAATTTAATCGAGGTATGTAAATATGATTTGTATATAAAAGATCTAAATAAAAATTTGGTTTAAATACCATTTTGGTCCTCAACCTTTAGCTTTTGTGTCAAATTGGTCTATAACCTTTCAACTGTGTCAAATTGGTCCTCAACTTTTCAACCTTATGTCAAAATGGCCTCTATTGTTAAGTGTTTGATGGAAAATGCTGGCATGGCTAATGGTTTATTTTTAATTTTAAAAATGTCTGATGTGACATGCCAATTCTAATTTTATTAAAAAAAAATGCCAACTCAAATAAAAATAAAATAAAATAATTATAAACATCAAACTTTTGCAAAGGAGTTAGGGATTTGAAATTTGAATTGGAGTATGGGGTTACGTTAGAAATTAAGATGGAACAAAGAAAAAAAGAAATTCTACATATAGATTTTGATATATATTATAGGGCACAGCTCTAATGACTCTTCCTCTGAAACCTCACAATCTCACTACCAAATTCTAATTCCTTATATATATAGATATGTTATCTTATATATAAGCACCAACAAGTTTTGATCTTTCAGTTGGCTGGAAAATTGGAAATTCCCTTTTATTTCTTTTGGTCTTTTAATGAACTAGGTTGGTCTATTTTTTGGTTTAGAATCGTGGGTTCGATCTGGTTTTTGCGTTTGGATTATTAGGATTTGTTTTTTATCAGAGATTGAATTTGAATTTCTGGGTTTTTTTCTCTTTGAAATGGTTTATTTCCATAGCTCAATCTCGGTCTGCAAGTCCGTTGACCAATCTACAGCCATGGCTGACACTAAATCAAGCTAGGCTCAGTAATCATTTATCTAGGAATAGAAAGACACCCAATTGGCCAAATTGCTCCAAAATCATGGTTTGTGATCGATCTCGATCGGTTGTCGTAGACATAGTCATCCTTATTGCTGTGATTGGTGCTCATGTGTTTTTGTTGTTCCCTTATGTTAAGTTTGTGGCTGTCGAGGTTGTTAAGATTGTTGGAGTTGTGGTTTGTTTGGTTAAAGAGGAATTTTCAGTTGCTCCAATGATATATGCAATTGTTTGGAGTTTGATATTCAGAATTTTTTTTTTTAATTTGAGTTGGCATTTTTTTTTAATAAAATTTGAGTTGGCATACCATCTCAAACATATTTAAAATTAAAAATAAACTATTAGCTACGTCAGTATTTTCCATCCAAAACTTAACGACAAAGACCATTTTGACACCAGATCAAAAGGTTGAAAACCAATTTGACACAGTTAAAAGGTTAGAGACCAATTTAAAACAAAGGTCAAAGGTTGAGAACCAAAATGATATTTAAACCTACAAATTTCTTGTAAACTCATAAATACATGTTCGAGTGTTTGATCAAATTGGGTATTTCATCTGTTTAGCTGGTTATAACATATTAATTACGATGATTTGTCTTGATCAGGGAAGTTGTGACTTCTAATTAATATGTTGATGTATTTGAAAGACATTAAACTGAACTGTTGTGAGTAATTATTCTACAAATTACAGTCAATTGAATTATTTAACTCACAAACTGTTAAAGATATTAACTCTAAATCCTAAGAGAATAGTGAATTTAAATGTAAAGTGTAGATCACTTTGATGTATTAAAGGGTGAAATCTTATATGGTCAAACAGATTTCAATACATTGGGTGATCACATGTAACATTATGAGAACACTAATACTCAAGAAGGAATCCATAACCTGTTTTAGAGACAAATAAATAATCTCTTTGAGATAAATTTAATGGGAATTGGTTATTCAGAAAGATGGCCATCTATTTTAGTAAAGAATTGCTAAAATTATATTTTAAGGAATTTGATTCCATAAAAATAATCAAAATATTAAATTAGGGATCAACTCAAGTAGTAAGATGCAGTGACATTATATTATAAAAAAAAAATGTAGTGACATTAAAATGATAGTTTTTATTTAATGACTTTATATCACTATAGATGATTTAATGGAGGGGTTTAAATGCAATTAAAATAAGTTAAAGATGCCTTGTGTAATTAAATAAAACTCTAGAGTGCAATTATATTCTTTTTAGTGAAATAGAATATAATTAATGGTAACTTATGGGTTAATTATGAGATAACAAGAAGCCTTAGGCCCATTAGAGTTAGGACTTTATTTTCTTTTTGGTCTCACTCCAAGCTATATAAGAAAAACCCTCAGGGGCTGGGAAAAGAACTTGATATATTAGACGTATGTGAAATATAAAGAGATAAAAAAATCAACACAATAAAAGAGAGAGAAAAAAAAAAAAAAAAACTAAAAAATCTCTCTAAATTGCTGCAAATCTTGGATTACATTCTCTACAAATAAGAGACCACACTCTTGATCATCTATATAGTCATTGGAGTGTAGACACTCAAAGGAATAAGGAGGTTCAAGTATTCTTCAAAAGATCCAAGGAAGTCATCAACGTAGAAATTTTAGAAATCTACAAATGTATGTTTCCTATATTTACAGATTTTCAAATTTGCTTGTTTCATGTGTAACATGTTATGTATGAATAGATCTAACTAATTTTTCTGCTGTCATGTTGTGATGATGCATATTATTATATATTTATATGATGAAATTTCATATTTTGAATATATAAAACCACTAATGGCTTCAACTCAAAACTTTGTGCTTGGGATCTCTTTGGAACTCGAACTGATAGCTTTGATAGGTTGCTATAAAAAAAAAATAAATAAATAAATAAAGCATTTAAAAATAAAATAGCAGGTACCACAACACAAAATTAACATGGTTTGGCAAACTCTATCCCAGGGCAATGTCAACTAAGTTTCAAAATTAACATGGTTCGGCAAACTCGATCCCAGGGCAATGTCAACTAAGTTTTTGTTTGGTATTAGCTTCTTTTTTTTTTTTTTTTTTTTTTTTTTTTTGTGTGTGTGTGTGTGTTGGTTTTTTCAATAAATAAGCTGTTGAAAAAAAAAAAAAAAAAATTTATTTTTAAAAGCTACAAAAAAGCTAATTTATTTTTTTATTTGTTTCTTTACTAAAAGTTGAGACAAAAAGTGGAAATTTACAAAAAGCTAAAAGCACAAAAAGTGTTGCCAAATTGACACTAAAAATCCATTATCAATAATAAAAATTATAACTACACATGGCCTCTCTCACAAGACACACAAGCATAAACTATCCCATGATCATGATAAATCCAAAGGTGCCCTCACAAAAATACACTAAACAAAACTTAGTCTCTAATTCTCTCATTAGACAAAACTTTGTATTCTAACTCTCGCACATATGCCAAAGCTACTCTACCTAACCCTTTACTCTTGTTTAATAATTCGATAATTGGGGAAGGGTGAATTTGAACCATAGATATCTTCATTGGATACACAATGTTACATATATATATATATATAAGACTTTAATCTCTATTTCTTGGTAGACATGAAACACCTTTCATGATAGACAATCAGCATAACAGTACTTCTTTGATAATGAATAAATTTTTCATCCACTTCAAACACAACCCAAATAAGTAAGCAAGTTAGATTAGAAACCTCCAAAATGACCTAAACATGATATACGCAAAACCCGAAAGCAAGTCCAGCAAAAGGAGAAACACCAAATCTAAATTCATAAACTATAAATAGAATACCCAAAATTCTCTTCGATTATCCACCACTTACTTTGCCATCACCAACTTGATTTCTTTCGCTTTGGGATCTCTATCGTTGAAGCAAATGGACTTTGCCACTTAATTTGATTTCTATAAATACTCTCTTCTTTCTTACTGTCGGATTAAGGAATTCATATCTCTTTTAGGGATTTCATCTATCCTTGATCAATCAAATGGTCGTGGGCCAAAATTATTTTGCTAGGGTTTTGCTTTTTTATGAAATTGTTTTATTGAATTTCAGAAAATGACCAAAATCAATTTCCTGGCTTTTAAAAAAAAAAAAAAAAAAAATTGGAAGCTAGAAACTATCAAAAGTATGTCATTTAATGCAACTTAACGGTAAAGTATCAATGCCCAGATTGAAAGTTGAGGGATTAAATTAAAAAAAAAAAAAATTGAAACTATAGAAATGAACATAAAAATGGACTACACTTTAATTTTGTGAATGAGCATTAAATTAAAAAATTCAATTATACTCGAGGTGGAATTCTATTCTCAATGTCAAAGAAGTTAAAATTACTATTTCAATTAAAAATCTATTTTTAAAATTTTGAAGAAAAAAAATCACAATTTATTTTAATCATCTATCATAATTTTTAGTTTTGACAAAATAATTTGGTCTTACACGATAATGTAAGGTCATTATTTCTTTATTTTAATTAAATATTTAATAGTTCTATTTGAACAATATTTGTCAAAGATTTTTTTTTTCATATAAATAATTAATTCACCCATAAACCATTCATACTACACCCCCAAAAAGGCTATGCATATCTTTGAGAGACAAAAATTTTCCCTTCCCTTTCACCAATGCTTTTTTCTAATTCCATTGTAATAAATTAAAGACGGCCTTTTGGACAAAAGGAGGGAAAAAAGCCATAAGCAATTATTTACGTACTGGAAAAGTTTAATTACATCACGTGATTGTAAAATCAGTCCCATGTCTGGCTTGAGAGAAGAACTCAGGCTACTCAGTCAGAAAAACAAGGTCCAATAATCATCATCATTAGACAAGAGTGTTGGGCTCAATTGGATTTGATTTTACATGGGCCAAATAATTTCTTGTCCACACAAAAATTTGTTTAAACGAACGCTCACCGTGGAGCCTTGCAAGAAGTTATTGTTAATTGATGCTTTTCCGTTTGCTCGATACAGTATGATTTAGTCCTAATAACTTTACTTGCTCATATGGTGGTAGTTGGGCTTCATGTGATCTGGGCCAGATCAAATTGAACTTAAATGTTGATAAAGATGTGTTTAGGCTTGGTATTGTGGTCTGTGGTTTTGGTCTTGACCATTTCTTGTCTAAAGTTTGGGACGCGTTAAGAGTTTCATTTCGGATCTTCTAGCTGAGCATGTTTGGTTCATGGAATCCAACTTTTTGCGGGCCTCACCACCATTTTGGATGTTTGGCAGCTATGTTTTGTTTTTAAACTCAAAAATCTATTTACTGTGCTAATGATATTTAAATCTACTTTTTTTAGAACAACAAAAAGATGTTTTTATTTATTAATTTCTGTTTTCAACATTATTATTCAATATAATAATTTTTTTTATTTTTCATTTTATTAAACATTTCTCTCTCTCTCTCTCTCTCTCTCTCTCTCTCTCTCTCTCTCTCTCTCTCTCTCTCTCTCTCTCTCTCTCTCTCTCTCTACCCACCTGAATGGCTGAATTGCAGATGAAGCAACCAAGAGTACAAGCGCCAATGAAGCATGGCGAGGTGAGGTGCAGCGTGGCTCCGCGAGGTGAGCGACTCATCCAGCTGGGTTTTTGCATTTTTTTTTTTTAGATTTCTCAGATCTGGCTATGATGGTTTTGGTTCTGGGTTTGTGAGGTTGCCGGTGATGGGTAGGTGTTTCAGATTCTAGGTTTGTGAGGTTGCTTGGTTTTGGGTTTGTGCAGTGGGTCTCAATGGTTGCAGGGTGGGTTTTTGTTAGGGTGTTGGGGTGGCTTGCAGTGGTTTAGGGGGTGGCCTGCGGTGGTTTGTGGGGTGGTTCAAGGTGGGTTGTGGTCGATCCGGCGGTGGTGGGTTACAAGGTTTGTTTATTGCAAACAAAAATGAAAATAATAATAATAAATAAATAAAAACATTACTCCAAACCAGTGGAAAACAATTGCCAAACAATTTTTTTTTCTCAAATCTTTTAAAGTATTATTGGAGAGGCAATAATTCAGGAGTAATCAAACTAAAACTAGAAGTTGAGGATTTAACTAAATCCTATCAATTCATAGTCCGGTCATAGCCCAGCTGCTCCTTTGTATTCGGTCGGATCCGAACTATATTCTTGTTCGGGTTGGTCGGCTAAAATATTGTTCGGTCAGCCCGGAAGTGGACTAAAATTATATTAAAATCCAGCATTCAATGCCTAAAATATCTGGAACTAGGAGCATTAAATACACCACCTGAATTAAAATCCAAATAGGCGGCATTGAACTGACATCTGCTTTACCATCCATAAATGCACAAAATATCCATGAAATGAGTGTTGAATACGTTTTATATGTTAAACCCCAGAATAAACTGCAGAGAGGCGGTAATAATCATTCATTCAAAACTGACAGAACCCACGTTCTGATATGAAATATATGAAACAAGTTGCTTAAATATCTCTAATTAATGGCAGAGTTAACTTATTGGGAGGAGGAATAAGTAAATATCCTGAAATATCCCCCGTAGAAGAAGGCAGGTATAAATAGAAGAAGAGGCAACAGTTTAAGGTACGTGCATTTTTACTCACCAAATTTCTCTTAACTCTGTTTATTAAATTCTCAATCATCTTTTGATCCATAAACTGACTAAGGCATCGGAGAACCAAAGGCCAACCCCACTGGTTGACCAAGGTTCTAACGATATTCTTGCATTATAATTGTTTCTTATTGCAGGACTCAAGAATTCTGTTCGGACAAACCTCCCAGGAACTATCCTCTTGTTTTCGAGTCAGCTTTTCTAACTATTACATTTTATGTGCCTACAATTATATTTAACATCAATTTTTAAAAACATCTAAATACAAGTTTGAAGAACAAAAAAAAAAAACAAAAAACAGTGACCAAACATACCCATAGTGTGCTGTTCGTGCGGACATGTTTTCTAACAGATTCTTTTGTTGTTGATTCTGCTTGCTAAAATTTGTGCTGGTTGCCTACTTCCATCACTTGTGATGAAAGAGTTTTGTAAGCTAGAACCAAAAAATAACTTATTAAAAAACAAATAAATATCAACTCGCTCATTTTTTTTTAAGTTTCGGCACAGTCAAATTTATAGATACTTTGTAATGACACATGAATTTTTCTGCTGATGAATTCATTGTTGTATGCTCTCATTTGAAGTTGTTTCAGATTTTCGGAGCTAGAAAAAAGGGCCAAATGAATATATCTAAACTTTAACGAAGACAATTTATACTCACGAGAAACAAACACATGCAATACCAAAAGATTTTTGTAAAGCCCATTGTCCCAACTCATGTGAAGCCACATACGCCTCTCTTGGGAACCGGCAAAATTTATATTAGAACTGCCAATGATTGCATATATTGAAGAAGTGTAACAGAGACAAAACGACAAGTGGAATTGCTGTTGTATATTACTGTTGATTAACTTAAACGACATGTCGTGTATTAGTTTCTGATAAATAGTGGAATACACGTGTAGGATGTCGATTTGTTAGTAGAGTTAGTGGCAGATATTAAATTAGTTAGCACATTTGCATCAAAGTTTTAACTTTGCTTTTCCCGCCTCTGTATATATACACCATTGTTGTATAGATTCATTTCAATCAATTCATTTTGGTAGCTTTCCATTACAAAGCTCCTTTTTTTCTGTCAGATCCATGTCTCCTTTAATATGGTATAAGAGCAATAGCCTTTATTGCTATCTCTGTCTTTTCAATCTCTGTGATTATTGTTTAAGGTTTAGCCATGGCTTCATATCCTACCATTGAATCCAATTTAAACCTTTCTTTTGCATCGAATGCAAATTCATCCTCTTCTTCACACATTGAAGATTCTTAAAGTAGAATAAAGCGTAGTAAAATGTAAAGAGTAAATACTTAAAGAATTGGAATCTACCAGTGAAAGAAACTCTCAAAGAAATAAATATTATTGATGGCTGAAAAATAAAATTGAGTCTATTACAACCAGTATTTATATAGCATCTAAACGCACGAGTTAAGGATAACACTATGGATTATTACTATGGATTATTCGTCTTATGACTGATAATCCAAATCCGCCTTGAAATCTTCTAAGGTTTTCAAAATATCTTGTGGGTCTCGTAACTCCTTTTATATCAAAAATTACAACCCATTTAAGGTAACCGTAAAATCAAGGATGTTAGGAAACCCGTTTAGTCTTCTGGCACTCGAATTACTCCATAAAATCTTCTGCTAGTTGTCTTGCATCAATTCTGCCAATCTATTTTTTCTTCATAATGGAGACAATCCGGGAACAATTTTGTTTTCCAAGGTTTTGATTGGAGAAAACAATCATACGTGGTCATGGCCAATGACAAGCGAGGGTTCATAAATGGATCAATCAAGTAACCAACTTATTCATCTACACTTGATTTCTTAGCTTGGATCAGAGACAATAGCATAATCACATCTTGAATCGTCAATTGTCTTTCTCAAGAGATTACTGCTAGCGTGATTTACATAAACATTGCTAGAGAAGTTTGGATTGATCTTAAGGAACACTTTTCTCAGAGTAATGGACCACACATTTTTTAGATCAAGAAGGCACTGGCTTCAATTTCATATGAATGACAATTGGTAAGTTTTTAGTTTACCAAACTCTAGGGACTTTGGGATGAGCTTTGCAATTATGGTCTTATCCCTAATTGTTCTTGTGCAGGATCTAATTGCCCTTGTGAAAACACCTAGGGTGGTTATTACTTAATATAAACAACAAATTACATCATGTAATTTTTTATGAGACTGAATGAGCATTTTGCTCAAATTATGGGCCAGATTTCTATTAATCGATCCCCTCTCATCCATAAACAATGTGTTTTCTCTAATATCTCAATAAGAGAAGCAAAAATCAACGGGCTCCAATACTTTCATCACTACTCAACCCCAGTCCTAATTGCCAAAACTAATATGACAAGGTTCAATTCTTCTCAATTCACCTCTAATCCTCCAGCAAGGAATTTCAATCGAAAGAAGAGACCCACGTGCACTCATTGTGGACTCATGGGACATACAGTTGAGAAATGCTACAAAGTGCAAACTTCATGGTTATCCACCTGGATATTGTGGTAAAGAAAAAAATTCATCCACTTATTCAGTGATTCAAGTATCAGGAGAATTTTCATAGCTAAATGATGATGTTGCACAATTGCACTTGTCACCACTCCAATGTTAGCAATTGGTTCCCCTATTGAACATTCATGGACAGTCCTCCATTGAAGCATCTCCTTATTGCCTAGTTTTTTTTTTCTTCTTCTTCTAAGTTCTTATTGTTAGTTTATAATAAGAGATTACATTTGATGTAGATGTGGTGTAAAATTCTCATTTTTACACCATCCAATGAAACGGAGCCATGTCAAATATCAATAATAAAAATAAATAAATAAAATACCGGACCATAGTGTCGTCAAAGTCAACGGCCACAAGCCATCACATAAGGTGCTGAACATCATGGACCTTCCCCCCCCTCCTATATGTGGCTCTCGGCTTCGCATCTCTCTCTCTCTCTCTCTCTCTCTCTCTCTCTTATGTATGATAGCAAAAAATCTGATCCAGGATTTGAGTTCATAAGTAAGTATGTTCGAGTGTAATCAATGACCCAAAAAGGATCTGAACCAGATCAACCTCAATGACGACTTCGCCTCTAACATTGGCTTCTGGACTACAACAATGACACCACCGCCTTACAGAGTTTTGAAAACATGGTGCATGAGGTCGTTGACAACATTGCAAGAGATGTCTAATAAAAAATAGTTACTCTAGGGGCTTCTTTTCCCCGATTTAATTTTAATTTTGGTTTTTTAATTATAATAGTAGTTGTTTGAATATGTATTTAATGAGATTTTAATTGTCTGTATTAGGTCTTATGATTTTATTTGAAAGAATCTGGGGTGAATCCATTTTATTGGATGGTGTAAAAATGGACTTTTACGCTACATCCGTATTGAATGTAATCTCTTAGAATAATATATATTCACTTGTGGGATTGGTGGGCTCAATTAGGGCCATAATATTTTGGGCCTAGTCCTTTCTAGACTATATTTTTTACATTGTATATAAGATTTTTTTTAACCCTAGTAATAAGATTGTGTTGTTTCTCATATCCTTACCATTTGCATAGTTCAGATGGTATCAGAGCACAATATCGAATTCATGTCTTGAAATTTAGTTCCTTTTTAAAGTAGATGAGCATTTTTTTTAATGAACGATGTTTTGTTCATTTTACAAATGGATGAAGAAACTTCCTTAAAAATGAAGTTTTGTTCATTTTTTTTTTTTTTTTAATATCAAAAATGAAGTTTTGTTCATTTGCAAATGGATGAACAACAAAAATGAAGTTCGGTTCATTGTTTCAAAAGGGATGAAGATTTTTTCTATATGAGAATTTTTTAAACAATGAATTTTTGTTCATTTTGCAAATGGATGAAGAACAAAAATGAAGTTTGGTTCATTTTTTTTTTTAAATGTTGAAGATTTTTTCTTAATGAGAATTTTTTCAAAAATGAGGGTTTTTTCATTTTAAAATGACGAAGATTGTTTTTTTTTTTTTTTTTAAAATGAAGTTTTGTTCATTTCTAAATGATGAGGAATCTTAAAAAAAAAAAGAAAAAGTTTTGTTAAGTTTTAAAAAGCATATGGAATCCTTTAAAAATGAAGGATACGAACTATTTTTTTAAAAATGAAGTTTGTTCATTTTTAAAAAGGATAAGGAATCTTTAAAAAAAAAAAATAGAGTTTGTTCATTTTAGAAAAGAGGAGGGAGATATTTTCATGATTAAAATTTGTTCATTTAAAAAAAGATGATTTTTTTTTTTTTGTTGAACCTTATAAAAATGAAATATTTGTTCATTTTAGAAAATGGATGAAGATTTTATAAGAAATCTTTTGAAAATGAATTTTTGTTTTAATTGGATCGGGTTTTGTTAACCCACAAACATACAAATAACAGCCATACAAATGCAAGCATCCTATGCTCATTATAAATTGGGTAATCTAATGGATATGTTCTAACGAGCTTTTACATACGAGTAGAAGGTGGGCTTTAAACGGGACCCACATGCTAGGATGTTTGTATCTCTTGAATTGTGACGTAGGAGCCCCGCTAGTCCATGCAATATATTATCCATTATAGCGATGAGGTGGTAGCTTCGCCTTAGGTTACACTAGTCTAAAAAGGAGCGAGATCAAGGATAGAACTACTAGGGTTTCTAGGGAACCATGCATAACTAGTAGTTTAGTTTATATTTATACAGAATGATGCATGAACAATTTATGACATGTTATAGAAAGTAATAACAAATAATGACATGGAATGACTACCAAGCTCTATACGTGAAGTTAGCCTTCAACATCCTCAATAAAGTTGCCATTGTGAGGGCCACGACTCAGACCTCACGGGTCAAATGATGGGCCTCAAAACAATTACTGATCTGAATATTTACTCCCCATAGATTGAGGGTTGTACGATTTAGTTCTCAACTTGTTTTTATCTAAAAAAAAACCTTGACAACAATAATTTGATCAAGAAATTCCTCATTGATAAAATGGTAACTTACATCTTTTGTAATATAAATGAATAACATTTGTTTACAATTCCTTGATTCCTAATTACATTCTAAAAGATAAAGTTACAAGATAAGCCCAGTTGATGAACCAATGATCTAAGATCGAAGGGTAAGTGACGAGATGAGAAGGTGTTAGGCACCCACCTCGAACAACCAAAGTTAAACCAAAGTTAATCTTCTAGAAAGTAATGGCCATTATCCATGTGACATAAAGAATCATCCAACATGTCATAGAAAAACATTGAATCATGTTATTATTTGAAAAAAATTATTTTAGAATATTTCAACCTAGAATGCTTGATCTAATCTATCTCGTTTCTTCATTCAAGAAAATGTTATTTAAATGGAATTTAAAGATGGAAAGAAATTATACTGGCATGCACGGAGAATTTTCTCCAAAGGTTCTTGGAATGTTCTTCGCGTTCTTCATGTGTTCTTGATGTTCTTCGTGTCCTTCGGGTTCTTGAAAAAATCTGGGTAGTACTTGTGGAAAACCTAAATCTAAAACAAATAAACAATGGAGAAAATATGAAAGAGAGATGGAGAAAGATAGGAATGATGGCTAGAATTTTATGTGGTTCGGCATAGTGCCTACATCCGCAGGATGTAGCCCAATGAGCTACATCTTTATTAATATTTTCTCTATGTGTTTACAATACTTGTGTGAGGTCCTATTTATGGGACAATTATAAATAATAATAAACACATATAAGCAATGTGAGATACAATAGAATTTATTCCTTAACATTCCCTCCCAAACTCAAGGTGTAAATTTTCATGAAACTTTGAGTTTGGTAACAAAATAAAACTCAACTTAGCTTGACTCGTATCTCTGCTCGATGGCTCGGATCTTGGATCAGAGGCTCGGTGGTTTGGATTTTGGCTTGGGGACTTCAATCTCGGCTTGGCTTGGTCAGATCATGGCTTGATGGCTCGGATCGCGGCTTAGTGGCTTAGAGGCTCGGATCTTGAAATGGTCTTGGCTCGAAATCTCAGCTCAGTGGCTCGATGGCTTCGCTCGATCTCGACTCATTAAGATAAAATCAAAAAGTATATCCCACATTTTTTTTTTCTTACTGGTCAATGCCAGTTTTCTCTTTTTTTTTTTTTTTTTTTTTGAAATATTGCAAACAAAAAAAATAAAAAGAAAATGCAAGCAAAACATAAAATAAAATGACTTTTTTTTTTTTTAATTTGAAATTTTGGATTTTTTTTTTTTTTGAATTTATTGAAAATAAAAAATAAAAATAAAAGATACTGGGTCACGGATCAAGTCAAGCGAACCGTGAGTTGAACCGCGTGTCAGAGATACGGGTAGGGCTAAAGTTGCAGGGAGTATGATACGGTGCGCGTGAAGCGCGTGGAGCTGACAATGCGGCGCGTGATCAGACGGCCGAAAATTCGATCGGCGCGTGGTAGAGCGTCCACCGTTGGATCGAGTCGATTTTTGCGGCGTTGGAACAAGTGGTGTCCGATCTACTAAATGGTGGTATTTGATTTGTGATTTTATGACCGTAAACACCAGATCTGGAACGTGGTGGTCGACTGCACAGTGAGGACTTTAATATATATATATATATTTTTTTTTAGAAAGGTGCGGAAGCAAAAATGACAAAAATGAGAATGGTTGGACTTTATTTTGGTTGGGAAGTAATGTGAGAAAATTGGCCAAAGGATCAATTAACGTGATTCTTGAATGGCTCTGATACCATGATACCATGTGGAAAACCTAAATCTAAAGCAAATAAACAATGGAGAAAATATGAAAGAGAGATTGAGAGAGATAGAAATGATGGTTAGAGTTTCACGTGGTTCGGCATAATACCTACATCCACAGGATGTAACCCAATGAGCTACATCTTTATTAATATTTTCTTTGTGTGTTTACAATACTTATGTGAGGTCCTGTTTATAGGACAACTGTAAATAATAATAAACACATATAAGCAATGTGAGATACAATAGAATTTATTCCTTAACAACACCTTCTCTTTAGGATCGCTTCTTGAGCTCCAATCCTCTATTGGATCATTTCTTGATCTTCAAAAATGAAGGGATGCACTCTTGAACTTGCTACAATGGATTAGAATGAAGAAGTCAATAGAGTCATTACTCAGGCTAAATTTTAGTTCAAAGTCTTTCCCCTCTAGCTCTTGAATTTCTAAAAAAGGCTTAAAAGGAGGAAGTCAAGTGATAACTCAATCAGGTCTTGTTTCAGAATTGAGAGCTCTTATGGTGTTTACTAAGAGATAATGTGCCTTGTAAGTGTGGAGGCCTCCTCTATTCATACTGGAGGCAGGCCAATGGGAGACTTTTCAGTCATTATGTCGTACATAAGTCGTGCGATCTTAATTACTTAGGAGATCCTTA
The DNA here is from genome assembly GCA_907173295.1 of Fagus sylvatica. Classification (NCBI taxonomy): domain Eukaryota; kingdom Viridiplantae; phylum Streptophyta; class Magnoliopsida; order Fagales; family Fagaceae; genus Fagus; species Fagus sylvatica. Next base: position 9,100,856 of record OU015767.1, on the reverse strand, counting down.
ATTTGAATCAAACCCCACTTTTTCATAGGATTTAAATTAAAATCTCCTAATCATTCAAACCAACTTCTAATTGTGATATTTCAAATCAGTCTTCCTTAAGTTCAACCAATTAAAGTCCTCTAACTCTTAATTTAAGACATTTTTAAATTAAACTTCCTTAATTCAAGTAATTTAATTATATACTTCTCATTTATTAAGGTCAATATCTATCATACAAGTGTGTGCATAATTTTTATTAATTCTAAACCAATGAGAATTTTACACCTAATTATTTATTTATTCTTTTAAGAACCAATCATTATTAAAAGTAGGAGCGTGTTTGGTTCATGAGTATCAGTATTGTGTTTTCCAAACTTGTATTTAGGTGTTTCGAAAAATTGCTTTCAAGAAAAGTATTCTAGTAGTTTTGAGAATCAAAAGTTTGTTTGGCATATGTTTTCTATTAATTTTTTTTTTAGTTCTCAATCCTTTATCTCTTAAAAAAAAAAATGTATAATAATAACAACGCAAACTCGGACAACCACCCCCAGCTTCCACAGTGAGCCACCGCCCCCTACTGCCTTAGAGATGCCCACAGCAACCGAATAGCCACCACAACCCCCTAAACAACCCATAAAACACACTAAAACAACCCTCAAAACCAAACCAAAAAAAAAAAAAAAAAAAAAAAAACCTGCCACCTATATCAATCCAAAGAAAAAAACCAAGAGCCCTAGAAAAAAACCACCACTGCGACCCTTATTATCGTTCACCACCGCCACCCAAGACCCAACAGCCAACAAATCGTGAGCCCCCTCGTCGGTCACCATCGCCACTAAAGAAAAGCACGATGAGAGAAAGAAGGATCGCCTCGTCACAATTAGAGAAAACAAAGGTTGTCTCGGGCAGGCTCCGTCATCACCTTGGGGTTCTATCCCTTGCCTCCGTTGTCCCCTCACCTAGCATCCCTCAACAACTTAGAAAGAGAGACGTGGGCTGGTTATTAGCGAGAGAGGGAATGATGAGAGTGAGACATGGTTGAAGAGAGAGAATGACCAATAAATAAATAAATTATTTACAAAACTGCCATTGAGAACAAAATTCACCATTAAAAAAAAAAAGGGGTATAAACTAAAAGTTGGATGTTAAAACAAAAATCAAATACATTTTCTAAACAACAATTAACACAGTGAGGCCCACAAAATTGTAGATTAAAATCTAGAAAACTAGATTTGAATCCTAGAACCAAACATGTTCTAGTAATCACACAAGGTTAGTTTTAATTTCAAGGGTAAATTACACTAACACCCTCGAGGTTTGACGAAACTAAACTCGTTACACTCTATTTTAAACAAATGACACCCTTTAGTGATCAACACACAATTCTGTCAGAGAGATTAGTCTGAGAAACTGGTGATAAATTGCTAGCTTGCAATAAACTCTTTCAAGGCTAGTAATGAATCTTCTCAATAGTCCATATCAACTTGCATGAATGGTTTATAATCATGACGCTTATTTGACTTAGTTTGCATGTCTAAATCTCTATTCCATGTTTATTATATTTTCACATCTAGTTATGTTTTAATGAATTATGTCATGTCTATTTGCTTGTTAGAATATGTTTCTCAGTTTACTATATGCCTATTGCTAAAATTATGATATATGATTATTGTTGGGATGTTTCCCTACAAATTGGTGATGAGCTTGGATTCAGGTGAGATTTCTCTTTTAACTCCATATGAATATTATGCTATAATTCACATGTCTTGACTGCTCCTTGATTGCTACAACTAGGTTTAATTGCTTTTATGTATGTTTAGAGATTTGTTTTATAAACTCTTTCAAGAATATAAAGTAATATAGAGGATAGCCAACCATTAGGATGGACGTTCTTGGGTGCCTAACACTTTCCCAAGACGTACCTTAACTCCAGACCAAGTAAGGACTAGTCCTTTTGTGCATAAAGTCATATTTATGGTTCTTGGACCTATAAACCAGGTGACGACTCCTTATTCCTTTGCTTTCAACCCTAAAAAGTTTCAATAGCACGAACGACTCCTTGAGGTGCCCCGACGGTATCTCACACTTGCTTTTCTTCAACTATTATCGCTGAATTTCAATGAAACTTATAAGGAGTTCGAAACCTTCAAACTCTAGAAACCTTAGAGTTTCATGAAGGGTTGACATGGTGAACTCGATGATTAAGGGGAGTCGTTTTATTACTAAATGTTATACATTCATGGATCCAATGACAAGTCCCATCATTCAAATAACCATTCGAAATCCTTGGGTTTCATGAAAGGGTAATAGAATGAACTTTAGGATCACATAAATTATCCATGCATATTTTTTTCTTTACTTTTATATGTAAGGCCCTATGATAAGTCCCTCTATTCAAACATCCATCTGAAATTTTTAGGTTTCGTGAAAGGTTAATGAAGTAGACTTTAGGACTATATCTCTAAATTGTTCATTCTTTTCTTACTTTATACAATCCGATGAAGAGTCACAATCACTCAAACATTTGAAACCTTTGGGTTTCGTGCAAGTTTGGGGAAAGGACTTTAGGATGGGAATCCATTGTGTTTCTCTTTTAATCAGATGGTGAACCACAACTCCCCAAAGGACCCAAAGTCTTGAAACCCCATTGAATGGGTTAATAGGAAAGGTTTTAGGGTTGTGATCAATCTATCTCTCCCATTTCTTTCATCATTCATCATTCTATATAATTGTTATTTCGTGCATTCACCTCCTCACATGTTCATTCATTTGCACGGTATTTACATATCCTTGCCTCATTTCTCTGTTGTTTGTTATTTGCTTATATATTTATTACGTGCATGTTAAGGGTTCTGTTACAATTTAATGGGTCAAGATGGACCTGAACCCATGATTCGCCCACTACGGGTTGCGGGTACCATTATCTGATAACTACCCATGACTTGATTTAGGAAAGTATCATGGGATAGTGGGTTGGCACATCCCTAAAAAGGAGGGATGTGCTTCTACTTAATAAATATATTCTCTATAAATATATTTAATGAGATAGAAGACTAAACATATACTATTGAACATACAGTAAACAAAATATACGTAGAAAAGCTCTCATTCTCACTAAGTGTGAGACCCTCTCTAGAAATCTCTAGGATTTAGTTTCGTGGATTATAGGGCAACTCTAGTAGCCAACCTTAACCCACGAGAACAAGGACGAACACGAGGGCTAAGGGAAGTTCGTGATTGTAGAGGAAAAATAGTGTAACAAGCCAACCAAACCGATCTGGGTCTTCCGCAACAAGAGTAAGTTTCTCAAACCCGGTTCATATTCTATTTGTGTATGATATATGAATTAACAAGTTTGATCAATAAAAATCATTGTCAAGTTAATCCAAGTAATACAAATGAAGACCGACCGAAAGATTGAGTGGTTTTGGGTGCCTAACACCTTCCCAAAATTGTACCTTAGTTCTAGACTCAAAATACAAGGCTAGTACCTTTGTGCATGGATTCAATGTTGGTTCTTAGACTTAAACCAAGTGGCAACTCCTTTTTCTTTACCCTAGTCCTTGAGGCCAATGGCGCACTCTTGAGCCCATGTGTAGGATGGGCTCACTTTGGGCAAACACGATCTCCCACTTCACGTTGGTGTCATACAATTTTGAAAGTATGAGAGTGACATAAAAATTCCCAAGTTCATAGACGCTCAAAAATGCCATTCACATCGCTTCTTTCTACAAATCCAAAAATCCAAAAAGTAAAATGGAAACGAATTCGCCAAGTTTGAAGAAAGATATAACTGACCTCACTTGGCATCTCATGGAGTTATGGAATTTAAAGTACTTTTTGTCATTGTTATCGACCACAAAGATCAAATCTTAGGTGTTTTTGAAAGCAGTGTTTTCATAATTGTCTAATCTAAATAGGGTAGGATTAGTATAAATAAACTTTCATTGTCTTGACATACAATGTGTATAACAACAATCGGAAAATAAATTGAAAAAATTATAACTTTAAATCCTCAATGTTATTGTATTAGAGTCATCAATTTAAGGGAACAACAAACAAATAAACAAAACTCCCAAATTATTCCTGAACATAACCTTGATTAACTCCAAAATTTTATAAATTAGAATCAATTGAAAAGTACAAAAAAAAAAAATTTGTAACAAAAATACGTTCCTTACCAATGGTGGCATAAAAAGAAAAATGAGATAGCATAATTAAATGGGCTGAATCATGGCCTAAGTTTTAATTGGATTCTCTTTTAAAGAATAAATAACTTAATTCTACCAATGTCGTCTAGTGGAGGTTCATGTATATATATATATATATTGACGACTCTTGGTGTCCGAGCTAACTTATGCGTACCTCAACTAATCCTAAGGGGACACATAACACCTTACTAGCCATGTGTACCATGATAGTCGTAAGGCTTTGCTTTGGATAGGTGGCCCTAAGGGAACTTGAACTAATGACCATTGGGGAGCACACCTAAGGCCGAATCAGTTGATATACCCCTCAAGATTAACAAATGTATATTGATAGGGAAGAGAGAGGGAGAGAGATGAGAGAGGAAAGTAAAAATGCAAAATTTTGAAACACTAAATCAAGGAAAACAAAAGAGTCTTAGCTCTTTAGTTTATCTTACTAAAAAAAAAAAGACTTCAATTTATCCTTTTAAACTTTGGGGTTTTTGTTTGTATATATAGAATTTTGTTTTTTAGTTTTTTAAGTTGTAGTAGGCTGACACCTCAACTTGTTCTGGAACTTTTGTGAGAATTTATTGTATCAATAGAAGAACTCTATAATAAATTGTGTGTATCTATTCCAATATTCATTCCATAATACAATGTTTTTATGAATTATATGGAAAATAATAACAAATCATTTTTTTTTCAATATAATTATGGGATAATATTATTTTATGCATAATATAGTAAGTGTGATGTATTAAATTTTTATAAGCTGTGATCTTTACTAATTTAATTGATAAAATTATTTTTTTTCTTATATAATAAAGAAATACTTATTATATACTGTTAAAAAATTATTTCTTATGTAATAAAGATGTTATAGTAAATTCAAACAAACCATCTTGTTCATCCTCTAATTTTTCTTCTCAACCAAAGAAAGGAAATTTATATTTATTTTTCATCATTTCACTTTTTCATATCCTTTGCATCAAACACATATGATGGAAAATTAAAATATTTTCTATCCTTCCAACCAAACAGAAACGTAAGCAAGAGAGATAGATTTTCAATATTTTATTTTTGTAATTTTTTTTCCCTGTATTGATTATTATTATAATTAGTATTATTATTTTTAGGCTAATACAACATTGTTTTGGGTGGGGTTAACAATGAACACATAGTGGAGTATGTAAATTACATTTAAATGATATTTGGTCATTTTTTTTTGCTCAATTACGTGTTTTTCAAAATTATTTGGCCAAACATCACTATTTCGAAAGTTTTTGGAAAATATACTTTATTTTTGGAACTTGTTACCCGTCTCTTGAAGAGACCAATTCCACACGCATCTCGTCTTTTGAAACGATGAGTTTCGTGTGCATCATACTAATTCACGTAGAACTCAAAGTATATTTTTCCAAATAATTTTGAAATAGTGTTATTTGGCCAAATAATTCTCAATAATTGTATTATTTAGTAAAAGTAGCCAATCCATACTAAGAGTATCAAAACAACACTTTTATCCATTGACGGACCCATGTGGGGACCGGTGGGGGCCATTGCCCCATCATTACAAAAAGTTACAAATGTTTTCATAAAACCCAAAAAAGTGCTAACATCTCTAACATTAATTTTGTTGTATTGTTCTACCAATAAATTATTAGTAATAATTTTGTTGTAGTTTGTGGGATCGTGAGCCATTTTTGTTATTCTTTTACTAATTAGCAAAACTAATGAATTTTTTAGTTAAAAGACTATTGGACATATAATAAAATAATCAATATAAATTTTATTTTATTTGTAGATTGGAAAGTTAATTACAATTTTGGACTTTTTTGAAAGAAAAAAAAAAAATAATATATATATTTTTTTTAAAAAAAGCCAATACTTTTGATTGCATCGTTACCAATATCTAATGTTGATATACCAATTTTTCAAGATCCTTGAATAAAATTTTGAAAAATTGAAATCGATGAAATTGGTTTATACTTTGACCCTGTTCAACTTCAAATTCTGGGTCCCTCCTGTTTATATCTTTTCTAATTGTTAAGTTCCACACAAATTGAATAGATTTTAAACTTGTGATCTTATCCTTCCCACGAAAGAAATTAATTTGTACTTAAAGTTTAGTCGCATCTTTTTAATCTCATCATACAATGAGCAACCGGTGAAAAACTTAATGTGTTTTGCTTCTAATACATACTTTATAATTACCACAAATTTTTAATAAAATTTCCATTATCCATACATATATGAAGTACATAAAGAATACTGATAAAAAAAAATGAAGCACATAAAGAAGTTTATTACTATTTTATTACAGGTATCATAGTCTATACTAATAATTAATAAAGTTTGATTAGTCTGTTTTCATATATTTAATTCATTGTTGAGTGTTGACATCACTGATGACATCAGCGTATCAATCCATCTAATATTCTGAGTATAAGGAAACCCCCACGATTAGTACATGTAATATCGAATTAGAATCCACCACGTGTTAAATATTGACCAAAATGAGAAAAGAACCCCCAACCCATTGCGAAAGGTGTCGAGTTCACAAATCACTATAATGTTCTGAACCGTAGATGGATATTTAACCCTCCGAACCATTCAGATATTTTCTTCTCTCTCTAACCTCTATAACTACAACGCCACAATTAAATGAATATAATATTACTAGAAGCGGATCCCTTCCCAGTGGTTTCGCTTCTGTAATGTTCTCTCATATTTTCTGCTGAACTTTCAATGTCACTGCATTTTCTCTCTACTAATTTTATTCATACAAAAGTTGATGCAGTTGTAGTAGCACTCGCTCATCAAGTTTTTGACGAACAAGCCGCGTCGATTAATCATCGCTTTCATCTTCTTTCTCTTCTCAGGTAAAATCATCACTTTTTTCTCGCTCTCTCTTTTTTTCTGGTTCTATATTATTACAACACTTATATACTGTTTATATTTTTTATTTTTAGGTTTTGGTTTTATAAATACTTATACTTATAGCGAGTTTTTCCTAGAAATTACTGTTCATGTATAGATTCAGATTTAAGTTTATGAAGATATTGCATGGAAATGTTTGGTTTGGATGAAGTTTTTGCTTGTAGTTTATGAGAAGCTGCATTTCTATTTCTCACAAAATTACGACTCGCTCAATATCATGTTTTCTGGAAAGTTCCGCGTTTAACACGTTTTACCATTTAATGAATCATTCAATATATATATATATATATTTTTTTTTTAATTTTTGTTTCATTTTGTCAAGAAAGATCTTGATTTGCTCCTGAAAGATCGTGATCGTCAAGAAATCTTGGATTCATGTTGTCCTTTAATATATTTATTCTTAAAATGTTACGTTGAGAGGTATTCGTTGTAATGCAACTTTTCTGGGACGTTGATATGATTAATTTTTTTTTTTTTAATTTAATTTTTGAGCAAAGTTGATATGATTAATTAGTTAAACCTGAATTATTAGTATCCAATTTTGAGACCGGATTGCTTATTATGTTGTAATAAATCTTGTGTCATTAGGGATATTTAAACAAGAAACTTATACTTAACAATGAGAGCTAATCTTTGGTGTTATGGCAATGAGTGTTAATACTTGTGTGCATCATGGCCAAGAATAAGTTTAAAAAAGGAATTTCACTTTTTTTTTTTTCTTGGGAATTTGAGTGTTTTTGAAATTCATATTGTATTAGTTTTACTTTGTTCTTTTGCATATTTACTAAAGCCTAGGTTAAATAGTTATTTCTTTTTATAGATTTAAATTGCAAGGGATATTTGTTTTTTCTTGAGGCATAGAAACAAATTTGAATCCATATTTATTCGACCACTTGATTAGTTGTTTCCCTCCATTACCTACTTTGATTAGGATGTTATTATTTCAAAGGGTGGAATATAGTTTTGCTTTTAAACCCACTTTGCCAATTCTTATTATTTGTTTTTATAGGGAAACTTAAGTGACTACTTGAGTGATTAGTTTCTCAAATGCATGAGTAAAGATTCAAAATTGAGAGATGGGGATTTGAAAGTGATGGCACATGTAAGAGCTTGAACAGTCGGCTGAGATTGGAGGTTCAATCATATTTTGTAAGGACATAATTTGGTTGATAAGTTTGATTCTAGGGTTTTAGAGATAATTTTAGGAAACAGATATTGTCATGCAATCTCTATTATCAGATTTTCATACCTTATGAACTGGCCCAATTGGATCTTTCAGCAATTCAGATGACTAAGGTGTTAATCCTTTGTATCGTCTTCTTTTTATGTATTGGTGCTCAAGGTGCATAGCATGCTGATTGTTAAAAGTACTGAATGGAGATAAGTTGATATGGCTGTTAGGTCTATGCTATAAGTATAGCTGTCTAAGGGTAATGGAATCTTGCGATGCGTGCTGCTCTTTTTTGCATGGCTTCAGCTTGAAGGTGAATTTGATTAGAAATGAGTTGTTTACTGTAGAGGGTTCAAGATGTTGAAGAGTTTTCAAGATAGGCTTGTGTGATGGGTTCTTTCACCATGTCTTATTTAGGCATGGATTTTGACAGGTTGGACACTGGGATATGTTTTCTGATTTTATTGCTTTCTATGTTAGGCAAGGGAACTTGTTTTCCTGGGAGCCTATGTGTTCTGAGTTAGGCATGAGAATTTTTAAGTTTAAGATAGTCAAAAAAACTAATTAGGAGAGTAATGGGTGAGTTAAAGAGGAGAAAGATGTGGAATCCATATTTACGCTAGGAAAAAGAGGTTTACTTTTATAAACCCTGATATTATATTTGAAAACATATCTTCCTGTGTCAAAAGTGAACAACGCAGGCCCGGATTGTCCTCCATTTTTCCACTTATATTATGTATGATAAGCTTGCAATGATGTCTTTATATTCTGTACTTAGGAAAGAGGGTAGAGTGATTACAATGGATCTATTGGAGATGTTTGTGGATATTTACATTTGTACAGAAGGAATCAAATCAAAGAAAACGTTTTTTCCCTAGGGAGTTTCCCTATACAGTCCGTGAAGGAATCAGAACCTTTGAACTGGTTTTATTTGGAATCATGTTGGTGATGTCATTGGGTTGGCTATTAATCATATCTCAACTCATTCTCATGATGCTAAACTGTTGCAATCACTTGATTAACCTTGTGAAAGTTCTGAGTTGGTCTGAGGTGATTGAATCTTGTTTGTCATGCATATGTTATTTGGAAATTGAATAAATGTCTACTACATAATGCTTACATGCCAAATATGTAATTAGCTGATCATTTTATTTTATTTATTATATATTTATTTTTTTAATTTAAATAATAAAGTTGTAACAGACTTTAACATTTCTTACCAATTATGACATCTTGGGCTCAAAGAAGATTTTGCTTGAGTTTGTAGTGGAGTGTGGAAAAGTGAATTCCCTGAAACAAGATAAAGGAAGTAGAAGTTGTTGAATGAGCATGAGAAATAAAGCTTGAGACAATTCTATATTAAATTTCTGTTACCTAGATATATGTCAACCAATAATTTTTGTACTTTTTTCTTTTCTGATGAAATTCTTTTTGATTTGTTATGGTTGAAGAAGTTTATAGATATAGTGATTTAGAATTGTATTTTGTTACTGCAATGTGGAATTCGGTTTTAGAAAGGATGGAGAAGAGGTTGGCTGAATGGAAGCATATTTATTTATCTATAGGTGGAAGGCTAACAATACTTAGAGAGTACTTTGTCATTCCTACTCATGCAGCGAATAGGTTGGAGAAGCTCTAGTGGGATTTTTTTACGAGGTGGGATGAATGAAGAACTATCTCCCTTCTTATAGCTGGTAAGTCTTGGTCAAGTGATACTTTTCACTATAAATTGTATAGCCATTCAATCTATTTTTGTCTCTCTTTACCATTCATACTCATATGGCTAATAGGTTGGAGAAGCTCTGGCAGGATCTTTTATGAGGTGGGATGAATGGATAACTATCCTGTTTCTTTTAGCTGCTAAGTCTTGGTCAAGTGAAATTTTACTATAAATTATATAAAATTAAAATAATCTTTCAAAATTACAAAGTAGAAGAAGCTATCTACTATCTGCTAGAGCCATGATTTCCCACACTGCTGCTCTTTCCTCTCTAATAGAATATTAAACGTACAATCCAATGAGTTCCTGCTCAAATGGAATCTCCTTCCCTTATAAGAGTAAGGTGGGGGGTGAAGTCGTGGGGTTCAAGATCTATCTGAGTACATTTTTAATTAAAAAAAATTAATATTAAATGTACAAAAGAAGCAACTGATCCAAGGATGACTTTTGGAAAAGAATTAAAACAGATATAATGCATGAGTTTGTCGTATTTTGGGTTTTAAAATGAGATATAAAATTTTAACAAAAAATATCGTTATAACAAAATGTTTATAGTTAAGCATTTTCTTATTGTATTTTGTTTCAACATTTTATTTAGGCTGTATTATACATTACAACCTCTAAATTTTGCATGTTTTCAATTCAGTCCTTTAAGGTTTTTTTTTTTTTTTTTTTTTTTCATTTCAGTCCTCTCAACTTGCATTTATGTTCAATGTAGTCCTTCTATCTAGCTTTCTGTTAAGTTGTAATTTTTTTTTTTTTTAACGCAAATATTAAAAAGAAATCTTAAAAATACTTCCAACTATTATTTAATTGTAAAATTTTTCATTTAAAAAAAAAAAAAAAAATTCTCTATAAAAACCAAACACACCCCGGTGCTCCCATTCACTCTCATTCCCGATGTAATCTGGGTGATTTGGGCATGACGTGGATTGGGGCTTGGTAACATGGTTTGATCAAAGATTTTTTTTTTTTTTTTTTTTTTTTGATAAGTAAGAAAATTTTATTAAAAGAACAAACCTAGTATACTAGGTGTATACAAGGAAACAACAGAGAACTTAGAAACAACAATGATCTATCAAATCCATAATGGAATTGATAGAGAACAGACCCAAAGAAAAAACCCACTCGTACAAAGTTTGGAAAAACAGCATTTTAAGGTCTACTATAGATCTTTCACAATCCTCAAAATGGCGAGCATTCCTCTCCCTCCAAAGGCACCACATGACACAATGCGGGACCATCCGCCAAACGACCATATTCCGAGTATCTCCAAAACTGACCTGCCAACCAGCCCAAAGATGCAGCACATGACAAGGCATCACCCAAGACACCCCAAACAAACCAAACACCATAGACCACAGCTCCCTAACCAAAGAACAATGTAGCAAAAGATGATTAACACTTTAACCACTTTGTTTACACAAACAGCACCAGTCTATAATGATAAGATTGCGTTTCCGTAAGTTATCAATAGTCAAAAGATTCCCTAAGGCAGCTGTCCAAGAGAAGAAAGCTATCCGCGGCGGAACTTTCACCTTCCAAATACTCTTCCATGGAAAAGAAGCAGAATGAGAAGGACACAAGCAACTATAAAAATTCTTGACCGTGAAACCCTTAGTAGCTCTATTTCTCCAGCCCAACCGATCCTCTTCAACCCCCTCCATATGACAGGAATAGAGTAAATCCATAAAACTAGTCAAAGACTCTAACTCCCAATCTTTCACATTCCTAACGAAGTGGAAATCCCAATGGAGGCGGTCATTAGGGAAAGACATCAAATCAGCCACGGAAGCTTCTTTATCCTGAGAGATAGTAAACAATTCCGGAAAAGCAGCATTTAAAGCCCTATCCCCACACCACCAATCCTGCCAAAATTTCACCCTCTGACCATCACCCATCAGGAAGGAACAATGGGAATGAAAAGTGTCCCAACCTTTTCTAATAAACTTCTAAACACTCAACCCATATGATCCCGTGCCAGACTTCGAACACCACCCACCCCATAAACTCCCATACTTAGCATCAACCACCAATCTCCACAAAGCCTCCCTCTCCAAACCATACCGCCATAACCATTTACCTAAGAGAGCTTTGTTAAAGCTCCTTAGATTTCGAATAGCTAAGCCACCAGCCCGGAGAGGAGTACAAATCTGCGACCAATTTACCAAATGAAACTTAGGCGTCTCGTCCATCCCACACCAAAGAAAATCTCTTTGGAGCTTCTCTAACCGATTAGCCACCCTAACTGGAATAGGAAACAGAGAAAGGAAGTAAGTAGGGATGCTTGAGAGAGTACTTTTGATGAGAGTAACCTTACCACCCTTAGACAAATAAAGCCTTTTCCAACTAGCTAATCTCTTCTCCACCCTTTCCAATACCGGATTCCAAATAGCTGTCTCCTTAAAAGTAGCATCCAACGGAAGACCCAAGTATTGCATTGGTAGAACGGATTTTTTACACCCCAAGAGTTGCACTAGCTCTTCGAGGTGTGGAACATCCCCAACAGGAACAATCTCAGATTTGCTTAAATTGATCTTCAGACCTGAAACCGCCTCAAACCAAGTAAATACATACCTTAAGTTTGAAATCTGCTTAGAATCAGCACCACAAAAAATCAAAATGTCATCTGCAAAGAGCAAATGAGAGGCCATCAAAGAATTAGCTGCCAAAGTGCCAACTGAGAAGCCTAAGAACAATCCTTCTCGAACTGCCCGATCTAACAAGTGGCTCAAAGCTTCCATTACAATGACAAATAGGAGCGGAGATAGGGGATCTCCTTGTCTTAGTCCTCTAGAACTCGGAAAAAACCCACTCGAGCACCCATTAACCAGAATGGAGAAGCGAGCAGTGGATATACAGAAATGAATCCAGTTCCTCCATCTCACAGAAAACCCACATCTTTGAAGTAAATAACTGAGAATCCCCCAGTTCACATGATCATACGCTTTCTCCACATTTAACTTACAAAGCATCCCTGGATCACTAGAATTCAAACGAGAATCCAAACATTCACTCGCAATAAGCACGGAATCAAGAATCTGGCGACCTTGGACAAATGCATTTTGGGAAGCAGAAATGATCTTAGGAAGAACCACCTTCAACCAATTGGCTAATAATTTAGCCAAGATTTTATAAGTATTGCCTACCAGGCTAATAGGCCTAAAATCCTTAACCTCCAAAGCATCCGTTTTTTTGGGAATAAGGGACACGAATGTAGCGTTCAAACTTTTCTCAAAGAAACTCAATCCATGGAAATAGTTTAGAATTGCCATAACATCTGGATTCAAGATATCCCAACAACATTGAAAAAACCCCATAGAGAATCCATCCGGACCCGGGGCTTTATCCCCATTAAAACCAGCCACCACACCAGCCGCTTCCTCCTCATCAAAAGGGCGTTCTAGCCATAAAGCATTCTCTGCCGAAATCATAGAAAAATCTAACCCATCAAGCAGAGGCCGATCACCTTCCTCCTCCTCGAACAAGTGATAAATGATAGTCTCGATAACGGGGTCTCACCACCTTCAAACATCCTAGATTTTCGTTCTCTCTAGTATTCCACTTGAGACATAAATTAATACCAATCTACACTACTGAATTTTGACGTGTCTTAACCACTTCCCCAACTTGCCAAAAGTTCCTTCATCGAACTTGGCATAACCCACGCAACTCCTCATAGGGCAAAAACCAATTATTAAAGCTCTCTAATTATCTCACAATGAAGAAAAAGATGATTAAGTGTCTCACTGACGCCTTGCATATATATCACCAATCAACAATGATGATGTTATTCCTTTGAATATTACCATGAACCGCTGTCCAAACAAAGAAAGCCACTTTTTTGGGATTTTGTCTTCCATATAGCTTTCCAAGGAAAATCTAATCTAGATTCCCCTTGAAGAGCCCGATAGTAAGATGTCACATCGAACTTCCTGTTCTTAGATACAAACCGACCCATCCTATCCACGCCTCTCCCAGCGATAGTGATATGGTACTTGTAGAGAATCTCAAAAAAGAAAATTTTAACATATTCCAATTTCAAATCATAAAAGACCACGATAAATATCTAGACACCAATGAATCACCTCGTTAATTCTATGAGTGTAGTAATAATTAGTAGCACCTTTATAGACCACTATAGTGAATAAGTTAGGAATAAATACTTAAAAGGTACATTGCTTCTGGTATGAGCATAAACTTCTTAGCCTTTCATTGGTGAATGTCCTTGGATTACTTGGTAATTGGTTCTGGTGGGTGAGGTTAGTTGTCCTAGGTTTTGCGGCCTAGAGACAAGTCCAAAGGATTTTTCTTTAGAAAGGTTCCCTACATTATAAAATAAAAAAGGTACATCATCGTACCAAATATCTTGCTAAAGTAGAATCTGACTCATGTCCCTAACAATGTATGCTTTGAAAATCTTTCCCAACCACGCTTAACATGATTCCACACACTTGCTCATGACTATGAAGCATGAACACGCCAAAACCCCCTGGCATTTTTGTGTTGGGCAAGGACATGTAGGGGGACATGGTTGCCTGATTGTCCATGGTGTCGGGCGGGGAAAAAAATAATTTAGACACAACAAAGACACAATCGTTACATGGGCACTCAAATCACTCTCTCTCTCTCACTTGATCTGCACTATGGCCACTCAGATTGATCATTACCCTGTTAGATCGGCACCACTCGAAACTCATTGGCGTCGCTCGAAGCTCATCAATGCTCCTCCATGCTCATTTGCTCTTCTCCACTTCTCAACGAGCACACCCTAATGGCAAACCCGAGTAAGTCATTGGAAGAGCTCCTACCTTACAACCCATAAAATGAACCAAGTTATCCACATTTTCAATAGCTCCAATGGGGACAATCTCACTCTTCAGTGATCTTCCTACAAAGAATAAGCTTATTGTCCACAAACAAGGGATAAGAGATAAGCAACTCACCATTAGTTGTGGTTCCTACATGAGATCCAGACACTTTCTCCCCCAACAACTATGTTTATCACGTGGTTTATCATGTGACTAAAAGCCTCCATTACCAAAACAAACAAAAGCGAAGATAGGGGATACGCTTGATGTAACCCATTGGAGTTGCTGAAAATGCTAAAAAGGGACACCCATTCACCAAGATAGTAATTCTCATCATGGAAATGCAAAATGCAATCCAATTTCTACATTTGGCCTGAAACTCCCTTCATTAGTTTGGTTATTATTATGGTTGTGTGAAACAATTTACTAGAATTGGAAAATAAGCCCAAGAGCTTTTTAAATTAAAAATGGATTGAGTATGTATTGTGCAATAAAAGAATTGAGAAATGGAAGGCAGGTTGTGGGTGAGGAAATTGAGTAGTTTTAATCAAACCTGTATGTGTAAATGGTTATGGTGCTTTGGTGAGGAGAAAGATCGTTTTTGAAAACATGTTACTGGTGAAAAATATGGAGAGGTATGGAATAGATAGACTCCTAAGGAGGTATAGGGCCTTTTGGGTGTAGTCTTTGGAGAAGTACTGGGATGGGTTAGATTCTCTTGTTTTATTTATTCTGGTGTAGAAGGACAGAGGATCTAATTTTGGCAGGATGCATGGAGTAGAGAATTAGCTTTAAATGAAGTGTTACTTGATTTGTTTTTAATTTTTAAAAATAATTCTTTTGTGGTCTCTTAGTTGGATTTCATGGGGTTGGAATTTCAAGTTTACTTGAGTTTTTATTATTTTATTATTTTTTATATTTATTTATTTTTAATGATTGGGAGTTTGAACTTGTTGATTCACTTATGGACATGTTATATCCTAATTCCCCTGTGATTAGTGAAGCTGATTGTATGAGATGGAAGTTAAACTTTAATGGAAAATTCAATATTTGTTCTTAATGTGAAGCTTTAAAAGGTTCTTTTAAGGATCAAATTCCTTAGAAGAGTATTAGGTGTAGTAAAGTTCCAAAAAGAGTTGCCTTTTTCATTCAAACAGTTGCTTTTTTTTTTTTTTTTTAATAATTTTATATTCTCCATAGTATTATGGTTATATTTACAAATAACCTTTAGGAAAAATAGCACTTGGGCCCGCATAATTTTTGAATGTTTATATTCTTGTTATTATTGTAAGGATATTTATAGAAAATACCCAAACAAATTAAGTAGGTTGTAAATTTAGAATAAATGTCTCTGTGTAAAATGTAATAATACCTCTCCAACTTTCATTCCTTTTTTATTACGCCATTTAGTTTTCAATTGTTTTGACCACGTCTCTATGATTTAAGATTGATTTAATTACAATCTTAGTTCAATATGCTTTCAGCAAATTGTCAATGGGAGTATTTTATATAATGTTCACATGGTTTATAAATCAATCTTTGAGTACATGACATGAGATTTGAGAAAAAAATAATTCACTTATATAATTGTATTTTACATCTAAAAAAATTCAGAACAATTTTTAAATTTTTTTTAAAAATGATTCTTCATATAAAAGATAATGATGTAATTTTTATTATTTAAAAAAATTGCATTGCATTCTTATTGGTTTATAAGTCAAGTAAATTCCAATTATAATGTTCCAACAGCAATGGATGAAAGTGGTGCGATTAAACTAATCCTAAATCACATGGTTCTAATTAAAAGAATGGTAAAACACATGAGGTGTCATACAAACATAATCAAAGTTGGAGAGATATGCTACATTTTACCTTTTTTTTTTTTTTTTTTTTTTTTTTTTTTTTTTTTTTTTTTTAAAAAGGAAAAGATTCCAGACCTTTTTTTATTATCATGGAATTTGCTTTATGGGCTATCATGAAAATATAATATTAGTTTGTATTATTCCTCATAACAAATTTCTTTCTTCTTTTTAGAGGATACCTACAACTTCCTAGGTGGAGTGGCTTCGTTGATGGAGAAATGCTAATGCAGGCAGTGACCTATTCATTTTTTTAATGAGGGCTTTTCACCATTGTCAGGTAAGCAACATATATAGGGGTGTGTGTGTGTGAGCAGTGAATTTTCATATTGAAGAATTGTAAATGATTTTAAACTAAACTAGTTCAATTTTTCATTTTGGGTATTTTATCATTGATGTGACCCCCTAAATTTTGCTATTGATTATCTAATGTGACCCTAAATGTTGATGAGTTGTCAGTTGCTGCTTTACATGGTTGGTTATTGTTACTGGAAGTTCCTGTGCTCTTCTGTTTTTCCATTTGTTTAAGTTTGAATATATGCTTTAATAATTTGACATTACAGTTGAACTTGGGAACTTTCCAGTGGAGTTATCATATCATATTGATAAAAAATGTTCCTATTGGGATAGCTTTAGTTTAATATTTACTTTTAGAGTGTTGAAATTGACAACTATCTTCATGCAAATATAGAAGTTGTGCTCTGCCTGCTACTGGCGATCTTATTGAATTGGTTGAATGATAGGATTAATATCAGTTTGTCATGTGTGCTTTATATGCGTTGTTGAACCACTTCCTGACAGTGTATGCTTTTGAGATTGATGGTTCACCAAATATTTATACATTGAAGCAAATGCATAAATTCTTGAAGCTTTTGCCTTCTCTCTCTGGTGTCAAAATGGTGCTCTGCTCCTAAACAAAAAATTGGCTCACCTTTAATTTTTCATTGGTGAGTAAAAATACATTTACTATAACCAAAGGAAACAAGTATACAACCGTTCAAGCCCACCCGTGAAGAACTCCACGAAACCCAACTAGACAAGTAAGAAAACACAAATGAACAAAACTACTTGGGGGAAAAAGAAGAATAAAAAAAGGTCCCAAACAGGAACGCTTCACTGAACTACCATTCCCCAGTTACCCCAGACTTCATACACTCCAACAGCAACTTGATCCCCTTCACATTCAAAGTCTCTGTCTGATCTATTATCACATTGACCTGAATAAATGGTATACAAAGCTCTGTATCTTGACTCTTGGAAAACCATGCGTGCAAACACTACCTTCCATATTCAGTCAATGTGGAGTTTTCTTCTAAGTAAGGAGGAAGTGCAAGCAACTGCATTATTGCTTAGGAGCTACCGAGTTGGAGATCCCATAAGGACTCGTGACCCATTCACATGACACCTTTATAAGAGGAAAACCAAACAACTGGATTCTTGGTGTTAGGATGCCATTACCATACAGCTTTATCCATAGCAGCGGTATTAGGTTCAAATTTGGACACATATCTTCTCTCAATTCCTGAGAATCTTTGTGTACTTGAGAAACTTCTATCTGCTATCATCAATTATATCACCCATCCATAAACAATACAATTTTCCTGAATATCCTTCCTCTGAAGTTCAAGCACAAGGCCTATAGGATGCCAGTTGCCATATTCAGTACTACCAATATAACCTTTTATCTTGTCATTCACTTTAACAGAATAAATAGGTGAGGTGATGCAAGACGTACTCCAGATGGTCATTATAGCTGGCATTTCTAAAGTATTCCAAGTTTCTGGAAGACAATTCCAATCGACTAAGTTAGTCTTCACTAAATCCACTTTTGTAGCACGCTTTGCAATTACATCAACTTTGTGGGTGCATTGAGTAATGGCATAACGGGCATCACTTGATATTTTGACTATGATTTTCGCAAAACTTAAATGACTGGTTGCAATAGTAGATAGCTCTGCAATTTGTCATTGTACTGGGGGCACATTACTTTAGATATAAAGTAATTTTGTTACTTCATTTAAGAGCTTCCCTTCCTCGAACTTTCCCTTAAAATCTTATACCTGGCTTCTTTAAAGAGTTGATTGTAAAATCTTCAGCCCTTGGCACTTCAGATGCCCTTTAAGACAACAATGAAACAATGAGTTTTGTCTCAACAAGTGCCAAATGCATCATAATCAAAGCACTTTCCATCTGATTTGTCATTGGCTCAAACCAAGTAGAATGTCTTGGTTATATTGTACTAGCCACTGTGTCCAATTAACATATTCCTAGCCGTAGACAGAGAGAGAACTGCCAAATAACACATTACACTCAATGATGTCTTCTTATTGACATCCTGTAGAGTGTATGTGTGATGATTGCATTAGACAGATGCAATGTGCATTATGTGTGGATGCATTCTTTAAGTTGACTTACGATGATGAAGATTGCTTCTCAACCTATGCTGATGGTTTTCTTTTTTTGCATTTTAAATTTTTTAGGTTCTCAGCATGTGTTCATCTTTTTAAATTCTTAAAAAAAATTCCAGTTTCTTACCCTTTTAATTTTGATATGTCGACACCTCTGTGCTTGCATGCTCTTAATTTGAAAGTATAATCTTTTTCTTGTCATCTTATTTTTATTGGCAGACAAAGTTTAATCAGTGACTTTTTCAATGGACCTTAACAGTGAAAGAGGAATGGTAAAAGAATCTAAAAAAGATGTGAAAGACATGAACTCTGGCCTTTGTTCAACACACATGCCAAGGGATCTCCTTTCCAGCAGACATACAAGCCGTGTGGGTACTGTGAAAGAATCTTTTTAGGGCCCCAAGGCAAGAGATGCCGGCCTTCATTTGCTTCACATGTGAAGGGACTTCCTAAGCTGCTTTGCCCAAAGCACAAAAATACATTGGTCTTTGCTAGACCTGGCCATAGGAAATTGGGTATGACAGTCATGGGGAAGCTTGCACTTCTTGGGTAGTGAGTTCCAGAGTTATTTTACCTCATTAATGTTTACATCTTATTTATAATATTGGGGCACTGATAAGTAAGTGTACAGTTAGGTTGCAGAATATGCAGTGGCAGATTTCATGAGATTACTTGGATGGTTATCAATGCTATAAAATTAGATGCAATGCACCTGATAGTGTTTCTTCCATCAATACAGGTTGGTTTTTCTCCTCTTTTTATCTCTTTCTCTTCTCCTTATCTCTCGCTCTGCCCCCGCCCCCCCCCCCCCCAAAAAAAAAAAAAAAAAAGAAAAAAGAAAAAAGTTCCAGTAGTGTTATCCTTTGCACAGTGTCTGTGTGTCTGTTGCACAAGTTATGATGAGTACATGCTGTCTTATCCATGTGGCATTGTTTCATAAGTTATGATGAATAAATGCTGTTGTCTTATCCATTTTGACTATCGACTTAGCTTATTTTTGTATGTCAATATAATGTTTTGAGAGGGCACACTTAAATGTGAAATTAATTGATAAAGAAATTTGGCTAAAATACACTTTCTTCCCTGAAATTTGGTTGAAGTTTGATTTTTGTCCCGCCAACTTTAAAAAGTTGTAAATTCTTACCTAAAAAGTTGAAAACAATTTCATCATTTTTTCCATCTGTCGTTAAATTTATTCAAGTTCACCTCAGCTTTTAAATGTGTGTGTGACCTAAGCATTTCCTTTGATGACAAATGGACAGAATGATGAAACTGATACCTTTTAAAATTTTCTAGGATGAAATTTTGTAACTTTTGGGGATGAAAATTGAACTTGGACCAAGTTTCAGGGACAAAATGAATTTTTCAGCACAGTTTTATACTTTACTGGTATACTACCGATAGCTTGTAAATGCTTATAACTTTCTTGCTGCATTAGGCACATGCCTACTAAGAAAAACTGACAACTGGTACGACACAGACACGGCAATACGGCATTTCTTGAAAAACTAGAACACGATATGGTGGGGATACAACCATTAATTAATTGATCAATATATATCTTTAGGTATATTTTATTCATTTATAGGCTTTTATGTTTATTTTAAGTTGTCAACATAATTAACAACTATCAAAATCTTTAAAAACACATTTATAATCAAATGAAACTTTTTTAAATAAACAAATATATATTCCCTTCCAATACAATGAGGACATGCATGCAAGATTGTCCCCGGTGTGTCAGATTTCGACATGCCAGGGGTTTTGAAGTGTTTGTGCTTCTTAGCATGCCTGTGTCTGAATGGGTGGCTATCCCTACATGCTTCTGTATACTTGGGCATCTTTTTAACTGCATTGATGCATGTACAGTTATGTAAATCAAGCATGACAAATTCAGAAACCAAAATTTTTTCACATTTTTCAGTTGTTATTTTCTAGAGAGTGTGGTCCATAAATTTCAATCATGTGTTTGTTTTATTTTTCCTTACATTCTACTTTATTTTTTCCCGAACTTTTCAATAAAGGGTACTAGAAATGTCAGACTAATATGAGTTTCTTGTTTGAGATGCTAACTAATCATGATAAAATAGATACAGGTACTACAATTATCAACAATATTCCATTTGATTGATCACACAATTTGTTAGACCACTAGAACAAAACCACATGGCACATATCGTGCTTAACCTTTATTGTGTAAATTTACATATATAGCTGGTTTGGATTATAATTTGTGGCAAATTTTGTAGATTGTTTCATACCAAATTTGATGGTCCTGCTTAATGTAGTGTATCTAATAGCTGAAGTATAAAATCTCACTGTTTGAAGCTTGATTTTAGCGACTGTGGGGCATGTTGTTGATGGGATAACGACAAATAGCCATCCACAGTTGTCAAACGGATTTGCTAATGCAGTTGTAATCTGTTGCAATTTTGAGGAGACATGATAGGATTAATATAAGAAATAATTTCTTTAAAACTTTAAATTATATATGGCATGTCAAGAAATTGAGGAGATACCCCAGTTTCATTGCTTTTGCTGGTGCTTCATTGTTTTGAGGTTGTGGCTGGCTTAGCTGGAGATGGATGGGTGCATGCAGATCGTATTCATTGCTGATAGTGTATGGAGCAATAGAACAGCTTGCTTCATTCTCATTCCTTGCTCGATAAACCTAAGATGCAAAACTTCTTTTAAACTGGGCTAGAACAATAATCTTCACATTCATTATTTTCAAGATGACTACGATATGCCCATAGCTAGCTTAATGGTATTCAATTTGGTTCCTTCTTTCCTCCACTGAAACTTTTGTATGTTCTGAAATATTGAAAATAAAAATAAAAATTGAAGATGTATATTTACGGTCATCTAGATGAATACCTTCTTTTTCAGTTCCACATTTTCTTTACGAATGTGATCTATCTTCGTGTAGAGTTCTATATTTTCTTGATGAATGACATTTCCCTTCAATTAAATGAAAGAGGGTTAGCTGATATAAGTGGAATTAGCCCCAAAACATAATTAGGAGAAATTGAGCCATTTTTTCCTTGAAAACCTTCTGGTTTAGTTCTTTAATTTCATCGGTTAATGTCTGTTCCTGCAAAAAAAGAATAGATGTGTAAAGATTTGTGCATGCGCTATTTATATGTGGACATAGGATTTGCTGGATTAAATTTTAAATAAAGCTAATGTTCTCATACCTTCTTCATTCGGACACCCTTCAAACTCATTTCCAGTTGGTTTTCCAGACTTTGTAGATCTTTGACACTCAAACCAGAAAGTTCCTCACCCATCAATTGCCTGCATGTTTTAGAGGGTATAACATGAAGGTATTTTATGTTTCCTTAATTTGATATATCATACTATATATTTTTTGCTAATGGTATGATACTATATTGTTCTGGAGAGACCATATTTTCTTCCATCATTGCATCATCTTGTTCTGTCAAGGGCATTGTTAGTCTTCCATCATTGCATCATCTTGTTCTGTCAAGGGCATTGTTAGATGTGTTTTAGAAGCCATGGGCTTCAACATATAGCTAATGTCTGTAAAATGTAGTTTAAGTGGTTTACTTATGAATATATGAGAACGTTAAATTCTTTATCAGTCAGATTTTATTTTATTTATTTTTATTTTTTTTTATCCCTGTCAGAGGATTGAAAATCTTGTTGGTTTCTGTTCAATTGATTGTGCCTTTCAAGTGGTGTGATGAAAAGTATTTGGCAGTAATGTTACAGGCAGCAAGGTCTTGTGAGGAACACAAAAGGACATCAAGGTATATTCATTTGTATGAGCTGAACAACATATCATCAGCCCATAACTCATTCTTAGTCTTGCTAGCAACAGAAGCAATCCTTCAGGTCCTGCTTTATTAGGGTGGGGGTTTCTAGTATATGTTGAGTTTTGTTATGATTCCTCAACCTGACAGTCATGTGCAAATGGGCTATGGTCAACACAGCCTGAGCTCAGATCAATGTCGTTATACCATCATGTGTACAACAATACATTCTTTCCAATTAAAAATATGTTCAACGAAGAAAAGTAGAGATGATCATGTAGTTTGAAATATGTGTGCCTTCAAAGAGTATTCTAGTCATCCTTGCGACACCTGTGTTAATATTTTGGAATATAAATGTGTTGACTAACTCAGCCCAACCTGAGCCAAATCCATGGTTTGTGGCCCAACCCTGGCCAACCCCTTCTTAACTCAACCTTAGAGAGAGTACAGGAGAGAAGTGAATTATCCTAGAAGCTTTTAAAACAACGCGGAGCCAAAAATATGACCTGGCACAGGAGGGGCCGAGCATTCTGAGTCACAAGGAGAAGCAAATGAAGGGAGGCATTACTAGGTAACTACTAAAGGCAAAGCTAATTTAAGCATGAGGTGAGTTTAGGATGAATTTTTGGTGAGGTTAGGCTTGGAGTTTAGAGTCTAATTCCTCTGTTGAGCATGAGTTTACATCTGCTTGTCCAATCCCATGTGTTTTTAATATGCTTGGTAAATATTTTCTCTTAAGCACTTCTTTGACAAACAATTTTTTCCTTTATAAAAAATTCCTTCATTATCAAGTATAGCAGTAGTAGTAGTCCCTCTATTGTTGCCTTTTTTGGCCATTGGTTTATCTTTTTTATTTTACAAAGCCTTAATCAATTTTAATTTTAACCCCAATCCCATGCATTGCATCTGCATGTGCCAAATGCTAGTTGCTAGGTATGGTTTAGTATAAGCATCAATTGATTGTACCTGTGGCTTTCTTGCAAGTACTGCAGTTGTTGTCTCAAGGTTGCTGCCTCCCTTTGCCAAAACTAGAAAGTAGAAAACCAGTATTAGTCTATGGAATGTAATCCATGTTATGTGGGACTGCCTCCCTTTGCCAAAACTAGAAAGTAGAAAACCAGTATTAGTCTATGGAATGTAATCCATGTTATGTGGGACTGCATGATTAAATCATTAAAAAACTTTGAATAGTATATAACTATATCAGTGTACTATAGAATATAAAAATTTAAATTCCAAAAGTATATTGATTAAGTATATGCTGATCTGTTACTTCTGAATTAGTAACGATGAATTACTGTAAACAGAGTGAAAAGCATAAGACAAGGTAAGAACCTGCACTGGGTGCTGCATTGCAAATTAATTAGTTTGCCCTTTTTAGGCCTACACGTTTGCATTATTTATTTATTTTTTATTTTTTTAAATTCTTGGCCTTTCTATAAATGATCTTCATTATGGAGAAATTCTAGACATGATTTTTAGAAAGTAATGCTGTTGATGCTGACAAAATAATATAGAATTGGAATTAAGAACTAATGTCGGAGGTATTAGTGTTACCCAAATTAAGGCTAACAATTAGGTTTGATCATACTTTTGGGGTTGTTATATTGAAAATTAAAAGAAAATTTGTCTATAATATATGCTGGGTAAACTATAATAGTTATTGTTTTTATTAAAGGATATCATCATATCAATGATGTAATAGTAAATATACTAAAATGTTGGTAGCCTTTTTTTCAATGTAAAACATCATTGACTCTGAGAACATAGTATTTTTGAGATGCCCAAGCAGAATATGAATATACATTTACTTATTGATGGTTATATAGAGAAAATGGTATCCTTTGAGAAAGATACCATTGGTGAGGTGTTCCTATTCTAGATTCTTCTAGAATATACTATTGGTGAGGTGTCCTCATCAACTGTCACTATCAGAGTCTTCTGTCTTCTGTCTTCTGTCATTTTCATTTTATTTTTACTATTATTTCTTTTTGTAAATGCTTCTCCTATATATATGAAATGGTTTGGGTGAGGGCTAAATGTATAAAAAACAGCAGCTTCCTTTCATATTTTCTTATTTACATCATCTTACTTTCATTAACATGGTATCAGAATAAAGGAGTAGAATTGGTCTCTTGCCTCTGGTTCTTCTCATTTCATACCTCTATTTTCTTCTATTCATTTTCCCATTTGCCTTTATTTTTGGACTACTTTGTTTAGTTGATTTTTGGGTGAGTGTTTGTTTTAAATGAAGTTGGAAGGTGTATGAAGATGCTAGAAATCACTGTTGTATTCATCACCATCGTTGCCATTGAAGTTTGGTAGTCAAACAACAATGTCCTTGGTTGCTGTGTTTTTTGTTTCATGATGTTTAGGTTGGTGTTCATAGTTGATCGGTATTGACTGTGAGGATGTTTGGTAGATTTTTTGAGGTTTATGGTGGTTTCGGGTCTATTTTTACATTTTTGTCATTGTCTTCAACACCATCGTTGCCATCGAAGTTTGGTAGTGAAACAACAGATCCATGTCCTTGGTTGCTGTGTTTGTTGTTTCATGATGTTTAGGATGGGGTTCATAGTTGATCGGTGTTGTTTGTGAGGATTTTTGGTAGATCTGTTGAGGTTTATGGTGGTTCCTGGTCTATTTTTACATTTTCGGCACTGTCATGGTGGTTCTCAATGAGAATGGGTGCATGTTTGAGTGTTTTCCAGTTGACAGTGACCTATTTCTGTGTCAGCACGGTGGTTGTTGGAAGTTTCTGAGTTTTCAGTGTCGTTGCTTGCTGGAGTTGACAGGGAAGACACCCTTGTTTGGTTCTTGGTGTTGGTTGTTCCCAATAATGGATAAGCATAGCAGAGTCTCTTGTTTGGGGTGTTTGGTAGTTGTGTGAGCTTGAGCTCAACTATTTGGGTTCATTGCTTGGGCTTAGAGTTTCAGCATTTCAGGTTTTTGGCTCAATGTTTCAAGACCCAAAACCCAGTTTCGGCCCAACACCAAGGACCAATTTGGACCAAAGTCCGACCCAGGACAACCCAGATCCATGACTCAAAACTGAATTTTGACCTGACTCCAATTCTTGTCAACCTGGGTCCAGGTCAACCTGAGACCAAAACCTAGTTCCCTCTTGGGTCGACCTTATCTAACTGGTTTTCGATTGGTACAACCCAAAGGGGCCAAAACCTAGGTATAATTCCTTATGTTCTTTACCTTAGATTCTCCTAATCAAATTCAACCACATGGTTGTATTCACAATGCAGTACAAATGGTGGTTATCTTCCCCAAAGGACAATTAAATTCAACCTTCTAGTTCATTGGTCAATGCAACCACATGAATCATGATTAAGGTACAGATACCTAAGGAACTGATTCAGGAAAAAAAAAGTACCTAAGGAACTATACCTAGGTCTTACCCTAACCCAATTTTCAGATGGTTCAGTCATTTTTCAACTGGTACATAGCATTTTTTGGTCGGTTTAACAAGGTTATGCCCAATTCTATGACTTTCTTCTTCGGTTCAGCCCTCCTTTGAGGCATTTTGAGGTTGTTTCTTGACTTTCTTTTGCACTTTGTTGCATGAACTCTTGATTTTCTTTACTTATTGGCACAATGGCTACTAGATCTCAGCTCATCGTTTCCTGTCTGCTTTAAATTCTCTAATGACATCTATTAAATTTAATGGTAAGAACTATATGTATTGGGCCGGATCAGTAGAAAGTTTCTTAAGAGTAAAGGGATTGGATTATTTAATCACCTCTTAACTGACAAGCTAACATCCTCGGCCTCTGAGTGATACCATTAGTTTTGATAGCTCAACTATAGCTTAGTTTTCTCTGCAAGTCTATAAGATCAAGAGGATAATATGATAATGTCTCTTTCGTTATCCATTATAAAACCTAGGATTGGGATAACTATAATGCACCTTCGATCTATGATGGCTATTTGGAGCGTTTGCAGCCCATGTACTCTGGATCAAAGAATGTCACTTGTATGACCTATGCAAGCAATATTTTGTTTTTGGGCAAGGAAGTCAAAGTTTGGCAGAATATTACTCTCAAGGCAAACAACATTAGGATATGGACGTTGTTTGATTTCTTAGTGGTTTGAAATCCAAGTATGAGTCATTCCATGCCCAAATCTTGTGTATCTCCAATATTTCCTCTCTCTATGAGGTTCATTCTTGATTTCAGTGCTCTACTCTTTGATATGGACACTGGTCCTATTCAGCATTATGAACTTGTTGAATCTCGTGGTGGTCCTGGTCCTGGTGATACATGAGGCCATAATATTTCAGGTGGCCATAATGTTTGTGATGGATGAGATTCAAGTCGCAATGGTGCTTTGGAAATCAAAAACCTTAGAAGTGCATGCACTGCGACCGAAATTCAAGACACAATGGACGCTTTGGAAATCGAAAACCTAAGAGGTGCATGCACCATGATCGCAACAATCATATGGTGGCTTACTGTTAGGACCTCCATGACAATTGACAAACCCTTTGGATCTGCCAATTAAGCTTTCTTCCAGGATGATTCCAAACTAGTATCAAGATCATTTACCCTCTCCATTGCTGTCCAGGAGACACAGATGATCTATGTACTGAAGGATGAGTATCACAACTTCTAGCCCATCATATAAGTGAGCAGCTTTCTCCTTTACAACCTCTTTAGCCTAGTTAGGTACTGTATGCCATTATCTTTTATCCACTACTCCTGATCCACGGGTCATTGATTGCAGTGCAATTAAGCATATGATTGGTGTCTCCACTCATTTATCTGATTATCATTCTTTGACATCACTTCAAATGGTTACTTTAGCCAATGGTTTCCTAGTTAAATTTTAGTGCTCTAGAACAACTCATCTTAATTTCGATCTTGAGTTGTCTGTTTTACACATTCTTGGTTTTCCTTTCAATTTGTTGTCAATTGGTAAACTCACTAAAGACCTTCAATGTTGTGTTAGTTATTATCCTTCCATCTGTATATTTTAGTTTCTTTAGACGAAATGGATGATTGGTATGGGCATGTAATTAGAGGTCTACTTACCTGGTAAGATAGTGTGAGCCTAGGTGGAAAGTAACCTTCTATCATAGTGTATTTGTACTAAATTTTTTGTATGGTCCATTTTGCATACATTTTTGGCTGGATAAGATAGTGTGAGCCTAGGTAGAAAGTAACCTTCCCCTCCCTCTTCCCTTCCCATCTTCTCTTGTACCAGTGGATTACTTTGATTAAACCTAGTCTCCAAATCTTTCCTACTAAATGGACAATAAGAAAAAAGAAAAAAAGAAAAAGTCAGTTTGCTACACTTAATGGAAGTGATATGCTGATAAAATATTTTCATTGTCATAAATGAATTCAGAAGATTAGACTAGCAAGTATCTCCTTAACTTTTCCATGGTTTAAAAAAGTTGCTTTATTCTACCGGAAATGAACCACCAGATTGAGGTTTATTGGCAGTCATATTGCGAATTCCACCTCCGCCGTACTGGTATTCTTTGGTTCTCAGCACAGCTGAGGCATTATCAGTCGTCTTTGAAAGAAATTATTAACATCAGCACTTATTTCTAGACATTTGGATGACATTCACCACTATATGTATATCAGGTGCCACTTCAATCCAAGGTAAGGAACTTTTCCATTTGAAATTGTGAGATGATAGGCCTACACTCATATAATGCCAATAACGTCTCATCTCAAATTGAACTGGCTGACATTTGGAGTTAGTCAAGTTCATGTCAGAAGTGGGAATACTGGAGAGCACCACTAGGTTGAAGCATGTGTGGATGCCTCCTAAGCATGTAAGCTTTCAGAAGGAAAGATCCCACTTGCATGCACAATATTTATGTTCAACTATATGTAACATGAAAAGGCCCTGTAAACACGTGATAGACTATGACGCAAATTGGTACTAAGCTATGTTGGTGAAGACAAAAGCTAGGTGCATGGAATATGTTCACTAGAGTGATTGTGTTTTCCCAGTTTGAAAAATATTTGTATTGGTGAAGACAATTCGTATTTTAATTTGCATGTTTCAGATCTTTGCTAACATATCATATTAACTGTTCTGTTTTGCCAACATATTGTATTAACTGTTCTGTTTTGCTTGATTTTTCCACATCCACAGTTTTTTTTTTTTGATTTCTCGGATAGTTAAAACCATCTAAATAACATGCCTTTTGTTGATATAGAAGAGAAATAAGAACCTTGAAGTATAGTTTTCTTATTGTTGGTTTTGTTGGTTTTGTGAAAAATAATCCAGTGTATTACTTTATATGCCTCAATTGATGCAGGAAAAAATTATGGACTAAAAGAGATTGGTTTGACAATTACCTTGACTTCCGAAGCTGGATTGGACTGCTGGTGTTCCTCTTTTGCTTTGCTGTAACGCCCGAATAACAGATTTAACGCTGATAGAAAGAGGCGGCATCATCATCATCATCATCATAATAATAATAAATAAAGAACACCAGTAATATTTTACAGACATAAAGCAGATAACTCCCATTACTTATTGGTTTATTAACTTAAGGATACAGAGATTCCATTACTAATTCTAATTGAAAGCAGTGCAAATAAACGGCATGACTAGTGTTAAAATGGAAAAAGTTGTGGAAAAAAAAGAAGAAGTCGAAAGGCATCCTATATGGTACACTACATCAAAGAAAGTGAGCCTATATTTAAAATAAATAAATAAATATAGTGTTGATTCCAATTCATTCTAGTTTGAAATAGCAAACTTCTGGACAAGGAAAAAAATCAGCCTCAGTGAGAATGCTAACGTACATTCTGTTCTTGTGTCATCATCGTTATCTGACTCTTTCCAACCATTGTTATCAAGCAAAGGGAAAATAACAGTAAAACAGAGAGCATTCTAGGCATAGTGTGGTTTGATTTAGTCAGATGTTGTCTTGGAGGGATTTTAATGTCGATTTCGAAAACAATATATTTTATAAGCAATATGTATTTGTGGTAGAATAATGGCAAAAGTGCGGAAAGTGCATAAAATCATTCGTTTGCAATAGGTTAGGTCCATATCTATTATATTACATTTCATTCCTTTCCTTTTCTTTCTCTTAAACAAGCAATTATAGATGGAGTAGTTGCAGGTCTTGTTTTTCTCTTTTCCTTTGGCAATAAAATCTTTTATTCAGCCACTGAAAGAAAGAAAAGAAAAATACAAAATTAAAAGGTGAATGTAAGTTCCGGCCAGTGCATTAGGCTTGTTTGGAGTTTTATTCTCTAGGTAGGCCTGAACCCGCCACGCACCATGCGCGAGCACACCTCAACATTAGACGTGGCACCAAGTATACAATTGAAATATTCAGCTTGTGTACTTAGCCGGATTTCAAGCTTAAGATGCTATAAGATTTGAGTACTCAACTAAGAACTGAAATCACTCTAATCCAACAATAACATAAAAAATCATATCATATGAAAAAGTATTAATTAAAACAAAAAAACGATGTTTGCACCTTCATATGCTATTAAGCCAAAATATCCATGGCAAATCTAAATTGTCACTCCAAACAATGAAATTTTTTATGACAAACATAATAAAAGAAAATAGATAACTTTGATTTTTTGAAAGAGCCAAATAGACTAATAGAGTCCAATAAGGAGATATGGGATAATTACCAAAAATAAAAGGAGATATGCGATAGAATATTAATTAATGAGATTAATACATGATAAATCTATTTCTAATAATCTATTAATATTAAGTTAATTTTTGGAAACTCATATATATATATATATATATATATATATATATATTTTTTTTTTTCACGTTAATGTTATAATATATATACATTAAAAAATATATACATATATATTCCATAAAAAATAAAATATACATATTATTTTTTTAAATTTTTTTTCAGAGCTATAAAGATTGATTAAGTGTTACTTAAGTTGAAAATAACTCTTCAAAGAGGTAGGCATGCCATGTAAAGGCAGAATTTTTCTAGGTACATTGGAATGATATTACTTTGGTACATTGGATTTGGAATGAGCATTTACCAGGAATACTAAAAGTTGTAATAAAATAACTATTGTTGTTCAACTATCTGATGATAACACAAGGATATAATATTTCAGAGTTTGGTACAAATTGATTATATGGTGAGTTGGAATCATATTGTAGTGAAATTTCCTAAAATATCCTTATAATATATTTTACTCTTTGTGGATCTCACTTAACATCTTATTATGTATAAATTGAACAATTGTATAATTAATAGGCTAAAACTTAGGTACAGTTCCTTAGGTCAAGTACATTAGGTTCCCCAATTGAATTCAAATACATGGTTGCATTAACCAATGAAATATAAACAATGTTATATTTTCCAAGAATATTTAAATTCAATGTATTTGAATTCAACTAGAAACTTAATGTGCTTGACCTAATGAACTGTATCTAAGTTTTACTCTAATTAATATAAGTGTTCTTTGTTCAAAATTAATATCTCCAGAAATATTAAAAAAGAAAAAAAAAAGAAAAGAAAGATAGCATCTTCCCTAAACAGAAGGAAAAGAAAGGGATTGGTTTGAGATTGTCAGGAAGAAAGAAAAGAGAGGATCTAATAGTTCAGTGGTTGTACGAATAGTAACTGTGAACCGTAACACAAGAAAGAAAAGAGAAAGTAGAAAACGACATGTCAATACCGTATTTATTCCACTCCCAATCATTCAAAAAAAAGAGAGGTATTTGTCTCAACTCCACGAAAAACTTGAATTACAATTTTAAAAATTTACCAATGAGACACAGATAATGGAGTAAAATGAATACCATTGGAACATTGGGATAGGGTGAAATTACTTTTAAAATGATTGCTCACGAGCCCACATCAGATACCGGATGAGCACGATGTTATGAAATCAACGAAAAACTTGTTCGGAGACAAAAAAAAACATCTTTTTCTAACCTCTTTCGATATTCGACCAAAACTCCCCAAACTTAGTATTATTGGAAATTAGACGACGTCAGTTTTCCAACAACACTAGAATGCTCGAATCAGAAGTTGGAACTGAGCACATTAAAATACTGACACGAAATAGCATTGCACAAAAAAAAAAAAAAATTTAGTTCTTGTCGTGCGTGTCATCAATCAAATTGATGAGCACTTAACGCATAATGCTCCTTATTATTATGAGGGGGAGGGGTTCAGATAAGTGATGTTTTACTCACTTTAAAATATGGATAGTGATATTTCCACACCCACAAATGTTATTTCCACATTAACATAAAAATTTGTGCTGTTAAAAGACCAAAAACTCCTCATATTTTACTTTTTCTATTCCCACTTTGCTGTAAAAGATGAGGGGTTTTTCGACTTTTGACAGCACAAAATTCTATGTAACTACGGAAATATGACTTCTAAGTGCGGAAATATCACTGACGTAAAATATTAGATTATCCTTTATTGGCTTTTCCCATCTTTGGCTTTCAAGTAGGGGCTTTCTTCTTTCATTCTTTTCTGTTATCTAACTTTACTTCACTAACTCATCTTTGCTTTTTTTCCATTTTTCATTTGACTACTTGGTTACTTGACTTTTATTTTTAATTTTTTTGAGGAAGGGGACTCTCATTTGGTTTCAGTTTTTTTCCTCTCTAACCGAGCCATTTAAGTTTCCTCGTAGTTGGATTTTTGAATGTTTGGATAGTGTGTATATGTTGCTGGCTAGGGTGCTGGCTAATCACTTTAAGATGGTTCTAGATAGTATTATATTGGAGTCTCAGAATGTTTTTTTGGGGGAAGACAAATTTTGGACTCGATACGAATTGCTAATGAATGTTTGGATAGTCAGATTAAAAGTCGCCTCCTTGGTGTGATTTGCAAGTTGGACATCGAAAATGTGTATGACCATCTGAATAGGGAATGTCTCTTGTGTCTCTTGGAGCGGAAGGAATTTGGAAGTAGATGGTGGAGTTCGATCAGAGCTTGTATTTCTACGGTTCAATTCTTTGTTCTGGTAAATGGTTCTCCTTCTAGATTTTTAGTAGTTCACAGGGGTTAAGGCAGGGGGATCCCCTCTCTTCTTTATTGTTTCATTGGTTATAGAGGTGCTTAGTAGAATGTTGAGAAAGGTAGAGTAGGAAGGTCTCATTTGGGGATTCAGAGCAAGAAATAATACGAATGCGGGTATGTGTATCTCACATTTATTATTTGTTGATGATACTATTTTGTTTTGTGATGCGAATTTGGCACAACTGCTACATATCTTAATGGCCCTTACTTGTTTTGAGGCAGTAACTAGTCTTCAGGTTAATATGACTAAGAGTGAGATGATTCCAGTTGGCAAGGTAAGAAATATCTTTGGGTTGGGAAATACTCTCTTTGTTGTCATATTGGCGAATTACATCTAACATATCTTGGTATGCCTTTGGGGCCCCCTTATAAAACCCTGTCGATATGGAATCCGATTCTTTAGAAAATGGAGAGACGACTGTCGGGTTGGAAGAAGATGTAATTGTCTAAGGCGGGTTTATTTTCTTTCTTTGTTTACCATTCCTATAAGTGTTGCTCAGAGAATAAAGAAACTAGAAATGAATTTTATTTGGGGAGGCATGGGGGATTCAGCACGCTCTTCGTCCCGACTGCTTAGGTACGTCTCGTTGACCAAACGATCAGGTATACCGCGCCACGTATCATCCCCTCTTTCTATAGAGGAGAGATAAAGAAAAAGAAAAGATATAGTGATCGTGCCGTAAGACCTTGTTCGTTTCTACTTGACGTTATTTTCCTCGGTTTTTTTTACATTACATAAGGTAGCTTGCTTACTTAGCGCTTGCGCTAAGGATCTAATCAGAGTCAACTTGGATTAAAAAAAAACCTTTCCCTTATTAGCCGGAGTACAAGAAACTGATAGCGGTTCCGATTTTGGTCTCTGGAAAGGAGAGATTATGTCGGGTAGGCTGGACTAGGATTCTGGGAAAATCTCTACGAATTCTTCTTTGCAAGAGACACCCTTGGCTTTAGTCCACTAGCTTGCTATCTACGGTTTGCCCTGAGTCTTCGATTGGCCTATCGAGTGTAATGGTCTATCCGATATAAACGAATGGCACTTCTGCCCCCACTGCTCTCAGCTCTCATTTTGTGCCTCCCTTCAGCTGCTAGCTTCGTCCACGAGTCATTCTTTACTTGGCCTCTAAAGTAGGGTTCTTGCCTTTTCGAGCTACTTGGAAGCTATGCATCGTGAACTGTAGCGTTCATTGAGGTGTGGTCTCTGGAAGAGAATTATGTCGGGGTGGGACACTTATTCTTAACATACGGAGTTAGTGGTTGGTTCTTGGGGACGGGTCTGTTTTGGCAGGAGAAGTGGTGTGGGGATGTGCCTTTGAGGAAGAGGTTCACTAGGCTCTTTTCATGCTTCGCTCATTGTCTTACATATACACTTTCCAAATATTTTCACCCAATTTGTACACTACACATGTGAGTGTTTTTCTCGCATCACCATAGTGGGTGGTCGAAATGTACGATCCCTATCTATTCTCTCTTGTCTCGGCGAGTGTTGGATCATTGGGATCACAAGGGTATATCGACAGCTTGGCGACTCCACTAGGATGGTTAGAGAGTTCAAGTCTAGGATTTTTGACTTGCTCATAGGGTGCTTTATTGACTCAATAGTCTCACAATTGGCAATCCGTTTTTGGGTTTCCTTCCCACACTTTTATTAGTTTTTGGGTTTCGTTTCCCACATCTAACTTTGGTTTTTATCTCCACCAAAATCCCTTGATTTCATGCATGTTTTATTTTCGTTGTTTACAAGCTTAATACATGCCATGCAAAACATAGGATAAATTTAATTTTGGCAACATGTTCACTCGCTTTACATTATTGTATATATGTTTTTTTTTTTTTTTTTTTTTTGTAAAATCTTCCCCCTTTATGCTTTCCAAAATTCATAACATGTCACTCATGCTTTATGGCTGAACCCAGGCTAGTGTTTGTGGCGAAATCCATGGCACCCACCTTTATTTTAGTTTTGGATGTTCAAAGTAAGCACACTTGCATCAGCACTGTCGACAAGGAACGTAGCTGAAAATAGTCCCCTTAATCCGCTCCATCCCATAACCTTCTTTGAAGGCATGATCGGATGAGCAAGGACTTTCCCCTTTAGACTATGGAAATCAGTCCATGACAAAGTCTCATGTAGTCAAACTATTTTAAACAGACTTACCCGATAAGGATTAGACAAAGCGAAGAAATCGAGTGAACTTTCAAGCATAAGATAGAACAGCCAAAATTAGGGTTGGTTTTCAAAACAAGGGGAAAGTATTTATGTTTTCCTTTTTAGGTTCATTCTACACTAAGAATTGACATCAACATGTTGGATTTACTCACCTTTGGATTATACATCTAAAACCTTAAGGAAGTGCAACCAAGTT
The DNA here is from genome assembly GCA_907173295.1 of Fagus sylvatica. Taxonomy (NCBI): domain Eukaryota; kingdom Viridiplantae; phylum Streptophyta; class Magnoliopsida; order Fagales; family Fagaceae; genus Fagus; species Fagus sylvatica. Next base: position 9,065,615 of record OU015767.1, on the reverse strand, counting down.
TGCTAATACATTAGAACCTACTCGAACCCTAAGGCCCTCTGGCCTTTAAAGGTGTTGAGCCAGTGGCTTTTATTTGTTGCCAAGTGCACGTGAGTGCAAACACATGGGATTATAACCCATGTTTACCTAGCCGACTAAAGAATACAAATTCTTCTTTGTGTAGGAGACTTGCGCTTGTGCCGACATATGCCTACTATAAATATAGGCTTGTGCTTGTGAAGGGTGTGCTGCAACATTAGAATAAAAAGAGAAGGGTTTCTTTTGGTCTATTCTTAGTGTGAGAGAGTGCTAGGGTGTATTTGGGGTTTGGCTTTTCTTTGAGAGAGTTCTAGTGCCACTATTGTAATCTCCCTATTTTCTTAATGAAGCTTTCTCCTTGTCACCGCCCGTGAATGTAGGTATATTGTCGAATCATGTAAATTCTTGTATTCTTTTATTTGTGTGTTTGATCTATTTCTCTATTATTTAATCTTGCGCAAACAGTTAATTTTCACAACAATTGGTATCAGAGTTGTTGGTTGAAACAATGGCAATTAACGTTTCTATTACAATGGTAGACCTAGTTAAGTTTAACGGGACTGGTAACTTTGGGTTATGGCAAAGAAGGGTGAAGGATTTGTTGGTGTAGCAAGGTTTGGTGAAGGCTTTGTATGGGAAGACAAAGAAACCAGAGAAGACGATAGACAATGAATGGGAAGAACTCGACATGAAGGCAATGAGTACAATTCGGCTATTACTGGCAGACGAAGTCATGTATTATGTCATGGAGGAGAAATCAACCGTGGGGATTCGGTTGAATCTGGAGAAAAGATATATGTCCAAGTTCCTCTCAAAAAACCTGTATCTAAAGCAAAAGTTATACGGGCTTAAGATGATAGAGGACGCGGATTTGGACAACACATCAATACCTTCAAACAAATCATTAGTGATATGTTACGAATTGATATAAAATTTGAGGATAAAGATAAGGCGATAATGCTCCTAACCTCCTTCCCAACTTCCTACGAACATCTGGTGACGACCCTACTTTACGGAAAAGAAATTTTGGAATTAGAAGAAATTTCAGGAGCCTTATTGGATCGCTACCAACGGAAACAGATGAATTCAACTGAGAGTTCTGGTGAAGGGCTAGTAGTAAAGGGTTATCGAGATCATGGAAGGAATAAAGACAAAGATGAAAAACCTGCCAGGGGAAGATCTAAATCCATGAGCAAGACAGTAAAGTGCTACAAATGCCAAAAGAAGGGGCATATCAAGCGAGACTGTCCAGAATGGAATAAGAGGAAGGAAGAGTCCTTTACATCCGTCAACGTAGAAGTAGACTCAGAATCTGATGGAGACATTCTTTTTGTTTCATTAAGCACTGATGGTTTGATCAATTCTTGGCTTTTGGATTTTGCATGTTCTTTTCATGTGACTCCCCACAAGAATTGGCTCGACACTTATAAGTCAGTTAATTGTGGTTCTATTCGAATGGGTAATGATGCTACATGCATAATTATTGGAATGAGAACAATTAAAATTAAGATGTCTGATGGTGTGGTGAGAACATTAGAAGAGGTTAGACATATTCCAGAGGTGAAAAAGAATTTGATTTCATTAGGAATCCTAGACTGAAAAGGCTATAACTATAAGTCTGAGAATGAGATAATGAAAGTTTCAAAGGGTGCTATGGTTGTGATGACGAGTCAAAAAATAAGTAGCAATGTTTGTAAATTGCTGGGCAATACCATTCTAGGTGGAATTGCTGCAGTAGCTGAGTCTGAGGTTGATGATACACTCTTGTGGCATATGCGGCTAGGGCATATGAGTGATCGTGGTATGAGGGATTTGCACAAAAGAAATCTGTTGGTTGGGGGATTAAGTTATGTTAACTAGATTTCTGCAATTACTGTGTTATGGGAAAGCAGTGTAGGGTGTGATTTAAAACTGCTACACACAAGACAAAATGGTATATTGGACTACGTGCATTCAGATATTTGGGGGCTAGTGATAACTCTTTGAAGAACAAAGGAGGGGCTCAGTATTTTATGAGTTTCAATGATGATTATTCCAGAAAGGCTTAGGTTTACTTCTTGATTGAAGAACAAGTTTGAGGCTTTTGCTAAATTTAAGATTTGGATAGCAGAAGTGGAAAATCAAACTTGGAAGGAAAATAAAGTGTCTTAGGACTAATAACGACACTAAGTACAGGGATGGTGATTTCTTGAAGTTTTGCGAAGAGCATAGTATCAAGAGACACTTCACAGTACAAAAAACTCCTAATCAAAATGGGGTGGCTGAAAGACTTAACAGAACCATTACAGAGACAACTAGATGTCTAAGATTGAATGCTGAGCTTCCTAAAATCTTCTTGTGGAAGCAGTGAATATGGCTTGTTATATTATTAATCGATCACCTAGAGTTGCACTTGATGGGAAAGTCGCTAAGGAAGTATGGACATGACAAGAAGTTGATTACTCTTTAATGAGAATATTTTGGTGCCCCATAGATGTTCATATCTCAGGTGACAACAAGTCAAAACTCGATCCAAAATCAAAGAAGTGCATTTTTCTTGGTTTTAAGAAAGGGGTAAAAGGGTACAAGCTTTGGGATCCAGTTGCGCAGAAGGTGTTTGATGAGATGTCAATGACAAAAGCATTCAAGGAAGATAAATCTCAAGTAGCAGAGAGCAGTAATAACATTAGCAGATCAGAGGTGCAGGTGGAGCTTGATGAATTGGAGTCTCAGTTAGATGAGGAACCTCATATTAATGATCAAGAACATGATAGCACCAGATCAAATAGGCCTAAACGCAACAAAAGATCACCGGTCAGGTACGGTTTCGAGAATCTTGTCTCTTATGTTCTACTTACCAGTAGAGATGATCCTTCTACATTTCAGGAAGTAATTGGCAGCTCTGGAAAGGATAAATGGATGGAAGCTATGATGGAGGAGATGGAGTCTTTGAGCAAGAACAAAACTTGGGAGTTAACGGAACTTCCAAAGGGAAAGAAACCTATAGGTTGCAAGTGGGTGTTCAAGAAGAAGGAAGCAGTATCAGAAAAAGAAGGGGAAAGATTCAAGGCATGATTGGTAGCAAAAAGATATTCACAGAGACATGAGATTGACTATAATGAGGTATTTTCACTTGTAGTCAGGTATACATCTATTAGAGCGTTTTTGGCTTTGGTAGTACATTAGGATCTGGAATTGGAACAACTGGATGTGAAGACAAATTTCCTTCATAGGAATTTGGAGGAAGAGATTTTCATGGTACAACCAGAGGGGTTCAAGCAACCTGGTACAGAGAATCTTGTCTGCAGATTGAAGAAGTCACTTTATGGGCTCAAGTAGTCTCCTAGACAATGGTACAAAAGGTTTGATTCCTATATGATCTAGATTGGTTATAGCCATTGTGAATATGATTGTTACGTATATGTTCGTATACTTGAAGATGGTTCTTATATTTTTCTGCTATTGTATGTGGATGATATGTTAAGTGCTGCTAAGAGCATTTGTGAGGTTAACAAGTTAAAATCTTTGTTACACAAAGAGTTTGAAATGAAAGACCTAGGATAGGGAGGTAAGAAAGTTGTGGTTGTCTAAAAAAAACTACATCAGGAAGGTACTTGAAAAATTAAGTATGTTGGATGCTAAGTTTGTGAGCACACCATTGGCGAATCATTTCAGATTATCTGGTAGTCAATGCCCGAAGAATGAGGAAGAAATTGAAAATATGTCAAAGGTTCCATATGCTAGTGCAGTAGGGTGCTTAATGTATGCAATGGTCTGCATCAGGTCGGATTTGGCTCATGCAGTGAGTACTGTTAGTAGGTACATGGCGAACTCAGGGATAGAGTACTGGAATGCAATAAAGTGGGCGAGTATTTTAGAGGAGAACAAAGGAAACAACTCATCCCTAGCGGGCCTCTATGCATCTCAACATCCGCAAGGTCGACTTTACCCCTCGTTGCTGCTAAAGGAAGGTGGACCAAGAAGTGTTCCTTTTTAGCCCTATAACCTAGAGACCTACAATCTCCAATCAATCTCGTTGACCGTACTGCTGCCATTATTGCTGGAAGTGAATTTAGTACATAACTGGGCCCAAACTCATAGGCTTAAACTTGGATAAAGTGGTGTCTCTATATGTTATATTAACTCATCAATTAGAGTCTCCCCGAAGTATTATCTCCCAACAAATGGTATTAGAGCTCATGGTTGTGTGTGGCAAGGTGGCAAGGCAGGTTCCTTTAACAGTTGGAACGAGAACGGGGTGCGACTACTTAGAGTCCACATAAGTGTACATCAAACAAGGGAATCCCACGAAGTTCACACAAATGATCTTGGAAAATTGTCCAACAAAATAGTTTCCAATGATGCTAGCTTCAAATCTATCTCATGAGGTAGATGTACGAAGTTCCCATGAATGAGCGTGCGGGGTTGACACGTGCTTCCCATCAATGGTGTACGAAAGGTCCATGAATGACGCGCAAAAGAAGGGAAAAAGCCCATAGGCAAGGGAGAGCAAGTAGGACTTGTTTGTGACCCAGGAAGAGAAGTCACAAAGCCCACAGAGAGGTAGTGACAAATGATATTGGAAAATTACCCAAAAAAAGAGTTGTCTTGCTATCTTCAAATCCATCTCATGGAGATAGATGTACAAGGTTCCCATGGATGAGTGTGCGGCGTTGACACACTGTTCCCATGGATGACGTGTAAAAGAAGGAAAAAAAGGAAAAAAAAGAAAAAAAAAGAATTGCCAATAGTGCTAGCTTCAATCCGTCTAATGGTAGTAGCTGTATGGGGTTCCCATGGATGAGCGTGTAAGGTTAACATGCGGTTCCCATAGATGGTGTACGAAAGACCCATGGATGATGTGCAAAAGAAGGGAAAAAATCTCATAGGCAAGGGGGAGTTTGTAAGACTTGTTTGTGGCCCGGGAAAAAGAGGCCACAAAGCCCACAGAGAGGCAGTGACTCACATGTGAGGGGAAGATTGTTGGGTATACATGTATGACTGGAAGTCCTACATAAATAAGTAAAGATGTTGAAGAATTAATATAACATAACTAGATCCAAACACAAAGGTTTAACCTTTTGGGTAAAGTGATGTTCCTATATGTTATATTAACTTCTCAATTAGAGTCTCCCCGAGATATTATGTCCCAATAGATATGGACCAACGAAGTTTGATGATTTCTTTTGAGATCTAACCAAACTCTAACAGTAGGTTCAGTGAAATCTTCTGACAAGGGTTTATGCTTTAATTGTAACGAAAGTTTTTTGGGTCAAGTCATCAATGTAATGAAAATTTTCTCATTGAAAGTTGTTAGCTTTATGAAAACGTAGAAGAATTCCTTGATGACCAAAGATGATTTTAAGGGGAGGAAATGATATGTGCGGGTTAAGGTTAGCATGTTTTCTTACCTTTTTAGATTAGATTAGAGATTATATTTGCATTGTTAATTGTGATTTCTATTAGGTTCTTTGAATAAGGATTGAGATAAGTATCATGCTTATCCACATTAGCTAGATTTGCTTGGATATGATCAGTTGTTCAAGTGTAAGGCTATTTATATTTGGCCAATAACCAAATAATGAATACATAATAATTATTGCTTCAAAACACAAGTCTAAAAGCTTGTTTTGGAGGCTTTGGTTTTCCCTCTAAGTAAATCATCTCTCTTCGTGTGTGTGTGTGCGCGCTTTACCACTATTTATTCTTCCCAACATCATAGCACCGTGAGGTAGGTGAGATCAAATCGTGGTCGAGGTGACCAAAACAGTACATACATGTCAAAACATGTTGTGCAACTTTATAGTAGCAATCATAACCTAACCTTTTAGACATCCAATAAGCAATAACACCTTCACTATTGAAATCGGTTAAAGTTAGTTGAAGCCAACCAAGTAAAATCCTCTATCAGATACCAGTTTTCAAATTTAAATACAAGAGACTATTGATTTTCATTAACGATTTCCTTTTCACTCGAATCTCTTATAACATTAAAATGAATTGACTGAAGGTTTCTTAGAATAATGATTTAAGAACTAAGAGAGAGAGAGAGAGAGTGAATCAAAGAAGAATTATTGTTGTAATGGCTTAGATAATCATCATTAAGCCTTTGATTAATATATATAGTTGTAGTTACAAGCTTTAACAGCTTTAACAACTTCAAGAGAATAACAGATTACAACTGAATCAAGTATAACAGTTTCCACTCTTTAAGAGCACGTGCTTGACACATGCTGTTTTAAGTTATCAACTCCTTGCATCAAAGCTACAGTCGTATGAGCAAGACTAAGGCCTGAACGACAGGCACTCTATGTAGTCCAGAAGTTGCAGTCGTTTATGTCAGGACTTGCTTAAACGACATGCATCTTGTGTAGTTGATCTGTATCTTCAACATCCCCTCTCAATCACAGGGATGGAGACCGTGAGATTGCGTTGAAGATCAATGAAGCGTTGTGTGGGTAGACATTTGGTGAAGATGTTAGCGAGTTGATCAACAGTGGAAACAAATTTAACTTCAAGGTCTTTGTGAAGAACTCTCTCTTGAACAAAATGGAAATCAACCTCAATGTGTTTCGTTCGAGCATGAAACACTGGATTAGAGGCAATTGCAAGTGCAGAAACGTTATCACACCAAAGGATTGGTGTATGGGAGAGAAAAATGCCAAGATCTTTGAGGAGTGTTCGAATCCAACAGAGTTCTGCTTGAGGCGATGGCAATGGCCCTATATTTTGACTTTGTGGATGATCTAGAGACTGTGGGTTGCTTTTTGGCTGACCAGGTAATGGGATTAGAGTCAATGTAGACAAGATAGCCTGAGGTGGAACGCTTGTCATCAGGGTCTCCTGACCAGTCTGCATTAGTGTAGGCAGAGAGATGCAATGGACTTGGGGTAAAAGCAATACAATGATTGAAGAGTACCTTGAAGGTATCTAAGTATTCGTTTTGCTGCAGTAAGATGAACTATGGTAAGTGCAGACATATATTGGCACACTTGGTGAACTGAGAAGGAGATATCTGGCCTTGTAAATGTGAGGTAGTGAAGGGCTCCAACAAGACTTCTGTAACCATGAGGATCTGACAGGGGATCACCTTCATGAAGAGAGAGTCTTGTGTTTGGGCAACTAGGAGACTTAGCTGGTTTGGATGCCAACATATTATGCTTCTTGAGTAAATCATGAGCATACTTTGCTTGGTTAAGGTATAAACCAGAACTGCTCCTAGTAACCTGGAGACCCAAGAAATAATGCAAGGGACCCAAGTCTTTCAAGTCAAAAACTGTGGACAGCTATTTAATCACATGATCAATATAGGCTAGTGTGTTGCTGGTGAGGACTATGTCATCCACATAGAGTAGAAGATAGGCAATCACAGTTTTGTTTTTGTAGATAAACAATGAGGAGTCTGCTGTGGAAGCTATGAAGCCCAAGTGAAGGAGTTGACTGGTGAAGCTCTCAAACCAGGCTCTTGGGGCTTATTTTAGTCCATAAATAGACTTAAGAAGCTTGCAGACATGAGATGGGTGACTTAGGATCAATGTACCCTTGGGGTTGTACCATATAAACCTCTTCCTTGAGTGTTCCATGCAAGAATGCATTCTTGACATCTAATTGTCTTAAAGGCCAATTGAGAGAAACAGCTAGTGAGAGTATTAACTTGACTGTAGGTGGTTTAACCACAGGGCTAAAAGTCTCATAAAAATCCACTCCATATTGTTGGTGAAATCCCTTAGCAACAAGTCTGGCTTTGTACCTGGAGAAAGAGCCATCACTGTTGTATTTGAGTTTATAAACCCACTTGCATCCCACTATGTTTTTGGTGGAAGGAGCAGGTACTAGAGCCCATGTGCCTTGCTTTTGGAGTGCTTGAAACTCCTCATCCATTGCATTACACCACTGTGGATGTTTAGAGGCAGTAGAATAGGTAGTAGGTTCTGTAAGACTGTAATCAGTGTGGGCTGTATAACCAAATTTAGGTTTGAAAATACCATTTTTGCTCCTGGTTTGCATTGGATGGGTAATAGGAGGAACTTGTGGTTTTGGTATAGTAGAGGTAGGCAGTAGGGTTATAGTGGTAGAAGTAGGGGTAGGTTCAGTAGGTGTAGGGAGTAAAGGTGAATGAGATTAAGGGAAGACATGTCTCTGAGATTGTGGACTTTCTGCAGATGATATAGGTGATGGTAAGGGACTGTTGGATAAAAGTAAAGTGATCTGAGAACAAGCACTAGGTAAAGATAAGGTTATATTTGTAGGAGAGACAGTGTTGGACTCAGTGGATAAAGGAGGGATTGGAGGAGTATGAGTGCATGTGTGAAAAGAAGTGAGAGTAGTTATCCAAGTATCAGATGATATGTTGTGTGTGTCAAGTTGATTAAGTGCATTTGTGGAGTGTGTAAGGCCAGGAAATATGCTTTCATTGAACAGAACATGCCTAGATGTGTAGAGTCTTTTGGTGATAGGATCAAGACACAAATAGCCTTTTGTATGAGAGGGGTAACCAAGGAATACACATGGAATAGTTTTAGGATGCAACTTGTGTGCTGTGTATGGTGTAAGAAGAGGAAAACATTGACAACCAAATGACTTTAGGTAAGTGAGATCAGGTTGTATATGAAAGACCATTTCCCAAGGGGTTTTGTGACTCAGATTAGGTGTAGGCAACCTATTAATGAGGTGTGTAGCAGTAGAGACTGCATGAGACCAGTATGACATGGGGAGTTTTGACTCAGACAGGAGAGCTAAAGCACATTGAATGAGATGCCTACTGTTGTGGTGTATGAGGACAAGACAGTTGATGGATGATGCCTTTGTTAGCATAGTCTTGGTTAATTACTTGTATTGGGAGTGAGAATTGAGTGTTCACCATAGCTTGAAATTGAGTATAAATCTGATATGTATATGATTTGTGTTTAAGCAAATATGTCCAAGTAAACTTAATAAAATCATCAACAAGGACAAGATAGAATCTAAAACCAGTAGAAGATGTAATAGGAGTTGGCCCCCACAAATTAGCATGAACTAAAGCAAATGGTGTAGTAGAAGTTTTATTAGAGACTGGAAATGGCAATTGGTGCATTTTACCAGCCAGACAATGTTTACAATTCATTTAAGCAACAGAGGAATTACATTGCAAAGAAGGAAACAGATTGGTAAGAACCTTATTGCTAGGGTGACCTAATTTGGAATGCCATAACTGCCATTTGTGTGAAGAAACAGAATGTGCAGTGCAGACTGTCTTATTGGAAGCAGAATTGAAAAGAGTTGAGGATTGAATGGGATAGACTCCATTTCTACTCAGGCCCTTGTAGAGCAGCCTCCTCGTAGGTAAATCCTGAATTAGAAGCTTATTAGCATCAAAATAACAACTACAGTGATTATGCAGACACAATTTATGCACTGACAGAAGGTTGGATGCAATTCTTGGAACATGCAGAACATTTCTAAGTTGAAATTTATGGAACTTAGTATGAAGTTGAGAGTTACTTATGTTTTGGATTGGAAGGTTTTGACCATTACCTACAGAGACTTGTTCTGGACCTTGGTAAGGTGCTTGAGGATTGAGATTGTTGGATGAGGCTGTGATGTGGTCAGAGGCACCAGAATCAGTAAGCCAAGTTTCTGCATTCTGAGTGTGTTGGATATTAGAGGCATTGGCCATGGTAGCTAGTTTGGTTGTTGGATTTTTGCCTTGATAAGCAAAATCCATTCTGTGATAACAATCAATGGCATAGTGACCTTGCTTCCAACAGATTTGGCAAGTAGGTCTTTCTGATTTCCCTGAGGATGCAAACTGAGATTGCTGGTTTTGCTGTTGTTGAGGCTGTGGTGGAGTAAAGCTTGGATTGAAGCTTTGATTGTTGAAGCCTGGAGATCTACCGCCTCTGCCTCTGGAGAAGGAGTTTCTGCCTCTTCCTCGATTGTTATTATAGTCTTGATTGGCATTGTAGCCATTGGAGGGTTTGTTGTGAGACACAAACATAGCCAGAGCTAAGTTAGAGAATGGATCATTGGTTTCTTACATGGACTGCTCCTCAGTTTGAAGGAGTATTGAGAGCTTTTCCAATGAAAGAATGCCATCTCTTGTCCTAATTGCAGAAGCAAAAGGAGCATACTCTTTGGGCAAACCCTTGAGGATCACATGGAGAAGCTCCTCATGATCAGAGTGCACTCCTACTGCAAAGAGTTTATCTCTAATAGTCTTGATCCTTTAGAGGTAAGAGCTTACAATCTCATTACCTTTCTTGATTGATTGAAGCTCCAGCTTGAGGTTGAGCACATTGGCTCGTGCAGTGCAGGTAAACCTTTCTTCAAGTTTGTCCCATACTTCTTGAGAAGTGCTTAGGCCTACTACTGTAGTAAGCACAGGTGAAGATAAGGTTGAGTATAGCAGAGAGAGAAGAGCTTTGTCTCTCCTTTGCCAGATCAGAAAGGCTGGATTGACTGATTGAATTCCAGTTTCTATAACTAAAACTTGTCTTGGTTGTGTTGTTGAACCATCCAAGTGATCAATTACTGAATAAGCATCCAGGATTGTAGAGATTTGGAGTTTCCAAATCATGTAGTTCGTGCTATCAAGTTTGGTTGACATAAGATTTGACATGTTATTAAGCAATGATAATGATGACTGATTTGTTGCAGCAGCAGATGTTGTTGATGACTCCATTGTAGATGATCAAGGCTCTGATACCATGAAGGTTTTCTTAGAGAAAAGTAATGATCTAAGAACTAAGAGAGAGAGAGAGAGAGAGAGAGAGAGAGAGAGAGAGAGAGAGAGAGAGAGAGAGAGTGAATCAAAGAAGAATTATTGTTGTAATGGCTTAGATAATCATCATTAAGCCTTTGATTAATATATATAGTTGTAGTTACAAGCTTTAACAACTTCAACAGAATAATAGATTACAACTAAATCAAGTATAACAGTTTCCACTCTTTAAGAGCATGTGCTTGACACATGTTGTTTTAAGTTATCAACTCCTTGCACCAAAGCTACAGTCGTATGAGCAAGACTAAGGCCTGAACGACAAGCACTCTGTGTAGTCTAGAAGCTGTAGTCGTTTATGTCAGGACTTGCTTAAACGACATGCATCTTGTGTAGTTGATTTGTATCTTCAACATTGACATCCCTCTCCAATGTCTATTATGAAGTAATTAACTCAACCATGTATACAAACATGATTATACAAAAATACTGGTGAAATGCAAATAATTAATTAGCAACGCCGAGAAGATCTATATAAATTAGGAATAATGACTTCATATAGAATTTAGGATCATTTCATTTCTCTCATCCTATATATGTGTGGTATTTTACTTCAAATATTTTACATACTCTTATTTTTACCACAAAAATAAGCTGTCAATTTTCCCCATTTACCACCCTCAGTTTAATTTGTGAAAGTACTAACTTTGCTCTTTAATAGCTTATGCAGTCATTCTAGAGGATTACAGAAAGGCGATTAGCCTAGGAAGACACCGCATGATTCATATAATTTTTGCATATAAATATATAAGTAAATGAAAAAAAGAAGTCAGGAAAAGATGTACATGTATAAATAATAAATTTAGATCTTTGTCAGTTGATATGACACACGTTTGGTATAAGTGATTCTATCATTTCATTAACAAGATATAAGTACATTTCTTGTCTAAAACCATATTGTGTGTGTGCGACTATATTAAACTTTTCTTAGCCAAAACCAGTTTACATGTATATTAATGAAAGATATAAAATCTTCAAAAGTACACAGGTGATAGGTAAATATGATAAAATCGGATAAAACAAATTTATGATTCCAACAGGTGGTAATTAGTATCTATGGATAGAACAAATTTGTTAGTTTATGAAAATTGCATGGATTGCATGAAACCCTTGATTTTCATACATACTAATTGAAGCCTTCTAGACACAAGGAATCTATTTGCACTTTGTAAATTGCATGTGGATTTCTCTTCCAAGAACGTTGAGGAAAGATAACCCGTTATAGAAACTGCATGTATGCCGGTTTGCTGGTTGAAGAATTCTTTGGTGAACACAGAAGATTCTTCCCTTACCAGTTTGATAGAAATGTGTCAATTAATACGAGATGTAATACAGGCTTTAAACCATTCTTTTTAATGGGCTAGGATTTGAACCAAATATATCCGATATCTTCGCCACAATCTACATTTTTGTTGTTGGTAATTCGATAGTTAGAAATTGAGGGATTTGAACCTTAATGTTTTTAGTAAATGAGGGATTTGAACATTGATCATTTACATTGAAAATACTAGAAGGTGTTAGTTGAGTTATAAGGTTTTTGACTTTACATCAATCTACATTTAGTTCTTCCTACTTAACATTTTGTGACTTTAAATCAATGATTAATTAAGCACAGTCTGACCATGCCTTGAGTTTCAACACCAAAACCGAAGGTGTGGACACTTTAATTGAATTGATTTCGTTAGAAAAGTAAAGGCTCAACCAGCTAAACTTAATTAGTTGAACATGTACTTTCTAAATCCAAGATGATTCATCAATGAACTTGAACAACGTATCATAAAATTTCCAGCATTTACTTTCTTTATTGAAACAAGACTGATGATTTCATGGGAATAAGGAGCTTAGAAATGCATGTAGATGCATGTTAATAATCAAGGACCTTCAAGAAATAAAGCATATTATCGTAATCATTAGTAACTATCCTGGATATGGTCATCAGCTGTAAATAGATGTATTCGAATGCAAATCTAAATGAAAATTATTTTATAAGAAATATTATTCTTTACTTAAAAAGCAAGGAGAAAAAGAAAATAGAAATGGATAATAGAAAGGGCTAAACATATACATAAACTTCAATCACATACTCCATATGAACTATTAACAAAGATATAATGCGAAACTTTATTTGGAGCAAAAGAAATAGAAATAAAGGGAAAGAAAGGAATTCCAACCTTGTGCTGGCATATTCATAGAGTTTGCTAGTGCTGGAGAAAATAATAACTCCAACTTCCGCATCACAAAGAATCGAGAGCTCCCTAGCCTTCTTAAGCAACCCATTTCTCCGTTTTGAAAAAGTCACTTGCCTACTGGTCGAATTGTCAATCCTTCGGATCACTATTTTTCCTCTCCCCATATTGCTGCCTAGATCGGTGAATTTATAGGGTTTACAAATAGCTCAATAATCATAGGCAAAATTACATGAAAAAAGGTTACCATAATCAGCTAGAAATTTGGAAACAATCCAAGAAAAATTAAAGTCAAACCCAAAATTTCCATAGAAGAAAGAAACTTACTTATTTTGATCTTGGAGAGAGAATTGAGAAGCAAGCTCAAAATTCGCCTGAGATGTGCTATCGATGTGATATGTGATGAAATTTTTATTCTTTATATGGAAAGCTGAAAGTGGTAACTTTCATAAGTAAACCTTGTTATTATTTAAGGAAACAATTACTCCTCGTAAGTGGTTTCACTATGCACCCTCAAACCGTTAAGGGGTTTCTTTATACAGATCAGATATTAATTTTGAAACATACTTGCACAAGTAATTAAAACTAGACTACTCGCCTATAATTATGTTTGAGTATCTGGAGAGGGATTGGAGTGAGTGAGACAGATAGTATGGACAAGTGTTGGGATTACAAAGCGAGTGTTGAAGTTATTATAGATGAGGGAATTTGGAAAGTAGTGGGATTCCTCGTACTTTTATAGTGCCCTGGATTCTTGGGCGAAATAGCGTAATGTGAAAACGCCTCTTATCCTATAGATCACTTACACGTGTTTACGAAAACCGAGGGCGCTTACTTCCATTTTAGGAGGGTGGCATTAGCCTTTAGCTTTTATTTATTTGGATGGAAAAGCTATTTGCACCATATCTTTCTATAATTAACACATGTAATACTCACTAAGGAAGGTTTCATTTGAGCCGCTAATCTTCCACATATCTTTTCTATTAATTAACTTCTATAATTAACATGTATATCCTCTCTAAGGAAGGTTTCAATTCAGTCGCTTTTCTTCCTTTTTGTCATCTCTCCACTTATTAAAACAAAAAAACAAAAAACAAAAAACAAAAAAATTCCTAAAACAGAAATAAAAGGTAATGGCAACTTACTCTATAAAAAAGTCAAAACTGTTTTTGCATATGGTCTAAAAATAATCTTGGCAAGAGTGTGAATTCATTAAACTTATTTAGATTCCATTTAGTTTGACTCAACTTGATTTATTTTTACGAGATAAGCTAGAGCTCGTTTTTCAATCACATGGTTTAGTAGTTAGTACAACTTAACTCAACTTACTTAGATGATTATTATTAACTCATATTAGATAAATAAAATGAATCAAGATTTCAAATAAGTGAAACAAATAAAATTTTCTTACCGAAACACAAGGAAAATATATTTATAATATTTATTAACTCAAATACTTTTGACCAAATTAACAATCCTCGCAGAGATGGCTATTTATGAGTTGCACATTATAGTCTTGGGATGAGACTCATGTAGATGCACTTCAACTCTAAGCCTCAAGGTATTAAATTTAGTATAATTTTGTAATTTTGTAACCTCACTTGAACTAAGGTGGCTCTTAAGTAAGTGCATGTATATAGTGTATGGTTATGTCAAATGCACAATGTCATTTAAGGCTTGCATTTGCGATTTATAGGGAAAATTAAATTTAGGACTTCATTAGGGGTCTAAAATATGGTTAGAAGGAAGGGAAGCTTTTGAGATTTTTTTTTTTTTAAAAATGGGTAAATTTTTGCCCGTGTAATTGGACTATGACCTTTTGATGTGAGGTACCTAAATCTATTTTTGTATTTTGTTAGAAAATAATTATTTTTCCTTACCAAACAAAATAACAACTTGTTTTGTTATTGCTGTGTATAAGGTCATACAACCTTTTTGTGTTTACTGATATACCATATTTTTGCATAGTAATATCTTTAGCCATTTGGAGCAAGTAGCAAAGAAAGTAGGCAAGCAAAATGCGTTTTCCAAGTGCTTCTCAAAAACGATTTGGGAAGTTCACACCCACTCTTTGGAAGCTCTGGTTTTTGACAATGCGCAAGGTTAATTTAAGATTAGTTTTTTCTGTTTAAAACTCTATTCGCTAAAGTGCCTTTGGCCAGTGGCGGCTCCAGAAAATTTTTTCAGGGGGTTCAATGAAAAAACTTGAATATAACATTATCAAAAAAAAAAAAAAAAAAAAAAAAAAAAAAAAAAAAAAAAAAAAAAAAAAAAAATGCAAAATAATCGTGCAGTATAAGTGATTTCCTTATAAAAAATTTGTCCATAGTAATACTAAAAGAATAAAGGATAAACTATAAAGTATTTGGCATGTGATGTGAGACAAAATAAAAAAAAAAAACTAAATTTAATTAAACTATGAATTTATAATTAATTAAATTAGATACACTAACCACTTAAACTATTAATTAACCACTCACAAGGACTATCCAAAGGAATAAGGTCTTATCCCACAACCCATAAACAATCATAAGACAACATCAAATTATTAGAACATCAAATGCATGAACTAAAAAAGTACACCTATAATCTACTAATTTTTACATTGAGACATTTTGCTAAACAAATAAAGTGTAAGTGAAAAAGAGCAAGATTGCAAAGTATCCAACTATAGAGTCAAAACCATCCAATACAATGTGAGTCTTTTTTTTAAGTATATTAGGTATATTTTAACTGAAATTGGGTTTTAAATGCTTGTGAATGCTTTAAGGTAAGTAAATTAAGATTTTTTTTTTTTTAAATTTAATTGAATGAAATCTGATTGAACTGACTGAAGAAATGGATTATTGATAACAGATTGTAATTATTTGGGCTATTTTTGTTATTGTTGTTGTCATTTGACTTTTTTTTTTTAAGAGTTTAATGTGGGCTAATGGGATTTCAAGTTAGGGGGTTCAATATATTATTTCAAGAGGTTCAGTACTTATATAAATATTTAACAAAAAAAAAAAATTACCTATATAAATAAAATTCTTTAGGAACTCACGGGGTTCATTTGAACCCCCTGGGCTCAACGTGGAACTGCCACTGCCACTGCCTCTGGAAGTGTCCATACATAAGATATGGGTGTATGGAGGCCAAGTGTGGTGAGTAATGACTAATAATTTTCACTAATAATTGTGAAAAATAAATTTTAATTTTTGTTTCAGCAAGATTTCCCTAATGGGAAAATAGTGTGTAACCAAAATCCTAATGCAGAAAGGCCCCCCATCTTGTTCTTTCTTGCTTCTAGCTTGTTGGTTGGAATTTTAACTGTCAAGTGTCAACCCTTAACGCCCTCAACCCCATCAAAAAATTCCCAGGGAAAAGAATCGTGAGAGCTAAATAATTGTTGACATCTAGTTATTGCCAAAAAATACCAGTACAGTGACTACTACTCATTTTCATTACTTTAAAAAAAATTCAAAGTAAAAATATGTTTTATATGAAATCATCATGTCAACCTACACCTTTTTTTTTTTTTTTGAAAAAAGGATGAAACAAAACATATCCGGCCAACGACCTTTGCAATTTGCGTATAAAATTTGGAAAATTCTAACCGAAAAACATAATCTTCTTAAGCAAGGGTGTGTGGGAAAACTTAAAGACAAGTTCATGTAGGATTCAATGTTTAGGACTCAAAGTAATCTAATTATGTTCATAATTCTCCATAATCTCAAATAACTACATGTATATATTTCATACAATTAAAAGATAGAAACAAAAATAATCATTCACCAACATATTAATCTAAAGTTAAGAAATCTAATAGCTCAGTTAAATGCTTAAGATTAAATTGAGAAAATAAATCAACATAAAAGTATTATATGTATGGTAACGTACCATAAAATTTTCAAAACGTGATTTTTTTAAAGAAATTATATAGTGCCTAATATTTTTTTTAAAGAAATTATTAGTTTTAAATAGGTTGAATAAAATAAAATTACAATTTTTCTTTAATGGAATTCATGGTTATATTAAGAATTTTATTATTATTTGTATTTGAATGATTGACTATAAGATGCAATTTTGAAATCATAAGTTAAGTACTTTCATTGGAGCAAAAATATTTAAAGCCCAAATCTGTCATATATATATATATATTGTTAAAAATTCATATGTAAACAATATACTAAAAATATAATTTTAATCTATACTATAATGTAAAACCGAAACTTTTTTACTTTTGGTTGACCTCATAATATTACGCCACATAAGCTTTTGAGTTCTCACAATTTTACACCTCATTATTTTAATATATATATATATATATATATATATTATTTTAATTGAATTTAAATTTTATTCTATAATTAAACATCTCATTAGAATCTTGACATATTATATTTTCTTTAATAGAAATAATATATTATTCCATATATATAAACACAATCATAATAAATGCCTAATACTATAATATATTTTATATATAAACACAATAATAATAAATGTCTTTTAATAATTATCAATTTTCATATTTAGATAAAATATAAAAGACAATAAAATCATAATTAGACTAATAATTTTTTAGATTTGCACAGGTTTGAGACTAGTTTAATTCTTAAATTTAAATGCAACCTAAAAGGGGCATATGTCGCATTATTATGGAAATAATCAAAAGACACCAAGGAAATTACTTGTATATCAATTTAAATGGGTTGGATCTTTAGGATGAGACGGGTCCCAATTACAACTATTCCTTTTGTGATATTGTATGCCATTTTTTATTTATTTATTTTTTAACTTTTAACAAATGAACATATGACCGAAGGCTGAAAGTTGTGACAATACTATCGAGCCTTTAGTAAAAATTACATAGCTTTTATTTGTCTACGATCAAATTTATTTAGCAAGACAATTGTATGATTTGTCACCTTCTTCGTCCTTTATTTGTGACGCATGGGCATGGTTTGCATAGATTGAACTGACCAACGTCCACGTGACGTGAGGGACAAAATCATCACCGGCCACTATGCATTGAAGAGCATTGTCGAGCTTGATTCAAGTGAAATAGTCGTCCACTTCTTCATATTTATTTATTAATTTGGTGAAATAGTCGTACACTTGAGCCACAGTCATGTGCATTAACGATGGTTAAAGTTAAACCATGTAAGTATAGATTAGTGTGAGATATCTTTATGTCACATATGATATATCACCTAAAATTGTGAGTTTTAATTAATATTTATTACCCATCCTTATGTCACATATTGATATAAAATAATGACCTAGGAAGATTAAATTATGTTTAAAACCACTTCTGGCGCACTGTGTTTGAGGACCACCCTACACATCAACATCTTTTAATATAAAAGATAATTTATTATTGTCATTGTTATGAACCCAACTTGTGATTGGCTAAACCCACGTGATCAAGATTCTGCATATCAAAGAAAACATCATGTTTCCATAAATACCAATAGAAATCTAGGATTGCCAAAACCTAAGGACAAGGGATAACATAAAAAACTGCATGCCTTCCTGCATCAAATTAAAAGAAAAAATAAAATAAAAAAGTTTGGCCAAGTGTCAATCATCAAGAAATCATAGACAGTACATTATTTATTTTTTGGTAACACAAAGACAGTACATTCAACAAGTAATAAAAAAAAATTTCCATTAAAAAAAAACACATGCAAGTAGTATAAAAATTACTGACCATGCACTTTATTCTAGATAGCTCATTATCCCAAAGAATAGAACTAGAAGCCAGCTTGTAGTGTCGTTCTTGTGCGTTTCTACTTTTTTTTTTTTTTTTTTTTTTTTTTTTTTTTTTTTAAGCAACAAAAATTAATAAATAATGTTTATTTATATGTAAGATAATTATATTAAGTCCTCGAAATAATATTAAGTCAAACAAATTTTTTGTAGATTAAAATAATAAGCAAATAAGAAAATATCAATACTAAATATTTTTAAAAATAAATAATAAGCAAATAAGAAAATATCAATACAAATATTTTTAAAAAAATCGTTTTTTTTTTTTTTTTTTTTTTTTTTTTTTTTTTTTTTTTTTCCGGTGAGAAACTCAATTAAGTAAGCTATCTTAAATATAAAATATCAAGTCACTTGACATTTTCATTTTCAATTAAATTAGCTAAGATGCATAATAGGTATATTGGATTAAATTGGTAGAATGTTATCTTAAATAGATATATAACGACTATATTCGAATTTGTTTAACTTTTTTATTTTTTTCTTTGAGGTCACAAATTTGTTTAAATAACTAAGCTATCGTATTTGTTATGTACTTTATTATTATTATTTTTTTATAACCTTGGGTGTTCGGACCAGCGTTCCGTACATACGCGCACATCGACTAATCCCAAGGGACACGCAACACCTTACTAGCATGTGTACCATGATAGGTGCAAGGTTTTGCCTTGGATAAGTGGTCTTAAGGGGACTCGAACTAGTGACCATTGGGAGCACACTCAAGGCAGGATCAGTTGAACTATCTCTCAAGGTTTATGTACTTTATCAAACTAATGAATATATATATATATATATTGCTAAATAAATAAGATGAAATTTTAATATAACCTTAAAGTTAGTGTAACTGATAAAGTCTCTTGTCGTCGAGTAAGAATAATCATCATGGAGCGGACGTCATATATAAGTTCAAATGCTATCGTAACTATTAAAAAAACAAAACAAAACCCTAATGTTTTGATTATAAGAGGATCGATTTAATAGAATTTAATGAGATTAGTTAATAAGATACTAATGCAAACTTTTATATATGGGTCGTGTTAACTTGTGGTGTAGGTTGAGGAATATTAATTGTTAGATGCAATGTACATTTCTTAAAAGATAAAAATATATCTGTCAACGATTTACTTCAAGTTCCGATTAAATTAATATGATTATATATGTTTTACAGTTCTTTCTAAACAATTGTTTTAAAAAAAAAAAAAAAAAAAAAAAAAATCAAATAATACAACCCTTAAAGCACTTTCTAACTAAATCCTTATTTGTTATATAAATATATCCATTATAAGGTCAATTTCCTTAAACCTAGCTTACTCTTTTTGCCATGTTATGGAGCTTGTACACTTAACCCTAGGTCACCTTTAGAGCCAATGTTCTACTAACCATTTGGAGCCAATCATCCGCTTCCTTGTCACCATGGCATGATATC
Source organism: Fagus sylvatica (assembly GCA_907173295.1). NCBI lineage: Eukaryota > Viridiplantae > Streptophyta > Magnoliopsida > Fagales > Fagaceae > Fagus > Fagus sylvatica. The sequence goes on along the minus strand of OU015767.1, from coordinate 9,045,496 downwards.
ATCACCCAATCTTTTCGACAGTGCATTAGTTCCGAGAATGATCAATTCAAATGAAAATTTGACACATTTCAATTTATATATGTACTTACCAATGATCATCAAATAGTGCATAGATTCTGTTCACACTTCAGAATACAAAATTAAAATGTCAAAAGGATTAATTTAATGCTCGATGATACGAGGTACTTCCAAATTTAATAACATTTGCAAGCTGTAAAGGGGTATGGCTGTTTTGTTTTTAATCGTAAAGATGACAAATTAGTTGGGATTCTGTTCACACCTTAAAATACACCTCCATTAGTCATCCTTTCGACAAAAAAATCATCTCATGAGACCGATTTATATACAGTATCGGCTGAATATTTTTTGAAATCTAAGACCACAAATTTAAATGGATTTTTTTTAACATTAAATATTATCTTTAGTGAAATAATTTAGAGTTTCAATTTGGTTAAATTTTTATTGGTTAATATTTTTTTAGAGTTTTTTTTTGGAAGTGGAGGAAAAAAAAAATGCAAAATTAATTTATGTTCATTTCTTTAAAATAAAATCAATTATCTTCCTATAATTTAAAGATCACTTTGATCCTAGTTATATAAAAAATGTCTCTCTCACATTTGGTGGACCCCACATACTTTTGTTGAGAGATTAAAGCACATTGAGACCAAGGGGCCATGACCCGCCTGCCCCAAGATATTTGCAATAATATATATAGTTAAATTATTTAATAGTATATATAATTAAATCTTGAAGTTTAACCTTTCGAAAGTTACATCTAACTCCATCTTAAAATTAATTTGACCCAGAGACCCAAAAAATGTAAATCAGCACTCTCTTACCCCTAAAAATAAAACCCTTTTTTAGGTAATAAATACCTAAAATTTTATTTTATTAATGATTTTTTTTTCTTAAATACAAAAAATGCTTAAACTTTGGGATAGAAAAATTAACTAGTCGTTAACTTGTGCCATGCATGAGATAGTTAAATACAAATTAGATATATTTCTTTTACTTGAAGGTACAATGACTTGAAAATGAATGAAAATAAATAATTTGGTTGAAAATAAAGGTTTAACTATATGTATATATATAAACTAAGATTGGTAAAAAATACAATATTCAACTCACCATGCCACTTAATTAAGAATAAACTTTGATCATCATATATAATTAATTCTTTAAGAAATGCATATAGAGATAGATAACCTCAAGCAATTCATGTAAAAGTAATAAAATAACAAATGGATGACTGCACTCAAGATAACATCTGTATAAGGGAATTTACATGCTTGGAAAGACACGTTATGCTTGGAAAGCCTCTAAACTATTGGGAAAACATCATAATATTCTGAATTGACTCAATAGAGACTAATTAAAATGGGAAGTGAGTGATACACAATTCTTAAACCAGGGCCATATACAAAAGCTTTTTCCTAGAAAACAATAACAATTTCATATCAAAACGTGCAATATATGCACACAACAATAAGAGTAAAGGAAACTAATTATGTAAGGATTTATATATTATATATATATTATATATATATATATATATATATATAATATATTATATCTCTTTTTTTCCATTGAACATATCTAGAGTTTAAATCCTCTCTCTTTCAATTATCGTATTAAAAAAAAAAAAAAAAATTACATCAAGATTAGACTCAAGTTCCACTTGAAATTGAAATTTACCATGCATATATAGTGGTATTAAATTTTCAAAATCTCATAAGTAATACAATACCAATTAACCAAACAAATGGATTGCAGAAAACCAAATTTAAGGTACATGAGCTATCCTACAGTTGTATTATGACTATTTGATAGTCCTTTTAGATTTTTAATGAGCTGGTAATCCTCTATTTTATTAAATATATGAAAAAAAAAAAATTTGAACAAAAACCATTTTTTTTTTTTTACTTCAAAAACAGAAAATTATGAACAAAACCATAAAATTTAAACAAAAACCAATTTTGACTTCTTGATAATGCTCTCTCTGTTAATTCACTTGTAGAAAGTTATGTAAAGGAAGTTGTAAATAAAAGTAATAGAGAACATCATACAAACACATAAGAGCCAAAAAAAAAAAAAAAAAAAAGCTTTTTATGAATTTAATGAAGAATTAAAGTTAAATCTCACCAAAACTTCCGGCTATCATCAACACATTACTAAACAAAAAAAGTATCACATCCAGCAGTCACAATTTATAAGATTAATTAATTATTTTTTATTTTTAAAGATAAAGGAAAGAAAGTGTAGGCTAACTATATCTGAATGTGGGTGTTGATATAGAAATGTAACAAACTATGTTTTGAAAATCATTTTTTATATAGTTCACATAATGGTAAGTATTTTCAATAATTTGAATTGAATGTGCTATTATTGTGTTAAATTATTTGGTTTTTGCATTTTCTCTCATCCTCATAATGATCAATTTATCATTTTTTTTCCCCAAAGTTGATTTTTCTTATGGTTCTCAAAGCTATATTTTTTAATATATATATATATATATATATATATATATATATATATATATATATATATTTTTAATAGTAAAATAGATATACAACTAATATTTATATAAGAGATATAAGATAGCCTATGAATTTAGACTGTCTTTAGAGTCAAGGGAAATTTTTGAAAAATTTAGTACAACTTGATTGCAAATTAACTTAAAATGTATTAAGAAAAAATTATTGTGTGGTTTATTTTATGTTAACATTGAATAGACGCATGTATTATTTTTTCGTTATTGTTAAGTGATGGATGGAAAATACTAACGTGACTAACGATTTTATTAAAAAAAAAGAAAAAAAAAAAAAAAAGGGTGTTAACTTGGCACACCTCGGCAAAAGTTCCTTTGCCCAAGAACCATCCCATCTCATATTTCTCAAACAAAATATTTCTCTCCTCCATGGGATTCAAACAAAAAATAAGCAGATTGTAATTTCCTTAATTTGTCTCTCAATTATGCGTCGCGGGCCTCCAAAACAAATTTTGCTCACTGGGGCATTTGGGATTGTAGACACCCCAATTTGTACCGGTCATTTCTCATGGTCTCAAGTCTTATTGATGATTACCGGAAACTTTCATAAGACAATGTGTGTTGAAAACCATAAAAAAAATCCTCAAGAATTTCGAGCCAAAACCCTTTTCATAACCTAAGAGATATACGATGCTTTTCCTTGGGCGTATGTCTGTAATGAAGAGACGTACGTCTCTAGAAGTAGACGTAGGTCAGTGCCGTCAGCCAAAAACCCTAATCGTGGGAATTGAGCTGTCTCTTGCAGGGAAGTCACAGTTTACCCCCTTTCAAGTAAATCTAGGCCCTTTTTCCACAATAAAATGAGCCCTATACCTTTAGTTCAAAACACACCTTAGAGACTGTAACTTGCTATCCTCTTGCCTAGCAGGCAAAGATTTACCTCTGCGGAAAAGATGATTCATTCGAATTGACATGAGAGTCCAACTACATTGCATTGCATTGCCGAAATCCATGTTGTATATTTGAAAGAGGTTGACCTCCTTGCTTTTCTCATGTTACAATTCTCTTCCCGCCGAACCCCCTTTCTTCTTGGTCCATAGAGAAAAAATGGAGGATTGGTGCCAACAGTTCATCACGGAAGAAAGGACTCACTGAGCCGGGATCGCTAACTAATACTAATAGAATAGAAAATATTAATAGAATAGAAAAGAACTGGTATAGTAGAGTTTAGGAAGAGTAGTTTTAGAGAGGCGAAACCCTACTAAGTTAGAAGAAGGTAATGAGAAATAGCTCTTGAGCAAGTAACTATTTTCTAGTTCTCCAACTAGAAGACTAACCCCTTTCTCATGGCGCTCCAATCATTAACTTAGGCATCCAAGCCTTTCCCTTTGATGTTCAATACACAACTCTGTCAAATAGATCAATCTAAGAGACCGGTGATATATTGTTAGCTTACTACAAGCTTCGGAGGCTAGGTATGGATCTTCTTAATAGTTCATACCAACCTCCTTAAATTCTTTGATTTATTATGTTCTTAGTTTAGTTTAGTTTGCATGTTTCGATCTTTGTTTTAAGTTTATTTTAATTTAATTGATGTTTTCATGCCTAGTTTTATTTTCCTTCATGAATTTAAGCTTAACCTAATTAAACCATTGTTTTCATGTTAGGTTTGCCATCTAGGAGCTCCTTCTTCAATGAAATTGATTATATTTGTCTTCAAGAACATGTTCTTCAACTAATTATACCATGATTCTCGCTTTCAGAGCATATATTTTGTTCTTCAATGAATTATACCACGATTATTTGTTTGTTAAAGCATGTTCTATGACTTACTACATATCTTTCATTAAAATTGTGTTATTTGATTATTGTAGGGATCTTTCCCTACAATTTGGTGATAAGCTTGAATTTAGGTGAGATCCCCTATTTTACTTCATATGAATGTTGTGCCATAATTCCCACATCTTGATTTCTCCTTGATTGTCATAATTGCTTCTTTTTTTCTTTTTCTTTTTTTGTGTGTGTGTTTAGAGATTTGTTTTATAAAATCACTTTAAGAATATCAAGTAATATAGAAGAAGGCCATCCATTAGGCTAGGCGTTCTTGGCTGCCTAACACCTTCCCGAGACGTGCCTTAGCTCCGAACCTAGTATGACTAGTCTTTTTGTGTATGAAGCCATATTTTTGGTTCTTGGACCTATAAACTAGGTGAAGACTCCATTCCTTTCACAGTTTTGCTCCACACTATAACCCATCTTCACTCCTCCATCCCTAGTCTCCTCCATCCAACGCCTTCATCCCCCACCCATCTATTAAATGTATTTGATAAACCCATAAAAACATATTAGTACTAGAGATATTTAGAGATAAAAGAAGTTGCTCTTCTTGCGATATATAGAGATCAAAACACCACAAAAGGCCATAGTAATGCATAAGAGGGGTGTTCTTTGGTGACCCATGTTGTGTTGATTGTAAGATTTGGTGGGCTTTTCATAAGATCTAGAGGGTGAAAGGATTAAGACTTAATCATCATTTTATGTTGTCTAATCTTTCTATAGGTCTGTTCCGCTTATGCAATTTTGGAACACAATGGAACAAATTTGTTCCTCTGGTTGATTTATGGGTTTGATTGAGTTGTGCACTTGTGGGTTTGAATTTGATTTATGAGGTTTGATTATGTTACGTTGGTGTTTTTGGTTGAAGGGGCCGGTGTTTTTGGTGTGTTCTGGTCTTTGGTGTAAGGGATTATTTTTGTTGTGTTTTAAGATATAATAAAAAAATAAATGAATAAATAATGTTTTGCAAATGGTAAGGCAAAACTGAAAAAATAACTCCTTAAGATAAAAATTTTCCTATACCGTAACAAATGGTATCAAGTATCAACTATATATCAAGTGCTCCATTTGGTTGTATAAAATAGGCAAAAATACACTTTTGGTCCCCATATTTAGGGGGTGTTTTCAATTTGATCCCTAGATTTTAATTTTTTTTTCAATTTAGTCCCTATGTTTTTAACTCGTATTCAATTAAGCCCTTAACATTATTTCCATTAGAAAAAAGCCTACGTGGCAGACAAAAAAGTGATCTGACCAACACTATTTGGCCAACTTAGCTTCCCTCCAACTCTTCTCACCCTTTGATAGTCACGTGCTACTCAAGTGGGTGTAAGTCAGCAAAAGACAAAACACACACGCGAGTTATATTTAGAAAAAGATAACAGAAATACAAACTAAAAATAAAAGTGAAGTTAAAAAACAGATCAGCAAAAGTCAATGGAGACAAGCTTTTGGGGATTTCGAATGGAATCAAAATCCTGAGCTACGGTCCTTTGAATCAAGAAATTGGAGGGTAGTTTGGGGTGTGTGCAGTGCTTCAAATCAAGTTTGGGTCGACATTGAAGAGATTTCTCAAGGTTTTGTCAGGTAATGTACTGTAATTTCATTGTTTTTGAATGAAAAAATTTGAAGGGCAAAATTAAAGGTTGTTTTAGGGGACCACTGCTTGTTTTATTGTCTTTGTTTCAGTGAATGTTGGGTACTTTATTTTTGATCTTTTGACTCTTTTCATGTGGTCTAGTGGTAGTTTCAGTGTGTTAAGGGACCACTGCACTATTGTTTTGTTTCAGTGATTGTCAAAAGTTCATTTTTGTTTGTTTATTCCTTTTGAAATGTAACTTATAAGTCACTGTATTTGCATGCATGACTGGATAATTGTTTTTCTTTGGTGTTGTATCATGGTGGTTACTTTGTGAATAATCTGCGTGGGTATGTAGGGTGTGTTGAAATTGTGTTTGACAAGTTTGATCCTGAGAAGTGGTTAAAAATAGAGATCGAGTGTATTACGATAGATTTTGGGTAAGGTATTATCAGTAGGCTTTTGTATAGGGTCCCTAGTATAAGTATTGAGGATAGTGGGTTGCATATGGTTAACTCTAATCATGATGTAATGTTGATGACCGAGTTAGTCCCTGGGTATGGCGAGCTTGAGGTTTATGTGGAGCATATAGTGGATGAACCTGTTCTAAACAGTGATTTAGAAGATGGGTCATATGTTGATATGAAGGATGTTGATGTGGGTGTGTGTGACATGCACAACAGGGAATTTGATGTGGATGATGAGGATGAGGATGATGATGATCTATATGATAGATACACTGACATGAGGGATGAGGAAGTGACTGACCAAAATGTTAACAATAATGATGCTGACAAAAGTGATGTTGATAGTTGGGATAGTGTTGAGGATGTTGAAAAGCCAGAAGTAATAGGTGATGAGATTTTACAGTCTGATTATGAAAGTGAAGATTTATACAATGTTGAGGTGGTTTCAAATGAGTCTGAGTTTGAGTCCGAGTTTGAGTCAGATTATGATAATGCAGATGGTGATAAGGCAGAAGTTGATAATAGGGCATGTGTTGATGATAGAAAGCTAATGGTAGATTCTAGAAGGCCTATATTCCCTATTTTTAGGACAGTAGCTAGTGCTAAAGATCTTAGGTTTGAGATTGGAATGCTTTTTACCTTAACTTAATAATTCAAGGTGGCCATGACTGAGTATACAGTTGATAGACGATGGGGGATTAGGTTTGTAAAGAATGACAAGGTAAGAGTTAAGGCTGTTTTCCAACAAGGCTGCAAGTTTGTAGATTATCTAACAAAGCTACCAAGGGAGATGAGCTTCCAACTCAACACATTGCAGCTACAACATACATGTAGTAGGTGTTATAAAAATCCAAGACTGAGTACCAAATTCATTCCTAAAAAGTTGGTGGGCAGAGTGAAGCACCAACCTGACATTAAGTTAACTAGCATTCAAAATAAGGTGCATAAGAAGTATGCAACCAACATCTCCCAGAGTAAAGACTATAGGGCTAAGGCTAAAACTATGGATATCCTAGAGGGTTCTCACATAGAACAATACAACATGCTGTGGGACTATTGTGAGGAACTTAGAAGGTCCAACCTGGTGTTGACACCCCATTTTGCTACCTATATTCTAACCCTCACACAAACTAGGGTTTTTACAAATTAAAATTCTAAAAACGGAAAGTGCACAACTTGCCTAAATTAGGGTTTTAAACCAACAGTGTTTTTTGACCGTCTGATCGACAACTAAAAGTAATCAAACAGATCTTTAAGTTGAGACAATTGAAATGACGTGTCATGTGTTTGAATCGGACCACGTGTGTGAAAATTATATCCGGTTGAAGTTTTAATGAACAGAGTGCATAATAATTAAATGGCATTAGGCACATAAGATTAATCCAAATTGATTATGATTGGTCCATTAATTGGATTAATTTTAATTAACAAGGTGTAAATATCTTATTGGCTCAAAGTGTTAAATTATGATGGACTCTAGCACATTGGATAAACTGAACAAGTTAATTAGATAATTGTTGCTTAATTAATTAATTAAAACATTTGAATTAAATTATTCAGTGTTTTAAAGAGTTAAGAAAATCACCAATTATCTGGTAATATCTGATAATCAGCTGGCATTAATTTGAAAATTCAAGATTTAAACAAAGAGATAATATCAAAAAGGCTCTTATTCATTTGATATAAAAAGGGTGTAGAGTCACATTTAGAGGAGGCAGCACAGGTAAGGTTGAAAGTAATCAATGTATCGTTTCTTTTATTATGATTCTCACCGTTTGTTTTAATTGATGATACTAACATTACTTTCATTTGTTTTCTTTCATGAGCATGAGCATACAACCATGGTCAAATACAACAAAGTTTACAAAGCCACAACAACAGAAAACAAAACAGGGAGTAACCTATACGATTTCCTTCTTTTCTGTACTTTTGTTTGCACTTTCAATACAAAGTAATCTCACATTTATGTTCCTCCTTTCAAGCTTTCAGGAGCATGATAATGAACAGAAAGAGCCACCACAACAATAGGGAAAACAAACATGCAGTTTCAGATGTTACAATATGGTAATCTAAACACTTGGATTCACTATAATTTCTATCTGTTCATAAAATCTAATCCACATACATACAAAACATATGTCCACTGCTATGATCATAAGCCCACACACGGCTTGACTCACACATGAACTAAATTCCACACGCACAAACACAAACACTGCCAAACGGGTTCACACAAAACCCACAACCATCACAACCACATACACGGCCAAAGGCATATAGCCACCACCACATCCACCACCCACGGCCAAACCCCGCCAAACCCGTGAGCCTCTTGGCTCTTGCTCCACAAACCCAAGACCTCCATGGTCTTGATTTTCACACAACACCAATCCCACACGGGTTCACCCAAACAAACCAAACCCACATCCATCACCCACGGCCAAAATCCCACCAAACCCGTGAGCCTCTTGGCTCTTACTCCACAAACCCACGACCTCTATGGTCTTGATTACACACAAAACACCAACCCACACACACGGGTTCACACAAAACCCACGACCCCCCACACGGGTTCACCCAAAGAATCACCACCACAAACTCACCATTCAAAGCCGAGTGAGAGAAAAAATAGAGAAGTGAAAACTGAGAGGAAGAGAGAAGAGAGCAGCCGAGAGGAAGAGAGAAAAGCCGAGAGAGAGAGAGGCAAGGCTCGGCCTTGCCGAGCCAAAAACCTCCGTTAATGGTGGCGGTGGTGAGCGGCGCCGGCGGTGCATGGTGGCGGTGAGAGAACAACAACCTTGGCCATGGTGGCCTTGGTCCGAGCCGTGAGATTAGAGATGAGAGAGGGAGAGAGGCCACGGGTTGAGAAGAGAGAAAATGAGAAAGAGAAAGAGAGGGAGACGGCTGACCTAATTTGAGTGAGAAAGAGATGAAACCCTACCCGGTTTTGTTAAAGAGTTTATTGGACCGGGTTAGCCTGACCCGTCTCCATTTAAACAGCCCAATCCGAAAACCAAACCAAACCTCATTTAACCCAACCAAGCCCAATCCGCAACCCATTTAACCCAAACCCAAACCCAAAATAAATAAAGCCTCACATTCATATTCACACTCAATCCAAGCCCAAAACCAAAACCCAACCAGTCCACACTTCACATAAATTGCAAAAACACCCCCAAACTTCCAAAATTACATTTTGACCCCAAACTTTCCCAAAATCACATTTCAACCCGAAAATTCCATAAAATTACATTTTGACCCCAAACTTTCTCAAAGTCACATTTCAACCCCAAATTTCCCAAAAAACACATTTTGACCCCTAAGCCATACAAGCATTCCTCTCAAGCTATACAAGCAATTCTTCTCAAGCTATACAAGCAATCTTGAGGTATTCTTTCCAAGCCATACAAGCATATAGGTATAAATTCTAAACTGAAATTTATTTACTTGTATTCGATTGTTTTGTTTCCTTTCTTGAATAACAGGTTTATATGACTATAACATGATATTTCACATGAAATAAATTAAACAACAACTTGAACATTAAAATTGGATTTTGATGCGAACATGAGTTTATTACTTTGACATGATATGAATATTGGCCAAGTTTAATCTAGAAGACCGACGTATGTCAGGTAAAATGGGATAAAAACACCTTCCCATTTTATAACCAAGCCTCCGAATCTTGAATTTAGGGTTCGTATTACAAAGTGTCTTGGAAACAAACAGTTTTCCCTTTTACTAGACTGTAACTAGGAAACTCATTTACATGTAATTATTTCTTTTTACAAATTCATTGGCAATTGTACAAATTCAAAGATGAATAAAGAGGAATTATTGTTATTGTGGAATTTCTTATTTTGTCCAAATAATTAAAATAAGTGGCGACTCCATTTACATGTACAATCAACCTTCAAATCGAGAGGGTTGATCCATTGTCAGTTGGGTCACATTTTGAGGCCCATTTGACCCTCGGGTCGTGGTTCTCACACCTGGTAGTATAGTACTTATGAAAGTACAAAATTTTAATGAAGGTGAGGTGGGAGCTGAGGATGTAAGTTAGATTGCTGAGCTTGTTTTCCAAAAACTTTTTGTTTGTTGTGAGGCTTGTAAGACTGGATTCAAGAATGTATTTAGGACATTTATAGTGTTGGATGCTTGCCATTTAAAGGGTCCATATGGTGGCCAATTAATTGCAGCAGTAGCTAGGGATCCCAATGAGGAGTATTTTCCTTTGGCATTTGTGGTAGTAGAAGCAGAAACATATGACTCTTGGAGCTGGTTCTTGAAGTTGTTGGATAGTAATGGAAGAAGAATGACTTACGTGTCATACCAACAGAAGGTATACCAATATTTAATTAAATTTTTGTTTGCAATTTGGTTAATTATTCCTTCTATTTAACTTGGATGTTAATCTTTTGATAGAGTTTACTCCAAACCTTTGAGAGTGTCCTGCCAAAGGAGGAATACAGATCATGTTGTAGGCATATTTACTATAACCTTAAGAGGAGGCATCCTAGAATTTTGATTAAGGAGTTCATTTGGAGAGCTGTAATTGCTATTTACAAAGAAGAATTTCAACAAGTAATGAGTGAGTTGAAAGAGGTGGATATAGGTGCACACAAATGGTTAGAGGAAGTTCCAGTTGAAAGATGGACCATGAGTGAATTCATTGGGAATGCCAAGAGTGATGCATTGCTTAATAATATGTGTGAGTGTTTCAACACCAAGATTATTGAAGCAAGACAGAAACCAATAATCAGCCTGGTGGAGGATCTTGAAAATTGAATCTGAGTTGTTTCCAAAGATTAGGAAGAAAGTGTTTAAATTGAAGCAATGAAGCAACGAATGGGAAGTGTGCTGGGCTGGGGAATTATTGTATGAGGCGAAAGACTTTTTTCAGAGTTTCACAGTTAATTTGATTAGAAGTCATGTACATGTCAGAGATGGAAGCTCACTGGTATACCCTGTAGTCATGTCATTTCATGCATTCATTACAACAAGGAGAATGTTGATAAGTATGTTGATGATTGTTACAAAGTCCCAGCCTATATGACATGTTATGAGAGAATGATTTTGCCAATAAATGAGAGTACAATGTGCGCAAAAAATGGACTGAGAATATTTTTTTTAGTAGGGATGTGAAGCAGGTTCAAGTGTGCATCCCACAACTACATTAACCCCAATAGCACCTACAACTTCAAGGGCAGCAACATCTTGAAGGGCAACACCACCATTTGGTGCTATTGCAAGGCTAGCAACTGGTGCATCTTCGAGGGCATCACCAACGGTTGGTGCAACAGCAAGGGCATCAGCACTAGTAGTTGCAACAGCAACGGTAGCAACACCCACAAGTGAACCAAGTGTAAGTGTATGAACAAAACCAAGGCCAGCAGCACACACAAGCAATACGAAAGCTCAACAAAAGTAGAAAAAGAAAACAGTCACAACTAGGGGTGGCCACGGGTCGGGCGGGTCGGGTTTGGGATAAATCCGTTGTCCATCCGTAGAAGTTAGAATCACGGATAATCCGTTCGTTAACCATCCATTGATTGGCACAGGTTGGGCGGGTCAGTTAGGTGGTTGGGAGGGTCGGTTAGTTGGGTTTCACGGGTTAGACGGGTAGGAAAAGATTTTAAACAAATTTGAAAAATCACCACACACAACTACAAAACTGAAACAACAACACAAATCTGATTTAGCAAAAAAATAAAAATAAAAATACAAATCTGAACAGATTTCAATCAAACTCAATAATACAACATCAAACCGAAACATCAAACTCAAACTACAATGTTAAAAAATAGGGTTAATTATAGTAAACCCACCTGTGGTTTGGCCCGTTTTAACATTGCCTACCCGTGGCTTAAAACGTGTCACTTTACCTACCTGAGGTTAAAAACGTTAGTAGCCGTTACCCACCTAGCCCATTTCCGTTAGAAAAACAAGTCGAGTATAAAAGCAACATTTCCAATCAATTTTTAGGGTTCTAACTCAAAAAACTTGCTCGGATTTCTGGGCAGCTTTGGGATTTTTTATGGTTATAAGCTTTGGATTTGAATTCAAGTTTAAACAAATTTTTTCCAGAGATTGAAGAACATAATTTCACATACTGAAGAATATAGTTTCACATAAAACTCACTCTAGATCAAGCATAAGTGGCGGTCATTGATAACAAGTTGGTTTTGTCAAAACCCAGTCTTGGAGCTCACAAAGCCTCAAATAATGGAACCAAAGAAAAATCGATAGAGAGAGAGAGAGGTAGCTAGAGAGAGAAAGTAGTGAGAGAGTGAGAGAAAAGGATGGGTCAGATCATGAAGAGGAAGAAGAAAGGGAGGCCATCGAAGGTAGATTTGGCGCGCCGAGCCATGGTGAGGCGAGGCCATCGAAGGCAAATCTGGCGCGCTGAGCCATGGTGAGGCGAGGCCACCTTAAGGCGACGACGAAGCTAGGTACAGCGGTGGCGAACGGCGGTGGATCCTGGTGAGGTGAGCCCTCTCCCTCTCTCTATGTCTCATCATTGTTTGCTTGGGTGGTAGTGGTGAATGGCGACTCGCGATTTGTGGGGTTTGGGTGGTGGTGGTGAACGGCGGTGGATCCCGATATTGGGTTGATGTTGCGTGTTTTTTTTTTGGTAGTGGCTTCTCTGACCGCCGTGATCTCCTCGGAAATCAAAGCGATGGCGGTGGCGGTGGTGGTGGAGGATGGTTTAGGTGCTGGCACAACGACATTTGCGGAGCTCCGTGTGCGATTGTTTGATTTTGTTTTTGGGATGAATGGTACAGTGGGATGCGAATGTTGTTTGAATCAATCTCGCAAATTGTTGTTTTTTGTGTTGCCTTTGTTGTGTTGCTTCAAAGGAAATGAAGGGCATTTACATAGACTTGTTGTATTGTAAGTACTCTAGTTCTGGATTTTGGTGTTGGGGTTTGAGTATTTTTGCTGTTGGGGTTTGATTTTTCAAGAAAATTTCTTCAATTTCTTGTTGGTGTTAGTGTTAATTTTTTTTTTTGTTCTTTGCTGTGTTGTTTGGGAATTGAGAATTTAATTACTCAAAAACTCCATTTAAACTCAAAAAGCAAGGAAAAGCAATTGTAGAAATTTGAGCTTTTTAGTTTTATTTGGTTTGCCCTTTTTGAGTTTTATTTGAAATTTATGTTCTTCATATGTTCTTCAATTTTCTAAGAAAAAGTTGATTTGAATCCAAATTTTTTTATTTTTTGCGTCTTTATTTGTTTTTTTTAACGGAAATCGGCTAGGTGGGTAATGGCCGCTAACGTTTTTAATCTCAGGTAGGTAAAGTGACACGTTTTAAACCACAGGTAGGCAATGTTAAAACGGCCAAACCACAAGTGGGTTTACTGTAATTAACCCTAAAAAATATCAAGAACCCACAAATTTTCAAAATCTGAACAGACTTCCCAAACGCAAAAAAAAACCCCAAATCTTCACCAAATCAAATCTTTACCAGTCTCTGAGGCTTGCGATTCTAGATCGCAATCGATGTGGAGAAGGTGAGATCGTGAGAGATGCGGCTAGGGTTTGAGTGGATGAGGTGGTGACGACTAGGATTTGAATGGATGAGGTGGCGGCGGCTAGGGTTTGAGAAAGTGAGAGATACGACAACGGCTAAGGTTTGAGAGAATGAGAGATGCGGCGGCAGCTAGGGTTTGAGAAAGTGAGAGATGCGGCGGCGGCGGCTAGGGTTTGATAAAGTGAGAGATACGAGAGAGTGAGGTCTGAGGGAGGACGGTCTGAGTGGATGAGGCGGCGATGGCGGCGGCTAGGGTTTGAGAAAGTGAGAGATATGAGAGAGTGAGGTTTGAGGGGGGAGATTATTGAGAGCTGAGAAGCAGAGAGTGAGAAGAGAGAGGCAGAGAATGAGAAGAAACTTGTGATGGTGAGGAGTATTGGGCGAGTATGGGTAATGGGTTAGGTTATAATTAAGTTTTTTATTTAATTAAATATTATATAAGTAAATGGTCGGGCGGGTCGGGTATCCATCTGACCAAAAACCTTAAATCCATTGTTCGCCCGATATCCGTATATAAAAAAAATCCGTATCCATATCTGTTCATATATATGTTCATGGACGGACGGACAGACAAATGGGTCGGGCGGTTTGGTCGGGCGGGTCGGGTTTGGCGGGTTTTTGCCAACCCCTAGTCACAACAGAGATATTGAAAGCTAGTAAGAATGCATCTAGGTATATGAGTGCATTCAAAATTGTTGGTTCCCAAGAATTAGTTGTGAGAACCTCGCCCCTTTTCTTAAACCCGAAGCGAAAACCCCAAAATTGGTTTCAAGTGATTTTGGTTTCGGTTTGGAAATTAAATTGGTAGCGTGTCTCAAATGATGGGATGAAAAATTTAATGTTTTAATCGACCCTTGAGGTTGAAAGTCGATGTGACATGTTGTTTGTGGAGTCACCACTTAATTTATTTTAAAGGACAAATTAAGAAATTCCAAAGACAAGAGTAATGTAATCCCCTTTTATTCCATTTTAGAATTTATACAATTGCTAAATGAAATAGTGTGTGTAAATGTTACAAATAAAATTCCCCTAGAATACAATCTAAGAAAATAATATTGTATGAATTTCCTAGTTACAATCTATGTAAAAAGAAAATAAAATGTTGTTGTAAGGCACTATGTATGCAAACCAAGGTTTTGGTTCGGAGGCTTGGTTACAAAATGGGAAGGTGTTAGGCACCCCATTTTGCCCGATTTACATCGGTCCTCTTATATTAAAAATGGCCAAGCATGTTGTAATGTCAATGCATGTATGTGTATGTTGTGCAAACAAATTAATTTTAATTGTCCGTGTTGTTATTATGTTGGTTGCAATATGATGTTCATGTTATAGTTGTAAGCTTAAACACATAATCATAATGAACTTGTAAATATAAACACAAGAAATTAAAACATAATGTAAGAACAATAAATTAAAGCATAATGTAAGCACACAAAAATTAAATCATAAGGGTTAGAGAACTAACCCGCATGCAAAACAAAATTAAAATCAAGTATGTGCTTCACAACTTGTGTGGTTGTGAGCTTTGTGACTCAATGACTTTAAGGATGTGTATACAATTTGTGGGTTGTATGGGTAATCCTAAGAAGTGTTTGAGTATGTGGGTTGGTGGAAAAATAATTCCAAACCTAAGTTGTAAAGATGATGAAGGGTGAACCAAATCAAAATGATTTTTTCAACCTTCAAAACCTTTAAGACTTTTGGAGAGGAATTTTGGTTTAAGAAAGCTTAAGTGCAAATATTTTCCAAGTCTTGGTTCCAAAGATAATGAAGGGTGAGTTAAATCTAAAAGATTTCTCAACCTTCAAGAGCTTTAGAACCTTAAAGAGGAGGGTTTGCTTCAAAGAATTTTTCTGCGCAAAACACTCTTGAAAACTCTCCCTATTTCTCTCTAATTTTTCTGTACACTTTCCAACCCCTTTGTATGGAGGCTTGATGTTGTATTTATAGAGGGAGAGGCAAGACTAGGTCAATGTGGGTAGGTGGGAGTGTTTTCCAGCCCCCCATGGGCTGTCATAATTGGTGGAAAAGGCTGTGGAAAGTCCATTTCACGTGCTAGAAAAAAACAAAAATTGTGCAGGAAGTGGTCCAGGAACACAGTGCCGGCCAGCACCGTGTTTTAAAATCCTAGTGCCGGCCAGCACTTGGATTAAATAAGTGAGTGCCGGCCTAAAAATTGGAGTGCCGGCCGGCACTGTTTTGAAAAATTAGAGTGCTGTCCGGCACTCCATTTTGGGTTATTTAAAACATTTTTTTTTTTTACTTTTTTCAACTTACCTCTTTTGGCCATACATTGTGGAACGTGCATGGGCAGAAAAACTGATTTTACTGCCCTTCCAAAAGCATTGTTGGCATGCATGAGTGAGATATAATTCTATGTATGCATGCACATTTAAGCAAACGCGGACCTAAAACATTAAAACTTCGATTAGCGATAACTTTCTCGTTTGTGGTCCGATTTGAGTGTGTGACGTGTCGTTTTGATCGTGCTGACCTAAGGACTCATTTAAAATTATTTTGGGTTCGATCAGATGTCCCAATAAAAATCGGGCTAAAACCCTAGAAACGCATGGATTTCCGTGCCGAAACGCCCAGAGTCCAAATTGAGTGCAAATCGTGTCGTTGTGATTGTGTTGACCTAACGACTCGTGTGAATGTATTTTTATGTCAATCAGATGCCCAGAACAAACTGGGACCGAAAACCCTAAATGTGCACAGATTTCCGTGTCAGGGTCCCTTTTTTTGGATTTTTAGTCTGTAAAGCCCCATGCACGTTATAATTGAAATGTAGGTGGCAAAATGAGGTGTCTATAGAATGCCCCTCATTGGCAGAGCTTGTAAAGCGAATGCCAATGTATGAGAAAGACACCAGTTTTTGCCATCAGAATGTAATGTGTTTCGGGCTTCTTGTGGGGAAGTCCGAATAAATTCGTTGGGGAATTTTTTAAGTGTCTTAACAACGCAAGAATTAAAATGTATTCAGAAATTTTTTTACAAGTTTAAACTACCTGATGTTGTATGTTGTTGTGTCGGGAATTTTAGCCAGAAGCGTGATTCCAAAGAAATTCTGTCAAGGAATTAATGGGAGATGAGTTTGTAAACCCAATCCAAAAACAAGTCAGCAAAAAGAATTACTTTGAAATGTTTGCAACCGAGCCTTTATAGGGCCGCCTACGTACCTTATTTTGGGAAGATCAGGTTTGCCGTAATTCTAAAAGGAAGAAATTTCTTGTGGGAAATCTCGAAAAATGTTGTGAATTTCTTGTGTGGAAATTTGAGAATTTTTAACTGGGAAAATTTTTATGTTGCGGAAAACAACCCAGAAAAATTTGTAAGTCATGGGATTAATTTTACATCGCTATAGAAAAACCCAATTTGATTTGTTGTTGTGAAGATTCTTGTATATAGTTGTGCCAGAAATTTTTAGCTAAAAAGCGTGGTTCTGGAAATTTTTGTAAATCGGGTCCAAAATGTGATGGGCTCAACCATGTTTTTGATCCATTTTGAAAAATGAAATTTTTGGGCTTGATATCTATAAAACAAGAACATTTGGGCTATGTGATGAGTAGATGGGAATGTGTGTAAGCGGATGTGGGACCGAGCCTCATGGAAGATTGCCTACGTACCTCTATCAGAGAGGATCAGGTCCAAACGTTGTTCGAAAGGAAGAAATTTCTTGTGTGAAATTTTGAAAAAGTGTAGTGAATTTCTTGTGTGGAAATCCGAGAATTTTTAACTGGGAAAAATTTTATGTTGCAGAAAACAACCCAAAAAAATTTGTAAGTCATGGGATTAATTTTACATTGCTACAGAAAAACCCAATTTGATTTGTTGTTGTGAAAATTCTTGTATAGAGTTGTGCTAGGAATTTTTAGCTAAAAAAGCGTGGTTCTGAAAATTTTTGTAAATCGGGTCCAAAATGTAATGGGCTCGACCATGTTTTTGATCCATTTTGAAAAATAAAATTTTTGGGCTTGATTTCTTTAAAACAAAAACCTTTGTGCCATGAGATGTGTGGATGGGGCTGTGTGTAAGCAGATGTGGGACCGAGCCTTATGAAAGACTGCCTACGTACCTTTATCAGAGAGGATCAGGTCCAAACGTAGTTCAAAAAGTGAACTTCTTGTTTAGAAATTCAAAATATGTGTGTGGACTTCTTGTTTAGAAGTTCAAAATATGTGGTTGTGAATCTCTTGTGTGGAAGTTCAAAAACATTTAATTGAGAAAGTTTTTAAGTGTTTGCAACAACCCAAAAACAATATGTCAAGAAAGATTTTATGTTCTCACAAACAACCCGAAAATGTTTTGTTGTTGTTGTTGTTGTGTATCTTGACTTGTGATCTCGGTTGTGTACCTTGATTTGTGATCTCGGTTGTGTACCTTGATTTTTCAAGAATGAAAAGATGAATTTTTCTAAATGGATGCAATCCGTTGTGTAAATGAGAATTTTGAGAAAACATTATTTTCTTGAGGAGACATGTTTGACAAACCCAAGGTTGCAAAACAAAACCGTTCTCTTCCACTTTAAAGGAATTAAAGTCATTAAACCCTTATAAACACTTTCGCCTTTTACTTTAAACTTGTAAGGCCAAATCCTTTAAAGGCAATTAAAGAGATGAAGTGATTGAAAGTTCTCTTGAATCAGCAGAATTATGAAAGAGCAATGACCTTTTGAAGGGTTTTGGATGACTTTGCTAATCAATATTGTTAGGGGCAATGATGGAAGTATGCCCTTTAACTTGAAAATCTAATCAATCGAGAAATGAGGGTGAATGCCCTTATTTTTTAGTACATGTGATATTGTGTGGATTATGTTAAGGGAGGACTGTTTAGTCGACAAACTAGGGAGAATGCCCCTAGTTTGGAGATGTATGATCCTGTGTAGATCATATTGAAGGAGAATCGACAAACTGGGGAGAATGCCCCTAGTTTGGAGATGCATGATCTTGTGTAGATTATTGAAGAGAAAATCGATAAACTGGGGAGATTGCCCCTAGTTTGGATATGTATGATCTAGTGTTGATTGTGTTGAGAGGATCGACAAACGAGGGTGAATGCCCCTAGTTTGGAGATGTATGATCTTGTATAGATTGTATTGAAAGAATCGATAGACGAGGGTTCGACAAACTAGGGAGAATGCCCCTAGTTTGGAGATATATGATCTTGTATAGATTGTATTGAAAGAATCGACAGACGAGGGTTCGACAAACTAGGGAGAATGCCCCTAGTTTGGAGATGTGTGGTCGAAGTCTTAAAGAGAGACTTGAATGATCGCAACGAGAAAGTGTCTCAGATTTGAATTTTTTGCGACAATTCATATTTCCAAGGAAAATTTGATTGGTGTTTGGACCATCCATCAATTTTTTTTTGCTCTAACTTTTGCCTAGGCCGCCCTTTCGGGTTTTCAACCTATTGAGCGTTTTATTTTTATTTTTTTTACTTCAATGGAAGAGTTAGCTTCATGTCTTGAGTAAGAAAAACCTCAAAGAGGGCTTGGTTTATCAGTTGTAATGTAGGTCGGGGTTGGGCTGTGAAAAAGAAGGATATATAGGCTCAAATTCCCCAATTGTACCCCTAGTGTGCATTCCAAGGATTGAATCTTGCCTTGTGAATTCTTCTCTTTGCTTTTGTCCATCACGTCTTCTTTGTATTTGTGTTGACGCTTTCAACATTTCTTGTCTTCGTGTGACGTCTTTGTCAGACTTTTCTTTTTTTCTTTTTGTATGTTGACGTCTATATCAAGTGTTCTTTTGTCTTTCTCATTGTTGAAGATAGACGTCTCTGTTCTTTTGTTCTTTTTTCTTTGACATTTTGATCTTGTGAAAAGAAACCATAATCTCCTTTTTGTGCACATTTAGAATTCCCACCCCGAGTTTGGTTTTTTGGGTTTCAAGAAAGAAAAGGCTCACATTTTTTAAAAGGCCCAAGTTGGCTCAGTAATGGATTGTATTTGTCATGGATTGACAAGGATGATTTTGTGTTCAATGAAAAATGGCCTCCTATCCTTGGTAGAGCTTGCTTTTTTCATGAAGCGTTTGAGCTCTTTTGATGAGTTCCTTCGGAATTTTTTTTTTTTTTTTTTTCTCTTTGTGGAGCCCTAATTTTTGCTTAGGTCCGCCCTTTCAGGGTTTTCGACCTAACAGGGCTTTCATTTCTTTTTTGCATGGATGGTCCATTGTAAGCCCTATTATTAGGACACACTTTTGAATAAATGTGCAAGAATGTGAAGACCATGACCGGATGTAGAAGAAGGAATTTTGGAAGAAGTGACTCGAGATTCCTCGATGACTTAATTTCCTTGATTGCCTTTTAGGATCCATTCTTTTATTGTTCCAAGTGTTTGGCGACAATTTTTATATGAATTGAATGAAAATGATCCCATTACCAGTGTAAATTGATTGGTCGAGTTATGTGACCTCACGGCTTGTCATTGTTACCCAAGAACTCATTTTCTTATCAAAAGTATTTTTCAAAAAGAATTTTGAATTTTTTTTTTTTTAAAATGATATGAAGGAAGTGCGAGTCTTGAAGAATGTTGTTTGTTGAAATTCCTTTTGATGATTGTGATCAAATTTTGAGCAAATGAATTTTAACCGTTGAGGTGTAATTCAAAAATGTGAAATTTTAACCATTGAGGTGTGATTCAATTTATGATTTTTCGTAGCTTGAGAAATGTGTCATCTTAAAAGATGTCTTTCTTGATCCCAAAATTTCACACTACACATCAATAAGACAGACAAAGCAATTCAAACAAAACATTCAACATTCAATGTAAAACCAAATGATGGATTGATGAAGTTTTCATGCATGAGTAATATTGTTTGTCCTTGTGGGATGTGATGCAGGGGGAAGCCCATGGGTGAACCTTGTTGGAGGAAGAGACTTGGGAGGTCTTTGCGGAATGGCCGGCTTGAGCGGCCTTGAGCTTGAATCTTAACACTTAAAGACTTGTATGGTCTTTATAGAACGGTTGGCTTACGTGACCTTGAGCTTGAATTTTGAAGACTTGAAAACTTGTATGATCTTTGTAGAATCGTTGGCTTGCGTGACCTTGAGCTTGAATTTTGAAGACTTGAAGACTTGAAGACTTGTGTGGTCTTTGTAGAATTGTTAGCTTATGTGGCCTTTTGTGGAGTAATAGAAATGGTGAAACTAGGCTTGTGGAACCTTTGGCAAATGTGGGTAAGAGTTTGGGAAATTGGGCTTGTAGGGCCTTTTGTGGAGTATGGGGAATGGTGAAGGTTGTGTGGCTTTTTGGTGGAGTAAATGACTGTTTGGGCTTGTGTGGCCTCTTGTGGAGTATGGGGAATGGTGAAGCTTGTGTGGAACCTTTGGCAAGTGTGGGTAAGTGTTTGGGAAATTGGGCTTGTAGGACCTTTTGTGGAGTATAGGGAATGGTGAAGGTTGTGTGGCTTTTTGGTGGAGTAAATGACTGTTTGGGCTTGTGTGGCCTCTTGTGGAGTATGAGGAATGGTGAAGCTTGTGTGGCTTTTGGTGGAGTAAGTGATTGTTTGGGCTTGTGTGGCCTTGAAGCTCAAGTGTTGTAGGCTGCTATTTGAGAGGCTTTGAACTTCAATCTTGTTTTGTACCCGTCTGTAAAGCATCCTCAATTTGGGTACCAGCTGCAACTAGGGCTTTGAAGGTTGGAAAGTATTGCGCAAACAAGTGTTTGTTGTAGGTAGGTAACAAATTCTGAACTACCATTTGCAACTGATCCTCCTCACTAAGCCGAGAGGTCATTTGGACGGCCTTTGCCCTCCATCTCGTAATGAAAGACGAGAAGGTCTCCTTGGCACCTTGTTTGGTAGTCTCAAGATCCCTCCTTGTAACATCCACTTCATTATTGAACCGATATTGCTTGAAAAATTCCGAGCAAATGTCTTCCCACGTGTTGGTGCGGGAGTCTTTCAAATTGAAAAACCACTTCAAAGCCACCCCTGTAGAGGTGTTTTGAAATAGTTGTGCCAAAATCTCATCATCGGCCCCCAACGGGTGCATGGCCCTTGTATACATTTTCAGATGGGTTACTGGACAACCCATGCCATTAAACTTGTCTAGTGATGGCATCTTGAACTTCGAAGGTAGTCGTGAATTTTAATCAATTAAGATGTAATTCAAGATATTGTTAAATTTTAACCATTTAAGGTGTTATTCAAAAAAATTGTCTTTTAAAAAATGTAATTCTATGAGTATGTTAAATTTCAACCACTTAAGGTGTTTTACAACGTGTATTTTTTTCAAAACAATGTAATGCATCGTGTGTATTAAATTTTAACCACTCAAGGTATTATTTAAAATATGCATTTTAATTTTTCAATTATGAATATGTGATACGTTATATTTTAACCATTTAAGGTGTTTTACGTCGTGTATTTTTTTCAAAAAATGTAATGCATCGTGTGTATTAAATTTTAACCACTCAAGGTATTATTTAAAACATGCATTTTAATTTTTCAAAACGTCATTTGTTATAACTAGGCCTTGTTGGACCTTATGTTAAAAAAAAACGCTCATTCATTTGGACCTTGTAGGGTCTTACGGCATAGAAAACATTTTATTATTTTGATAAAGCTTTGTCGGGCCTTACGGCGTAAAAAAAATGTTTACTCATTTGATTTATGTGTTGAACATTTTTAATGGTGTAAGCAATATATCATATAGCAAACAACAAGCCAACATTCAAACAACAAGACGTTATAATCAAACAAGGCATGAACATATTTTTACCGGGTCAAGCCTATTGAAAAGTTCTATGGTTTTTCTACATGGGTAGAAGGTAGGTAAAGAGGGAACCCACATGCTAGGACGTTGTATCTCCCAACTTATGATGCCATGAGCATCACGTTGGTTCAAACAATACGGTTTATCCGTTAATGTATTGATTAAGAAATGATCAAAATCAATACTACGCTATGGGGTGGTAACTTCATCAAGGGTACCCGAGTCTCATGAAGACCGTGATCCATGACTAGGCTACCGGGGCTTCCAGGCATCATGCATTTATTTACTTGCCAACATATGCAACTACATGGTGCATGAACAATTTTTATGGAAAGCAATAAATCACAAAAATGCAAAGACATGACAAAGCTTGGCCAAGCTTAATATATTTTATGAAGTTAAGCCCTCTAATGTCCCCAGTGGAGTCGCCACTGTGAGAACCTCACCCCTTTTCTCAAACCCGAAGCGAAAACCCCAAAATTGGTTTCAAGTGATTTTGGTTTCGGTTTGGAAATTAAATTGGTAGCGTGTCTCAAATGATGGGATGAAAACTTTAATGTTTTAATCGACCCTTGAGGTTGAAAGTCGATGTGACATGTTGTTTGTGGAGTCGCCACTTAATTTATTTTAAAGGACAAATTAAGAAATTCCAAAGACAAGAGTAATGTAATCCCCTTTTATTCCATTTTAGAATTTATACAATTGCTAAATGAAATAGTGTGTGTAAATGTTACAAATAAAATTCCCCTAGAATACAATCTAAGAAAATAATATTGTATGAATTTCCTAGTTACAATCTATGTAAAAAGAAAATAAAATATTGTTGTAAGGTACTATGTATGCAAACAAAGGTTTTGGTTCGGAGGCTTGGTTACAAAATGGGAAGGTGTTAGGCACCCCATTTTGCCCAATTTACATCGGTCCTCTTATATTAAAAATGGCCAAGCATGTTGTAATGTCAATGCATGTATGTGTATGTTGTGCAAACAAATTAATTTTAATTCTCCGTGTTGTTATTATGTTGGTTGCAATATGATGTTCATGTTATAGTTGTAAGCTTAAACACATAATCATAATGAACTTGTAAATATAAACACAAGAAATTAAAACATAATGTAAGAACAATAAATTAAAGCATAATGTAAGCACACAAAAATTAAATCATAAGGGTTAGAGAACTAACCCGCATGCAAAACAAAATTAAAATCAAGTATGTGCTTCACAACTTGTGTGGTTGTGAGCTTTGTGACTCAATGACTTTAAGGATGTGTATACAATTTGTGGGTTGTATGGGTAATCCTAAGAAGTGTTTGAGTATGTGGGTTGGTGGAAAAATAATTCCAAACCTAAGTTGTAAAGATGATGAAGGGTGAACCAAATCAAAATGATTTTTTCAACCTTCAAAACCTTTAAGACTTTTGGAGAGGAATTTTGGTTTAAGAAAGCTTAAGTGCAAATATTTTCCAAGTCTTGGTTCCAAAGATAATGAAGGGTGAGTTAAATCTAAAAGATTTTTCAACCTTCAAGAGCTTTAGAACCTTGAAGAGGAGGGTTTGCTTCAAAGAATTTTTTTGCTCAAAACACTCTTGAAAACTCTCCCTATTTCTCTATAATTTTTCTCTACACTTTCCAACCCCTTTGTATGGAGGCTTGATGTTGTATTTATAGAGGGAGAGGCAAGACTAGGTCAATGTGGGTAGGTGGGAGTGTTTTCCAGCCCCCTATGGGCTGTCATAATGGGTGGAAAAGGCTGTGGAAAGTTCATTTCACGTGCTGGAAAAAAACAAAAATTGTGCAGAAAGTGGTCCAGGAACACAGTGCCGGCCGGCACCGTGGTTTAAAATCCTAGTGCCGGCCAGCACTTGGATTAAATAAGTGAGTGTCGGCCTAAAAATTGGAGTGCCGGTCGGCACTGTTTTGAAAAATTAGAGTGCCGTTTGGCACTCCATTTTGGGTTATTTAAAACATTTTTTTTTTTTTTTACTTTTTTCAACTTACCTCTTTTGGCCATACATTGTGGAACGTGCATGGGTAGAAAAACTGATTTTTCTGCCCTTCCAAAAGCATTTTTGGCATGCATGAGTGAGATATAATCCTATGTATGCATGCACATTTAAGCAAACGCGGACCCGAAACGTTAAAACTTCAATTAGCGATAACTTTCTCGTTTGTGGTCCGATTTGAGTGTGTGATGCGTTCTTTTGATCGTACTGACCTAAGGACTCATTTAAAATTATTTTGGGTTCGATCAGATGTCCCGAGAAAAATCGGGCCGAAACCCTAGAAATGCACGGATTTCCGTGCCGAAACGCCTAGAGTCCAAATCGAGTGCAAATCGTGTCGTTGTGATTGTGTTGACCTAACGACTTGTGTGAATGTATTTTTATGTCAATCAGATGCCCAGAACAAATTGGGACCGAAAACCCTAAATGTGCACAGATTTCCGTGTTAGGGTCCCTTTTTTTGGATTTTTAGTCCGTAAAGCCCCATGCATGTTATAATTGAAATGTAGGTGGCAAAATGAGGTGTCTACATCAGTGTATGGACCAAGTGCAAAACAATAGATTAGTGTTTTGTAGCTGATATTTTGTAATGGTTAAGTACTAAAAACCAATGGTCTTTCTTTTGGAAAACTTAGTGTTTAGTAGTTGATATTTGGCAAAAGTGTATTTTTGCCTTGATATTTGGTCATGGTAATGTACCACGAAAATGATCTTTATTTTGGTTGTAATGTAGTTGAATGGTATATATTATGTCATGGTAATGTACCAGGAACAATTTTAGAACTTTAAGGGTACATTTTGGTTGTAATGTTATTGCTGCATTAATGGTTATATAAGTATGTTATTAATGTTATAATTTTGTTATGCTTGTGTTATATTCTATCATTCAAGTGTATGTTTTTTAAGTAAGTTGTTTGTTGATTTTGTTATTTGAAAAATAGGTTTCATGAGATAAATTGTAGTGTATTAACCATGTCACAAAACAAGTGTCACAAACACATAAAGACAGTTGTAAACCAAGGCTAAAAAAAAAATAATAATAAAAAAAAATAAAAAAAAATCAATGTTAAGAATACAAAACAACATTTACAAAACACTACATTTCTTTCATTCATTAAGTACTAATATATTGCCAAGTCCATCTCTTGGACTATTACATTCCATTCCAAACCCTAAACTAGACTAATTTAGGTACAATCCCACCCCCTGTATGAAGAAAGAACAATGGCAACAATCATAACAATGTAAAACCCAATGATCACCCAAGACACTGCCAAACACACTGAAAGCACATTCAAATTCTTCTTGTATTTCTCAGCCTTCATAGAAACTGCCTTCTCCCTCTTCTTGGACTTTGCAAGCTCATAAGAAAGTGCCTCAATCTTTTCAATTTGCTCACAAATAACTTCCTTGGCATGCTCACAAATGACATCATCAGCCCATTCAAAGTAGTTGCACCCATTACCAGACTGCACAAAAAATGCATTAAACACAGAATAATAAA
This sequence comes from Fagus sylvatica, assembly GCA_907173295.1. Taxonomy (NCBI): domain Eukaryota; kingdom Viridiplantae; phylum Streptophyta; class Magnoliopsida; order Fagales; family Fagaceae; genus Fagus; species Fagus sylvatica. The sequence continues at coordinate 9,019,364 of OU015767.1, read as the reverse complement.
AAGGCAAACAAAATTGCAGGAAATCATATAAAAAACAAGTCATTAAACACCTACCCTATAACAATCCAAAAAAATAAGCACAACATTGAAACCCAATTTATACACCCAGTAATAAAAGGCAAAAAATTGCAGGAAATCCCAAAAAAATGCAAAACACCTACTCCGTAAAAGCCCCAAAATAGTAAATATTAAAACCTAACACAATATTAAACACTTATCCAGTAATTGATGCACCCATAGAACTTTCTTACAGGGTTCTGACAGTCCACGAGGTTATCTTCATCGCTTTTGCCTACAATGGTAGAAACGTATCCTCCTTGAACCAAGACTCGAGGATTTCAAGATGGATGCCATCAGTCCTTGAAGGAAGAAAATAAATGAGCTCACGAGAGAAGTGATTTACGAAGGAAGAAGAGAAATGAGACTACTAATTTAGGAAGAAACAAATCAGATCGTGTGATTTAATTTAGGGTTTCTTCCACCAGTCTTTATAACTAACGTGTGTGTTTTTTCTTTTGCTGACTTACACCCACATGAGTAGCACGTGATTGTTAAAGGATGGGAATAGTTGGAGGGAAGCTGAGTTGGCCAAATAGTGTTGGCCATGTCACTTTTCCGTGTGCCACGTAGGCTTTTTTTTTTTCAACGGAGATGACACCAAGGGCTTAATTGAATACAGGTTAAAAACACAACTACTAAATTGAAAAAATTTAAAATTTAGGGACCAAATTGAAAACACCTCCTAAATATAGGGACAAAAAGTGCATTTTTGCCTATAAAATATAACTATATGCATGGATTTAAGGAACAGAATTTAGTGCATTAGATTATCAAAAAAGAAATTCAGTGCATTAAATTACAGTTTTTCCTAATATTGGAGTCCAAGAAAACAAATTGAAAGCTCCACTCAATTGAGGGTCAAATTTGCCAAAAAATCCCTTTTTTTTTTTTAGGTCAAACATGTCCCTATTGATGTTAATTTGAAAAATAGGCTAATTGAAAATCGTTTTTAGGAAAGACAATTTTCCCCGTGAAAATCGTCTTTCTTAAAGACGAGTTTTGATTGCTTTTGCATGTGGCTATGTTTTATCACCTGGACTTAATTGAAAGTCGTTTTTTGAAAAGACAGCTTTCAACAAAATTTTTAGATGAAAGTTGTTTTTATAAAAGAAAACTTTCACTTGTTTTTCAAATTTCAAAAAAATTTAGATGAAAGTTGTCTTTATAAAAGACAACTTTTACGTGATTTTTCAAAATTTCAAAAAAATTATATGAAAGTTGTATTTTGTAAAGACAACTTTCACATGTTTTTTCAAATTTCAAAAAAATTTATATTAAAGTCCTGTTTACAAAAGATGACTTATATATATATATTTAAATTTTGAAAAAACACATGAAAAATTATAAACGAAAAAAGGCAATAAAAAATCGTCTTTCTTAAAGACGACTTTCACGCGAAAAATCGTCTTTCACAAAAACGATTTACAATTAGTTTATTTTTCAAATTAATATCAAAAGAGGTATGTTTGGCCGAAAAATATAAAAAAAATACTTTTTTTTTTTTTTGGCAAAATTTGGCCCCCAATTGAGGCCCAACAAACAATTGGGTTATTTTGCAGCATAAATTAGAACATAGAATTCATATTTTATTTTGATCAAAATATCAAGAATAAGGACTATGCGTGAACTATTGGACACCAAAAAAAAAAATAAAAAAAATTGTGGGTTTTATTTTAATTTTACTTTAGTTGCTAGGATGCATCATAGTTTAAACAATATATCAATGAAAAAAAATGTAGAATTTTCATAAGTGGGATGAAAAAAGAAGCTAGATTGCCCTGATAACTTTCTGGAAATAAAACCTTTAGAAGCCAAAAAAAAAAAAAAATCATATTTAGAATTGTTATTACAGTACTATTATAAGAAGAACAAAAATTCATTACAGAAGTCTTAATAGTACGGGGAGGTCAGTAGTAATTTGTAGGTCTTGATTCCTGATACACGATACAGACCTTTTATGAAAACTGAAAACTGTGTCATATCTCATATGCACTTGATAGTAAACCTCGCACATCATTTAGTTTGAAAATTTTTAGGAGAGAAAACAATGCTTGAATGCTTTGTATATACCTCTGGTTCTAGTAGTTTACTTTAACTCAATATTGGTTTTTGGTTTAGATGAATTTATTTTCATCTCAAAAAGGAATATTCACGTTTTTAAAGTATTACATTTTTTAAGACAAATTTATTCAATATACAATTGAAGAAAAAAAAAAAAAAGGTGTTGGGGAGGAGAATTAACCTAATTTAAAGTTATCCTTTATTTATTGTTGATAAGAAAATGTGTTGTTGGGAATGATGATTCCGAATGGACACTAGTAAGTCAAGTTAATGGAAATTACTTAAACGACATAAGATAACATAATAAGAAATTACTTGTTAGGTAAGGTTGGTGCCTTAAGCCAAACAAGCAACTGCTTTAGGCCCCCCTCCCAAAAAAAAAAAAAATCATTAAAAAAAAGGCCCCAACTTATAAAAAGAAGGTATCATATTTCAAATAAAGAAAAAAAAAAAATTAGAAGGCTCATATCTATAATCTATAATCTATTATATCTATTATATATAAACTAAAAGCTGGAGCTGAGAGAATTTTTTTTTCCTTCTCCAAAGCCCACCACGTCAGATTTGCTGCTTCTACACGCTTCCATCTCCCCCTTCTCTCTATTTAATTCTCTCACACTCACATGTTCTCACATAGATGTCTCATATTTAATTCTCTGTCTCAACACATTCTCAAACGGTTGTTCCTCTTTATCTGCCTCCCTGTCTCCCTCTCACCTCTTCAACTCCCTCACCTTCTCATCTCCCCAATTAATTGCGACCCCAATCTTCACATCTCACCTTTCATGTTCTCTTGCTATATATTCTACGCTTATTGTCTCTTCTCTTTCCAAGAAAATCCTCGGTCTGATTTGGAGAAATAGGCAATGGTGTGCTGGGCGATATGGAACGTAAGAAATCGGTTCCTTTTTTAGCAGTACCAAACTCATCCATCCAGGATTCTTAACGCAGCCACGACCCTGCTTATTGATCAACAACAACCTATACTGTGGCACTCGAACCAACTTACATCCACCGAATGAAGTCTCCTAAAATGACACGTTCATCCTAGGAACATTTTCTTTACTGTTGAATGGGTAATGGAAGTTTTTTTTTTTTGATTAAAAATAGTAGAATTTTATTGATAATAAAGAAAATACTGGGAAGCAATTACATTATACCCTGTAATCCCACTGGAACCTCTTCCAGCCAAACAGTCGTTTGTTTTAACTTAAACCCAAGCTTAGCTAACTGCATTGCTCCTATATTACTCTCCACAGGAACAGAAGATATCTGATATGACCGAAATTTTTGCAGCAAACACCACACATCCTCAAGCCACATATCCTGAATAGTACTCCCACTAGGTGGTTGACTAAGCTTAGCAGAGTGTATAGACAAGGAACCTTCAAAAATAATATCAAAGAACCCCACCTCAATCAAGAACTTTAGAGCATATAAAGCACCACTAAACCATAAATAGTCCCTTCGAGAATGTTGAGGAAGCTTGGCACACGTTGCAGCCAGAACAAAGCCATCTGAATCCCGAACCAGCACCCCCACCCACCACTCCTTTGTACTAGAAACCACGACCTCCCAATTCAACTTGTACAACCCCACCGGTGGTGGTGACCAGCAGTTTGGCCGATGAATCACCTGGGCACGGACAAAACCTCCAGATTTGGACTCCCGAAACCCCTGAATCAGATGTAATGCCTTGTGAACAACATTCTCGGGCTCACAGCCCCGATCCTCATGCACAAACAGATTCCGCTGATGCCAAAGAAAATATGTTATGCATGCAAACATTTCCACCTCTTCCACCCCTAATCTTGCCCGAGCCATAAGCAGGAGATCGCAAAAAGAAGGTACACAACGATCCCACTTTAAGACCCGTAACGGAGATAAAGCCCACACGGCATTTGCCCAAGGACATGCCCATAAAGAGTGCACCACAGACTCAGATTCACCACTGCATAACTGGCAATTACCCTCTCCTCGCATATGTCTCTTAGCTTTAAGCTCATTAGTAGGGAGAATACCCAAACACGCTCTCCACAGAAAAGATTTAGTCTTTGGAGGAATGGATAAAGCCCAAATATACTTCCAAAAAGCCTTATCCTGCCCCACCACAGAAGTTTCACCCAAACACGACTTAGCTTGATGACTTATCCACACGTGAAATGCACTTTTCACCGAAAAGACACCTGTGCTGGTAGCATTCCAGAAAAGTCTATCCCTCCGTGGGACTTGAGCCAATTGGATGGACAAAATAGCCTTGGCATCCCAATCCGAAAAAATCTCTTTGATAAAGCCAAACCTCCACTGCCGTGTATCAACATCAATCGACTTTTAGAATGGACCATACGTGATCCAGCCAATGGAAGCCACGGATCCCGCCATATACGAATTTGTCTCCCATCACCCACATGCCAACATAGCCCCAACCGAAGGACCTCTCTTGCCAAAGCGATACTACGCCACGCATAGGACGGCTTCCTTCCAACATCAGCATCCATAAAATCACAAGATGGAAAATATTTCGCCTTAAGAACCCGAAACACCAAAGAGTTTGGCTGCTGAAGTAATCGCCACCCTTGTTTAGCAAGCAACGCCATATTAAACACCTTAATGTCCCGAAAACCCAACCCACTAGAGTCTTTAGAGGAGCACAGCTTCGACCACTTAACCCAATGGGCATTTTTGGACTTACACTTCTGACCCCACCAAAAATTTCTGTACATACTATTCAACTCAGAATAGAGACTATCAGGCAATTTAAAGCAACTCATCGTATATGTGGGAATAGATTGCGCAACAGCTTTGATAAGGATCTCCCTACCCACTTTTGAAAGTAGCTTTTCTTTCCACCCATAAATTTGTCGCCAGACAGAATCCTTCAGACCACTGAAAGCCATCTTCTTCGACCTGCCAACAAAGGGTGGCAAGCCAGATACTTCTCATGACATTTGATCTCTGGTACTTGGAACAAATTTTTAATAAAAAGCTTCATGGTAGCAGACGTGTTCTTTGTAAAAAACAAAGAAGTCTTTGCACGATTTAACTGTTGGCCTGATGCATCTTCATAAAGCTGTAACAGATTACCCAAAGCAACACAGTTCGCCTCAGTTGCTTGACAAAACAGCAAAGAATCATCTGCAAAAAACAGGTGAGTAATGATAGGCCCACCCCTACAAGCTGCCACTCCCTTAATCTGACGCTCAACACTTGCAACCCGAAGAAGAGAAGAAAACCCTTCAACACACAGCAGAAACAGATATGGAGACAAAGAGTCAATGGGTAATGGAAGTTAAGCTTATCCTTTGCTGTTTGTTTTATATTACATTTATACCTGTAATTGTTTGGTTTTCATTCAACACAATTCTATCTTTCAACTAAAAAAAAAAAAAAAAGTGGGACTAAATTTTTTTTTTTTTTATTCATTTTCGTGGTGGGTTTGTGCATTGGGATTAAAATTTGGGAGTTTTCTTTGCAAATTTGAAATTTATGTGGGTATATAGATATTTGTAGAATTTAACCGGTTTGCAACGGGAAAAAAAAGGCCTGGAGTAAATGTGGAATAAATGTTGATTGACATTAAGATATTTTATTTTTCCCTGTTTGAATGATTTTACATTAAATGGAGAATTTAAATCTGAATAGAGCATTCCTAATTAGGCGTAGGACATTTAAATATTTGAAGAAAATATGAATGGAGTATTCTAATTTGACATAGAGCATTTAGATATTTTGAAAAAATTAACCGGTTTGCAAGGAGGAAAAATAGGAGTGGAGTACGAAATGTGGAATAAATGTTGATTGACATTTAGATATTTTATTTTTTTCCCTGTAAAAATTATTTACATTAAATGGAGAGTTAAATATGGATAAAGCATTCCTAATTAGAGGTACGGCATTTAAATATTTGAAGAATTAAAATATGAATGGAGTATTCTAATTAGACATAGAACATGTTAATATTTAAATGATTTAACCGGTTTGCAAAGAGGAAAAATAGGCGAGGAGTAAATGAGGAATAATGTTGGTTGATATTTAGATATTGTATTTTTTCGTTTAGAATGATTACATTAAATGGAGAATTTAAATCTGAATGGAGCATTCCTAATTAGTAGTTGGACATTTATATATTTGAAGATTAAATATTTGAAGAATAAAAATATGAATGGAGTATCTTAATTTCATTTTCATGAAAAATAATAACGACTTTAAAACTTCCAAATTAAATGTATAGAATGTAAGTCACTTCCTTTAATGCTCTAATAATTTTGGCATATTTTTATTTTCGGTTAAAATAATTTACATGTTGCTTTTTTTGTTTTTTCTTTTCTTTTTTTAATGGGAAACATTTACATGTATGATATCATTCCTAAATACAGGAAATGTGAATATTTGACATTTAGATATTTTATTTATCCGATATCATATTTAGAAAATGATTTATATTTTTTTCATAAAGTAAATATTGACCAAAGTAGAATAATATACGAAATGTTGTATCCTCTGGAATTCTTAGGTTACTCTACCATATAGTATTCTTTAAATCCTCATATTCCCTTTAAAATAAAAGGCTAAGATTACGTCACTTCTTTAATCGACTAACATAAATTTAAAATAATATTTTTCAAAACAAAATAATATATTTGAAGGAAAAATATATCCCCACAATGATAGTGTTTTGCTAAAAAACTTATTACGTAGACGTAGCAACTAAAAAACCCTTTCAACTACTACATTAAAATACATTAAATTCAATAGAATTGATAAACACGTTGATATAACTACTACCAAAAATACAATTCATGATGTTGAAAATTTGAAGAAAATACTATATTGAAGTGCTTATTTTTTCCATTATACACAATAACTCTTGATATTCTGATGTTTATCTATAACGGTATGTTAAGGCAATATTGCTCATCAATTGGCAGTAAAATGTGGTAGCAAACCTCATAGGTAACAATAATGCTATTAATTAATATTAGAGCAAAAAAAATGTACTTTGACAGAACAGTTTAAAACCTCTCAACTACCACGTTAAAATTAATTAAACTCAAAACAATTAAAATAACGCACTAACATGACTATACTACTATAAAAATGATATAGGATACACCTCATGACAAAAGCGTGTAAAAGTGAAATAGAGGTTTACATGCTGAAGGTTTGAAGAAATTTGTTCCGTATATACCAAGTATGTTTACTAATAAGAACTCTATACGGTAGAGTAATTATATATTTCGTGCATCGCGCGGGTATGCAACTAGTATAAACTAATAGATGAAGCTTTAGCTTTCTTCCTAAAGATGCCACATCAGATTTCCTATTTCCACACCCTTCCTCCTCACCCATACCTCTAATTAATTAATTCTCTCACTCTTACCTTTTAACATTTACCTCTATTTAATTCTCTCCCTTTTCATAGACTTTTCCTCTTCCTCATATTTTCTTCTACCTCATCTCTTGAACTCCCTCACCTCCTCATCTCCCTAATTTATTGCACCTCAATCTTCTATTTAAACACCTTTGTGTGGTTTCCTAAGCTTCATGTCCAATTGCCTTTGTGGGTTTGTTCCTATCATCATGTATTTTTTTTTTTTTGTGTAGGTAGTATAGGGTATTATTATGCACGGTTGAGTAGGCGTTTGATAATGCCAAGGAATAGCCAAATGCATTCTTAAAAAAAAGTTATTTGCCTCCTATGAATCTCATTTTTGTTTTCGTATTATTGATCTTGGTTTTGCAACTGCTAAAGGCCCATACTAAAGATTCAAAAGGTGAAGGAAATCTCATTTCAAAACAAGCAGGAAAAAACGTGAATGAAAAAGGCAGATTGGAGTAAGCAATTGAGAGAGAGCCACATGCAGAACACATTGAGAACTATTTTATGTTAATACTAAAAAAAAGTTTTAGTTTATATTTTTTTGGGTGTCTAACTCCTAATGGGATTGTTGATTTAATATGTACTTTTTTCTTCTTATGATTGATTGTGTTTTTCTTTTTCTTTTTTGGATTGAATTGGTTCATCTAAACGCCAATAGATAAGGAGCCCATGAATGTTGATGAAACTTTTGTCCCTTGGTTTTATACTAGAAAAAGTTTTAGTTTATATTTTTTTGGGTGTCTAACTCCTAATGGATTAGAGATCCAACAAATATATTAAAGACACAAATAACATTTGGTAGATATCTAAAAATGAGGAAGAATTATTAAGACGGACTATTACTTTTACCATATGAAAAAAAATCCGCGTATCACGCGGGTCCACGACTAGTATAATTTAAAACTCGAAGCTGAGAAAAAGTTTTTTTCCTCCTCCAAATGCTGCCACATCAGAATCCCTCTTCCAACAAAATTCCACATCATCCTTATCTCTCTCACACGTCTAAGTCTCTCTCACATGTGCAGCCCAATTAATTATCTCTTTAAATTCTTGATCTGTTACAAATAATTACCATCTTTTCAAATTCTTCAGATCAGCTATCCTTTCCCATAAATCATGTGTCTTTCTCTCTCCAATCGAAAGTCCACCCAGCTTTCTCACGAGTCTCCACTCCTTATCTCCCCCTTAAATACAAATGGCTAACTTTCCTATTAAATCCACTAACTCAACTTTCCCCTTTTCTCTCTCTCAACTCCTCCTTTCTAACGCTCTTTCTTCAGGCTCTTCATCTCCCCATCAAAACCTTCAATAACCCACTGATTTATTTTTCCTATATATCTCCATTTGCTCTTTCTCAACCTCCACAGAAGCTGCCAAATTACAAGCAGAATTGGAAATTCCCTTTTAGGTGAGTATTTCTTCTTCTTTTTTCCCAAACTTCTTTGGTTTTGTGGTTGATCTTTCCTTGGTGGGTTGTGGGCATTGTGTTTGTTTTATTTTATTTTTCTTTTCTCATTTTCAATTGTTCTGCTATTTCTTCTTATTCATGACCTTCACTACCATCTCACTCTCACAGCTCTCAGTTTCTGTCTTGCACACTCTGTGTTTGTGGAAATTTCTATATGTGGAGGCTTACACATTTCTTTCCCAAAACCGTGTAGCATATGCTACAATAGACACGTGTGAATGCAGCATTACGATAGAGAATTTCTTGCCCAAGACCGTGTAGCATATGCTACAATTAACACGTGTGAATGTAGCATTACCATAGAGATAAGTTGGATCGGCATCCAGATGGTGCATGTTGACAGTTGACGCTACAGTTCAAACATGTAATCATGTAATTCATAACTGCTAATTAAAGGTGGTGAAGGTTGTCATAACCCTATTTTTACCCCCGAGATTTTCTTGAATATTGGCACGTAAAACAAGGTAGTCGGATTTAGCCGAGTTTGATCCGAGAGTAGCTTAAATGCAACAAAAAGTTCCCAGAACATGGCTAAGGTCACATTTCGTGAGGTTTGGAAATGTTTGACCCATGTTGACCAAGTTTGACCAGAGTTGACCGGAGTTGACAAGGTTTGACCAAGACCATGACCAGGCCAAAAGTAAGATTTGATTGACCACTTTCTGACCATTGGAAAGAGCACATCAAGACCTTCGATTCGATATTTCACAGGTCAAAAACAGACGAGAAACGAGAGAATTATGGGCAAAACCGTAAAAATTGGTCTAATATTTAGCCAAATTTGGCCAATTATTATTGACAAAAACAGGCCCATTCGGGGGCCACATTCGTGCATAGAGTCTTCTAAACTCGCTAAGAGTTGGTCTGCAAGTTTGGAATTTTAAGGAAGAGGGTAACTTCAGCTATGACATGCAACTCTCGGATCGCCAAGAGCTTCTTCGGTTAGGCTGAAATTTCGATCTGAAAATGACTCCTCACCATGAAAATCACTCTGAGGGCCACTTTTCGCAAGACTGTAGCTCACAGGCCCAAGCTCGACCCCTCACGGGATTTGTGACACTCCAAAGAAGACATCATAAGCTTTCCAGAGACACCTAGATCATCAAAAACCGATACCGGGATCTACGTCAACTGTGCACGGGAAAATTAACGAAAGTGAGGAAATTGTGTTGGAAATCCGACACATTTTTCCACTCAGGAGACCGTCTTCGCACGTAGAGTCTTCTGAACTCACTATGAGTTAGTCTACAAGTCATTAAACTTTAAGGAAGAGGGTAACCTCGGCTACAACGTACAACTCTTGGTTCACCGGAAATATCTCCGGTTTAGCTCGAATCTTCGCCGGAAAAACACAGAAAAACTACTTGGACGCCCATACTTCTGGGAGCCATAAATTCTCCGTCCAAGCTCCGATATACGCGAACTTGATATCGTTGGAAAGAAGACGTCTCAAGATTTCCAAAGGTACCACGCATGACCCATTATGAGTACCAAAAGGCCTCCAAAAGCTGCCTCGAAAAGCAGGGTAAAAAGCTGTTGAAAATTCCGGGCCGAAAAAGGTAAGTCCTGTAGAAGGGGTAGGTGGTAGATAGGAATGCCAGGTGTCACATAGAATGATGCTGCGTGACCCTTGTATATAAATATAGCCCCTCCCCTCTCTCATTTTAACAACATCTCTCGAGTGCCTTAGGCAGAAAGTTGGGTTTTTGGGCAGAAACTCGGGAAAAAGGGTCTGTCCCTCTAGTATTAGGCCATTTTTGGGTAGAATCAAAGATATTTTGATTAGGTAATCCCTCTCTCTGCCTCTCAAAGCTCTCCTCATCCCTCCCCTCTCTACCTATACATTCTCCCATACCCATTTGCATGGTGGAAGTGATGCTAGAGGATCCTACAATGGGAAATGACTCTATGTGATCCACCTTTCATTTATTGTTTCATTTCTTTCCTTTTCACTATGTTTTATAGCTTTCACTATGTATTTACAAGCTTTCACTATGTATTTACAAGATTTCACTATGTTTTATAGATTTCACTATGTGTTTATAGCCTTCACTATGTGTTTATAGCTTTCACTATGTGTTTAATGCTTTCATTATGTGGTTGTTTGAATATATGAGAATCCTACAAATGGGAAATGACTCATAATGATTATCCCCTCTCCTTTTCTCCTGGATTCATATAAACCCTAATTGGTTTTGGAGGTTTATGTAAGACTTTCAATAGCATTAACCTCCATGTAATTCCATAAGGTATTGGACCCTTGAGAATCCCCCTTGTAATTGTTTCAAATTGGCTATGCCGAACACGAATGTTGCTATGTGGTCTTTAGAGTTTTCACATTTGTGAAACAGTAGAACATATCAATTCCATACATAGATAAAGTTTTAATAGGAGCAAATAATTTACATGGCATTCGTGAGAGTGTTACACAAACTATATGTTGTGTGTTAAAAAAAAAAAAAAAAACACTAGCAAGCAAGGCTAAGAAAGTACATAAAGATTGCAATATGTCATTCATCGAGATTTTGTTATGGAAAATCTGCTTCTGCATACACACTCTAAACTTCAACCGCGACAGTAAACATCAATTAGAATGCAAAAGCATCATTGGTGATATCATTCTTATTTTGTACCTATCAATTATTTTTCCCCTTCTATCATTTTGTATTTATACTATTTTTTATCTTGATAAATTGGAACTTGAATAAATCCTTTTTTTTTCTTTTTTTTTTCAAGGGCTTCAACGAAATCACTGACAAAAGATTTTGGGCCAAGTAGAAATTTATCAAAGAGTTTGGATATGATAAACAATATATAATAGGCTATGGAGAACCAGAAAAGCTCTGCATCAACTTATTGATCATCATTGTGAGAGACTATGTGGTAGTGATGGTAATTGAATGAAAGGATTAGCATGTACTATTGGCTTGGGCAGTTGTATTTAGATTTATGTTTACTATATGCTTTAATATGCATGTAGGTGAGAAAATAATTTTGTGCAATTATGCTTGGCAGTACAAATAGCCAAGCAACAAAAGGAATTCATTAGGCAATTCAAATGGCCAAGTAGGAAGGATATCATCATGTGGTTATTGCAGGGGATTCTAAGTTGTGGCTTTATCTATTAATGCCACATTTGATACTAGAGTTTAACTAAGAGCCCGTTAGGCCCCGCGATTTCCTAGGGTAAACACGCGTTATTGATAGAAACCACAATTCTTCAGTCGTTTGGCCCGTGATTTTAGTAAAATTGTGTTTTTGAAATCACGCAAATATCGCGTTTAGAAACTGGAGCATACCTGCAGCTTTTTCCATTACGCTCGATTTGCTCCCAAAATCTTCCAAAATCATGTATATGCACCGCAGTTTTTTTTGTACAAAATACCTAAATTATCCTAAACTTTTATTCTTTATAACCAAAATATCAGTCAAAACTTCATCTCATTGGTTCTCTTTCAACAATTTTCTTTTCACAACATTGCCCTCCTCTACTCTGTCGTGCACATCTGTTCTGCGTCGCGTCTGCCTCTCTCAGGTAACCATTCTTCATCACTATCTTCTCCTCAATTTATTCTATAGAATTGGGCTGTTGATGAGGGATTTGCTTTCATTTGTTCTTCGCCGTTGTCTACTCTGTTTTGTAGTTGTTTTTCTATTATGTTTTGTAGTTACTGAAGCTTCTGGAATTTTGATTGTCAAAAAGATAACTTGAGTTAGACATTAGGTTATGTGTGGAGCAACAGCTGCGACATTCGTGTTGAATTTTAGACCACATAAGTAATTGCTTTTTGGTTGTACAACACAATTAGTTGGTTTGTGGTTGTACAGCACCATTAAAGGCTTTGATGTGATTGTTTGCAGATATTAACATAGCTATAGTTACATCACAACAAAGACTTTTAGATGTCTTGTTATAAAAAGCATATATATCATCCTAATACTAATCGAGTGACATAAGCATATGTGATATGCCTATGTGAATCATTGAAACGTGACCATACTTATGTACGTTGGTATATGTATATAAATTTATTAAAGGAACTTATTTTTTACATATAGTAATATATTTGTGGTTGACAGTAAGGATACATGCAAATAAATTGGAGAAATTTGTATTGGCAAAGTTACTTGTGTATGACTGCTTATTTTTATTAATTTCCAAATCTGCTTGGTTGTACAGTACTCATGTAGGTTTTGTTATAAAAGTTGTAAAAAATATATTTGAAATTTAAAATCTTGAATTTGCTACTTCATTGTAGTTTCAGATCTTGTTCTTACATAGGGAGATGAAATAAAATATTGACTTTGTCTTTTAACATTACTTGCTCTTGGTGTGAGTTTGCCGCTTTCATGTATTTTATTTTATTTTTCTTTGTGTAGATGGGTAAGAAAAATGAGACCTTGAATCTCAACCCTAAACCATCACAAGATAACTCAAATGTTAGAGCTCAATGGACACCACAACAGATTACTATATTTTGTGAAGCTTGTGTGGATGAGGTATTTAAGGGTAATCGACCTAGTACCCACTTTTATAAACTAGGTTGGAGGAATATTTAAGAAGAATACTGGTAAGGAATATCCAAGGATAAAGTTTAAGCATAAATGGGATACATTGAAGAAAGATTGGGTAACTTGGAACAAGATAAAGGGAATTGAAACTAGATTGGGATGGGATGCAGCCAAAGGAACAATAGCTTCAACCGATGAGTGGTGGGAGAGGAAGCTAGCGGTATGTTTATAACCCATTGTATGTACTTAATACTAGTTGATAAACTATAGTATTTTTAAATATTAATAAAAATGTTTAAACTTGAAGGAGGTTCCCAAGGCTTCAAAATTCCAGGAAAAGGGTTTGGATAATCTCGACTTATTAGACATCATGTTTAAGGACATTGCTGCCACTAGAAATTTAGCATGGACCCCCTCTTCAGATGTGTTACCTGCTAGTTTTGAGACACCTGGAGGAGTTAGGTGATGCATCTGGTGATTCATCTTCTCCTATTGATGATGATGAAGTTGAGACACCTAACCTTACACAGACAATTCAATTTACACAACCAACCCAAGAGAAAGGAAAGAAGCGAGCATTGACCTTATCCATACGTGGCAAAGGGAAGAAAGGAGGAGCATCATCAATGTTGATACACTAGCTTACTCGTATATGTGCTGCTGTGGAGCTAAGGAACTCAGCTAATTTGCAGGAGTCGGGTAGTAGTATTCATAATGTCATGGAACGTGTGTGCACCTTGGATGGCGTTGAGAAGGGTTCAGATCTTGACCTAATGGTAGCCTGTATTTTTCAGAAAGGAGAGAAGAGAGAGATATTTGTTGTTATGGGAGAACCACATTTGCAGCTTAAGTTTTTAAAAGATGAAGCAGAGTTGTTAGGGAGGCATTATTTCACCACTTGATTAGCAAGTGGGAAGTTTGTAGGAAAACAATTTCTTTAAGGAGTTTTCTTTATTCATAGTTTATTGTTTTATCTTTTGAACAATGTGTTTGTTAGAGTGTATGCTGGAACTTGTTGGCATGTTTGAATAATCTCTTTAATAGTTTAATTTATTTTTGTACTTTTTCTAATTGTTTCTTATTATTGTTTAGGTGTTTTCAAATGCATTATGATGATTATGCCAATAATAGTGATGATGATCATTCTTATGATTATGACAATGTTGATGATGATGAATTAAATGAACTTATTGTCGCTGAATGTCATGCAGCTGTGAAGTATTATATTAAATACATTGAAAAACAACCTTGTAGAAATTCTAAAGAAACTGGTTATAAGTGGTTAACTTGTTCTTTGACTGGTAATGGAACAACATGTTATGAGAATTTTAGAATGAAGCCACATGTTTTCTTTCAATTGTGTAATGTTTTACACCATAGATATGGACTTCAACATACCAAGTGTATTAGACTGGAAGAGTCAGTAGCTATATGTTTGAGAATACTTGGACATGGAACTTGTAATAGATTGATTCAAGACAGATTCCAACATTTTAGTGAGACTATACAAAGACATTTTCACAAGGTTTTGAAATGCTTTAACCAAATGTCAATGGATGTCCTCAAACCTTCTGACCCGACTTTTAGTGCCGTTCCAAGCCATATATAGGACAATCAATTATACTGGCCACATTTTAAGGTACTTAATCATTCATTCCATAAAATTGTTAAATTTGCATGAGATCTTAATTAAAAATATTTGCTAAGTGTCTATGATTTGTCTTATATTGTAGGATTGTATTGGTGCCATTGACGGTACACATAGCCAAGTAGTGATTGGAGAGGACAAAAAAATCCCATACATGGGAAGAAAGGGTGTACCAACTCAAAATGTGATGGCAGCATGTGATATTGATTTACTTTTTACATTCGTTATGGCTGGATGGGAAGGTACGGCACATGATACACGTATTTTCTTAGACGCTATCTATACAGATTCTGTCAACTTTCCAAAACCACCACTAGGTATATAATATTTTATATCTTGGAGATGAATGGATAATGTTTATGCATATATCTCATATATATATATATATTTTTTTTTTTTTTTTTTCTGGCATAGGAAAATATTATTTGGTTGATGCTGGATACCCCTTAAGGAACAGATATTTGACACCATATAAAGGGGAGAGATATCATCTTCCAGATTTTTGGCGAGCTAGTCGAGGGAATAAGATAGAAGAAAGGTTTAACTATGTTCACTGATTACTCAGAAGTGTTATTGAGCGAACTTTTGTAGTGTGAAATGATAGATGGAGAATTTTGAAGCAAATGCCATCTTATGACATTGAGGACCAAAGAAGTATTGTAGTTGCTACTTGTGTCTTGCATAATTTTATTAGAATACATGATAGGGAAGATGAGGGATTTAAGTGGGATAAATTGGAAAGCAATGATGACGAAGGAAGTGACAGTATTAATCAAGAAAACATGGAGAATATACATCATGAGGAGATGCAAGTTATTTGTGACAACATAGCTCGGTCCATTTGCGGGTTATAAAAATATTTTTACTATTTCTATTTTGGATTGTTTTTTATGTATTGGTTGGTGTTTTTTTTCTTTCTTAAACTTATTAGTTAATATGGATTTTATTGGGTGTGAACATTTTTAATGGGTTTTTTCATTTTTTTAGTTTATTATTATTATTATTGTTATTATTACAATTTGTAACATTGACAGCATTTGAAAAATGGCAAGATAACTTAACAGTATAGTCAATTCCTTATTAGTCATTTGTACCCGAAACAACAGTTTTAGACTAAAATTATCCAAACGCTTAATTGACAGAAACAACACTTTTTCATAAGTTTTGCCGAACGCTTAATTGTGATTTTCAAAATCGTGTTTTCAAAACACACATTTTAAAATCGCAATTTTTCAAAAACGCACTTTTTGAAATAGCTAACCCAAACGGACCCTAAGACTAACTCTATTTTATATTGAGGGCAATTTGCATGGGATTGCATTATTTGGTGTATTTTTTCTTTAAATATCATATTTAATAGTTTTTCCATGCAGCGCACGAATTTGCGACTAGTTATGTTAAAGTCCAAGTCCCTTATTACTTTGGAGTGAAGATTTGTCTCACCTCTTTATGTATAACTAGAACATTCTTATATACAATATTATAAAGAAATCTATAGTAAAAAAAGCCCAATTTTTTAATTTTGTGTAAAAAAAAAAAAAAAAAAAAAAAAAACCTTTATTTAGAGTTTTTGTTTTGAGCCACAAATGGTCTAAGGTTGACCCTGGTTACATGGAAACATATATATATATATATATATATATATATATATAATCAATCATAGCATTACAACTGAAAAGAAATTACATCCTAAAATTAGAATGAGACAGGCCTAGTTTTAGCGCCCGGTATTAATGGATGAAAAAGTCATAAGGGGCGTACCCACACTAACGCGAGGGACAGTAGGCACATGAAGATCGTAGTTGGCAACTGGCATCTTCTTCACAAGATTGGGCAATGGTGCTTCAAAATTTAGAGCCTGTATTGCTTGCCTTATGGATGGCCTCTGGCTTTGATTTGGATGAGCGCACCATAGTCCAGTAATCATCAGACACTCCATCTGTTTCATGTCAAACTCCATGTACAATCTCTTGTCAGCCATATCTTGAAGCCTTTCATTTCCATATGACTCCCAAACCAAAGCAACTAATGGAACATGAGGCCCATCAAATTCAGGTTCCGTTGATCTTCTTCCACATGCTATTTCCAATGCCACCACGCCAAAGCTAAACACATCTGAACCTTTAGTGGCCTTGCTTGTGCTTATGTATTCCGGTGCCATGTAACCAAAAGTTCCAGCTAACCCTGTTGTCTTTATGCCTAGCTCTTCATCCATAAGCCTAGCAAGACCAAAATCCCCGAGCTTCACATTGAATTCCGAATCCAACATTATGTTGCTTGATTTAACATCTCTATGCACGACAGATTGCCCCGATTCTTCGTGCAGATAAAGCAATGCAGAGGCAAGGTCAAGGGCTATTTTATAACTTGTTGCCCACGCAAGCATAGTTCTCTCTCCAAAAAGGTGAAAATCAAGGCTACCATTTGGCATGAACTCATAAACAAGAAGGAGATCACCAAATTCATGACACCAACCAATTAGTTGTACAATATGTTTTTGTGTCAATCTACTAATGATTTTTACTTCTGATATGAAAGAGCCTTTTTTCCCTGATTGGAACGTTTAGAAACCTTTTTAACTGCAACAAACTGATGCAAATCATTCAAGAAGCCTTTATAAACCCCTCCAAAACCTCCTTCACCGAGTTTTCCTTCTTCTGAAAAGTTGTTTGTGGCCCGAACTAGCTCATTATAAGAAAACCTCTTAGGTCCTGCACCATGTTCAATTTCTCGTTCCATCGACAACGACTCATCATTTTTTACATCCTTTCCTCTACTCCTCTTCCTCCAAACATATACCAATATTAAAACTATTCCACAAGCTGCAAAAAACCCACCAATTACACAACCAATTATTAACCCTGTTTGCAAACCTTCCTCTGAGGATAATTCTGTTGTGAATTCCCATGAAAGAATGTCATGCGTCCCAAAGTAGAAAGCAGAACCAGCCGAAAAGCCAATGGATACCCATTCAGGTGCTGATAGATTAATAGTGTGTGAAAGGCTAGCATTCCCATTAAGAAATGGGTTGTCAGGGAAAGTCCAGGATACACTCAAATTGTTTGTTTTGGAATTATAACTCACCCTGCATCAATTCGAGAAACATTTTTCATACTTCGGCTCAAATCTTTGCTTGCTTCTGACCTGATGGAGTTGATGTTGATACCAACATGTTCACCATCAGTTTCATCCCAGCTGTTTTTATATGTATCAAACTCAACAGCAACTAATTCTTTTCTGTGTATATTGAAATCATGACATTTGCTAATAAGTGCAAGGCATCTGGAATAAAAGAACCATTCGGTGCAAGGAAAAATGCAAGCCCATCTTGGCCTGGTGATGTAATTGTTGATATTTTGAATGAAAAATGAGTTGTGAAGTCTGTAAATTTACCTTTAATCGGGTCGAAAAGATGCATATCTTCAACATATGTAGCTCAGCCAGCTGAGGTATTGTTAATGGAGTAATTAGTGAGTGCTACAATTCCATTTTGGATGGAGGCAGTGCCATTTAACTTTAACCTGCCATCGTATGTAAAATTAGGGAACTTGAATGATAGAGCATGATTTAAAGGAAGATGGAATATAAGTAAGTAACAAACAAAGAACCAATGATAGAAACAAAGAGTTCTAAGGTTCTTGAAATCCATATTGGGTAGGAAATGCAATGGTAGTTTTAGAAGTATAAAGGACATTGAAACATAGTATAAAATGAAGGTAAGTACTGAGACAAATTAACATGCGAGAATTGTCTTAAGTAGTTGCTAGGTTGCAAGGGAAAGTTCTTGTCTATTTCTTTTTCTTACTTTCAGCTTATAAATTGGCAAATGGAGTAGCCTAACTCAATATTTTTCTTCAATTGGACTTTGTCCAAGTTCAAGTTGGATGATGCACTGTTATACTAAAAATTGATTTTTGTTTAATTATAATAGAATCATGAGTTCCATTGTTTACAATCAATAAAGGTAAGAGAAAATAATTTTGAGTCAAAGCTTTACCATAACTTAAGTAAAGCCCTCGTAGCAATCCAACAAATAATCATTTATCTTCAAGATAGAGTTATTGCTGGGTACGTATACCCAATAGACATTTCCAAATGCATACCAAACTTTTCATAATTTGACTATCCATGCTTATTTGGATATAAGTCGCCTCTTTGACAGGGTATTGGAAGCCTAGTAGAAGATTTTTCATAGTGTATTGGCTCAACCTTGAGACTGCATGAACACGTTTTTAAACCCTCTTGACAAGGTCACCCCCCTGACCTTTCTTTGTTGAAATTGTCAAACTTTTGTTTCACAAACTGGTTTTATTTTATTTTGACAATCTTTAGAGTGGTTTGGATATTTATTTTGTGAATGGAGTAAGATGTGTTAGGTGCATCGCACCTTTAAGGTGCCAGCCCACACAATAGTGAAGCCCATGATGGGCTTGTCTTGTCTGCACGAAAAGCAAGACTCCTTTTTTAAGTAGAAAAAGGTAAAGGCTTCGGCGGCAGGGGCTGCTATATAAGTAGCGTGTGTGTGTGCGTACGAAATTAGTGTGAGAGAGAGAACAAAGCAGTGCATTGTGTGGCACTGGTTTCTTTGGTTCAAGACACACACAAAAAGATAAATTGGGAGTTTCTCTAGGAGGGATTTTAGGTGCTACAATCACGGAGAGTTGAAGTATTCAAGGAACATCTTACTGCACTATTGATTTCACTGGGTTTCAGTTTTTTTGTGGTGAGATTGTATTTATTCCTAGGGAGTTATCTTTGTGATTTCCCAATTTATTGTGAACACAAGTTTGGGCATAAACTTGAGTATTGTAATCTCTATTTTATTATAGTGGATTGATTGGATTTGCCCCGTGATTTTTCCCTCTACACTAGAGGGTTTTCCATGTAAATTTGGCATGTTCTTGTATGGTTGATTTTCTTGATTATTGCATGATTATTTATCTCTCTATTGCTTGGAAGGTTATTTAATTTAATTCACACATAAACTATAATTTGGCCTAACTAATTAGTGTCAAAAGCTTTCGTTGCCCCCAATAAATGGTGTCAGAGCCTAAGGTTATTTGGGCGTGGTTGTCTAGTGTTGAATTAAATGGAATATACGTCAAGTATTATGATGAAACTCTTAGCATCAAATTATTCAATATGGAAGCTGATGATGGAGGACGTCCTTTATTGTAAGGACTAGCATGACCCTATCGAGGGTGATAGTGCCAAGCCAAGTAGTATGCCTGACAAAGAGTGGGTGAAGATGCATAGAAAAACCATTGGTTGTATCAAACAATGCATCAAAGTTAATGTGTTTCATCATGTATCTCAGGAGACAAAAGTTGACACTCTTTGGAAAAAATTAGAGTGTCTTTATGAGAGGAAGTGATATGAACCTGCAGGAATGGAATCCCTTGAACCTACAATCAATTTGAAAACTCACCCAAGAAAGCCAAAATCAAGTCAATGGATGGAGAATCTAGACCCGTTGAGAACTCGTTTCAAGAACCTAGATTATATTAAAATCTAGACCTGTTGAAGAACCTGTCTCAAGAACCCAGATTACAAGGAGGAACGCCACAAAAGTTGTGATTTACCTTTGATAAGTTCAAAAGTTCAATCAAGAACAAGAGGAGTAAACTCAACTCACAATGAAAATTCAATATATTGTCTGCCTTCAAATGAGGCTACAAAGAGTATTTAAACCAAAACCTAATTAAAACCCTAGCCAAAATAAAGCCCTTTCTCCCAAAAATACCCCTGCATGAACAGTGCGGCGCTACAGTAATTCCGCTACAATAACTTCTTGAAACCCTAGCTCCTAAAAAGTAACTTTTCAAATAAGCTCTTGGCCATAATACAAGGCCTTCCCAAACCCCTAGTTCATAGAAATAAGACATATGTGGGCGAAGCATCCTCAAGCCCACTTATTCTAAACTAATAAATCATTTAACAAATTGAAACCCTTCAATAACAATAGGCTCAAACAATAACCCTAAGTCATGTCTTCCACAGCTTGTATCAAGTGGATCAAAATTAGTTCTCTTTCTTTCAAACCCATCTTGAGTGTTGGGCTCTTGCTAGCTTCATCCCAAGTGGATTGCACTAATCCTTGCATTGCTTCCTTGATCTTCTTGGCTCTTGATCTTGTAATTGGCTCATTTGGAACTGCAAAGGATCTTTAAGACTAGGCCCACCTTGGTTCCCATCATTCCCCCTCTCCTCAAAAGGATTCGACCTCGAATCTTCACCTACATCAAAAGGAGAAAGATCAGAAACATTGAAAGTAGCAGAGACATTATACTCACTTGGAAGGTCCACTTTATATGCATTGTCATTAATTTTCTCAAGAATTTGGAAAAGTCCATCTCCTCGAGGATGCAACTTAGTCCTTCTATGGGCTGGGAATCTTTCCTTGCTCATGTGAACCCAAACCCAATCTCCTGGTTCAAAGATGACACGCCTTCGCCCTTTATTGGCTTGGGAAGCAACTCTTTCATTCTTTTGGGCAATTTGAAGCCGTACCCTCTCATGAAGTGACTTCACCAACTCTGCCTTCTTTTGTTCATCCAAGCTACTCCTGCCATCAACAGGTAAAGGTATCAAATCTAAAGGAGTAAGTGGATTAAAACCATAAACAATTTCAAAAGGAGAATAAAAAGTAGTAGTACGCATGGCCCTATAATATGCAAACTCTATAAATGGCAAACAATCCTCCCAAGTTTTTAAATTCTTATGAACAACAGTGCGTAAAAGCTGAGTTAAAGTCCTATTAACTACTTCAGTCTGACCATCAGTCTGCGGATAACAAGTAGTGGAAAATAAGGGCTTAATACCTACTTTCCCCCACAACACCTTCCAAAAGTAGCTAAGGAATTTAACATCCCTATCAGAAACAATACTCCGAGGTACACCATGGAGTCGCACTATCTCCCTGAAAAACAAGTTAGCTATGTTTGTGGCATCATCTGTTTTATGGCATGGAATGAAATGTGTCATCTTACTAAATCTATCCACAACCACAAAAATAGAATCTCTACCCTTTTTTGTCCTAAGAAGCCCCAAAACAAAGTCCATAGATATGTCTACCCATGACTCATTAGGAACGGGTAAGGGTGTATATAACCCATGTGGCAAAACCTTAGATTTGGCCTTTCTACATGTAATGCACCTACCACAAATGCGATTGACATCTCTCTTCATTTTAGGCCAAAACAAATGTTCATGCAAAATGTCTAAAGTTTTCTTGACACCAAAGTGTCCCATTAATCCCCTACCATGTGCCTCACGCACCAATAACTCACGCATAGAACAACTTGGCATGCAAAGTTTGCTTTCTTTAAACAAATAACCATCATGCTTGTAAAACTTACCGAATGCCGCCTTATCACATGCCTTATACACATTAGAAAAGTCAGCGTCATTGGCATACATGTCTTTCACATATTCAAACCCAAGCATCTTAGCACTCATAGAAGTTAGAAGTATATACCTCTGGGATAAAGCATCAGCAACAATGTTCTCCTTACCTTGCTTGTAACGGATGACATATGGAAAGGTTTCAATGTATTCCAACCATCTAGCATGCCTTTGATTCAACTAACCTTGACCCTTGAGATGCTTCAATGATTCATGATCGGTGTGGATCACAAATTCCCTAGGCCACAGGTAGTGCTGCCAAGTCTTTAATGCACGAGCAAGAGCATAAAACTCTTTGTCATAAGTAGGGTACTTCAAGGACGCCCCACTTAACTTCTCACTGAAAAAGGCTATGGGTCGCCTATCCTGCATCAAAATGGCTCCAATCCCTATTCCTAAGGCATCACATTCAATCTCAAAAGTTTTGTTAAAATCAGGTAATGCTAACACAGGTGAAGAGCACAACCTTTCTTTAATAGTGGCAAAAGCATTCTCTTGATCAACTCCCCAATGAAACCCAACATTCTTTTTAATTACCTCGGTGAATGGTGCAGCCATGGTGCTAAAGTCTTTAACAAAACGCCGATAAAAGCTAGCTAAGCCATGAAAGCTTCTTACCTCAGTGATGCTCTTTGGCGTTGGCCACTCCTTGATGGCCTTGACTTTCTCTTCATCCACCTCAATACCTTTTGTACTAACAACATAACCAAGAAAAACAACTTTTTCCATGTAAAAGGTACATTTCTTGAAATTAGCATACAACTTTTCACATCTCAACACATCAAACACATATCTCAAATGCTCAATATGTTCATTTAAGTCCTTGCTGTATACTAGGATATCATCAAAGTACACAACCACAAACTTGCCTAAGAACGCACGTAGGACATGGTTCATTAATCTCATGAAAGTACTGGGCGCATTTGTAAGTCCAAATGGCATAACCAACCATTCATAAAGCCCATACTTAGTCTTAAAAGTAGTTTTCCATTCATTACTCTCTCTCATTCTAATTTGATGGTACCCACTTTTAAGATTAATTTTACTGAAAATACATGAGCCATGCAATTCATCAAGCATATCATCTAATCTAGGAATGGGATGGCAATACTTTACCGTGATATTGTTGACTGCCCTGCAATCAACACACATTCTCCACGTCCCATCCTTCTTTGGCACTAGTAACATTGGTACTGCACATGGGCTCATGCTCTCTCTCACGTACCCCTTGCTCATCAAATCCTTAACTTGCCTCTGAAGCTCCTTTGGTTAGTTTCATCAAGATTAAGATAAGACTCTTTATAGACAAGAAAAATCATAGGGTGATCTGCGAAGAAAGCCCTCTTAACCTCACTCTCTCTTGCATAGAAACTCACTTTTGTCTTTCCTTTTCTCTCTGCAGACTCTCTTTGTTTTTTCTCTCGTGGCTCCACTCTTTTTTCTTTACTCTCAGCCACCTCTCTACTTTCTTTTTCACTCTTTCTTTTTTGCTCATTTTCACTCTCACTCTTTCTTTTTTGCTCAATCTCTTTTTCACTCTTTCTTTTTTGATCACTCTCATTTTCACTCTTTCTTTTATGAGCAACAACCTCACTTTTCAGTTTCAGTTGGTCCTCATAGACCTGGCTTGGAGTTAAAGGAGCAAGCTTGATTGTTTTGCCCCCTTTACAAAGTTGTACATGTTCTTGAACCCATCATGTGTCACCCTCCTATCATACTGCCACGGCCTCCCCAACAAAATATGGCCAGCATGCATAGGCACAACATCACAAAGCACCTCATCTAGATACTTCCCAATTGAAAAAGTAACTAACACTTGCCTATCCACCCTAACCTCTCCACAATCATTCAACCACTGCAATTTGTATGGTCTAAAGTGTTTTAAGGTTGGTAAATTCAATTTCTCAACCAAAATAGTGCTAGCCACATTAGTACAACTCCCCCCATCAATGATCATACTACATACCTTATTGTTGACGTGGCATCTAGTATGGAAAATGTTCTCTCTCTGTTGCTCTGCATCATCCACCTTAATGTGTGTATTGAGAGCACGCCTGGCAACAAGAGACTCACCTGTCACGGGGTATACCACTCCATCATCATCACTAGCATCAACCAACTCGGGCATCCCATCACTATCATCCTCACTCTCAGTCATCACCTCCCCATTGTCACGCATAATCATCACCCGCCTGTTTGGACATTGAGAAGCGATGTGCCCTGAACCCAAACACTTAAAGCATTTAATATCTCTATTCCGTGAAGGTTGAGATTCTACCTTGGGTTTGTTGCTAGTTCCCTCATCTTTTCTCCTTAGGTGGTTCGGTCTTTCTCTTTGCTTCAGCTGGATCATTCCTATCCCACTTTGATTTCCAAGTAGTGCTTAGAAACCGAAGTGTACCTTGCTGTCCCTTTTCTCTTTAACTGCCTCTCCACCTTCATAGCCATGTGCACCATGTCCTCTATCTCCACATAATGCTGCAATTCAATTACATTGGCTATGTCCCTATTCAAACCACTCAAAAATCTAGCCATGGTGGCCTCCCGATCCTCCTCTACATTAGCTCCGAATCATCGCCACCTCCATCTCCTTATGGTAATCCTCCACACTCCTAGACCCCTGTGTAAGATTTTGGAGCTTTTGGTAAAGGTCCCTATAGAAGTGGCTAGGTACAAATCTCCGCCTCATGAGAGCTTTCAACTCTCCCCACGTCTCTACAGGCCTCTCATTATTCCTCCTTCTATTGGTCACTAATTGATCCCACCAAATAATAGCATAATCAGTGAACTCAATTACCGCCAACTTCACTTTCTTCTCCTCGGAATAATTATGACAATCAAACACCAACTCTATTTTTTTCTCCCACTCTAGATAAACCTCGGGGTCAATTCTATCTTGGAAAGATGGTATTTTCATTTTGATGCTCCCAAGGTTTCGACCTACACCATCCCGACCCCCTAGGTTCCCCTTAAGTCCTCTTTCACGCCTAACTCTTCTATGTCTACCCGACCCAACTTTAGATGCTAAGTCTTCCTCATCCTCACTATCTCCTTCATTCTCATACTCATTTTCAACCCTAGGCTCACGTCGCCTCCTATCTCTCCCACCTTGCAGATTTCTAATCGCTGCTTCTTGATGATCCATCCTATCCCTCACTTCACCCAACATAAAGTTCAACCGCTCAAACTGTTGTTGCGTGGCTTGTAACACCAAGGATGAGTTATCTGCCATGCCCTTTGGTGATTAGTCACTCCTATGAGACATCGTAATGTGCTGCACAAAAAGAATGTTAGTGGAAAACCTCACACACTCCCTTACGTGTTTACACTCGAATAATGGCACTCCACTCGTATTTCACTCTTAATTGGCTTTTTTTTTTTTTTTTTTTGATAATAGTCTCACACTCTCTTGCCTTTTACCTCAAGAGTTTTCCCACTCAAGTTCTTTAAGAACTAATTGAACTCAATCAAAACAATGCAACCTTGTTTTATCCCAACTAGTAATTAGGTCCAAGAAACAAGAACAAGAGAAACACGGAAGAATAAAAATGACACGAGAATCAAGGAAATTATATGAATGAAAGAGTAACTATAATGATGTATGCAGCCCCTTTGATGATAGGACTCAAGAAAAAATTTCGGATTTTCTATACTCCTTTTTTCTTTTTTTTTTTTTTTTCAGCAACTGATTTGATCACAATCAAACGAATAAGCAATTGACAAAACCTGAACAATAACTCAAAAACTCTAGAACAAGAGATTTCGGCTAACACAAATCCTAGAACAATGAAATTTCAGCCAGCCCTAAGAATAGTGAAGAAATTCGACAGCCACACTTTTTTTTTTTTTTTTTTTTTTTTTTTTTTTTTTTTAATTTTTTTTTTTTTTTTTTTGTAACCCTAGAACAATGAAGCCCTAGAATCAAATATGCAAGAAATAAAAGATAGAATCAGACCTGATTTGAAACCTTGCTCTGATACCAAATAATATGAACCCATAGGAATGGAATCCCTTGAACCCACAATCAATTTGAAAACTCACCCAAGAAAGCCAAAATCAAGTCAATGGATGGAGAATCTAGACCCGTTGGGAACTCGTTTCAAGAACCTAGATTATATTAAAATCTAGACCTGTTGAAGAACCTGTCTCAAGAACTCAGATTACAAGGTGGAACGCCACAAAAGTTGTGATTTACCTTTGATAAGTTCAAAAGTTCAATCAAGAACAAGAGGAGTAAACTCAACTCACAATAAAAATTCAATATATTGTCTGCCTTCAAATGAGGCTACAAAGAGTATTTAAACCAAAACCTAATTAAAACCCTAGCCAAAATAAAGCCCTTTCTCCCAAAAATACCCTTGCATGAACAGTGTGGCGCTACAGTAATTTCGCTACAGTAACTTCTTGAAACCGTAGCTCCTAAAAAGTAACTTTCTAAATAAGCCCTTGGCCATAATACAAGGCCTTCCCAAAACCCTAGTTCATAAGAAATAAGACATATGTGGGCGAAGAATCCTCAAGCCCACTTATTCTAAACTAATAAATCATTTAACAAATTGAAACCCTTCAATAACAATAGGCCCAAACAATAACCCTAAGCCATGTCTTCCACAGCTTGTATCAAGTGGATCAAAATTGGTTCTCCTTCTTTCAAACCCATCTTGAGTGTTGGGCTCTTGCTAGCTTCATCCCAAGTGGATTGCACCAATCCTTGCATTGCTTCCTTGATCTTGTAATTGGCCCATCTGGAACTTGCAAAGGATCTTTAAGACTAGGCCCACCTTGGTTCCCATCAGGAAGAGTACTCAAAATAAAGCTTTTGCAATTAGAAAGCTTGCTCATTTAAAGCTTAAGGAGGGAAGATCCGTTGCCGTGCATCTAAGTGAGTTCCAAGACTTGGTTAATCAATTGACTAGAATGAATCTAGTGGTAGATGACAAGTTGCAAGCATTATTGCTTCTAAGCTCTTTGCCTTGACAGTTGGGAGACTTTGGTAGTGTCACTTAGTAACTCTGCTCTGAATGATGTGTTACAACTTGCGAAGGTCATCTAGAAGTGTTTAGGATAAAGAAAGTTATGAAAGCTATTTAGGCAACGGTAAATGGAAACCCTCTAGAGGAATGTTGGTGCTTGCCAGAGGGAAGATTTGTTGCACACTTTACAAGACTCAAGTAAAGTTATACAGGGATATGGTAAATGCAGCTCAAGATGATTCCACGCCTGATCTGTGGCATAAGCGGCTAGCTCACATGAGTGAAAAAGGGTTAAAGATTTTGGCAAAGAAATCTCTCATTCCATTTGCCAAAAGTATGCCACTAAATTCTCGTGATTATTGTTTATTTGGCAAACAACATAGAGTATCATTTCGTAGATCATCTACTAGAAAAACCAATGTGTTAGATTTGGTTTATTCTGATGTATGTGGTCCCATTAAGGTGGAGTCCTTAGGTGGCAATAGATATTTTGTTACATTTATTGATGATGCTTCATGAAAGGTGTGGGTGTATGTTTTGAAAACAAAAGACCATGTATTTCAACTATTCAAGAAATTCCATGTCATGGTGGAAAGAGAGAAAGGGGAGTCTTTGAAGTGCCTTCGTACTAACAACGAAGGTGAATACACATCTAATGAATTTGAAAAATACTGCTCAAAGTATGGTATTAGACATGAGAAGACAGTTCCTGGTACCCTATAACACAGCGGTGTGACAGAGAGGATTAATCACACTATTGTTGAGAAGGTCTGATGTATGTTAAGAATGGCTAAACTACCTAAGTCATTATGGGCTAAAGCTGTACAAACTGCATGCTACCTAATTAGTCGGTCTCCATTAATTCCATTAGATTTTGATATTCCAGAGAGAGTGAGGACAGGACAGGATGCTTCCTACGCACACTTGAAGGTATTTAGGTGCAAGACATTTGCACATGTGCCTAAGGAACAGAGGTTAAAGCTTGATGATAAAGCCATTCCTTGCATATTTGTTGGATATGGAGATGCATCATTTGGCTACAAGCTATGGGATCCTATGACAAAGAAGATGATCAGAAGTCGAGATGTGGTTTTTCATGAGAATGAAAATATTACAGATTTTGATAAATCTAAGAAGTCAAAGTCTATTGTTGAAGGTATTTCTGACCTTACACCTACCTCTTCGTCCTCAGATATTGTCACAGATATAGAAGAGGTGCAAGTAAAGAATTATGGTGATGAGCCAGCAAAAGTTGATGGTGATGATGCAATAGATACAGAAAGTGTTGAGCAGGGGGAGCAGCTTATTCCACCAAAGATGGAAAAATCTCAGGTTTTGAGGTCTACTAAGGAGTGTCGTCCATTAACCAGATACCCCACTTTTGAGTATGTTTTGATTACTGATGAGGGGGAGCCAGAGAGCTATCAGGAGGTATAGTATCATAAGGACAAGTAGAGCTGGATGAAGGCTATGCATGAAAAGATGAATTCTTTGCATAAGAATAACACTTATGAGTTAGTTAAACTTCCTAAAGGCAAGAAGGCATTGAGAAATAAATGGGTGTTCAAGCTAAAGAAAGATGGTGAGAAGCTAGTGAAATACAAAGCTCAATTGGTGGTCAAGGGTTTCAATCAGAAATAAGGGATCGATTTTGATGAGATTTTCTCTCCAGTGGTCAAAATGAGTTCCATTCTAGTTATTTTGGGATTAACAGTTAGTTTGGATCTTGACCTTGAACAAATAGATTTAAAGACTGCTTTTCTCCATGGTGACTTAGAGGAAGAAATCTATATGGTTCAGCCAGAGGGATTTGAAGCAAAAGGGAAAGAACACAGGGTTTGCAGATTGAAAAAGAGTTTGTATGGCTTGAAGCAGGCTCCAAGACAGTGGTATAAGAAGTTTGACTCATTCATGGTGGGTCACGGGTACACAAGGACAGATGCAGATCATTGTGTCTATGTCAGACAATTTCCTAATTGTAAATTTATCATCCTTTTGTTATATGTAGATGATATTTTGATAGTAGGACAAGATGCTAATATGGTTGGTAGTTTGAAGAATGAGCTGTTCAAGTCATTTGATATAAAAGACTTGGGTCCAGCTAGACAAATTTTGGATATGCAGATTCTACGTGACAGGAAAGCCAAGAAATTATGGTTGTCACAAGAGAAGTACGTTGAATAGGTACTTGAGAGGTTCAACATGAAGCTAAGCTAGTTAGTACACCTATTGGTGGTCACTTCAAACTAAGCAAGAAATCATGTCCTTCATCAAATAAAGAGAAAGACAACATGACATCAATTCCTTATTCCTCTGCAATCGGGAGTTTGATATATGTCATGGTTTTCACACAGCCAGACATTGCTCATTCAGTTGGTGTAGTCAGCAGGTTCATGGTTAATCTAGGCAAAGAGAACTGGGAAACAATGAAGTAGATCTTCAGGTATTTGAGAGCTAGCTCAAAGTCGTGCTTGAGTTTTAGTAGCTCAAAACCAGTTTTGGAAGGTTATATAGATGCAGATATGACAGGTGACCTTGATGGCAGGAAATCTACTTCAGGGTTCTTATTTACTTTTGCAGAGGGAGCTATATCATGGCAGTCTAAACTACAAAAGTGTGTCCCTTTATCTACAACTGAGGCTGAGTATATTGCAGCGACCGAATCAGGGAAAGAGATTCTTTGGATGAAACGGTTTCTCTAAGACTTGGGTTTGAAATAAGACGAGTATGTAGTCCATTTTGATAGCCAAAGTGCACTAGACTTGAGCAAGAATTCTACGTACCATTCACGAACAAAGCATATTGATGTGAGATACCATTTGCTATGACTAATAGTTGATCAACAGTTGATGCAATTAAGAAAGATTCACACAAACAAGAATCCAGCTAACATGTTGGCCAAGGTTGTGCCAAAAGAGAAGCTTAAGCTTTGTGCCGGGTTGGCCAACATGAATTCTAATTAAAGAGTTGGAATGAAGATCTCCTTCCTCAGTGGGCTGGAGGGGGAGATTGTTAGGTGCACCGCACCTTTAAGGTGCTAGCCCAAACAATAGTAAATCCCATGATGGGCTTGTCTTGTAGTGCACAAAAAGCAAGACTCCTTTTTTAAGTAGACAAAGGTGAAGGCTTAGGCGGCAGGGGCTGCTATATAAGCAACGTGTGTGTGTGCATGAAATCAGTGTGAGAAAGAACAAAGCAGTGCACTGTGCGGCACTGGTGAGAAAGAAAAAAGTGAGGTTTTTTTCTTCGGTTCAAGACATACACAAGGAGATAAATTGAGGGTTTCTCTAGGAGGGATTTTGGGTGCTACAACCACGGAAATTTGAAGTATTCAAGGAACATCTTACTGCATTATTGGTTTCACTGGGTTCCAGTTTTTTTTTGTGGTGAGATTGTATTTATTCCTAGAAAGTTATCTTTGTGATTTCCCAATTTATTGTGAACTCAAGTTTAGGCATAAACTTGAGTATTGTAATCTCTATTTTATTATAATGGATTGATCGGATTTACTCCGTGGTTTTTCCCTCTACACTGGAGGGTTTTCCACGTAAATTTGGCGTGTTCTTGTGTGGTTGATTTTCTTAATTATTGCATGATTATTTATCTCTCTATTACTTGGAAGGTTATTTAATTTAATTCACACATAGACTGTAATTTGGCATAACTAATTAGTGTCAAAAGCTTCCATTGCCCCAACAAAATGTTCTACGTATCTTCACTCATAATACGAGAGAAATAGGATCATGCCAATTGTTTGCATCTGTTTATGTTTATCATAGAGTAACCACTAATTCAAAGCTTCATTAGTTGGCACTTGTGAGGGTCACAACCCGAAACTTCATGGGTCTCAACTCTCAAGTTACAACGATGAGTAAAATTAATTTAAACACCTTTTAATTGTAATGGACACCTAAAAATGTGGTTACCTCTTGAGAAGTTTTTAATGGAGTTACTACCTATATCATTAATTGTTGGAAAAATAAGAAAGTCATTGCATTGAATCTTTAATTGAAGAAGAATTCTCTTCCATTGATTGAGAAAAGTTTTCAATTTACATCTTTGAATATAAACTTGACATTTTACATAGAAATAATCCTAGATACAATCTAAGAAAAATATGTGATTTTTTACTCCTTTTACATTTTGAAAATGTAAATATTACATTGGATAAGAAATTGATCTTTAACTATAAAACTTGATTCATGGGCTATGTAGGATGAGAAGGTGTTAGGCACCCATCTTGCCCAATCATAAAAGGTTGGTCTTCTAGGGTCTAATGGTCATTGATCCACGTTATTCAATCCAAGCACCCAACTTGTCAAGACAAACAAGAAAAAAATGTCATTGTTTGAAAAATAAAGATTGAACAATTAGAGTTTTGAAATAATTTAAAGTAGCATGCTTGAACCATATCAAAATATAAATCTAGCATTCTAGGTTTTCTTTTTTTTTTTTTTTTTTTTTTTTTTTTTTTTTTTTTTTAAGAACCTCTTGATAACACTTAGATAGCATTTTAATCCATATAAAAGAACAAGATTTAATTATTTTTCATATTAATTAAAATCATAAACCCTGGGGTTTATAAAAAATATTCGCACATATCATCAATAATAGCATGTTCAATCTTAAAATAAATCATATTATCATCCAAGACATGTTATAGCATGAAATTAAAAGAGATTAAAGATAACCACTATAAACACCCCAATTTAAACTGGTCAATACTTATGGTCTTCGGTCTTAGTGATGCTTACCAAAAAGTTCTCATAAGATAATGTGTATTGAAAACCATTAGAAGCTTCTAGAAATTCCCGCCAAAACCTAGTTGTTAAACTTAAACGGCGTACGCTACTTTCTAT
Source organism: Fagus sylvatica (assembly GCA_907173295.1). NCBI lineage: Eukaryota > Viridiplantae > Streptophyta > Magnoliopsida > Fagales > Fagaceae > Fagus > Fagus sylvatica. Next base: position 8,986,999 of record OU015767.1, on the reverse strand, counting down.
TGGACGTACGTCTATAGTAATGCGGTGTACACCACTCCGTAGAAGCGTACGCCTGTGCCGTTAGAAACCCTAGTAGCCTCCTACTAGCATATAAAGAGGTCTTCACCTCAAAATTTAAACACATTAGAGAGCCCCTAACTGAAGAGAAATACCCAGAAGCCCCTAAGAATAGGGAGAAAATACCAAGCAGTGCTGGTATAGTAGAGTTTAGGAGTAGCGAAGCTCTAGGTAATTAGAGAGTTTAGGAGTAGTAGTTCTAGAGAGGCGAAGCTCTACTAAGGTAGAATGAAGAAATTTATTCTCTAGTTTTCCATACTAGATGACTATCTTTTCTTCTCACAAGTTCCCATAATCAAACTAGGCATTCAGAGTCTTTTCCTTTGGTGATCAACACACAACTTTGTCAGAGAGACTAGTCTGAGAGATCGGTGATAAATTGCTAGCTTGTAATAAGCTCTTTAGAGGCTAGGTATGGATCTTCTCAATAGTCCATATCAACCTCCATGAATGGTTTATAGTTATGATGTTTATTAGGTTTAGTTTGCATGTCGAAATCTCTATTTCATGTTTGTTTTGTTTCCATGTCTTTTTATGTTGAAATTACGGTATATGATTATTGTTGGGATGTTTCCCTACAATTTGGTGATAAGTTTGGATTCAGGTGAGAACTTCTATTTTCAACTTCATATGAATGTTGTACCCTAATTCCCTTATTCTAATTGCTCATTAACTGTCATAGTTTTAGGTTTAATAGCTTTTATGTATGTTTAGAGATTTTTTTTATAAACTCCTTCAAGAATATCAAGTAATATAGAGGAAGGTCAGCCATTAGGGTGGGTGTTCTTGGGTGCCTAACACCTCCCCAAAGATGTACCTTAGCTTCAGACCTAGCTCAAGACTAGTCATTTTGTGCATGAAGTCATATTTATAGTTCATGGACCTATAAACCAGGTGGAGACTCATTTTTCCTTTGCTTTCAACCTTAAAAAGGTTCAATAGCACGAACAACCCCACGAGGTGTCCCGACAGTATCTCCCAGTGGAGACTCCACTGGGGAAAAAAGAAGCTCAACTTCTGCTATTAGTTGATTACTAGACTATAACCCGCGCAATGCGCGACTCTTTTTCATTATTTTTCTAAAAATATGTTTCTAACAAAGCAACTTAACTAAGAAGAAGGAAAAAATAATAACAATAATGAAAAAAAAAAAGTGTAAAATAGAAAATGTAAATAATTTTTCTTTGCGCTTAAAAATAGAAATGATCATTTTTATTATATCTCATCAAATGTATTATACTGATTTTTATTATATTTCATCAAATGTATTATACTAAGTCTATAAAGATAACTACCAATAACTTTCTAACCTAGTTGCATCAATTCCTTTCAATTGGGGTTTATATCCCGGGTTGTATTCATTTAGCAAAAAAAAAAAAAACTCACTTCACGTCGTTTATGAATTTCAATCACTTTGGTAAACCTCAATTGTTCCATATAGGGATTCTAAATGTTCAGAGATTTCTTATTTTTGTTTAACTTACAACACTTTGATAGTACAAATAAATAATACAATTTGTCACATATTTAATTATCCCATCTTTACCTTTTTTTACTTTCTTTTGTTTTTCTTTTCATCTTTCTTTGGACAATTTATCACTTATTAATAATCACATAAACAATATATATGACCTTAGAAGTCCATCATATAACAAATTGGTCCACGAAGATAAAAATGACAATGTCATCTTAAGTCTAACATGTATCTCTTAGGAAAATTTTAACACAAAGAAGAAAAAAAATGTTAAGATGTTATTCCCTTTACCCCTGAAAAAATAAAAAATAAAATAAATAAATCAACACAATTGCCTTTTTTGGTTATCTCTAAATGATAGTCCATTGATGTCCTAAATCTCAGATAATTTGAATGTTGCCTCATCAATTCTAATATGAGTGTTGGAAAATAATTTATACTTAACACTTACCCCCTAAAAATATATTAAACAGATAGTTGTCAAGTTATTTAGGATATCCAATTGTATAAAAATAAAATGATCAAGTCAAACTATATATTATATGCAGTTAGATAGTATCAAAAATTGTAAAAAAAAAAAACATTTTTGGTTGCAAAAATAGAGGACTACAACTTAACCAAGCAAAAATACTTTAAATATATCCAATTGTATAAAAATAAAAAGATCAAGTCAAACTAAATTTTATTGTAAAAAAATAAAATATTTTTGGTTGCAAAAAATAGAGGACTACAATTTAACCAAGCAAAAATACTTCGAATATATCCAATTGTATAAAAATAAAAAGATCAAGTCAAACTAAATTTTATATGCAGTTAAATAGAATCAGAAATTGTAAAAAAAAAAAAAAAAAAAAAAAACATTTTTGGTTGCAAAAAATAGAGAACTACAACTTAATTAAGCAAAAATACTTCGAATGTAAAATATATATATTGCATATTGCGTAGAAAAACTCATCCTAACTATATCCTTCACTCTTTTCAAGACCAACTCGACTAATGCATCTGCATACAAAAAAAAAAAAAAAAAACCATATGATCAGAATCAATTGAGATTGCTAATAACAATGAGACACGTTTTACTCCACCTTTTAAGATCAATTGATTAAGGTGTCTCATGACAAAAGAACATCCTTTTACATAATTATAGCCAGAGTCATAAAATTCACGAAAGAATTTCATATAATAATTAAAATGAATATTTTAAAAACATGAGATTCTGCCTCATGCTCCTTTTCAGTTTTCATAAAGGTATATTATCATACAATGACTATCATCATTGATTTAACTTTTAAAGCAAAAAGGAAACGAAACTTTTATGGCTAAACCACATATATAGTTAAAGTATCACTTTTCGACGTATCTGCAAGTATTAATAGCAATTTAGCATTCAATTTGGAAAAAAACTCAACCTAATTGTAGCAGTTTATAATCTAAACAAATCTTTGCTCTTTAAATAAAGAAAATATAATTTTCAAATATGCAATTATCAACATAGCAAACACATAGAAACTTAACCTGAGAAAAGACGAAAATGAAGGCAATACTTATGTAAACTTTATCTTGCTTAAGCTCTTATTTCCACTTAAATATTAAATATTAGAAAATAATTATACAATAGTAAGTAAATTAGACACAAACAAAAATAAAATATAATATAAATTGATACAAACCCAGGGATCAAACCAAGCACTCACAAAGGGGTAGAACTTTTTGGGGAGAGAAATGACCATTGGGGCGAATGCCCAAGTTGTAATTTAAATGCATATTTAAAATAACATATAGTGTGTTTAACAGATTTTGCTAGAATATATCTATTTATATCTGAATTAATTAATAAGACTACTTAATTTATTAAATATGAACATTTAATTGGGTAGTGGGTATTTAATTTATTAATGGTGTAGTTTTTATTATGGAGTAGTGGGTATTTAATTTAGTTTATTTAATTCATGTGCCACCTAAGATGCCACGTGGCAGAAAGATGGCAACGTCTTCTACTTTAATTTATACTAGTCGCAAACCCGTGTAATGCACAGAAAAACTACTAAATATGAGCTCTAAGAAAATGGTGTCATTTTTCTTTCTTGATTGAAGATGCCAAATTTCAAACAAAAATCCTATTTCTTGAACTCCTAGAAAGAGTAAAATGGTTACCCTTTTCTTATTGATTGCGTACATTAAAATACAGAAAAACAGAAAAAGTAAGAACAAATACAAGAAGTGCATATTGGCAAATATTTATTCCTATATTTGTTAAATAGATTGAAAAGTAGACATTCACAAAATTTTGCATCTACATGGAATCTTGTGATAGTTAATGAACCAAAGATTTGAATATATCTAATCTAATGTTGTACAACATCCGTTTATATTGACAACAAAAAATGAATGAAGTCAAGACAATAATTTGTCCAAGGAAGATATTGCTATCAGCCCCTCAAAACTAAGCCACTATAGTGAGCAATTTTTTACTGATTCTGCAACATTTATTTACCAATTCCTACTTGCATAAGCTCCTTAAGAAAGCTAGATTGATTGCTTTGGGGCACGCCTGAAATGCAAAGGATCATTTTAGCTGATAATATAATTTAGATATTCAAAAGAGAACTCATAAAAATATCCAAGTGCAAAACCAATGTGTATTATAATTTCAACCAAGAACTTAAATCTATTTCCAAAATCCTGCCACTCTATGGGAACAAAGATCACATCAACTAAGCAACCAAACCAGTTACTACCATTATGATTAAAGAAGATACATCACTTCTTTCTTTGATCAAGTCATTGTCTTCTTTGGTACTTTTGCTATTTGAATTCCTTTGCAGGGTTCATTAGGGAGTTGAGAAGGTATTTAGGTTCAAAGAAAATACCTTACATGAATTTTCCCACAAAAAGGTGACCTAAACATTAGGTGGCTTGTGAAAAGTATCTTACGGAGTAGCTCATTGGATTAAAGTATTCATGGATGTCATGGTCCAGGAAGCTGTATTGAAAAAAATGAGATACACTGATGGTTGGTATATATAGGTGTTAATGCTGGCTGGCACAATAACAGAATAGTGGACTATGCAAATGGACTAAGTCTATATATACTTGGGTGGCTAGGCATGAATAGCTTCTTTTGACATTTGTTTGCTTCTAGGAATTACCTATGATAATTCTACTAAAATGCTCCTAAGTTGCACATTGCTTTTAGGAACACTTTGTGGCATCTCTGTCATAGTGCCAGCCACCCTCAAGTATATATAGACTTGAGTCCATTGGCATAGTCCATTGTTCTGTCATTGTGCCAGCCCGCATTAACACCTATATATATATATATATATATAATGAAACTAATAATAACCAACAGAGAAAAAAAGATCAGCAAATTATTAAGGCAGCAATGATTGATCACTAACAAAAGATGATTTCATTAAGGCAACAATGATTGATTTAGAAATGAAGCAAGAACCTTAGTCTTCATCAACCTAAAATGTTTTCATGCATAAAACTATGTGACTTCTCATCCTTATTTACCCCATAAAAGCAGGATCACAGCTGGATAAGGTATCTACTTCTTTTCAATGCCAAACCAAATTAGAGTGGTTCATAGGGTGAAATGTTAGGGGTTCAAGCATGCATTTATTATTGGGGACCATTTATGATACTATTCTCTTATTAGAAAATAAAATATGATTCTAGAGAATAGCCATCCCTACCCAAAATAACATATTAATTAGGAGAAAATTTAATTACAGAATATTGACTGTTTGGGGTTTAGATTTGGCAAACTGACCAAATCGTTGAGGGAGATTCCAACCAAAACCATGGCTTACTGCACATGCCCTTATCAGTAAAGGGTATTTGCACATACCATGGCTTAAAATAGAAATCAAAGACAAATCATACCAGTTGAAAAAAAAAAAAGAGGGTTGTTTGATATGTAAAAGTTTGTACTTAACCATTTAGATTATAGCTTCTGCTTTAAACAGAAATCAAAGACAAATTGAAGCAAAGGAAAGGAATAAAAAGAAAAAGAAAAAGAAAAAAAGAATCCAACTTCAGCAAGAAGATCACACAACTCCTATTGCTCCAATAGAGCTCCTACTATTCCAATAGAGTTGGATAGTGTTTAGGTGTTTAGTTTAGTTCTCCTAATACAACTGCAATACCAAGTGTAGTAGTTAACCTCTTGGAAACAATACTACAACTGATCTAGCAATCTACAAAGGCTCTGCTAGGATAACTTTTAAACACACTATTCTCATCCAAATTCATAGTAAAATCTTCTATTTTTATCTGTAATTTTTCCAAATAACTACTGCAATACCAAGTGTAGTAGTTAACCTCTTGGAAACAATACTACAACTGATCCAACAATTTACACAGACTCTGTTAGGATAACTTTTAAACACACTATTCTCATAAAAAATTGTCTCGACAATTTTCTCTTTCACATATGCTCAATTTTTGAAGCATGAATTTGAACAGAACCCTTACCAAGTTAGTACATAGTAGGAGATTTAGTGGGTTGTAGCTTGTAATCAAACTTTTATGTCAACCCAAAAATTAGAAGCTTTAGAGCATTTCAACTGTGTGTCATGTTGTTTTCTAGCAAGTAGCTAGTTTACACCAAAGAAAGCAGTCCCTCGTGATCATGAAGCCATCCATATGAAGGATTGAGTGGCATGATCTTTTACCGGAGGTTGTGGGCCTAAATTTAAAATATTAAGCATTCAAGTATATAACAGTTTTGAAACTATTAAGCATTATGCAACCAAATCAACCAACAATTATCAATTTGAACCAAATCAACCACAAATTTTAACCAAATCAAACACATAAATTAACTTTTGATGGTATTTAATTTGGACATATATTGGTTTTCTTAAACTGTACTGGTCCTTTTCACATTATAATGATCTTGTAACGGGAAATAAATCTAGGATTTTTAATAATTTAGAGAAAGACCTTTCTTGGTGAAGCTGCTAAGACAACCTTTTGAATAAAAGATAAGTCCTGCACAGAAAGAAATTAGTGAGAAGGGATGATCCCCAGTTGGAGACCGATCACCCTCCGATGGCAAAGTTAGTGATGAATTGCTTTAGAACAATCTAATAGTGTGTTCTCATTTTTTTTTTTTTTGTATTCTTGTGTGTGTAGTTCTTACCATTTTTGCCTTTTTATAGCCTTTCTCCTAACAGCTCATCTGTCATTTAAATGATTACTTTGCCTCCTGAAAGGGGGATGTCAGCTCTGGATGGGACATAAAGGTGCCTAGCCATCCTGGCTTGCGTGGCTTGCCTTTGTGCATTTATGACTTTGTGTGCTCCCCCCCCCCCCCCCCCGCACGAGGAGTACTATCAGACAAGTCATCTCGCCGTATTTTAATTAATGCTCCCAATCACCTTCCTGACGGATATTAAATGCTAAGATCCCTTAGTCCGCTTAGATGATTAGACAGGACCGTAATGATAGGTCCGTTCAGGACCATACCCAGTCCGTGCCGTTCTAATATTCATGCCGGTCTCCACTTTGGGAAGTGACGCTCTACAAGCTTTTGGGGTTCTTTAATTACTTTTCCCTTCACAATAGCCCCTCAATCCGTTCTACATAGTGCAGTATTCATGTGGGATGAGCTGTGATGTCCGGTCTAGTACCTGTCAGCCGCGCTAACGATTCCAATTCGCGTGACCTCTCGTGTTTTGTGTTTTTTTGCAATGATGGTTGTGGGCTGTCGTGCACTGTTATTGTGATGTCATGTCCCTATTAACCGTCACACTCTTCACAAGGTCATTATTGGATCCATAAATGTGGCTTCCTCCACACTCTTCTTCCCTTAACCTTTATAAATAGCCCCATTTCTCCTCTAATGGCTTTGTTTTCCGTTTACTTGCTCAATTCCTTGCGCTCCCAACCCTCTCATTTGCCTCATCCTCTCAGCGCCATTGTATCGTCCTTGCTCTCGCCTATAAGTCGACCTTTTATGCTACCTTCTCATTTTGCTCTCTTTTCTTCTTTTTGGGGTTTGGTTATAAAAACATGGGTAAGAAGAAAAACGGGGAAGGTAGGGGCAAATTGAGCCATTATGCGGACACGCCTGAGGCCATGGCCGTGTTTCGTCACCTATACGAAGTCCCAAACAATGTGGGGCTGAGGTATGTGCACTAGTCCGACACACTCAACCCTGCTATAGGGGATCTCCTAATCCCCATGGTGGCGGTCGTAGAGGAGGGGTTCGCTTTCCTATGGACCCTCTCCTGGCTGACTTCCTTAGTTATTTCAGCCTAGCTCCCACTCAGGTCAACCCAAACGTCTTTAGAATAGTTATAGGCACCGTTAAGCTGAATAGAAGGCTAGGTTTAGAGCTTAGCACGTATGATATAGTCCGGACCTACATCCTCCATAACAACACAAAGACCGAGGTCCTTCTCTCTTCGTCCTAGACATGTCAATTACACCTTGGTGAACAGCTTGCCGAACACCAATCGTGGTTTTGATGAAGACTTCCCATAGTTTCTAGGGAGTGGCACTTGCCCGGACGTTGGTGCCCCACCAGAGAAGGGGTTCCAGGTCTGATTCTCCTTACTCGACCTGTCACATGGGTTTAAAATGACGCAATGCGAATCTCTCTCTCTTCTTTTTTTGTAGACTCTCGAAGGAGACAACCGCGCAAAAGCCTGATAAAGATCAACAGCCTTCGTCAAGTTTGGGAGAATGAGCTCTACACGGATGATTTTGGACAACCGCGCTCTGCTCCATTACTGCTTCGTTATGTGTCGGGCACACATTCTTACTTGAGCTGCAGGCTTGTATCAAACATCTGTGCCGCTCAACTTGATCCATCAAATCTTCCACTACCACCCATTAACATTCGTGAGGTTCTTGATTGTGCTGCACCAGACATGTCCAGCATCAACCTCAAGAACTTGCTCCCAAACCGGGGTGATGAGGGCACATCAGATAACGTGCCAGCCTCCTCCTAACTGATCCAACGTAAAAGAGCAAGGGGGGAGAGCTCTTCTGGGCCGAGCCGCCCAGCAATCCCCACTCCGCCTCCCAATCCGTTGGGCCAAAAGACACCTGGGGAGGACCACCATTTTACCCACTTAGGCAATGTGGTCCGCCCTAGGATGCTGCTACGGTCCAGCGCCCAAACTTGAGGGGACGGCTCTGTACCCCTATGGGCCGCACAATTGGAGTACCGTGGGGGGGACGCCGTAACGGAGGCAGACTGCATCCTTCCCATAGGAGACGAGCGCAATGCGGCATTGACCAGCACTCTTAGTTAGGCGGCCCGTCTCCCATTCGATATAGGAGAGTAGAAGAAGTCCTCAGATGACGAGCTGATTAACAACCTGAGAAGGGGCCTCCTCATGGTGAGTACGCCCTTATCTATTTTGTATGTCTTTGTATCTCTTTTTTTTTTTAGCTAACACTTCTAACATTCTGTAGGGAGTACAGGCGTCCCTGGAGTTGGAGGACCGCTTCTGGGCCAACATAGGGCATTTATCTCATGCCAACACTCTGGCTACCCGGTATCAGGACGCCAAGAAGAAGGCAGCGGAAGCTAAGAAACTGGCTGACACTGCTGATGCCAAGAGAGTGAAGCCTGAGGAATCCCTTAATGCAGCGCTGGAGTCGCTTACCAAGGCCGAGGACATGCTCCGAGCCTATGAGTTAGACTCTTGCTGATCTGTAATCATTGTAAAAACTGAACTCTATTGAATGAAAAGATAGTGTTTTTTTGCTTTCACATTTGTGTTTTGAATGAATGTTTGTGCTGAATGATCCGTACCGTATTTATACTGATAGTCTCATTTATACTTATCTTTGTGAGGACCGCCCCAATACTTGATAGGGTTGTTGTATGCCGTACCCATAGTCGTTAATAATTTCTAAGATAACATTTTCAGGGTTCTAGAAAGGCTATCTTTCTATGCCGTTTTGTCAGTATCTGTAGCCCTGTCGTACGGTCAGGGTTTTATGTCGTTCCCTGAATGAATGATGTTCTGCCAGACCATGTAGGGTTTTATAGGCAGAGAATTTGTTAAGTACCTGGCGTGGCCAGGATTTAGTGCTGTTCTGCCATACCATGTAGGGTTTTATAAGTAGAAAAAATTTTGTTAAGTACCTAGCACGGCCAGGGTTTAGTGCCGTTCTACCACACTATGTAAGGTTTTATAGGCAGAAAATTTTGTTAAGTACCTGGCACGGACTGGGTTTAGTGCCGTTCTACCATACCATGTAGGGTTTTATAGGTAGAAAATTTTGTTAAGAACCTGGCACAGCCAGGATTTAGTGCCGTTTGGTCATACCATGTAGGGTTTTACAAGCAGAAAATTTTGTTAAGTACCTAGCACGGCCAGGGTTTAGTGACGTTCTGCCATACCATGTAGGGTTTTATAGGCAGAAAATTTTTGTTAAGTACCTGGCATGGCCAGGATTTAGTGCAATTCAACTGGCTAGTGACCAAGCACCATGTGCGGCAGAAGTTCATGAGTTTCGAGGAATAGGAAAAAGCATCATTACTATTTCAAGTGGTACAGCCTTTGATGATCTTTCTACTAGTAAAACTTTTTCAGGTTACCTATATTCCAAGGTCGCTTGAGGGGTTTGTAGTCCATTCTTGCAAGGTTGAAGGCCCCTAGTCCGACTTCTAATATAATTTGGTAAGGCCCCTCCCAATTTGCTCCTAACTTGCCCTGTGTTGGGTCCTTCTTGCTTCCTATTACTTTGCGCAACACCAGGTCGCCCTGCGTGAGGACCCATTTACTTATCTTTTTGCCATACTTTTTCCTTAAATTGCTCTGGTAAAACACTAGCCAGATCATGGCAAAGTCCCTGCGTTCTTGAGTTAGGTCCAAATCTTTAGCTAGCATATGCTCGTTATTCTCTAGGTCGAACTTCTCTGTGCGTAGGGTGGGAAGGCCTATCTCAAGTGGGATCACGGCCTCCACCTCATAAGTAAGAGAGAATGGGGTCTCTCCCGTTGAGTTCCAGGGCGTCGTCTTGAACGTCCATAGTACGTTAGACAGCTCTTCCACTCATCGCCCCTTGGCTTTTTCCAGCCTTTTCTTGATTCCGTTGAGGATGGTTTTGTTGGAAGAATCCGCTTGTCCGTTTCCTTGAGTGTAGGCCGGACCTGAGAAATAGTTTATGATTCCAAACTCTGAGCAGAACTCCCTGAATGGTCCGCTACCGAACTGTGTACCATTATCGGAGATAAGGCATCTGGGGATACCGAAGCGAGTTATTATGTTCTTCTAGACGATTTTTCTTGATTCGGAGTCAATGATTCGTGCGAGGGGTTCCGCCTCTACCCACTTCGTGAAATAGTCGGTTGCCACAATCAACCATTGCCTATTCCCCATTGCTCGAGGTAGTAGTCCAACCAAGTCTAGCCCCCATTGGGCGAACGGCCACGGACTGAATATAGGGTTAAGCTGAGATGCGGGTTTGTGAATCGCTGGAGCGAACATCTGGCATTTCTCGCAGAGCCTAACATACTAAGCTGCGTCCTTCTACATGTATGATCACTAATAGCCTTGGCCGATTGCTCTATGGGCCAACGAGCATCCTCCAGTATGACTGCCACACACGCCTTCATGGATTTCGTACAACAAGTTTTGGACTAGGCTTGGGTGTACACAAAGAAGGTAGGGCCCTGTGTAGGATCTCTTGTACAACTTTCCCTCTCGCGAGACCCAGTACCTTGTTGCTGTCCTGCAAATCTTAGATGCCTCTTTCTGATCCGCTGGTAGTATGTCTTTCAATAAATAATTCACTATCAAGTCCGTTCAGCTGGGCCCCATCTCGATTTGACACACACTGTCCTGGCCTTTCTCTGCTATGCTAGGGAAGTCCTGCACTTCCACCGTTACAGTCCTCCTAAAATTTGGTGCCACAGAGGATGCTAGGCCGACTAGTGAGTTCGCATGCTTGTTGTGTTCTCGGCCCACTCTTTTGTTATCAACTTTACAAAAGCTTCCCAGGAGGCTTTTGGCTAAGTCAAGATAAGTTATCATCCTCTCGTCTTTGGCCAGGTATTCTCCGGTCAGTTGATTGACTATCAGTTGGGAATCGCAGTGTATGGCTAGTGGGTCGGCCCCGAGTCTTCTGGCGGTTCTAAGGCCATGCAAGAGGGCTTCGTACTCGGCTTCATTATTTGAGGCGCCGAAGTTTAGCCTGACCGCTTGCTCCAATAGTTCCCCATTCGGTGATATCAAGACTATTCCTAAGCCGAAGCCTCTGGAATTTGCCGCACCATCAACATATAATACCCAGCCTGCCACCTCTTGGGTTTGCTCAGCACCCCAGATGTCTCCTTCCCCAGTGGGCATGTTGCTGTTCTCTGGTGAAAACTTGGCTACAAAGTCAGCTAGTACTTGTCCTTTGATGGCTGTTCTGGGTTTGTACCGTACATCATATGCTCACAGTCGGGCTCCCCACTTGGATATTCGACCGCTAAAGTCCGCACTTCTAAATAAGGCTTTTAAGGGTAGGGAAGTTAGCACGATCATAGTGTGAGCCTGAAAGTAGTGCAGGAGCTTTTTTACCGTTATGAATAGTGCAAGGGCCGCTTTCTCTAATGGCAAGTATCTCGTCTCCGGTCCGTTCATGGTTTTGCTGGTGTAATAGACTGATCTTTGTACCCCAAAGTCATCTCGTACGATTGCTGCGCTGACTGCTTTATTTGTGGCTACGAGATAGACATAAAGCGGTTCCCCTTCCTTAGGTGTGGAGAGTAATGGCGGTGCTGACAAGTATTCTTTCAGTTGCTTAAAAGCTTGATCGGACTCTTCGTTCCATGTGAAGCTTTTCCCCTTTCTGATGAGATCAAAGAATGGGCGGCACTTTTCTATTGATTTAGAGATAAATCGGTTAAGTGCAGCAGCCATACCAGTTAGTCTCTGTACTTCTCTGATACTTTTAGGGGGCTGCAACATCTAGGATGGCAGCAATCTGATGATATCCTTGGAAGACATCCAAGAAACTCATTCTTTTATGACCGGCTGTGGAATCTACTAGCTGATCTATCTTTGGGAGTGGGAAAGGATCCTTTGGACAGGCTTTGTTTAGATCGGTGAAATCCACACAGACCCTCCATTTCCCGTTTTTCTTTTTTACGACAACAATGTTGGACAGCCACTGTGGATACAAAACTTCTCGGACCGCTCCAATCTTTAGCAGCTTGGTCCACCTCTTCTCGCACGGCTTCAGCGTACCGTGGAGCCGTCCTTCTCGCCTTCTAGACAACTGGCTTATATTCAGGCGAAACATTCAGTTCATGGCAGGCGAATTTTGAGTCTACATCGAGAGCCTCGTATGGGGTCCATGCGAAGATGTTTTGGTATTCCTTGAGCAAGGCCAGCAGTTGTGATTTGTGCTCCTCAGAGAGAAAGTCGCCTATCAGCAAATGCCTCTGAGCTTCCCCTTCAGCTGCTGGTACTAGTACGAGCTCTTCCGCGCATTTCTCTTAAGGGATGCGTTTTACGCAATCCTCCCAATTCTGTAATTGCTATTTGTCTTTTGCGGTCCCCTCTTTCGGGTCTCGTGGTAGTGGTGCCTTCTGCTTAACTGCTACTATCAGGCACTGCTTTTCTACCAATTGGTCTCCCATGATCTCCATAACACCGTGTGGTGTAGGGAATCTCAGCCACTGATGAAGGGTAGAAGACGCTGCTCCCATTCAATGCAACCATGGTCTCCCTAGGATCACGTTGTAGGGAGAGTAGGCATTCAGAACAAAGAATTCGGTTGGAAACAAGACCGTGCCGGCTTTAACGTTGATCATCACCTTCCCAGATGGCATGACCGTTTCCCCCAAGAAGCCATAAAGCGGTCCTTCAGAGGGGTTTGAGTCCTTCGCCCTTAGGCGCAGACCTCTAAACAGGGGCTCATACATGATTTTTGACCAAACTGCCCGGATCTATTAGGATTCTTTTGACGTCGAACTCCCCGATTCGTAAAGTTATCACCAATGCATCTGAGTGAGGGAGTTGTACCCCTTTCAAATCTTGGTTTGTGAATACAATCTGTTCCACCGATTCTTTCTACAAAGGCCTTGGAGCTATCTGGGCCGAGTCTCCTATCTGGAACGTCTCCCGTAAATGCACTGCTCTCCTTATCTCTCCCCTTTGGTCGTAGCCGATTGCATTGCAGTGAATTACCTCAATGATCCCCACTGGGGCAGAGGCCTTCATTGTGGTCATCGGTGCTTCAGCATGCTGGTGTGAACTCTTTGACTCGTCCACATATTGCTTGAGGTGCCCGCTCTTCACTAAGTCTTCAAGGTGGCTTTTGTAAGCCTGGCATTGCTCAGTTAAGTGCCCGTGCTCTCGGTGATAAGCGCTGTACGACTTTGTTTCTCTTTTAGCGGGATCACCACCCATCTTTGGGGGCCACACAAAGTATGGTTTGTCCTTGATCTGGGGGAGGATTCGGTAGATTGGCTCTTTGAACACTGTGTATACTGCCAAACACATACCGGTCTTGGGCGGATCTATGGACTTCCTTGCCTTCACGGTCCGACTCGACTTGGGTCGGGTCATCTTTTTCGTTGTGGCTAGGGCCACCTCTGCAATTTTTGCCGAATGCCCCAAGTCGTCTTCCACCCTGATATGTTGCTCCAAACGGGACATGAGGTCCGTCATGCTAGCAACAGGCCTCTTGGTGAGAGACTGCCTGAGTCTGCTGCCTTAATGCAACCCGAACCTGAATGTCTTCACCACCAAGGCTTCATCACATACGTCTATATCGTTGTAGACCTCCCAGTACCGCGTGGAGTACGATTTCAATGTTTCTTCAGCTTTCATAGTTAGGGCCAGCAGGGTATCAATTTCCTTAGGTTTCTTGGTATTCGTAATGAACCTTGCAGTGAAAGCTTTGGACATCTCCTTTCACGAGCGAATTGACTTGTGCTTCAGACGGTCAAACCAACGTAATCCGACCTCGCCTAGACTGGAAGGGAACACGCAGCACATGAGCGCATCATTGCTGTTGTAGAGAGCCATTACTTGCCTGTAATGGCTTAGATGCCCTACTGGGTCGCTCTTTCTGTTGTAGATAGTGAGGTTGGGCGAAGTGAACTTAGTTAGGAGCTTTGCTTGTTCTATTTTTGCCTAAAAGGGAGAGAATGAGATCTGCTGGAGCTGTCTCCAGATCGAGTTGCGCTCGTTCCGAGGGGGAGATACCCTAGAGTGGTTCAGTTTCCGTCTCTTGGGGGACATGGTCCTGCGGTGCTCGCGATGCGACTTCCTGCCATGCTCCTTGTGACTGGGAAAACGGTGCGAGCTCTCACACAAACCTAAATGGCTCCTTGTTCTTCTTCACCGGTGTTGCTCATCTTTCCTCTTATCACCTTCTTTTAATAGTTTGAGCTCCTTCTCGAGCTCTTCAATTCTTCTCTTCTTCCTAACCTCTCCGAGGAAGGTGGGCTCTTTGGAGCGCGAGCGTCGCCGTCCCTCTGTCCTACCGTCGAAGCGCTCCTCTTTGTGTCCCCTCTGTCCGCCTAGGACGTGCACTTCAAATCGTATCCTCCTGTGACGGAAGATTGGTAATCTGATACCTCCTTGCTCATTTTCTGAGATAGCCACTTCTTCCATTCTACACAGTGGATCTGTAACTTCCTCCTGAATCGGCCTTTCCCACAAACAGCGCCAATTGTAACGGGAAATAAATCTAGGATTTTTAATAATTTAGAGAAAGACCTTTCTTGGTGAAGCTGCTAAGACAACCTTTTGAATGAAAGATAAGTCATGCATAGAAAGAAATTAGTGAGAAGGGATGATCCCCAGTTTGGAGACCGATCACCCTCCGATGGCAAAGTCAGTGATGAATTGCTTTAGAACAATAGAATAGTGTGTTCTCATTTTTTTTTGTATTCTCGTGTGTGTAGTTCTTACCATTTTTTACCTTTTTATAGCCTCTCTCCTGACAACTCATCTGTCATTTGAATGATTACTTTGCCTTCTAAAAGAGGGATGTCAGCTCTGGATGGGACATAAAGGCGCCTGGCCGTCCTGGCTTGCGTGGCTTGCCTTGGTGCATTTATGACTTTGTGTGCTCCCCCCCCGGGGAGTACTATCAAGCAGGTCATCTCGCCATATTTTAATTAATGCTCCCAACCACCTTCCTAACAGATATTAAATGCTAAGATCCTTTAGTTCGCTCAGATGATTAGACAAGACCATAAATGATAGGTCCATTCAAGACCATACCCAGTCCATGCCGTTCTAATATTCATACCGGTCTCCACTTTGGGAAGTGACACTCTACAAGCTTTTGGGGTTCTTTAATTACTTTTCCCCTCACAGATCTCACAAAGATAGAAAACACAAAACCCAAATTTATAAAGGGGAAACCAAAAGGAGGTGAATTGAATTGGAGAGAGAGGTATACCACACCATCTGCTTCGTGGTCTGTTGACCCACCTAGGTGTCTGTGCGCGAGAGCCTTGCATATAGTTTTCGGAGAGTGGGTTCTTTGCGTTCTTGGACCTGGGATTCGACTTGCTTAGCTTGCTGCCGCCACTAAGGGACCGTGAGTCCGAGATCACTGAGGAGGTGTGGATGGGGATTTTGGGTTTTGTTGAGGGTGGTTTTTGAGAAGGAGGAGTTGGAGTTGGAGTGGGAGAGGGTTTGTGGTAAGGAAGAGTGGGAAAAGGAGAGGACTTGAGGTTGAGGGTGATACGAAGAGGAGTCGGGCAAAACTGAAGCAAAAATCAGGAATAAAATAAACACAAAATAAGCCTAAAAATTAGTAAAAAAATAGTAATGATGTGTTAAATTGTGAGGGCTCAAAAGATTATGTGTAAAATTGTGAGGAAATCAACCAAAGGAAAAAAAAAAAAAAAAAATAGAAGTCAATAAATCTTCTGTTTTACATTATAGTATAGATATAGATTTTTAAAATTGTTTATTCTATAAATCTAAATACACAAACGCACATGATTTTTAGCCTAAGATACGCAATGGTACCAAACCTACTATCCTGTAACAATCGTTCTGAAGGATGTAGGGTTGGTACTGTCACCTCACGGCCTGTGTACCCTACCTATGATGGGTTTGGTGCACGGTTAAGGATTAGTCTATGAGCTAGTATGTTTACATACTAGGAGAGACGCTCTTGTCGGAATGAGAGACCTTTTTGGAGTGATAAGGATGGAACTTAGAGTCAAACCACGTACACTAATAAACCCTAGGTCTAGGATCTGCAGCGCTGTCCAATTGCATGTGTGTGTTTATTTTTTTTGTTTGTTTACTTAATAAAAAAAAAAAATTTCTCTTGCATTTTTTTTAAAGGTCTTTTTGCATTAGTTCAAAAGAAAAGGATTCAAAAAAAATAATAAAAACAATTTTGATAAAAAAAAAAAAAAAAAAATTTTAGGAAAATTTGTTTGAAAGAGAAAAAATTGAAAAGTGCTTTTGAAGAAAAAATTGAAAAAGTTTTTTTTTTTTGAAAAAAAAAATATATTTTTTGGAAAAAGAAAATTGAAAAAGAAAAGTGTAAAAATAAAAATTTTGAACTGTTTTTTTTTTTTTTAACAAAAAAAGAAAAGAAAAAGTTTTGACAAAGAAAATATGTTGAAAAGAAAAAATACGAAAACATTTTTTTGAAAAAGAAAAGAAAAGAAAATTGTTTTGGGCATTGAAAAGAAAAGATCTTGAAAATCTTTTGAGAAAACGTTTTTTTTTTTTTTTTTTAAAAAAAAAAAAAAAATTGAAACGAAATGAAAAAGAAAAATTGAAGAAATTTTCTTTAAAGAAAAAAAAATGAAAAAGTTTTTTATATTAAGCTTTAAAAAAAGGTTTTTAAAAAAGAATTTGAAAAAGCTTCAAAAAAAAAAAAAAACTCGAAAAGAAAGAAAAATTGAAAAATATTTTTTGAAAAAAAAAAAAAACAGAAAAAATGTTTTTGAATTAAAAAAAAAAAAAGGGATTTGAAAAAGAAAAAGAAATATTTGAAATTTTTTTTTGAAAAAAATAAAAAAATTTTGGAAAAAAAAAAATTACAGAAAACATTTTTGAAAAAAAAAAAGAGTTTCGGAGATCAAAAATTGAAAACATTTTTAAAAAGTGGTTGAAGAAGTTTTGAAAAAGAAAAGAATTTAAAAGAGTTTTGAAAATAAAAAATTGAAAACGTTTTAAAAAAGTGAAAGAAAAGAAATTGAAGTTTATATAACATGTTACTATTTTATGGAAAGCGTGTAAACAAACAAACATGATTTGCCCATTGATCCCTATTTTGTGAAGCCTAACCTTCAACATCCCTGGTGCAATCGCCACAAAGAGGGCCATGGCCCGAACCTTAATGGTCCTCAAGTTATAAAGATGAGTAAAATTAATTTAAACACCTTTTTACTCTAAAGGGAACGTAAAAATATGTGGTTATCCCTTATGGATTTTTTAATGAAGTCACCACTTATTTTATTAGTTGTT
Organism: Fagus sylvatica; assembly: GCA_907173295.1. Lineage (NCBI taxonomy): Eukaryota > Viridiplantae > Streptophyta > Magnoliopsida > Fagales > Fagaceae > Fagus > Fagus sylvatica. The sequence continues at coordinate 8,969,044 of OU015767.1, read as the reverse complement.
GGAAAATTAAGAAAACCATGGCCTTGAATCTTTGCAAATGAATTTCCCCTCTTTCATTGATTGATAAAAATTGTAGTATTTACATCTAAGAAAAATATGTGATTTGTGACTCTTTTTACATTTTGAAAATGTAAATATTACATTGGATAAGAAATTATAAACATAGAACTTGATTGGAGGATTATGTTATGAGATGAGAATGTGTTAGGCACCCATCTTTCCCAACCATGACTGGTCTTCTAAGGTTTAATGGTCATTGATCCACGTCACTCAATCCAAGCATCCAAAGAATACATGTCATTGATTGAAAAATAAAGATTGAATAACTAGGTATTGAAAAGATTTTGAAATAATTCAAAGAAGTATGCTTGAACCATATTGAAATATAAAATTTAACATCCTAGGTTTTTTTAAAAAGAACCTCTTGAGAACACTTAGATAGCATTTTTAATCCATTTAGAAGAACCAGATTTAATCATTGTTCATATAATTAAAATTATAAACGGTAGGGTTTATGAAAAATATTTGCACATATCATTAAGAATAGCATGTTCAATCTTAATATAAATCATATCATTATCCAAGATATGTTATAGCATGAAATTAAAAGAGATTAAAGATAACCACCTGCATACAAGGGAGATTAGCTCCACCAAATCTTGTATGCTTTGGTGATTGTAGAGATTTTGGATTTCTCTTTGAAGAAATCCTAGCAGCACCTCCTCTCTGTGAATTTATCTTGAGATGTCTTGAATGAATAGAAAATGACTTCTTGATTTTCAGAAAAATTGAGAAGAGATCCACCATTTTCACTCATGGGTTCCCTAAAGAAGATGAAGGTTGACATAATCAAGAGGGGTAAGAACAATTTCTTTCTTCTGTCAAGAGGGTTCTCAACCTTTAAAAGCTCTAAAACTTAGAGTGAGATCATGACAACTCCAAAGACTCTCTTAATGAATTTTTCCGACCCTTCAAAATGAGGGCTAACTTATGTCTTTATAAGGCAATGATGGGGGTTCGGCTCTCCCTCCCATTACAATTTCTCCCATTCTCTCCCATTTTTAAGTGGATGAAGGACATGTGGCTAATTAAAAATACAAAGGTCCAAAAAAACCCACGACTTTATATCAATCGACACCCACCTTTTAGCAACCTCTCCTCTCTCTCACATCACCATCCTTCTTCTTGAGCAAACCTGTATACTCCATTAACACCAAGCCCTTATTGAAAAATCTTCATAAAAATACCAAAAACTACTAGAAAATCTCAACAAAAACAAAAGCTAAATTATAAGAGTCCAATAACAAGTCTTTGCAAACCCATTCTTCAAACAAACAAAAAATCAAAACCCCATGGCAATCTATTTCTCACCTTAGTTGTGAGTTTCTAGTGCTGGCTCAAGTGGGTTTATGGGTTCAAATATGGTGGTAAAAACCTTTAATTTTGATTTTTTTTTTTTCTTGACTAATGAGAAAGATGATCTGGGTATTAGATTAAAATTCAAGAACATGGGCATTCTAAATTGGGTTTTATTAAGTGTGGTTCAAATATGAAGTGAAGGAACAAGGAAGCTTTCAGAGCTTCCATGGATACTTATTTCATAGCTCAAACTAGAGAAAGTGAGAAACTTCTAGAATATCATCAACCCCATCGCCCACACGACTCCAACGAAGTTCACATCCACGAACAGATCAGCAATGAGCTCCTATTCCAACTTCAGATTGCTAGAGAAAATGTTGCGGTCTTGGTGACGTACGGCATCGGCGTTGGTGGAATTTAGAAGGTTTTTTTTTAATGAGAGAGAGAGAGGGGCCAAAGAAGAGGTTCTATTCCTTTGGAGGATCCTGTTCAGGGTGATAAATAGATTCTATTTTTATCTTGTAATTGTATAATAGTTACTTTATTTTGGGTATCTAACCATTTTGCAGGAAATAGCTTGAGGAGTTCGTCATAATATCATGTGCTTTCTTTCCTTTTCCCTTTCACTCTCATTTGAAGACTTGTCTGGAGGACTTGTTGTTCATTAAGCCCTTTGATCTAGACAAAATTTAGATATTGCCTCAAACGTTGTTTAGGATCACCAATGCTTGTGAACCTATCAGCTTTTGGTATGGCAAATTTGGGTGGAAGTTGCACAGTAGATTCGTTGATAATACCCCCTATAGAGATAAGGTAGTCATCAACCCCTTGGGTTTTTTGCAATGCCTTCTGCATTAACTACATCGTTTCTCTGAAATTCTCAGTGAAGGACTCGAACTCCTTGTTGCGCTCGAGCACGGCCTTTGCCCTTTCTTCTTCATTCCATCATTCTTCGTCCTCCCCTCGAGGACCTTTATTTTGAGCCTCCTTTATCTTGGTGAGTCTCTTTACGAATTCCTTGAGATATCCTTCAACAAGAGACATGGACTCAGACAAGACGATTGGTGCTAAAGTATCTTCAACTTTCTTCAAACAACTGGTCATTGGGGATCTAGTCCAGGCAGAGCTGGGGATGTGTTTTTTGGTCTTCTTCGATGCAATGATGCCTTAAGATAGAAGAAAAGTTTTATCAACCTCTCACACTTGATGATTTTGTCAATAAAGCGATTTTTATGACTCATGCCAACCACATTGTTGTGTTTTGGATTTGATCTTCACTATTGTCAAGGCCCAATGCATCACATCGCGTTCAATTTTCTTTCTTCTCATGAGTAGCTCATTTACAAATCTCTCTTCTCACAATTCACTATGAGCTTACTCGTGAGTTTTTGGAAAATTTGGCTTAAGCACTCACACTCTCTTCAAGCCTTTTATTGACGGATCATCATATGCTTTAGCGCTAGGTTTTATGAAAACAAATTTTTCTTTGAATTGAAAGTGGGCTTCAAAGCATATGATGATTCATCTTTCATGGAATATTTGTAACCTTAAACCCTAGATTTTTGAAATAGAAGATTCCTCGCCTTTTTTTTTTTTTTGGAATTCTCATTGGGTTTATGGCTTAAAATAGATTATAGTTTTGTTTAGGCTTGAAGACCTCTCATGATTTTTCAATATTCACCACATGTCGTGTATGCAAAAATTATGCTCAAACACATGCATTTTTGGACCGCGCTAAAGAGGTATAGGCCCTAGGGCTTGTTTAGTGTAGGTGATTTAACTTTAGGCTCCACCATTATCACTCCAAAAGGTCCTTCATTCCGACAAGAGCATCTCTCCTATTATGTAAACACACTAGCTCAGAGACTGATCCTTAACTGTGCACCAAACCCATCATAGGAAAGGTACATAGGCTGTGAGGTGACAGTACCAATGCTACGTCCTATAGAACGATTGGAACTCAGGGATAGCAGGTTTGGTACCATCAGGTATCTTAGGTTAAAAAGCGTGTGCTTATGTGCATTTAGATTTGTAGAATAAACGGTTCAAGAATAATCAAGTAATAGCAAAAGTTGAGCTCCTTTAGTCCCCAGTGGAGTCGCCACTATGAGATACCGCGTGGTTACCTCATGAAGGTCGTTCGTGCTATTGAACCTTTTTAAGGTTGAAAGCAAAGGAACAAGGAATCGCCACCTAATTTATAGGTCTAGGAACCATAAATATAACTTCATGCACAAAAGGACTAGTCTTGAGCTAGGTCTAGAGCTAAGGTACGTCTTTGGAAGGTGTTAGATAGCCAAAAACACCTAGCCTAATGGCTGGCCTTCCTCTATATTACTTGATATTGTGAGATGCTACGTTGGTCACCTCTTTTGGGGTCGTTCGTGCTTTTGAACCTTTTAGGGTTGTGAGCAGAGGAACAAGGAGTCGCCACCTAGTTTATAGGTCCAGAAACCATAAATATTACTTCATGCACAAAAGGACTAGTCTTGAGCTAGGTTCGGAACTAAGCTACGTCTTGGGAAAGTGTTAGGCACCCAAGAACGCCCAGCCTAACGGCTGGCCTTCCTCTATATTACTTAATATCCTTTAAAAGAGTTTATGAGAGAAACTCTAATCATACAAAAACAGTTAAAACCTAATTCTAGCACAATCAATGAGCAACCAAAGCATGGTAATGAGGGCACAATATTAAGAATCTCACCTGAATCCAAGCTTATCACCAAGTTATGAGAAATCATCCCCACAACAAATACATGTTATAATTCTAACCTAGGGGCACATGGCAAACATGGTAAACTGGTGAATCTATTCTAACAAACAAACAAGTATGGCATAACTCATTGGAGCGTGGTTAGGCATGCAAATAATATAAATCCAGTTATGCTAATGTCGACACCGGCGGAAAATTCGACCTAAAGGTTAAGGTCTTTTCTTTTTTCCTAGATCCCGACCCCCATTTGGCGAGTGTATGTGTGATCTCTATCTCTTTTCCGTTTCGAGATATGAGTTGTGTGTATGTGGGAACATGTGTACGTGTGTGCATGTGAGCAGAAGTTTGGAGTCGCCACCAATCATGGGAAATTTAAGGTGTGATTGGGCACCTATGTCTAATAGATTTTATCTTGTTTAGACATTTACAACAAAATGGTCTTGAACCAGAGATGGGTTCGGGGGTTTGCTTATGCGTGGGGAAGGTGTTAGGCACCCCACGACATCCGTTTAAGAAAACGGTTACCTCCCTTCTAGTGTTCCCTTTTATTTGCTAAGCCTAGGTTTGTTGGTTTTAATTATGTACAAATGTCCCGATTTCCGTCATGCGATGTACCAAGAGTGGCAAACACAATGTGACTTCGTTCGGTTTTGATTAGACTATTTATTTCACCGTCCCTCATCTTTGTATTTTTTAAGTTTCCGGGCATTTCGGTGGTAGGATGTACTTGAAATCCTAACACCTAGTGCCGGGACAAACAATTAATGTTTTTGGTGCCATATTCAGGATCTTTTTACCCTTGATTTCCAAGGGCAAAGCAGTTCGTCAAATGGCGGGGTTTTGGATGATTAATTCACACTTTGGGGAATTTTAAGCCATGATCTTATGGGAGTTAGGACGTGTAGAATCCCTTACACGAAAGCACGTACCAGCCACACCCCCATGTAAAGGACTCATACCATGATGTCCCAAAAGCCAGGGCGAGCCGTTGCCCTTGGGTTGCACCAACTTCGTTTCTAACGCCCACATTACCATATTTACTCTTTTTAAAGTTTTAATGGCAAAGTGTGTTTTAATCACATTTTTATATCAAAGCGATAAACACTCAAACAAGTAATCATGGCATGTTCGCAGCACATAAATTACAAGAAATACTATGAAAGCAAATAAAATATTCAAACAAGTAATCACGGCATGTTCGCAACACATAAATTACAAGAATGAACATGGCATCAAAACGGTAAAACATTCAAACAAGCAATCACGGCATGGTCGCAGCACATAAATCACAAGAATGAATGAGTATAGAATGATCATGACATGTTTGCAACACATAAATCATAAAAAGGTTCGAGCAAATGATCATGGCATGTTCGCAGCACATAAATCACTAACACGAAGTGGATGTGTCGTAATGAGGATGATCATGGCATGTTCGTAGCACATAAATTACTAAAATGACAAGTATGGAATGATCATGGCATGTTCGCAGCACATTAATCATAAATATGGGAAATCAAATGAGTAATCACGGCAGCATGGTTGCAGCAAATAAATTACTAAAATGACAAATATGGGATGATCACAAAGCAATTTAAAAGGGGTTTCAATGCCTCTCGGGCTTACACGAAGGTTTACTACTATTTGAAAGATTTACCTAAACCCACGAGGCCAAATAGGACTTAAATGAGTGAAAAATCATTTTTGAAAGGGGGGTTTCAATGCCTCTCGGGCTTACACGAAGGTTTAGTACTATTTGAAAGATTTACCTAAACCCACGAGGCCAAATAGGACTTAGATGAGTGAAAAATCATTTTAAAAGGGGGGTTCAATGCCTCTCAGGCTTACACGAAGGTTTAGTACTATTTGAAAGATTTACCTAAACCCACAAGGCCAAATAGGACTTAAATGAGTGAAAAATCATTTTTAAAAGAGGGTTTCAATGCCTCTCGGGCTTACACGAAGGTTTAGTACTATTTGAAAGATTTACCTAAACCCACGAGGCCAAATAGGACTTAAATGAACGAGAAAATCATTTTAAAAGGGGGAGGTTTCAATGCCTCTCGGGCTTACACGAAGGCTTAGTACTATTTGAAAGATTTACCTAAACCCACGAGGCCGAATAGGACTTAAATGAATGAGAAAATCATTTTCGAAAATATGTTGGCAATTTGCGGGTCCAACGCCTCATGGATTTATATGGGGTTTAGTGCTATTTGAAAGACTTACCTAAAACCACCAATACCGGTCGGTGTTTTCATGCCCAAATCAAAATAGAAAAGGGAATGGGTAAACAATATTTACAACGTAGTAAATAATGAAATAGCGGCAATAAATAAATTTAAAGCATAACGGGAAGCAATAAATGTATTTAAAGCGATAATAAGTCTAAAACAAGGGATTTTCGTGGGTCCAATGCCCTATGGAATTACGTGATGGTTAATGCCTCATTGAGGTCTCACATAATCCACCACGACCAATCGGGATTATCACGCCCATTTTACAAAGAGGAAAAACGGGGAGGAACATAAATATTCACAACGTAGTAAAGCGGTAAATGACGGCATTTAAACATGGGGGTGTGTTTCTTGGGTCAAATACCTTGTGGGCTAACATGGTTGTTAAGGCCTCATAGAGGGCTTATATAATCCACCAAAGCCACTCGGGATTGTCATACCCAAATACACGAGGAAAAGGGACAATCATACTATAATATTCACAAAAAAAGCAATAAATGTATTTAAAGCATTACGGAAAGCGATAAATAAATTTAAAGCAATAATGAATCTAAAGCAGGGGATTTTTATGGATCCAATGCCCTATGGGATTACGTGATAGTTAATGCCTCATTGAGGTCTCACATAATCCACCACGACCAATCGGGATTATCACGCCCATTTTACAAAGGGGAAAAATGGGGAAGAACATAAATATTCACAACGTAGTAAAGCGGTAAATGACGGTATTTAAACATGGGGGTGTGTTTCTTGGATCCAATGCCTCGTGGGTTTACATGGTTGTTAATGCCTCTTTGAGGTCTTACATAATCCACCAAGACCAACTAAGGATTTTCACGCCCAAATACACAGGGGGAAGGGATAATCACAATATAATATTCACAAGTACGTAGTAAATGTAAATAAAACGATAAATATATTCAGATCTACAAATGAAAGCAATAAATAACTCCAAGCATGTAAATAAAGCAATGAATATATTCAGATCTACAAATGAGAGCAATAAATAACTCAAAGCATATAAATAAAGTAATAAATGAACTTGAAGAACATAAATAAAACAATAAATGAACTCAAAGAATATAAATAAAACAATAAATGAACTTAAAGAACATAACAAGAGTGGATCCTTGTGAATCCACTAATAAAAAAAAGAAAAAGAGAGAAGGGGGAGGATGAGGAGAGGTTAGAGAGAGAGGCACCTATGTAGATGCTTCTCACTCTAAAAACTCCCCAAAAACCCCCCAAAGAAAGACCCCAAACCCCTATTTTATGCCTAAAAGGATCCTTGTGAATCCACTAAAAAAGAAAGAAAAAGAGAGAAGGGGGAGGATGAGGAGAGGTTAGAGAGAGAGGCACCTAAGTAGATGCTTCTCACTCTAAAAACTCCCCAAAAACCCCCCAAAGAAAGACCCCAAACCCCTATTTTATGCCTAAAAACTACCTAAAACTACCTAAGAAACTCAAAAATGGCCTAAGACTTCGGACCCAGCGTTGAGGGGAGGGGGGGTGCGTTTTATAGACGGATTTCGGAGATCTCGCGCGTCACTGTAGCGCGCCGCGCGCAACCATCCTGCGCGGGTACTGTAGCTCATCCTTATCCGCTACGTGGCAAATTCGTGCTCCGCACGGTTTTCGGACCCGATTTTCAAGGGCGATTTTGGAGGCATTCCGGTATTCAAAATGGGTCATGCATCATACCGTTGGAAAGCCCCAGATGTCTACTTTCCAATGATATAAAGTTTTCACAAATCGAAGTTCGGACAGAAAAGTTATGGCTCCCGGAAGTCGGGGTATCTGAGCTGTTTTTTCGCATTTTTCCAGTGAAGATTCTAGCCAAACGGGGGAAGCTACCGGCGAACCGAGAGTTGCACGTCGTAGCTGGAGTTGTGATCTTTCTAACACACCCGGGCTCGCTGATCAACTCGCAGCGAGCAGGAAGGAATTCGCGCGCGAAGGCGGTTGTCCGGGAGGAAAAACGCGTCAGATTTTCAGCGCATTTTCTTATTTTTGTCTGTGTTCGCGCGCACGGTTGACCTAGCTTCCGATGTCGGTTTTCGACGTTCTTGGTACCGTTGGAAAGCTTGCGCTACCCTCTTTCTTAAGGTTCTAGGTTCGCGGGAAACCGAGCTTGGGCTGGAGAAATATGGTCCCGCGAATAGAGGCCGCCGGAGTGTTTTTGGTCCATCGGAGGGCATTTTTCCGGCGAAGATTCCGGCTAGACTAGGGAAAATCTTGACAATCCGAGAGTTCCACGTTGTGTCTGAACATGTCTTCTTTCCAACGCACTTGGGCTCGCGGATCAACTCATTGTGAGTCAGGAAGACTCTGTGCGCGAGCGTGACATCGTCGGGGGGAAAACTATGAAATTTTCAGCATAGCCTTATTTCATCGGTCTGTTTTCGTGCACGTGGTAGATGTAGCTCCCGATGTCGGATTTCGGCGATCTTGGCGTCGCCGAGAAGCTTGCGTTACCTTCTTTCTAAAAGTATAGGCCTTGCATAGAGGCAAACTTGGGTTCGCGAGATATGATCTCACGAACAGAGGCCGTTGGAATGTCCCTCATGCCGGGGGGTCATTTTCTGATCGAGATTCTGGCTTAACCGGAGGAGCTCTTGTCGATCCGGGAGTTGTACGTTGTAGCTGAAGTAACCCTCTTGCTTAAAGGTTTTAGCTCACGGACCAAGTTGCTACGGGTCGGAAAGAATCTATGCGCAAACGTTGCCTCTCAAATAGGCTGTTTTGTCAACAACACTTAGTAAAATTTGGCTAAGTGTTGGACCGATTTTCACGGTTTTGACCATAACTCCCTCGTTGTTCGTCCGTTTTTGACCCGTAAAGTATTGAATCGAAGCTCTCAATATGCTCTATCCAATGGTCAGGAAGCGGTCAGCCCAATCCAATTTTTGGTTTGGTCAATGCCTCGGTCAAACTTGGTCAACCTCGGTCAAACTCGATCAAAGTTGGTCAAACTTCCCCAAGCTCTGGGAAATGTGCTCCGGGGCTCCGTCCCGAGGTTCTTTTGATGTGGTGGGTCCCTATCAGGTCAGATCGGCTCGGTCAAACCTTGGTCAAACTTAGTCAAACTTGATCAACCCCGGTCAAACTTGGTCAACCCTGGTCAAATTTGGTCAACCCTAGTTAAACCTGGTCAAATTTCGGGAAATGTGCCCCAGACCCCGTTTTGAGGTTATTTGATGTGGCGAGCCCTCGTCGGATCAGGCCGACTTGGTTCGGGCTGCCTCGTTTTATGTGTCGACACCCGAGAAAATTTCGGGGGTAAAAATGGGGTTATGACAGCTAACTAAACCTAAAAAACGATATAACAATCAAACATTCATGAAGGTTGGTATGGACTATTGAGGAGATCCATACCTATCCTCTAAACAGCTTGTCATAAGCTAGCAATTTATCACCAATCTCTCAGACTTGATCTCTTTGGCAAAGTTGTGTGTTAATCTTTAACAGGAAATGATTTGAACGCCTAGGTTTATGATTGGAGCTTCATGAGAAATGGGTTACTCTTCTACTTCTTCAACTAGAGAATAACTATTCGCTCAAGAACTCTTCCTCACTACTTGCTTCTAAACAGGGCTTCGCTCCTCTAGAACTATTTCTTCCTACTTCTACTCTAGGCTTCTACCTCAGTATAGCTTTGCTACTTTAGGACTACTTTTTCCTACTTCTACTATACCAGTATTTCTCAGTATTTCTTTCTATCCTGTGGAGACTCTCCAGGATGATTTGTATGTGAGGTATGGGGCTCCTTTTATAGTGGAAAAAGGGGCTAGGTTTGCTTAAAGAAGTGGTAAACTGACATGTTCCCGTAGAAAATAGCTCAGTCTCCACAATTAAGGTTTCTGCTTGGCGGCACTGGCATACGTCTCTTTTTAGAGGCGTGCGCCTCTTCACTATAGACATACGCTTGAATAGATGAAGCGCACGCCTCTTAGGTTAAGAGACAGCTTTTTAATCCGTTTTCTAGAACTTTCCAAGTGGTTTTAAACACACGTTTGCCATATAAGAGATCTTGAATAATCATCACTGAGACCGGGGACCATGAGTATGGACGGGTACAAATTGGGGTGTCTACAGATATTTTTGAAGGAGTTTAAAAAATAAATCTCTAAACATACAAAAATCAATTAAACCTAAAACTATGATAGTCAATGAGCAACCAAAGCATGGGAATTAAGGCACAATATTCATATGAAGTTGAATGAGGAATTCTTACCTGAATCCAAGCTTATCACAAATTTAAAGGAAACATCCCTACAATGATCAAATAACAATATTACAACAATTGGCATGAGGTAAATTGAAAAACATGTTCTAACAAGCAAATAGACATGGCATAATCCATTGAAACATAAAAAGACATGAAAACGGAAGTATAGATTTAGACGTGCAAACTAAACCTAATAAGAAATCATGATCATAAAAAATTCATGAAGGTTGATATGAAATATGGAGAAGATCCATTCCTAGCCTTCAGAGAGCTTATTGCAAACTAGCAATTTATCACTGTCTCTTAGACTGATCTCTCTAACAGAGTTGTGTGTTGATCACCAAAGGGAAAGGCTCTGAATGCGAAGGTTGGAACTTGTGAGAAGAAAGGTTAGCCTTTTAGTTTGGAAAACTAGAGAATAACCTTCTTCTTTCTATCTCAGCAGGGCTTCGCCTCCAAAGAACTGCTACATCTAAACTCTCAAATTGCCTAGAGCTTTGCTACTCTCAAACTTTACTCCTAAATTCTATTATACCAAGTGCTAGTATTTTCTCTCTATTCTTGGGAGTTTCCTAGCTTTCTCAGTGTGTCTTTGTTGTGCGGTATGAGGCTCATTTTATAGCGGAAAAAAGGGCTAAATCTGCTTGGAAAAGGGGTAAACTGAGTTGCTCCCGTAGAAAACATCTTAATTCCCACGATTAGGGTTTTTGGCCGGCGGCACTGGCGTACGTCTCCTTTTAGAGGAATGCGCCTCTTTACTACAGATGTACTCCTAAAGAAAGGCAACGTACACCTCTTAGGTCATAAGACAACTTTTTAATTCGAATTTCTAGAAGATTCTTGGTAGTTTTCAACACACATTGTCTTGTGAGAGTCTTTAATAATCATCACTAAGACCGGGGACCATGAATATTGACCGGTACAAATTGGGATGTCTACACCATCCATGCTTGAACCCATTTTTGCGGTTTCGACCCTAGAAATAGATTCAGATGTGTATTTTGAGCCACCACCGGTTGAGTTTGTTAGATAAGTTGTTGCCTAAAGACCCGTGTATTTGTACAGTTTCCTTATGCAAATCAATACGAAAAGCTACGCACCTTCTTTCCACTCTTAATTTCTTATCTAGGATAATTTTCTTCATGGTATCAAACCCATCCATGGCGTCCTCTTCTTCAAACACATCTACCACAAATAGTGGCGACGCAAAAACCAAGTGAGTTTCTTAAAAGAAAAAAATATATATGTAGATAATTTTTTTTTAAAATGGTCTGTTTTGTCTACCCTCAAATAAAATATTGAACATCCTTTAACTTGAGATCCCAATAGACCTAACCCACTTTAGATTTTAGTTTTGTGCAACACTCAATTAAGAATTGACTAGCAAGGTACCGAAAGGGGCCATGGCCCCATTATTTTGAGTTTAAAATATATGTACTTGGACCCATCCCACAAAGAAATAAAAAAAGGTCCATAAAATCCAAAAAATAAAAATAAGAATTGATGATATGGGAATATATGATAACTAATATAGTAATATGTGATAAAAGATTTTTGATGATATAGATATTATTATCATAAAATAATAGTCATGTGAACTTTGAAAAGTCAAAATTTAAAAAGAAAAGATGCGTGGATGTGCCTCCACTATATTTGTGAAGTTGTGGGGGAAATCAACTTGTGTTTGTAATATTTTTTTTAAGGGTTGTATTTGTAATTGTGGGTAAGGGCGTGGGGACCGAGGAGTACATGCTAGCGTGGCGCTATGTTTGTTATTGCATTGAGTTTGTTTTGTAATATATATATATATATATATATATATATTAGTTTATATTTTTAGAATTTTTTTTGGTTTATAATTTGGTCTCATCCAAGTTCAAAACTTAGTTTTGTCCTTGCACTTGGTCCATTGACTCTAATGGCTATTTCAGTTTTTTAATGAACACTTTAAAAAATATTCCTAAAGCTCCCACTGGCCACACATATCACTTCCCAAACACATCTATTAGTCTGGTGTTAGGGGTCATTTTTTTGCCACACCACGTGTCGAGGTCAAATTGGGCATCTTCATTGACCTGGGTTCTAGTTTGGGAAGTCGAGTCCGCTACTCGCATCACCACGGTAATGGAAAAGGCTAGCGGTGCATCTTGAGAAGATACGGCCACTCTATCAACAAAAACAGAGAGAAACGAAATCTCCAAAGTATGCGAAAATAACTCATAAAAGAGAATTAGTGTAGTAAATGGAGAAGAAAGGGACTTCCCATTTGTGCACTCAGTTGCCATTAAGGGATGTTTATCCCATCTGCTGGACGTTGTTTTAAAAGCTATTGGAGATATTTTGTAGATGTTGTATATGTATGGGAGCTGTTGTATGGGTTTAGCAGCTGGTGTATATAGTTTAGAAGCTGGTGTATGTATCTAGTGAGCTACTGAATGAATTTCTATTTGGTTTTGGCTTGGACTAAGCCATTTTCTCTCTAATCTATTTGGCTGAAGGTGTTTGCTGGCTGTTTTTCAAGCCTTGTATTTGCTGCCTCCTTCACGCAGGAATTCTATTTCTCTTATAGAAAAGGCTTAAGTCATAATAATAACCCCTAAAGATGGATTTTATTTGCAAGGTAATGAAAGGGGTTGCTTTATGTAATGGGTTATTGTAAGAAACCAGTCAAACATGGTTTTAACTAAATGGAGATAGCATGGTTAATGAAAAGTGGATTGATGCCTTCTCTAAGAAGAATGGGGTGTTTTGAAGCTACTGGATTCATTATATTTAGCAGTTAAAAGAGGTGGTTGTAATGGGTTTTATTTCTATCTAGCAAATATACCTTTTATCCAGCAGATTCATTTCCTTAACGAGCAGATATATGGACCATTTTAATAACAACTGAGTTTTTAACATTAGGCTAGTGAAGGGTTCAATGGGTCTCACAGCTATTCCAAGCCTCCACGCGAGTTTTTTAGTGAACCCAAAACTAACGAGAAATGTCCCTTATGCCCTCCAAACCACGCCTCCTAATTTTTCCATTTCTTGGCGTTTTTTCACATATAGGCTTGGTCCGCATGGTGGGGCCAAAATAAAAGACTAGGTCTAGGCCTGATTGTAACTTCTTAAATTGTATTGGTTTTTAAGGGTTTTGACCCAATTATGAAGTGTTTTTTTTAATTGGCATGGGCCTTTTTTATGTTTGGGCTTACGAAAAATCAGCCTCTAATATCTGGCAAAATCAGCCTCTAATATCTGGCAAACACTTGGAAAGAGATTCACCTCAATTTCAATGTCCTATATTCTTAATCTCAAGATAGAACTACATAACATTACGAAAGACACTAATTTAGTGAGTGCATACCTACAAAAAATAAAGGAAAGCAAGGGAAAACTTCCAACAGTTGATGCGAACATCGACAATGAGGAACTGTTGCATATAGCACTCAATGGATTACCCAAAGAGTTCCATGCATTATGTTGAGCTATAAAAACAAGGAAGGAGAGTCACTCTTGAAAATTGCGTGCTTTATTGCAAGTTGAGGAGCAATCAATGAACAAATTAGCACAAAGCTACAAAGATCAAAATCCAATGGATATGTTTTTCCCAAAATAAAAGTCTAGGTCGAGGCCCAATTGTAACTTCTTAAATTGTATTGGATTTTAAGGGTTTTGACCCGATTATGAAGTGTTTTATTTAATTGGCATGGGTCTTTTTTAATGTTTGGGCTTGCGAAAAATTAGCCTCTAATATCTGGCAAACACTTGAAAAGAGATTCACCTCAATTTCAATGTCCAATATTCTTAATCTCATGATAGAACTACATAACATTAAGAAAGACGCTAATCCAGTGAGTGTATACGTACAAAAAATAAAGGAAAGCAAAGGCAAACTTCCAACAGTTGATGTGAACATTGACAATGAGGAACTGTTGCATATAGCACTAAAGGGATTACCCAAAGAGTTCCATGCATTATGTTGAGCTATAAGAACAAGGAATGAGAGTCACTCTTGAAAAATTGCGTGCTTTATTGCAGGTTGAGGAGCAATCAATGAACAAATTAGCACAAAACTACAAAGATCAAAATCCAGTGACTATGTTTTTCTATGCAAGCAACAAGCCACCAAACTCTACATAATCACATTTATGCATAAACCAAGGTTCTAGTAAAGAAAAAGGCGAGACCAATAACCAGTGGGGGCAAGGAAGGTTCAACCAATCCTATCAACCATCTTATCCCTCCAATCAATTAGGAAGTGGTCACAATCAGTTCCACCGAGTCAAGTTTGATTCTCAACCTACTTGTGAAATATGTAGGAAGGCAGATCACTTAGTTTTGGATTGCTTCCAGCGAATGGATTATGCCTATCAAGGTAGGTCACTTAGTTTTTGATATCTACTATAAACCACTCGTTTTTGATATCTACGATACACAGATCAAATCCAGTCAAATTTCGTAAAATTTCATATTTTATGATATAAGTGATGGGCTTGGCCTAATTTGGACAATCTTTACCGATTTGGGGTAAGTGGGCCAGTTTCGTGCCTTCAGTTGACTTTCCAACTCAAATTAGTATCTTCTCTATTCGATCGAAGAAATGCTTTCAAGGGAGCAAAATGGCATAGCGATAACACTTTGGTAATTAAATTATAATCAAAGTAACATTTTAAAGACTAAAATGTAATTTACACCCTCTAAGTTTGGATCATTTTGATTTTTCCCCCTAAAGTTTGAAAATTTTGATATGCTCCCTTGAGGTCTAGTATCGTTTTGATTTTGGTTCTTCAATCCAAGAGCAGTTATTAGCTGACCATTAAGTGCCATTTATGCTTGTCATATGTGCTAGATGATCCAATTAAGTCATATCATGTGTCAATTTAATTATCCTTATCATTTAAATAGCTTAAAAACCTTAAAAATTTAAACCATATTCTTTAAAATAAGATAAAATAAAAATGAAATTTTCGAACCCATTTTGGGTTTATAAAATATCAAACTACATGGTTCCAACTACAATGTGGGTAAACTTCATTGCAGTTGAGCCCAAATGAGTGCTCATCCTCATCAATATGAACCACAAGCTTGCCTCCATGAACCAAAGCTTTTTTGCTACTTGAACTCAACTTATCCACAAAACAACTATCCTCCACCGCAATCCAATTCAGAGTCCTAAACTTCATAAACCTCTCTAACCCAATCAAACTTATTGGGTTACCTCTGAAAGAGTATGAGTAACCCAATCAAACTCCAAATTGAAACCCATCTACACGGGCCACCACCCTTACTCTTAGCCAAGATAGGGGACTAGACCACTAAAATCCATACCAAAACTCATCGTGAGTCATCACCTTTAGTCATCGGCAAGATCCAACCTTCACTCATCATCCATTCAACCATCGCACCCCAAATCTCCAACCATCATTGAAATCAACACTGACCGCAGCCGCTTCCGGCCTAAATATCCGTTGGCGATTAAAAACCCTCTTACTGTGCTCAACAAGATCACTACCTCTGAGAGAGAGAGAGAGAGAGAGAAATTTGGATCTGAAACCCTGAACCTGAGAGAGACCCGATGCTAGATCTCTGATCGAATCGGGGGGTACGCCGACATTGTTGATCCAACTAAAGGAGCAATTGTTGTTGTCCCAACCAAAGAGCAAAGCGTCAGCCTGTTTGAGCTTCTTCTGCGACGGCGGCGGAGAGGCCTCCAGAGCTAGAATTTGAGGAAAAGACGACTGTGTTGCAAGCGTTATATCTGAGATGAGATGGAGTTGTAGAGATCCAAGAGCTTCACACTTAGATTTGACTTGGATTAATTTGTTAGAAATGGAAAAATAAAATAAAATGTAATGGAAAAAAATGAAAAATGGATTAAAAAAATGAAATAAACAAAAAAGATAGAGTTTAGAATCTTTAGATACAAGCTGGTTTATAAGAGGACTATAAACTAATTATGTGACCATTCATAAAACTATCTATATCTATATGTATTATTTAAAAAAGTCATATGATTCATTAAATAGGTTATATGATTAAAAGTACAGGTGAATGATCTTATGAGTTACTACATAATTGGTTTGTTACCCTAAATTACAAATTAGTTTGTAGCTAAATTCTGTCCAAACAAAAATCTATAAATAAAATAAAGTTTAAAAAAAAAATTGACATTGACAAAAGAACATCATTTTAATATACTGAAAATATATCATTTTGAGTTAAAGTGGCCCTTAATGGTTTGCCTGTTAGAAAAATGGTTAAGAATGAATAAGAAATTACCTCCTAAAAGTGGGTCAAACAAACCCATGTGAATTAGGCTCAGTCCATCTAATTTATGTATTTCTTAATATATTGTTTTTTCTCAAATGTTGTGTCTTTTTTTTTTTTTTTTTTTTTTTTTTTTTTTTTTTTTTTTTTTTTTTTATATATATATATATATATATGATATGATAGAAATTCTAATCTAAACTCACGCACACGTATATTTGAAGATCCCAAGGATTGAACCCACACCTTCATAGAGGAGTGGAGCTTTTTTGAGAAGAAGGATTACCACTAGGCCGAATACCCAAATGGCTTAAAGATTGGGGTGCAGCACGAGGACTTCCCAGGAGGTCACCCATCCTAGTACTACTCTCGCCCAAACATGCTTAACTGCGAAGTTCTGATAGGATCCGGTGCATTAGTGTTGGTATGATCGCACCCGTCTTTTCTAAATAGTTGTAATTATTCATCTCGCACGTTTTCTGAAGAGGTGTGACTCTATCTATAAATAGAGTATCCCCTCATTCAATTAAAAAAAAAAAAAATTTTAAACTTTTGAAGTTGTTTTAAGAAGTTGCTTTGAGTTAGTTATTTCTTACAATTTTGTGAGTCTCATTTGCATAAAGAGAGAGAAAGAGATACTTGTTACGTTCGTTGTACATGGAGATTGCTTGTATTTCTTCTGCGTGCATAAATCATTTTATCCTGAGAGACAGACGTCTATGAGTCTCAAAGTACCACTAAGTTAATAGTGTGAGGAGCGCAATCTGTTTTAAGGAGATAACGTCAAACACTAAACTTGATCTATTCATTCTGCATTCACTGTGAGTTTTTATTATTTATTAACTGTGACAGATTTCTTGTTGTTATTATTTCTTTTTATTACAGAATCACATGATATATACCCAACACTGCTAATAACGGCTCTTAAATGGAATGACCAAAATCAAAATGACACTTAACCTCAAGGGAGCAAAACCAAATTTTCAAACTTTGAGGGGTAAAATCAAAATGACTCAAATTTAGAAGGTGTAAATTACATTTTAGGTCGTTTTAAATATCTTGAAATTTCAGTAATAGAATTTCACTTAAATTAAATTGTGTTAATCAATACTAGACTCTTCACACGCGCTCTGCACGTGTTAAGAGACTCTTTTCACTTTTTGGGCAAACAATACCATCCTCTTTTCTGTTAGGTTAATGAATAGTCCCATTTGAAGCAAATGATACATGTCACCCTTGCCCAAAAAAATTACTATAAGAAATAAAAGCATCTTAAGATGCCAAGAAACTTCTAGTCTCCTATAGCTATAGAGGAGATCCTTAATTTGAATCCTCAACCCCAACTTGTTGTAAAAAAAATAAAATAAAACCCAAGATGATAGTTAAGAAATTATTGCAAATATAGATATTTTTACACCCTTTTTATAATCTACTACTATTATTCCTTACTCTCAAAAACTAATCTCTTACACCTACTAAACACTTTTCTATTAATTTGATGTTATAGGAGTGCAACAATTTCATTGTAGAAATTTAATAAACTTTAAGATGTATTTGATTTTTCAAACTTTAAGATGTATTTAATTTTTCAAACTAATTACCATTTTGGTCCTCAACCTATGGCATTTGTGTTAAAATGGTCCTCAACTTTTCAAATATATCAATTTGGTCCTTAACCTTTCATCTTTATGTCATTTTGGTCTTTATCGTTAAGTAATAGATGAAAAATATTAACGTAACTAACTGTTTTATTAAAATAATATTAAATGTTGATGTGGCATGCTAACTCAAAAAAAATAAAAAATAAAATAAACCTGACTCACATGCCACGTAGGTGAGTTCAATTTGTTCCTGCAACATTTGGGAG
Organism: Fagus sylvatica; assembly: GCA_907173295.1. NCBI lineage: Eukaryota > Viridiplantae > Streptophyta > Magnoliopsida > Fagales > Fagaceae > Fagus > Fagus sylvatica. Next base: position 8,950,388 of record OU015767.1, on the reverse strand, counting down.
ATCTCTAAGACCAGACCAACCATGCCTCCCCTCATATCCATAACCAGTGCCTGCGTCTAGACTGCCTCCATTACCAATAATAATCTGTTCCATTTGTATAGCTTATGCCAAGTCTTTTCTCAGCGTTGCAGATCTTTTATTTCCCTTTTGAATTCTTCAAATTCTTTCTTCAATTCAGACTGCTCGGTGGATATCTCAACCGCCTCAGTAATCTTACCTAACAAATGATTTGCATATGACCGGTCAACATTCCTCGCTTGTATTCCTAAGTCAATCTTTTTTACAACTTCTTCCTCAATACTTATACACCGCATCTAGCATATCCTTAGACAGCTTGCTAACCTGGTATTTAAAATCCAATGAATCATCCAAAGATGCAAAAGGGATGAGGCCTAGCACCCTACTAATCTTCTTCAATTTTTTTGTAAACAAACAACAAAAAGAAATACACATGCAACTCAATTTTCCATCCTCTGTTTACCTCAGTTTTCACACGAACTAAAAGCACAGCAAATATATTATAGCAAAATTCCATGACTAAATAACACAAAACCCATAAATAATTTTTCAATTTAAGCTTAAATTTTGCAAGAAACCGAACATGTTTGAGGTTGCAGAAACCTTCATAAACATCAAAACGGATATTTTTCAAAAAGGATACATATTATAGTTTCACCTTCTCTCTCTATAACATATTGATTTTTGCAGAAACCTCATAAACATCAAAACGGATATTTTTCAAAAAGGATACTATTATATTTCACCTTCTCTCTCTATATATATTTTTTTCCCATTCTCTTTAATGAATTGGTCAAACCTAGATTTTTTTTCTTTTACTTTTCCATGATTCTCAAAAACCCCAAATGGTATAGAACAGAAATTCAAAAAAAAACATTCAAACAAATTGATTATCATAAGTGTTACAACTTAGATATGGTACATTGATTCATAATCCAAAAAAAAAACTTAGGTTCATTGATTTTAAATAAAAAAAAAAAAAAAAAAAAGGAAATAGGATGATGGTTTGCCCAAGATAGGCTTAAATGATATTTTTCTTATTGTTGCTTTGCAATATCAACCGGTCAAGTTCTTGTTGTGCATGTCCTTGCAGGCCAAGATGATGACAGCGTCCATGGGATGACCTTTAAGCATCATGAATATCTACAAAAGTGTTTGTGTGATTAATCTTGAAAAGAGAAGAGGATATGTAAGGGAAATTGAATAAAACATAAATAATTGAGGAAGTTTGTAACTGTTAAAATTTATGGAGTAGTTATAAGAATGTTTTGATTTTGATGTGGGCTAAAAATTTGTTACGTGACCTTTGAATTTAAATCAACCAGAAATAGCAAGAGTGTCTCTAAAATAGTCCATGACATAATAATTATTTAAGAGATTCTTTATAAATTTTAGGGATTAAAATTAACATGATGTTAATTCAAAAACTAAAATTAACATAATGCCAATTTTAGGGACTAAAATAGAACTTGATATCAATTTCATGAATTAAATAGAACTTTTCAAACTTTTGAAATAGAACTTGATGTCTATTTCATGGACCAAACTAATATTTTAGCAAAAAACGTTTTATGTAAAATGAATTAGCAAAATGACTCTGCATGTTGCATAATGCGAGAAAATGATTATATGTAAAGAAAAAAACATGAAAGAATGTCCATTTGGTGAAATCAAATCAAATGAATTTTAGAGAAAATATCATATCTGTGGCCTGTGGGTGAAATGAGATTTGGGAATTAAGGTGGGAAAAGCAACGTGAGAAGGGTGGTGCTTAAAGGAAGAAGCAGCACTGATGGATTTTATGTTATTTGGTTTAACCGTTGATGGATTAAAGGAATGAGAACTGGGAATGAGGAAGAACTAGGCTTGGTGGAGTGAGAGGAGAGGAGGGAGGGAGGGGATGGGAGGAAAATACCTAAAAAGAATACGAATTATACGATCCTGAATCCTGATGGATTAAAACGCCTGAGATTTGGGGAAGTGGGTGGGACAAGATATTGGTGGAGCATAAATTATTATTAATTAAAAAAAAAAAAAAAACATTGTATTTAAATAAAAAAGTGTACTGTACAAAAAAATCCATGTGATTTGTGTTTATTTTATTTTTAATATAAGATGTGAAAATTCACATTTTTATTAAAAATATTTAGATATTTTTCAATCAAAATTATTAGTTCTAATTTCCAAACTTATTATATATTATTTTTATATATTTCTAAAATTATAAAATTAGAACCAACTGAAAACAAGTCTCCTTCTCCATTCTTTACTAGTCGGTTTTTTATTAAAACCATGGAAAACACCCTTTAACAACTTATCATTCTCACTTCTTCTTTTTTCCTACCAAATAAGAGACAACACTAAGTTTTCCTCTCTCTCTCTTTTCCCTCTATTTTTACTCAAAAATAATGAACTTGGTCTTGCTATTTAGCTGTTACCAATACTGACCTCAAAAGAGAAAATCTAAATGGTGCGGATACCAAGATTATCAAAGAAAAAAAAAATCTTTTAAAATGTTCTAACGTCAAATAGCCTAGGATAAGTCAAAAGAATTATAAAAAAGATAAGTCAAAAGAATTATATAAAAAAAAAATCTAATTGCATGAACACGTCAAGGCGAGAAGAAGCACGTAGAAGGTCAAAAGTCCAAACTTTACAGCCATTCCTGTATCCTGAGACAACGAAATTTTTGTTCTACCTCAGTCAAACCACGCTAGATGTTGACCAAGCCACCAAGGCATAAAGAAGTGATGAAAAGAATGTATGAAACCAGCAACACTCTATAAGGTCTATAATATATATATATATATAATGACTCTTATTTTAACCATAAGCATTTTCCAGTTTCCTCATTGATCTCCCTTATGGTCTCATGGATAATCAATCCTTATATTCTCTTGTCTTTCTTTCTGTCTTCTTTTGTTGCTTCTCTTACACCCTCTCCGAAATAAACTTTTCTTTCCCGAACTTCTTACCCGATGACAACAACATCACGCTTGTTGGTGCAGCCACAAAAGCCGAAGTTGATGGGCTCTTGTCAATACGACTCGTCAATAACCGGGCTGCTAGTAATGTATTTAATGCCACAGGCCGAGCATACTATTCCCAACCCATCCCACTGTGGGATCCCCTCACAAATGTAACAATAAATTTCACTACTACTTTTGAGTTCGTAATCAGAAATAATACTGAGGGTACCTCTGGTGGCATCGCATTCTTCATCACTTCAGAAGATTCCGTTGATCCTCCCAGTAATTCCTTTGGAGGTTGGTTGGGTCTATTCAATGAAACAACTGATGGCAACTCATCAAATCAGATGGTAGCGGTGGAGTTTGATACGTACCAAGATGAGTGGGATCCTGATAACAACCATTTTGGTATCAACGTGAACTCCATTCGCTCTGCTGAGAACATCAGTACTCTGAAAGATCCTTTGACCACTGGGGACATTTTGGTGGCAACAGTCTCGTATGATGGAAACAGCGAGGATCTCAGTGTATTGTTAAAATACAAAGATGTTCCTATGATATCTAACGCACAGTTGCGTCTTTTTCGTAATGTAAGGTTGAGAAATTTTCTCCCAGAAAAAGTGATGGTGGGTTTCTCAGCATCAACTGGACAAGCAATCCCAGAACAAGTGCTCAGAAGTTGGAATTTCAGTTCAGGTGCCGGTCCTGATCTGGGTTCGACCCAAAATGGAGGGAATAAGAACTCTAAGATGTGGTTAGTAGGATTAATAACAGGACTGGTGCTTTTGGTTGCAGGGGTAAGCTTAGGCTCTTACATTTTGTGGAGAAATACAATAAAAAAAGAGGTAGAAGAAGATGATGAAGATGAAGAAATGGGCATCATAGACCCCATGGATGATGATCTAATAGAAGGAACTGGACCCAAAAGGTTTGCCTACAAGGACTTAGTTGTGGCAACAAATAACTTTTCAGAGGAAGGGAAGCTTGGGCAAGGAGGCTTTGGAGGCGTCTACAAAGGTTTCTTGGCGGAACTGAAGGTTGAAATTGCGGTCAAGAAGGTATCTAGTAACTCTAGCCAAGGAAAAAAGGAGTATATTTCTGAGGTGATGACCATAAGTCGTTTGAGACATCGGAATTTGGTTCAGCTCGTTGGCTGGAGCCATAAAAGGGAGAGTTTCCTACTTGCTTATGAGTACATGCCCAATGGAAGCCTTGATTCGCATTTATTTCACAAGAAAAGTCATCTCTCATGGCCAGTGAGGCACAAAATTGCTCACGGGCTAGCCTCTGGACTGCTTTATCTCCACGAAGAATGGGAGCAATGTGTGGTGCATAGAGATATCAAATCGAGCAATGTGATGTTAGATTCAAACTTCAACGCCAAACTTGGTGATTTCGGTCTAGCGAGGTTTGTGGATCATGGACTTGGCTCACAAACAACGGTTTTGGCTGGGACCATGGGCTACATGGCTCCGGAGTGTCTTATAACAAGCAAGGCTAGTACGGAATCAGATGTTTTTAGCTTTGGTGTTGTATTATTAGAGATTGCATGTGGGAGAAAAGTAGTGGAGCGAAAGGCTGAAGAATCAAAGATTAGTTTAGTCAATTGGGTATGGGAACTATATGGAAGGGGAAGGCTTCTTGAAGCAGTGGATGAGACGCTAAATGGGGATTATGACATGGACGAGATGAAATGTTTGATGACTACTGGGCTATGGTGTGCTCATCTAGACCACACTTTAAGACCTTCTATAAGGCAAGCAATTAAGGTTCTTAATTTTGAAGCACCATTGCCTAGCCTTCCATCCCAAATGTCTGTGCCCATGTATTATTATGGTAGTGCAACGATGACTCCCAACCAAGTTTCGTTCACTTTGACAAGGGAGGAAAGGAGCACAACTGCTGCTCCATTAATAGATTAGGTCATGTTTGGACTACATGTCATATGTTAGGATTATTTGTGTTGGCTTTATTCCGGGTCAAAATTTTCTATGTAATTACAAAGAGCATGTAATCAAAATATTTTTGTATTATAATTACTTGGTGACCGATTGTGGTAAGGGCTTGTTGTTGTTCTGATTCTGGTAATCTCAATTGAGCGAGCTTCTTGGGACATGCGAGAAGATTTGAGCGAGTGTGATTTAAGGATATTTTGTTGCATTAAGCAATTTTGGAGGTTTCGAGCGAGAAGTCAAGTGAATTTTAAGCAACCACCTTGGGTTGGCTAGTAAAGGTCGCCTAGCCTCTACTTGACAGCTTGGTCGAGCGAAGTTGACGCTAAGACAAAATATCTTAGATTTCTGTATCCAAACAGCATCCTCTGTTGTCATCATATAAATAGAACCTTAAACCCTATTTTGTGTAGAGATTGTAGAGCCTAAAAAGAGACACCTATATCCTCTAGCCTTAGAACTCCATTTTAGGGTCAATGGTTTCTCATCTCAATCTCACCCTCTCCCATTTCTAAATCCTTGAGAGGTTTATTTTCTGTAACAAAATGAGCTTGTGTGTTTATAAGTTACAAGAAGATCATAGAGGAAATCACCATTCAAATCTTCAAGTAGGCTTGGAGTGGTCCTGGTAGGATCTTACGGAAGCTAGTGAGAAGACAAAGCTAGTGCAACTGATTGTTGTAGGAGCTAGACGGCTCGAGTACATAGTTCGCTTTCATGTATTAGAGGTCTTGTAAGTGGAGTGTATATCATGACCTTGTTCTCATAGTAAATTTCACAATTTGGGCTAGGCCTCAGAGAGTTTTTACTACTTGGGGGTTTTCTTTTCGTCAACAAACTTGTGTGCAAGTGTGTGTGGGTTTTGGTGATTATCTTTATGTTCTGTTTTTCATATTGTGATTGGCTTACCTTATGTTATCCATGATTACTTGAACCTTAAAATTAGTTAACTAATCGATCGGACTTATGTTTGATGTTAAAAATTAAAATTTAGTCAAGCCATTTATGTTTATTGTGTTTTGGGGAAATTCAAGCTTAAGTTTATAGGATTATCATATGTTACTTGTAATTTAAGTAAACTTGTATTCTTATCATACCAAGTAGTTTCATCCAAATTAATTTCCTTTGTAAATTGTGTTTGTAGACGAACAATTTTGATTAATATCACCCTATGCTTTTAAGTTGAAATAAAATTTGTCTGACTCATTTATTAGACAAGTAGAAAGCAAAAGGTAATATTAAGGCCTTCTAGGGGTGGAAAATGGGTGGGTTTGGGTGGATAATAAATGGATTGGGTCTTTAAAAACCACTAATAAGTCATGAAATATGACTTATTTACATACGTATTAGAGAGAATTTATTGGGATTGTGTTGCATTGTATGTTGAATTACACTTAAATTGATACATGTTGTTCATTTCATTGAATTGCATGATTTATTCATTTATGTGTATTAAATTAATCTCGTAGATGTTAAGTTGGACTATGTTTGATTGTAGGTACAAGCTGGAACAAGTTAGAACAAGATGGAATAAGTTGGTACAAGATGGAAGGAGCAAAAGAGAAGAAAAAGAGGTGTTAGACATGATCTATGCGTCTGGACCATCCAGGCACCTATATTTGCTTCCAGTTGATTATAAATTCAAGCAAAAACTCCAAGTTTGAAATCATGAAGAATCCAAGCGATTACATTCAATCCAGGCGCCTATATTGATCAGGCAAAGACTCCATAATGGATTTTAATGAGAATCTAGGCACCTATATCTAATCCATATGCCTAGATTTGCATGATTCCTGTTTTGCAAAAAGCCGAATTGTGTTTTAAAGTTCTCCTAACTCCAAGGCCCAGAAGACACGAAACAAAGTTTTGAGTGCAAATTAGAGGGTTAAAAATAGAGCCTTAATAGGCATTTAAGTTAGATAATTTAGATTAGAAAGACTTAGACTCTCTCTCTCTCTCTAAGTTTTAGGTTTTCATTTCCATGACCGCCTAAGCTTCTTGTTAAGGCTGGCAGCTATTTTTCCTTTGTAATGGTATAAATTCTTTGTTAATCCCTTTTGGTTTTTAATGTCTAAATACATTTGATTGTTTATTTATGATTTCTATTGATGTATGTTTCATTCCAGACTTTTTATAAGTTCAATCATGTTTTTCTTATTATTATTAAGGGAAATCATTCATGGTTTCAATTAGGAATCTTGGTTTATATTTGAAAGGTTTTTCTAAACATTACGCTACCCATTTTATCTTCTTCAATTATAAAGTATTCCTAGGTTCTTTTAGTTTAACCAAGTCAAAAAGGTTTTTAAAGTTAAAGCAATTGAATGTATGTTGTTATTTAGAACAAAGTTTTTACCAAGATCACAATGAAGTCATATCAGTATAAAGAAACACCCTGAAATCATAGTACCTTTTTACTCATTGAAATTCTCTAGATTATTCTATTTTACTGTTAAACACATTTTTACACATTGCCTTTGAAAACACAAACTCCCTAACGATCAACAATCCCATTTCACTATACTGTGAAGTACCGCTTATGATTGAGTGACATCAACCACTAACCCATTTATACCTATTTAACAAAATAGGTATTACCCAAACCCAACTATATATATATATATATAATCAAAATACTGTGGTTTTAAAAACCGGACCGATCAATTGAATTGGGGACTGTTGCCTGACCCGGTCCTATTTCCTTAAAAATCTAGAATAGGATTCATAACCAGTAAAAACCAAGAATCGGTGGTTCAACCGGTAAAAACCGGAATTAGACCGGTTCAACTGGTTTTGAATCTAATTTTTTCTATCACTAAGAAAAACAAAAAATTATTTTTATGTGTTAGGCCTACATAAAAGATAACCCAATATTAAATTAAAAAATGTTAGGCTCACTGTGAGCGTCCGCGAATCCTCGAGCCACTCGAAAGCTCTACCCGAGGGGTCTCTCGGCTTCTCGACTTTGTTTTAAGTAAAAACAATCGTGAAGTGGGGGATTGGGTTACCGATGTGAGTCCATCCTGCACATGGGCTCGAGAGTATGCCACAAGCCTTAAGGAATAGTATAGAGAAAGAGGAAGTCGCCACCTTGGTTTAGGTTCCAGGAACCAACATTTGAATCCATGCATAAATGGTACTAGCCTTGGAGTTTGAGTCTGGAGCTAAGGTATGGTTTTGGGAATGTGTTAGGCATCCAAAACCGCCCAATCTTTCAGTTGGCCTTCATTCGTACTACTCATTTAACTTGAAAATGACTTTATTAATTGAACCCTTAATCATGCACAAAGTATATATCAAAGCATTTAACACACAATGGAAGAGTAAGGAACATAATGTATGGAAATAAAGGCATGGGACTTGGCATGTAAAAGAATATTCAAACATAATAAACAAGGGGTGGGGGAAGGTTGCAATCCTAGAACCTTTCTCATGGGTCCCCTTATCGGGGTTTTGGAGACTTTGTCTTTTGGAGAAAAAGGGTTCATCCTCGGATTAGAATGTGAAAGAAAAAAGAAGAATAAACAATGTGTATGATTCTAAAGTTCATTCCATCATCTTTATACGAAACCCAAAATTTTTGGTGGATGTTTGAATGATAACTTATCATTGAATCGAAATAGAAGGAGAGATGCATGGACAGTTTTATGCGATCCTAAAGTCCCTCCTATCACCCTTGCACGAAACCCAAGGATTTCAAATGGGTGTTTGGATATGGGGCCTATCATTGGATCTCATGAAGCATGTAAAAGAATGATGCGTGGACAATTATATGGTCCTAGAGTCCATTCCATTATCCTAGGCACAAAACCAAAGGGTTTTGGATGCATATTCGAATAAGGGCTCTTCATTGGATCTTATGAATGCAATAGTGACAAAGCAAGTCCATTCAACTTAATCATCGAGTTCACTACATCAACTCGTTTATGAAACCCAAGGGTTTCATGAGTTCGAGAGTCTTCAACTCATTATAAGTTTCATAAGGGTCTAAATGAATAAAGAGAAATAAGAAATGAGAGAAAATAAAGCAAATAAAGAAAAAATTAGTTACTGGGCACATAGGTGTACTCCTATAAGGTAGAGGCGTATACCTATCTTGCCCAGAAAATAAGGCAGAGAGGGAATAGTGGGAGAAATAGAACTTTAAACTAAGAAATGAAAATCAAAGACTAAAATAATTATTTATCAATACCAAGAATCATATAAGACAAAAAATATCAAAAGAAAGAGGATTAGAAAGTTAGGGTGGAGAAAATGGATCATGGAAAGATCCATTTCTCACCCTAAAAGGCCTACCTTAAGGTAGCAATTGTTTTCTTAACCGGTCCCTCGTTTGTTGTCTATCACAACTTTGATTGTGATGCGAAGAAGAATGATTTGAAAACGAAGAGAGTGATGTCTATTGGCCTTTTGAGAAAGAGACTCGTTTTCTTGGTTAGAGAACCTAAGAAAATAGCCTAGTACTCAAAAGGCCTCTTTTATCACTATATTTGAAACTATTTGCCTAGGGTTTTGGGGGGGATTTTTCTATGTACTTAAAATGGTTAAATGTGGGTGTTTATATAGGAAATGGAGTGTGGGGGGTGGTGTGGCCGAAATGTGAAAACCCTAACTAACCATTTTCAGCCAAAGTGGTCAATACCATACTGAAGAACGTTTCAGTTTTGTCAGAAGAATGAGATATTTCGGTACCAGTCAATACCGGTGTACTGTTTCAGGATTACCGCAATATATATATATATATATATATACTATATATATATATATATTATAATTTGAGTACAAGAGTTCATAAAAAAGTATATAGTGTATATAAATATTTATAAACTTATATATTTATAGATTTAGGAATTAATACATTTAATCATAGCCTAAGTTTCTTTTATATAATATATAAATTTGAGTACAAGAGTTCATAAAAAAGTATATAGTGTATATAAATATTTATAAACTTATATATTTATAGATTTAGGAATTAATACATTTAATCATAGCCTAAGTTTCTAAAGTCTTACTTAAAATAAATAAAAAAATAAAAAAAATGCTAACCCATGTCTAAGCTATTTTTCAGCCATGCATTAGCCCATTTAATTAACCAAGAATTAATAAATAAATAAATAAATAACACAAATAATATGTGAGTGGCAGACAGCCCATTAATGTTGTAGTTGTTGTGTACATTTGAAAAGTCTTTGTACTTGACAGCTTGCAGTGTTGTACAGCCAGCATATTTGAAAAGTCAAAAACAAATTTAGAAAAGTAAAGTAGAAGATGAAGGCCCAGCAGGAGAAGAAAAAGAAGCATAAGAAGAAGGACCCTGCTACTTTCACACCATGGTGTGAAACAGTGTTTTCACACCATGGATGTGGCAGTAAGTAATTGGGCCACGGCAGCAAGCAATCCCGCGGGTCCCACAAGTGCAAAATCAGCAACTTTAATAAGAATAGTCTTATTCTTGTTACCAAACATTGCAAAAAAAAAATAGAGAAACACATGAGAAGGAGGGGATTACCGTTTATTTTTTTTCCCTCCTCCTCCGTGGCTGCCTTCTTCTCCATCACGCCATGTACAACCTGAACAGCAAGCACAAAGGCAAAAAAAAACAGAACTTAGCCGAGAAGATCACGTCAGTTGTAAGGTTGGATTTTTGAAGTTTTGCTACTTATTATTTCTTGCCAATAATATGAAACAGTAATCCTAAACATAGAAACTTTTTTCTGTAAAACAGTGTTGCTGCCATTGTTGGTTGAGCTTGAGCTTGAGCTTGAAACAAAGTCACCATTTGGAGCAGAGACAGAGACCAACATTTGAGATTTGGAGCAGCATTTAACGTGAGTTTTGGAGTTTTGGAGGTGCATTGCACTGGTGCATTGACTGCACTGTTCACGTGGTATGCATTTTTTTTTCCTCTTTTTCTTTTTTGTTAGTTGTGTATATTATTTAAGTTTATTTTTAGTGATAATCTGTACATATTGTTTTGTGTAATAAAAAATGAAAAAAAAAAAAAAAAATTATGCTTGTTTTAGGTGTAGCAAAATATTCATGATTATTGTATTATGGCTATAGATGTTTAATGGGTTTTTTCATGTTATTTTTTAATGATAATTTTAGTGAGTGTGTGTTGGTGTGTTTGAATGTTTTCTGTTATTGATACTAGTCACAATGTAATACTTTAGGTTTAGGTTGTATATCATTATTGGTACATGATAAATTATTTGGTAGAGTTTACATTACATGTTATAATTAACTTTGGTATTTGGCTTATAGGTTGTTGCAGTCATGAGTACACAAGAGATGGATGGTGTTAGATCCTTTGGTGCTAGTAATAGTTTTGTGGAGGATTTACCACAGCCTGTTGAGGGAAACATGCAGGATACACCTGAGAGTGTGAGGAATTCAGTGATTGAACCAAGGGTTGGAATGGAGTTTGATTCACTTCAACAAGTCATTGAATTTTATAAGCATTATGCTTATTCGAAAGGATTTGCAACAATGACAAGGAATTCAAGAAAAAAGAAGGGCTTTAGTGAGACTTCTTACGTAAACTTGAAGTGTAACCGAGAGGGAAGATATAGTAGTTCGGTTGATGATCCTTCCAAGAAGAGGTCGACAATAAAAAATGCGTGTGAAGCTGGGATCAAAGCTTCGATGGATATTACCGATAAAAAATGGAGGATATTGAGTTTTATTGAGGATCATAATCATGATTTGAGTCCTAGTAAATCCAGGCATTTTGCTGCTTTTCGGCATATAAGCACGGATACAAGGAGGAGACTCTTGATTAATGATAATGCCGGTGTTAGGATAAATAGTAGTATTAAGGCTTCCGTCGTTGAAGCAGGGGGTTATGAAAATGTGACTTATAATCAAAGAGATGTTCGCAACTTTCTCGAAAAGGAACGTCGTTTAAAGTGTAAGGAGGGTGACGGACAAGCCTTGCACGATTACTTCGTTAGAATGCAAGCTAAAAATTCTAACTTCTACCATGCATTGGATTTGGATGATGAGTTACGTGTGCAAAATGTATTTTGGGTTGATGCGAGGAGTAGGGCAGCATACGAATCCTTCAATGATGTGATCACATTCGACACCACATATCTAACAAACAAGTATGATATGTCATTCGCCCCTTTTATTGGAATTAATCATCATGGTGAATCTATTATACTTGGTTGTGGGTTATTGTCAAGTGAAGACACGGATTCGTTTGTGTGGGTATTTAGGCAATGGTTGCAAAGTATGTGTGACATTGCTCCAAAAGCCATTATCACGGACCAATGCCAAGCAATGCGGCGGGCCATTGAAATAGTTTTTCCGGAAACTGTTCATCGTTGGTGTATTTGGCATATTACAATGAAATTGCCGGTGAAGCTTGCTGGATTGGAAGCTTATCAAGATATAAAACATTATTTGCTTAAAGCCGTGCATGATTCAATGACAGTGGAAGAGTTTGAAGAAAAATGGAATCATACCATCACTTTGCATCATCTTGAGGAGAATGAGTGGTTGGCTAAGTTATATGAGGAACGGGAGCGATGGGTTCCTGCATTTCTCAATTCCAATTTCTTTGCGGGAATGTCGTCAACCCAACGTTCGGAATCAATGAATGCCTTTTTGATGGTTACGTACATAGCTCTACAACCTTGAAAGTATTTGTGGAGCAATTCGAGAAGGCAATGCGGAATAAGGTTGAAAAAGAGATTTTATCAGATTTTGAGTGTTTCAAAGGCAAGCTGGAGTGTTCATCATCATCTCCTATGGAGAAACAGTTCCAAGAAGCTTACACCCATGAGATTTTTAAGCGGGTGCGACTAGAATTTGCTGGGAGACAGGGTTGTATCGTAAATGAGCTTGTTAGAGGTGGTGATGAAGTCAAATACAAGATTGAAGACGAAGCATGCCCAGGGAAGCTTTTTGAAGTGAGATTCAGTAGCTCCGAATGCTTGGTTGGCTGTGTATGTCGCATGTTTGAGTTTAGGGGGATATTATGTAGGCATGCCTTATTTGTGCTTTCCCAGGAACGTGTGACTGTACTCCCTGACAGGTATATACTAGACAGGTGGAGAAAGGATATCAAAAGGAAACACACTTACGTCTCCACTTGTACAGATGATGTACAACATAATCCTGTCTTGGAAAGGTACGAGAAGTTACATAGACTACCAGTCGGTGTGCTTGAGATAGGGGCTGAGTCTGTAGAGAATTTCAATGTTCTAGAAAAGTTGTTAATTGATTTGAAAGACAACTTTTCTCGTTCATGTGATAAACAGCCCTCGTCTCAGAGAAAGAGTAGTGTTGGAGTTGCTCCTGATGTTGTTAGGACTGAAGTTGTAAGGAGTCCTATGGTTGTGAAGCGTAAGGGTCGAACTAGGATGAAACGGCTAAAGTCATCAATGGAGGAAGCGGTTTCAAAACCAAAGAAGAAAAGGAACACTGCCGCTACTAGAAATCTTGCTCATTCTACATCAACTACTGGGGTACATAATTAAAAGACCACACTTCTTTTAATATCCTAGTCTATTATTGTTTATTAATTTTGGTTTAATTGTGATTGGATGGCCTAGGTTGGAGGTAGTGCTTATGGAGATGGCTCTACATCAAACATGGTAAGTATAGGTGATTTGCACTGTTATTATTCATATGTAGCAAAGATGTTATTTTGGGGCTTATGGTTGAATATTTTTTTTTTGTATTGTAGGAATATCCAGTGTCCATGCCACATTCAAATGATGGAGTTATACACTTAACAAATCCAATGCCTTCCCAGAGTTTTGTGTCTGAGGTAAAGATATTTGTAATGTGGAAAAATTGGTTATTAAATCCTATTTATTGCATACTTATTGTACCATGTTTTCTTTTACAGTCAATGTCACAGACTCAAGCTCATGGAAACAAGACCAAGCCTTAAACCTTACTTGATTAGATATATGTAAATAATTTTTTTTTTGTTAAACGATCCTCCTTTTTTGTATTACGGAAGGATGTGTTGGTAGTTAGTTTTTTTGTAACATGGAAGGATCTGTCTCAATCTCCTATATCCTCAGCGTTGTTGTTTTTGCAAGAGGAAAGAGAAAGTGTAGGCTCCTTTCATCTATTATATATATATTAAAGCAGAAGCCATTGCCATATCTCTGCCATTTGGCATGTATGACAATGCTTTCTGCTCGACATGTGGTAGTTTAGTTGGACAAATTCTATCACGTGGCAGAATATTATTGGTAGAGTATTTGTCACATGTCCTTTCTCTCTCTCCTTTATCTTGCCATCACAATTCATAAATGAGCACTTAATTGTCATTTTATGGTACAAGCAATATACCCATTTAGCCACTATGTTATATCCTTTATTCATAATGGCAGAGATAATGCAAACTCCTTAAATTACTCGACTATTAATTTGGAATATATACAGCTCCTTTTTTAGATGCTCAATTAAGTTTTATATCATTTTTTTTGTTGATATAATTTACTCGGCTGATTTTTGTTCTTCATTTAAAAATAAAATAAAAACTGTGCCAGCCCTTTTCATGCATCGGAATAAATATAGAGGATACATTCCAAAACAACAAAATCTGTTTTTCCCAAAACGACGTCGTTTTGGGGAATTTAAAATTAGAAAAAAAAAAAAAAACCGATTCCTTTTCTTCTTCATTTAACAATCCCCCATTTTTTTTTGGCTTCCCCCATTATTATATCTTAATGGCGTCTTTCCTTATCTCACCCGCTTTCTCTTCCTTTCTCACCCATTACTCTATCTTAAACCTTTCAGTCTTCCTCTTCATCTAATCATTGATTTTGGCTTTCAGATTTTTAATTTTAGGGTTTGTTCTCTGTTCTCACCTTTCGATTTTTCAGACTCAATTCTAATTTTTTTATTTCCATGTTGATGAGTGCAGGAGGACTACTTTGATTAATCTTCCACCAAGAATTGATTCAGATGAAGAAGATATGAGCATTAGCCTACTCTTCAAGAAATCACCCATATCAAGGTTCTCTCTTTTCTTTTTTCATGAGCCAAATGTTTCAGTTATTTTCTTTTATATTCTAAAGATTCAATCTATTAAATGTTTGACAAAATGTCTCAAATAAGAAATTTAATTTTGCCTCCTCATTTTTGATTTGGGGATTTGAAGCCAAAAACAATTGATTTTGTACTAATTAGCAAAATGATTATAAGTGAATGAGTACCCAAAATACGCAAATGACAATGCCTACACGTTGTGACAATTCATATATTACGCTACTTATTTTTATTCCTCTTTTCTTATGTTTCTTCTTATTCATCACTACTCTCATTTGTTTGATAAAATTCAAGGAAGATTCAATAAACCAAAGCAGGGAGCATATTATTGTGTTGCTAGGCCTCCTTTGATCTATTAGCGAAGAGCTCTGGCATTTTTAGACCCAAATTTGAGTGACTCAATAGGTACCTGAAAAATATCTGGGGATGCAACAATCAAGTCTGCATTGAACTGCACACTGTACAAAATAAATGTGTTCACTGTCAAATAAATCTTATAAAGACGTTTTATTTGTTTAGAATATAGGAGTGTTCTTCCTATTCATTTTCATTGCTACTGTGAAACCTTTGGTAAAAGTTTTTGCTTATCCATCTTCATTTTCATAAAATTTTCTCTAATTTGTATTAATATGTTTAAATCTCTTATCATGCTATGAGATGTGTTCTTCATAAAGTAAGTGCCTTTTTTGTTCCAAGTAAATTCTGAAATTTCATTCTTTTTATGAATTTATAAATTTCTTATATATGAGTTGAAATCCAGGCCATTTGGTTGTTTATGGTAGGCTTGACAATTGTTATATTCCCTCCTAAGATAGGCTTAGTTTATCTGCGTCTGGTGTAATAAAGGAAAATGCTACAGTTTTTGTTTTTCATTTTTTTTCTATAATAATCATTGTAAACGATTAAATCTTTTCGTTGTTTCTTTAGATTATAAGATATTAAGTGCTTCAAGTTTTGGAGGTTTATAATTGTTTTTGTCATAGTTATAAGCTAAGATGTTTTTCCTTTAATCTTATCAGTACATGTTTTCCAAATACTCCTATTTTTAAGGACATATAAGTTTGGAATGTTGTTGTTGTTCCCATGGTTCTTTCTCTAGGATACACATTCGGTTTTGCTTGTGAAGGAGTATCTGATGACCAGTTGACACCAAGCTTCCTTTGCAATTCCATATTGTCTTCGCTCAATCATTTCTGGCCCAAACATAATGGACTCTCTCTATTTAAGGTTGTTTAAAGGAGTACAATTTTAATCTTATAATGGACTCTCCCAATTTTTAGTTCCTTTAATTTATCAGCATTTCATACAATTCAAAGTTTATCCAAGCTAAAATATGGTTCTACCTATTAGCGTAATGAATTGTTGCATTTTAGCTGCAAATATGGCAATGAGCAAATCTTTTCTGGCAGAGATAGTTATGTATATACTCTTCAATCTGAATATATCTTTTTGCTGATATATATTCTTTTATGTGGCAATAGGTACTTGAAAAATGTGATTTTTTTTTTTCGTTCCTCACTCTGAGAATGAGTACATTGCTGCTTTTTGGTCTTATGTTTCTTTGCAACATGTTAGATGACACGAAAGTGGGTATGAAATTACTGATGGAGTAAGTTACTTATGACAATAATTTGTACCAAAAGAACATGCACTAATTGAATTATGCAGTTATTTTGTCATTGGTTTTAAAATCTGGGATAGTCTTTATTTAACAAACGAATTTAACATACTTATCATTGGTTTTGAAAATGTACTCACAACTTTATAGACTAATATTTTCTTTGTATGCCGATACATGTGCTATCATATGCTGTCAAAGGGCCCTGAAATGGAAATTTGATAAAATATTTTTCTTTTTCTGTTTCCAAATCATAAATTATTTAGATGAATTTTTTTTTTTTTTTCAATCTATTTGTGTGTGTGTAGTAACATTGCTTAGTGCACAAAATCAAGCTGAATAATGCTTCCAACCATTTTGTACAACATATCTGTTAACCTTTTGTCATGTCAAAATACCTATTTTTCTTTAGAACTAAGTTAAGTTTTTCTTTTTCAGATCAAAAGAAGCTGGTATTATTTTTTCATACCTTATGTTGCTCTAACTTTTTTGTTTTAATTATTGAATTGCTTATTGTGGCTTCTAATCCAACATGGATTGCTGAATCTAAAAGAGGGAGTAGATGGACAACTCTTTGCTTTGCTGTTATTGGAAAGGAAATCAATGCGGCTAGCACATTATTGTTATTGGAAAGGAAATCAATGCTAGCTCGATAGTCTAGGCAAAATCTATAACTTTCAAAGATACAATATTGTTCCTTTTGTTGGTGATGCTAAAAGTTCATTTTGCCTTCTTTTTTTTTGAAGCAAATAAAGATGCTAAGTTTTATTTTTGCGACAATACTGTTACTTGAAGGATTGCTTTAACTCTCTCTTATTTTGGTTTGATTATATGTTGCGGGGAAGTACAGGCGGGTTGGTATTAAAATTCATTCTATTGTACCATTTATTTTTCTCATTTTAATCTCTTCATGTATATTTGTTTTACTTTCTTTCAAGATCATATATAATTAAAGTATTATATTGATTTAGATTATGCATTGAGAAAATTGACTATAAATATGATAGCTTCAATAATACTATTCAGACTTTATGAACAAAAAGACAATAGCATGTACAATCTATTTAATTATTCACGTGGGGTATATATTAATTAAATATAAGTTTTAAATTGATCATTCCTCTAAAACTCAATAGTTATCAGTAATTTATATTGATGTTTTCTAATGGTTACCATTTCTATTGCTATAAAACGTAGTAAATTTATAATTCAATATAGAGACTTTATAAATGGAATGAAGTTAATCAACTAATCTTTCAGTTATTTTTTAAATATATTACCATATTTTAGCTATTTCAATTAGCTATAAAAATTAATCACAATAAAAAATGAAATAAATGCC
>OU015767.1:8795414-8932369 GCA_907173295.1 Fagus sylvatica | reverse complement strand
AGAGAGAGAGAGAGAGAGAGAAATTTGGATCTGAAACCCTGAACCTGAGAGAGACCCGATGCTAGATCTCTGATCGAATCGGGGGGTACGCCGACATTGTTGATCCAACTAAAGGAGCAATTGTTGTTGTCCCAACCAAAGAGCAAAGCGTCAGCCTGTTTGAGCTTCTTCTGCGACGGCGGCGGAGAGGCCTCCAGAGCTAGAATTTGAGGAAAAGACGACTGTGTTGCAAGCGTTATATCTGAGATGAGATGGAGTTGTAGAGATCCAAGAGCTTCACACTTAGATTTGACTTGGATTAATTTGTTAGAAATGGAAAAATAAAATAAAATGTAATGGAAAAAAATGAAAAATGGATTAAAAAAATGAAATAAACAAAAAAGATAGAGTTTAGAATCTTTAGATACAAGCTGGTTTATAAGAGGACTATAAACTAATTATGTGACCATTCATAAAACTATCTACATCTATATGTATTATTTAAAAAAGTTATATGATTCATTAAATAGGTTATATGACTAAAAGTACAGGTGAATGATCTTATGAGTTACTACATAATTGGTTTGTTACCCTAAATTACAAATTAGTTTGTAGCTAAATTCTGTCCAAACAAAAATCTATAAATAAAATAAAGTTTAAAAAAAAATTGACATTGACAAAAGAACATCATTTTAATATACTGAAAATATATCATTTTGAGTTAAAGTGGCCCTTAATGGTTTGCCTGTTAGAAAAATGGTTAAGAATGAATAAGAAATTACCTCCTAAAAGTGGGTCAAACAAACCCATGTGAATTAGGCTCAGTCCATCTAATTTATGTATTTCTTAATATATTGTTTTTTCTCAAATATTGTATCTTTTTGAATGTTTTTTTTTTTTTTTTTTTTTTTTTTTTATATATATATATATATATATATATATATATATTATATATATATATATATATATATATATGATAGAAATTCTAATTTAAACTCACGCACACGTATATTTGAAGATCCCAAGGATTGAACCCACACCTTCATAGAGGAGTGGAGCTTTTTTGAGAAGAAGGATTACCACTAGGCCGAATACCCAAATGGCTTAAAGATTGGGGTGCAGCACGAGGACTTCCCAGGAAGTCACCCATCCTAGTACTACTCTCGCCCAAACATGCTTAACTGCGGAGTTCTGATGGGATCCGGTGCATTAGTGTTGGTATGATCGCACCCGTCTTTTCTAAATAGTTGTAATATTCATCTCGCACGTTTTCTGAAGAGGTGTGACTCTATCTATAAATAGAGTGTCCCCTCATTCAATTAAAAAAAAAAAAATTTTAACTTTTGAAGTTGTTTTAAGAAGTTGCTTTGAGTTAGTTATTTCTTACAATTTTGTGAGTCTCATTTGCATAAAGAGAGAGAAAGAGATACTTGTTACGTTCGTTGTACATGGAGATTGCTTGTATTTCTTCTGCGTGCATAAATCATTTTATCCTGAGAGACAGACGTCTATGAGTCTCAAAGTACCACTAAGTTAATAGTGTGAGGAGCGCAATCTGTTTTAAGGAGATAACGTCAAACACTAAACTTGATCTATTCATTCTGCATTCACTGTGAGTTTTTATTATTTATTAACTGTGACAGATTTCTTGTTGTTATTATTTCTTTTTACAGAATCACATGATATATACCCAACACTGCTAATAACGGCTCTTAAATGGAATGACCAAAATCAAAATGACACTTAACCTCAAGGGAGCAAAACCAAATTTTCAAACTTTGAGGGGTAAAATCAAAATGACTCAAATTTAGAAGGTGTAAATTACATTTTAGGTCGTTTTAAATATCTTGAAATTTCAGTAATAGAATTTCACTTAAATTAAATTGTGTTAATCAATACTAGACTCTTCACACGCGCTCTGCACGTGTTAAGAGACTCTTTTCACTTTTTGGGCAAACAATACCATCCTCTTTTCTGTTAGGTTAATGAATAGTCCCATTTGAAGCAAATGATACATGTCACCCTTGCCCAAAAAAATTACTATAAGAAATAAAAGCATCTTAAGATGCCAAGAAACTTCTAGTCTCCTATAGCTATAGAGGAGATCCTTAATTTGAATCCTCAACCCCAACTTGTTGTAAAAAAAATAAAATAAAACCCAAGATGATAGTTAAGAAATTATTGCAAATATAGATATTTTTACACCCTTTTTATAATCTACTACTATTATTCCTTACTCTCAAAAACTAATCTCTTACACCTACTAAACACTTTTCTATTAATTTGATGTTATAGGAGTGCAACAATTTCATTGTAGAAATTTAATAAACTTTAAGATGTATTTGATTTTTCAAACTTTAAGATGTATTTAATTTTTCAAACTAATTACCATTTTGGTCCTCAACCTATGGCATTTGTGTTAAAATGGTCCTCAACTTTTCAAATATATCAATTTGGTCCTTAACCTTTCATCTTTATGTCATTTTGGTCTTTATCGTTAAGTAATAGATGAAAAATATTAACGTAACTAACTGTTTTATTAAAATAATATTAAATGTTGATGTGGCATGCTAACTCAAAAAAAATAAAAAATAAAATAAACCTGACTCACATGCCACGTAGGTGAGTTCAATTTGTTCCTGCAACATTTGGGAGATCTCTAAGACCAGACCAACCATGCCTCCCCTCATATCCATAACCAGTGCCTGCGTCTAGACTGCCTCCATTACCAATAATAATCTGTTCCATTTGTATAGCTTATGCCAAGTCTTTTCTCAGCGTTGCAGATCTTTTATTTCCCTTTTGAATTCTTCAAATTCTTTCTTCAATTCAGACTGCTCGGTGGATATCTCAACCGCCTCAGTAATCTTACCTAACAAATGATTTGCATATGACCGGTCAACATTCCTCGCTTGTATTCCTAAGTCAATCTTTTTTACAACTTCTTCCTCAATACTTATACACCGCATCTAGCATATCCTTAGACAGCTTGCTAACCTGGTATTTAAAATCCAATGAATCATCCAAAGATGCAAAAGGGATGAGGCCTAGCACCCTACTAATCTTCTTCAATTTTTTTGTAAACAAACAACAAAAAGAAATACACATGCAACTCAATTTTCCATCCTCTGTTTACCTCAGTTTTCACACGAACTAAAAGCACAGCAAATATATTATAGCAAAATTCCATGACTAAATAACACAAAACCCATAAATAATTTTTCAATTTAAGCTTAAATTTTGCAAGAAACCGAACATGTTTGAGGTTGCAGAAACCTTCATAAACATCAAAACGGATATTTTTCAAAAAGGATACATATTATAGTTTCACCTTCTCTCTCTATATATATTTTTTTCCCATTCTCTTTAATGAATTGGTCAAACCTAGATTTTTTTTCTTTTACTTTTCCATGATTCTCAAAAACCCCAAATGGTATAGAACAGAAATTCAAAAAAAAACATTCAAACAAATTGATTATCATAAGTGTTACAACTTAGATATGGTACATTGATTCATAATCCAAAAAAAAAACTTAGGTTCATTGATTTTAAATAAAAAAAAAAAAAAAAAAGGAAATAGGATGATGGTTTGCCCAAGATAGGCTTAAATGATATTTTTCTTATTGTTGCTTTGCAATATCAACCGGTCAAGTTCTTGTTGTGCATGTCCTTGCAGGCCAAGATGATGACAGCGTCCATGGGATGACCTTTAAGCATCATGAATATCTACAAAAGTGTTTGTGTGATTAATCTTGAAAAGAGAAGAGGATATGTAAGGGAAATTGAATAAAACATAAATAATTGAGGAAGTTTGTAACTGTTAAAATTTATGGAGTAGTTATAAGAATGTTTTGATTTTGATGTGGGCTAAAAATTTGTTACGTGACCTTTGAATTTAAATCAACCAGAAATAGCAAGAGTGTCTCTAAAATAGTCCATGACATAATAATTATTTAAGAGATTCTTTATAAATTTTAGGGATTAAAATTAACATGATGTTAATTCAAAAACTAAAATTAACATAATGCCAATTTTAGGGACTAAAATAGAACTTGATATCAATTTCATGAATTAAATAGAACTTTTCAAACTTTTGAAATAGAACTTGATGTCTATTTCATGGACCAAACTAATATTTTAGCAAAAAACGTTTTATGTAAAATGAATTAGCAAAATGACTCTGCATGTTGCATAATGCGAGAAAATGATTATATGTAAAGAAAAAAACATGAAAGAATGTCCATTTGGTGAAATCAAATCAAATGAATTTTAGAGAAAATATCATATCTGTGGCCTGTGGGTGAAATGAGATTTGGGAATTAAGGTGGGAAAAGCAACGTGAGAAGGGTGGTGCTTAAAGGAAGAAGCAGCACTGATGGATTTTATGTTATTTGGTTTAACCGTTGATGGATTAAAGGAATGAGAACTGGGAATGAGGAAGAACTAGGCTTGGTGGAGTGAGAGGAGAGGAGGGAGGGAGGGGATGGGAGGAAAATACCTAAAAAGAATACGAATTATACGATCCTGAATCCTGATGGATTAAAACGCCTGAGATTTGGGGAAGTGGGTGGGACAAGATATTGGTGGAGCATAAATTATTATTAATTAAAAAAAAAAAAAAAACATTGTATTTAAATAAAAAAGTGTACTGTACAAAAAAATCCATGTGATTTGTGTTTATTTTATTTTTAATATAAGATGTGAAAATTCACATTTTTATTAAAAATATTTAGATATTTTTCAATCAAAATTATTAGTTCTAATTTCCAAACTTATTATATATTATTTTTATATATTTCTAAAATTATAAAATTAGAACCAACTGAAAACAAGTCTCCTTCTCCATTCTTTACTAGTCGGTTTTTTATTAAAACCATGGAAAACACCCTTTAACAACTTATCATTCTCACTTCTTCTTTTTTCCTACCAAATAAGAGACAACACTAAGTTTTCCTCTCTCTCTTTTCCCTCTATTTTTACTCAAAAATAATGAACTTGGTCTTGCTATTTAGCTGTTACCAATACTGACCTCAAAAGAGAAAATCTAAATGGTGCGGGTACCAAGATTATCAAAGAAAAAAAAAATCTTTTAAAATGTTCTAACGTCAAATAGCCTAGGATAAGTCAAAAGAATTATAAAAAAGATAAGTCAAAAGAATTATATAAAAAAAAAATCTAATTGCATGAACACGTCAAGGCGAGAAGAAGCACGTAGAAGGTCAAAAGTCCAAACTTTACAGCCATTCCTGTATCCTGAGACAACGAAATTTTTGTTCTACCTCAGTCAAACCACGCTAGATGTTGACCAAGCCACCAAGGCATAAAGAAGTGATGAAAAGAATGTATGAAACCAGCAACACTCTATAAGGTCTATAATATATATATATATATAATGACTCTTATTTTAACCATAAGCATTTTCCAGTTTCCTCATTGATCTCCCTTATGGTCTCATGGATAATCAATCCTTATATTCTCTTGTCTTTCTTTCTGTCTTCTTTTGTTGCTTCTCTTACACCCTCTCCGAAATAAACTTTTCTTTCCCGAACTTCTTACCCGATGACAACAACATCACGCTTGTTGGTGCAGCCACAAAAGCCGAAGTTGATGGGCTCTTGTCAATACGACTCGTCAATAACCGGGCTGCTAGTAATGTATTTAATGCCACAGGCCGAGCATACTATTCCCAACCCATCCCACTGTGGGATCCCCTCACAAATGTAACAATAAATTTCACTACTACTTTTGAGTTCGTAATCAGAAATAATACTGAGGGTACCTCTGGTGGCATCGCATTCTTCATCACTTCAGAAGATTCCGTTGATCCTCCCAGTAATTCCTTTGGAGGTTGGTTGGGTCTATTCAATGAAACAACTGATGGCAACTCATCAAATCAGATGGTAGCGGTGGAGTTTGATACGTACCAAGATGAGTGGGATCCTGATAACAACCATTTTGGTATCAACGTGAACTCCATTCGCTCTGCTGAGAACATCAGTACTCTGAAAGATCCTTTGACCACTGGGGACATTTTGGTGGCAACAGTCTCGTATGATGGAAACAGCGAGGATCTCAGTGTATTGTTAAAATACAAAGATGTTCCTATGATATCTAACGCACAGTTGCGTCTTTTTCGTAATGTAAGGTTGAGAAATTTTCTCCCAGAAAAAGTGATGGTGGGTTTCTCAGCATCAACTGGACAAGCAATCCCAGAACAAGTGCTCAGAAGTTGGAATTTCAGTTCAGGTGCCGGTCCTGATCTGGGTTCGACCCAAAATGGAGGGAATAAGAACTCTAAGATGTGGTTAGTAGGATTAATAACAGGACTGGTGCTTTTGGTTGCAGGGGTAAGCTTAGGCTCTTACATTTTGTGGAGAAATACAATAAAAAAAGAGGTAGAAGAAGATGATGAAGATGAAGAAATGGGCATCATAGACCCCATGGATGATGATCTAATAGAAGGAACTGGACCCAAAAGGTTTGCCTACAAGGACTTAGTTGTGGCAACAAATAACTTTTCAGAGGAAGGGAAGCTTGGGCAAGGAGGCTTTGGAGGCGTCTACAAAGGTTTCTTGGCGGAACTGAAGGTTGAAATTGCGGTCAAGAAGGTATCTAGTAACTCTAGCCAAGGAAAAAAGGAGTATATTTCTGAGGTGATGACCATAAGTCGTTTGAGACATCGGAATTTGGTTCAGCTCGTTGGCTGGAGCCATAAAAGGGAGAGTTTCCTACTTGCTTATGAGTACATGCCCAATGGAAGCCTTGATTCGCATTTATTTCACAAGAAAAGTCATCTCTCATGGCCAGTGAGGCACAAAATTGCTCACGGGCTAGCCTCTGGACTGCTTTATCTCCACGAAGAATGGGAGCAATGTGTGGTGCATAGAGATATCAAATCGAGCAATGTGATGTTAGATTCAAACTTCAACGCCAAACTTGGTGATTTCGGTCTAGCGAGGTTTGTGGATCATGGACTTGGCTCACAAACAACGGTTTTGGCTGGGACCATGGGCTACATGGCTCCGGAGTGTCTTATAACAAGCAAGGCTAGTACGGAATCAGATGTTTTTAGCTTTGGTGTTGTATTATTAGAGATTGCATGTGGGAGAAAAGTAGTGGAGCGAAAGGCTGAAGAATCAAAGATTAGTTTAGTCAATTGGGTATGGGAACTATATGGAAGGGGAAGGCTTCTTGAAGCAGTGGATGAGACGCTAAATGGGGATTATGACATGGACGAGATGAAATGTTTGATGACTACTGGGCTATGGTGTGCTCATCTAGACCACACTTTAAGACCTTCTATAAGGCAAGCAATTAAGGTTCTTAATTTTGAAGCACCATTGCCTAGCCTTCCATCCCAAATGTCTGTGCCCATGTATTATTATGGTAGTGCAACGATGACTCCCAACCAAGTTTCGTTCACTTTGACAAGGGAGGAAAGGAGCACAACTGCTGCTCCATTAATAGATTAGGTCATGTTTGGACTACATGTCATATGTTAGGATTATTTGTGTTGGCTTTATTCCGGGTCAAAATTTTCTATGTAATTACAAAGAGCATGTAATCAAAATATTTTTGTATTATAATTACTTGGTGACCGATTGTGGTAAGGGCTTGTTGTTGTTCTGATTCTGGTAATCTCAATTGAGCGAGCTTCTTGGGACATGCGAGAAGATTTGAGCGAGTGTGATTTAAGGATATTTTGTTGCATTAAGCAATTTTGGAGGTTTCGAGCGAGAAGTCAAGTGAATTTTAAGCAACCACCTTGGGTTGGCTAGTAAAGGTCGCCTAGCCTCTACTTGACAGCTTGGTCGAGCGAAGTTGACGCTAAGACAAAATATCTTAGATTTCTGTATCCAAACAGCATCCTCTGTTGTCATCATATAAATAGAACCTTAAACCCTATTTTGTGTAGAGATTGTAGAGCCTAAAAAGAGACACCTATATCCTCTAGCCTTAGAACTCCATTTTAGGGTCAATGGTTTCTCATCTCAATCTCACCCTCTCCCATTTCTAAATCCTTGAGAGGTTTATTTTCTGTAACAAAATGAGCTTGTGTGTTTATAAGTTACAAGAAGATCATAGAGGAAATCACCATTCAAATCTTCAAGTAGGCTTGGAGTGGTCCTGGTAGGATCTTACGGAAGCTAGTGAGAAGACAAAGCTAGTGCAACTGATTGTTGTAGGAGCTAGACGGCTCGAGTACATAGTTCGCTTTCATGTATTAGAGGTCTTGTAAGTGGAGTGTATATCATGACCTTGTTCTCATAGTAAATTTCACAATTTGGGCTAGGCCTCAGAGAGTTTTTACTACTTGGGGGTTTTCTTTTCGTCAACAAACTTGTGTGCAAGTGTGTGTGGGTTTTGGTGATTATCTTTATGTTCTGTTTTTCATATTGTGATTGGCTTACCTTATGTTATCCATGATTACTTGAACCTTAAAATTAGTTAACTAATCGATCGGACTTATGTTTGATGTTAAAAATTAAAATTTAGTCAAGCCATTTATGTTTATTGTGTTTTGGGGAAATTCAAGCTTAAGTTTATAGGATTATCATATGTTACTTGTAATTTAAGTAAACTTGTATTCTTATCATACCAAGTAGTTTCATCCAAATTAATTTCCTTTGTAAATTGTGTTTGTAGACGAACAATTTTGATTAATATCACCCTATGCTTTTAAGTTGAAATAAAATTTGTCTGACTCATTTATTAGACAAGTAGAAAGCAAAAGGTAATATTAAGGCCTTCTAGGGGTGGAAAATGGGTGGGTTTGGGTGGATAATAAATGGATTGGGTCTTTAAAAACCACTAATAAGTCATGAAATATGACTTATTTACATACGTATTAGAGAGAATTTATTGGGATTGTGTTGCATTGTATGTTGAATTACACTTAAATTGATACATGTTGTTCATTTCATTGAATTGCATGATTTATTCATTTATGTGTATTAAATTAATCTCGTAGATGTTAAGTTGGACTATGTTTGATTGTAGGTACAAGCTGGAACAAGTTAGAACAAGATGGAATAAGTTGGTACAAGATGGAAGGAGCAAAAGAGAAGAAAAAGAGGTGTTAGACATGATCTATGCGTCTGGACCATCCAGGCACCTATATTTGCTTCCAGTTGATTATAAATTCAAGCAAAAACTCCAAGTTTGAAATCATGAAGAATCCAAGCGATTACATTCAATCCAGGCGCCTATATTGATCAGGCAAAGACTCCATAATGGATTTTAATGAGAATCTAGGCACCTATATCTAATCCATATGCCTAGATTCGTGTGATTCCTGTTTTGCAAAAAGCCCAATTGTGTTTTAAAGTTCTCCTAACTCCAAGGCCCAGAAGACACGAAACAAAGTTTTGAGTGCAAATTAGAGGGTTAAAAATAGAGCCTTAATAGGCATTTAAGTTAGATAATTTAGATTAGACAGACTTAGACTCTCTCTCTCTACAAGTTTTAGGTTTTCATTTCCATGGCCGCCTAAGCTTCTTGTTAAGGCTGGCAGCTATTTTTCCTTTGTAATGGTATAAATTCTTTGTTAATCCCTTTTGGTTTTTAATGTCTAAATACATTTGATTGTTTATTTATGATTTCTATTGATGTATGTTTCATTCCAGACTTTTTATAAGTTCAATCATGTTTTTCTTATTATTATTAAGGGAAATCATTCATGGTTTCAATTAGGAATCTTGGTTTATATTTGAAAGGTTTTTCTAAACATTACGCTACCCATTTTATCTTCTTCAATTATAAAGTATTCCTAGGTTCTTTTAGTTTAACCAAGTCAAAAAGGTTTTTAAAGTTAAAGCAATTGAATGTATGTTGTTATTTAGAACAAAGTTTTTACCAAGATCACAATGAAGTCATATCAGTATAAAGAAACACCCTGAAATCATAGTACCTTTTTACTCATTGAAATTCTCTAGATTATTCTATACCTTTACTCATTGTTAAACATTTTACTGTTAAACACATTTTTACACATTGCCTTTGAAAACACAAACTCCCTAACGATCAACAATCCCATTTCACTATACTGTGAAGTACCGCTTATGATTGAGTGACATCAACCACTAACCCATTTATACCTATTTAACAAAATAGGTATTACCCAAACCCAACTATATATATATATATATAATCAAAATACTGTGGTTTTAAAAACCGGACCGATCAATTGAATTGGGGACTGTTGCCTGACCCGGTCCTATTTCCTTAAAAATCTAGAATAGGATTCATAACCAGTAAAAACCAAGAATCGGTGGTTCAACCGGTAAAAACCGGAATTAGACCGGTTCAACTGGTTTTGAATCTAATTTTTTCTATCACTAAGAAAAACAAAAAATTATTTTTATGTGTTAGGCCTACATAAAAGATAACCCAATATTAAAGTAAAAAATGTTAGGCTCACTGTGAGCGTCCGCAATCCTCGAGCCACTCGAAAGCTCTACCCGAGGGGTCTCTCGGCTTCTCAACTTTGTTTTAAGTAAAAACAATCGTGAAGTGGGGGATTGGGTTGCCGATGTGAGTCCATCCTGCACATGGGCTCGAGAGTACGCCACAAGCCTCAAGGAATAGTATAGAGAAAGAGAAGTCGCCACTTGGTTTAGGTCCAGGAACCAACATTTGAATCCATGCATAAAGGTACTAGCCTTGGAGTTTGAGTCTGGAGCTAAGGTATGGTTTTGGGAATGTGTTAGGCATCCAAAACCGCCCAATCTTTCAATTGGCCTTCATTCGTACTACTCAATTTAACTTGAAAATGACTTTATTAATTGAACCCTTAATCATGCACAAAGTATATATCAAAGCATTTAACACACAATGGAAGAGTAAGGAACATAATGTATGGAAATAAAGGCATGGGACATGGCATGTAAAAGAATATTCAAACATGGCAATGTAAAAGAATATTCAAACATAATAAACAAGGGGTGGGGGAAGGTTGCAATCCTAGAACCTTTCTCATGGGTCCCCTTATCGGGGTTTTGGAGACTTTGTCTTTTGGAGAAAAAGGGTTCATCCTCGGATTAGAATGTGAAAGAAAAAAGAAGAATAAACAATGTGTATGATTCTAAAGTTCATTCCATCATCTTTATACGAAACCCAAAATTTTCAGTGGATGTTTGAATGATAACTTATCATTTGAATCGAAATAGAAGGAGAGATGCATGGACAGTTTTATGCGATCCTAAAGTCCCTCCTATCACCCTTGCACGAAAACCCAAGGATTTTGAATGGGTGTTTGGATGTGGGGCCTGGATATGTTGGATTATCATTGAAGCATCTCATGAAGCATGTAAAAGAATGATGCGTGGACAATTATATGGTCGTCCTAGAGTCCATTCCATTATCCTAGGCACAAAACCAAAGGGTTTTGGATGCATATATTCGAATAAGGGCTCTTCATTGGATCTCTTATGAATGCAATAGTGACAAAGCAAGTCCATTCAACTTAATCAATCATCGAGTTCACTACATCAACTCGTTTATGAAACCCAAGGGTTTCATGAGTTCGAGAGTCTTCAACTCATTATAAGTTTCATAAGGGTCTAAATGAATAAAGAGAAATAAGAAATGAGAGAAAATAAAGCAAATAAAGAAAAAATTAGTTACTGGGCACATAGGTGTACTCCTATAAGGTAGAGGCGTATACCTATCTTGCCCAGAAAATAAGGCAGAGAGGGAATAGTGGGAGAAATAGAACTTTAAACTAAGAAATGAAAATCAAAGACTAAAATAATTATTTATCAATACCAAGAATCATATAAGACAAAAAATATCAAAAGAAAGAGGATTAGAAAGTTAGGGTGGAGAAAATGGATCATGGAAAGATCCATTTCTCACCCTAAAAGGCCTACCTTAAGGTAGCAATTGTTTTCTTAACCGGTCCCTCGTTTGTTGTCTCTATCACAACTTTGATTGTGATGCGAAGAAGAATGATTTGAAAACGAAGAGAGTGATGTCTATTGGCCTTTTGAGAAAGAGACTCGTTTTCTTGGTTAGAGAACCTAAGAAAATAGCCCTAGTACTCAAAAGGCCTCTTTTATCACTATATTTGAAACTATTTGCCTAGGGTTTTGGGGGGGGATTTTTCTATGTACTTAAAATGGTTAAATGTGGGTGTTTATATAGGAAATGGAGTGTGGGGGGTGGTGTGTGTGGCCGAAATGTGAAAACCCTAACTAACCATTTTCAGCCAAAGTGGTCAATACCATACTGAAGAACGTTTCAATTTTTTGTCAGAAGAATGAGATATTTCGGTACCAGTCAATACCGGTGTACTGTTTCAGGATTACCGCAATATATATATATATATTTATATATATATATATATATATATATTATATATATATACTATATATATATATATATATATATATATATATATATATATATATAATATAGTATATATATTTATATATATAATTTAATTTGAGTACAAGAGTTCATAAAAAAGTATATAGTGTATATAAATTTATTTATACTTAATATATTTTTATAGATTTAGGAATTAATACATTTAATCATAGCCTAAGTTTCTTTTATATATATCTATATAATTTGAGTACAAGAGTTCATAAAAAAGTATATAGGTGTATATAAATATTTATAAACTTATATATTTATAGATTTAGGAATTAATACATTTAATCATAGCCTAAGTTTCTAAAGTCTTACTTAAAATAAATAAAAAAATAAAAAAAATGCTAACCCATGTCTAAGCTATTTTTCAGCCATGCATTAGCCCATTTAATTAACCAAGAATTAATAAATAACACAAATAATATGTGAGTGGCGGACAGCCCATTAATGTTGTAGTTGTTGTGTACATTTGAAAAGTCTTTGTACTTGACAGCTTGCAGTGTTGTACAGCCAGCATATTTGAAAAGTCAAAAACAAATTTAGAAAAGTAAAGTAGAAGATGAAGGCGCAGCAGGAGAAGAAAAAGAAGCATAAGAAGAAGGCGCACCAGAAGAAGAAGACGCAGAAAATCTAGAAAAAGAAAAAAGAAAAAGTAGCAATAGAAAATCTAGAAGTCAAAAATACTGAAAGAGTAAATACCGGTTCGGAACTCTTTTTTGGGCCAAAATTCCGAAATCCGGCCGGTGCATCCTGTACAACCCGAAACAGCCTGAAAAATAAAAGATTCGTTTCAGTTTCAGTGGTGTTTCTGGTACTAGATGAAATTTCGGTACGAAAAATTCCAGCCAGAACGGTACAAAATTGACCACTTTTTTTTCCGCTCTCTAATATGGTCACTTGAGATTGGTATGAAAATGTGAGTGATTTTAGATGTCTGTCTCAAAGTGGCATATGCCTGTGGATGTGTATGGATGAGAGGCGTGTCAGCTTTTAGGCGTGTCAACTAGGCGTATGCCTCTATGAGGGAGGCATACGCTTCTAAAAGAGAGGCGTATGCTATTATGGGCTTTTGAGCTTTGTCCAAGGTTTCTTCTCGAACTCACTTCTCAAAATTACTTTCGATAAGTTGAGGTAAGTATCGTCATTGGGATCGGGGACTCTGGATATTGATAGAGACAAAATGGGGTGTCTACACTCATACAAAAGGTAGCTTAATATTAAACTAATGAATAGTAGCCCATGAAAGGAAATTGCTCATATATTAAAGTTTAAAATTCTTGGAAATGTAATATCAATTTATAAAATAATAAGTATAGCATCTTCTTACTTTTTTCCAAGGTGAGACTTTCAAGAAGTCTTTCCCACAAAACAAGTCCCAGATTGAAAAAATAAAATGATATTAATAATGACTTTAATTTTAAATTTATTAGTTACTCTTTCTCTTTAAATTTAATTATTGATGAGTAAAAGTCTCATATTAAAAATAAAAAAATAAACTCTCTTTTTTTAATACTTTCTTATTGTTCTAGGCTTCTTGATATGCAATAATAATAGTTTCTTATGCTAAAAAACTATTAATATTGTAATTGAATCAAAGATTGTTATACTTTCTTATTGTCTTAGGGTATTATTTTCTAAATATAAGTGTGAAAACCACATAAAATGTTTTAAAATTTGTTATATATATATATATATAATAAATATTAATATTAAAATTATTAATACTTTTTACATGGAATTTTCTAAATATAAGATGTGAAATCTCACATAAAATGTTTTAAAATTTGTTATATATATATATAATAAAAATTAAAATTATTAATAAATTATTTATGATGTCACCGGTTCAACCACTAGTTCGGATAACCAGTAACCACTCCCTTTACCAGTTCTTTGACCGGTCTGACTTTTAAAACCATGTAAAATAGCCTTTTAAACCTATAAAATGACCCAAATACTTCTAAAATATGGAAATTGACCAAAATACTCCTAAGCATTTAAAAGGATTAAAATACACTTAAAACCTAAAGCAAATGACAAAAATACCCTTAAAACCTCTAAAATGATCAAATACCCTTAGAATCTCTAAAATGACAAAAATATCTCCAAAACTTCCAAATGGCCAAAATACCCTTAGAACTTCCAAAATAACCAAAACAACCACGAAACTACCAAAATGACCAAAATATCACTAGCACCACTAAATGATCAAAAAACTCTCACAACCATTAAAATGACCAAAATACCCCGAAACCTCCAAAATAACCTCGGAACTACTAAAATGACCAAAATATCAATGAAACCTCTAGAAATGCCAAAATACCCCCTATAACCTCCAAAATTACCAAAATACCATCGAAAAACTCCAAAATGACCGAAACACCCTAAAACATACAACATGAACAAAATAACCCTCGAACCTCCAGAACAGCCAAAATACCCATAAAACCTCCAAAATGACCAAAATACCCCTAGCACTACTAAAATCACCCAAATACCCTTGAAAACCTCCAAAATTACTAAAATATGCTAAAACCTCCAAAATGATCGAAACAACCATGAAACCACTAAAATGACCAATATACCCCAAAAACCTCTAAAGATACCAAAATAACCCCTGAACCAAAAATAGCCAAAATACTCCAAGAACCACTATTCTCTTTACATTTCATTAATGACACAAATTGTCGTATATGGTTCGCAATTACCTTGTCTTCACTCGTATGGATCAGATCTTATTAATTTGTCATCTTGGAACTATTTATATGTCTACTCTAATTCTTTTAATTTTGTTTCTTGGAAATCAGTGGCAATCATAAACCCCACAATGGTTTCATTTAATAAATTTCATAAAGGGCCAATAATGGTAAAATGTGTGAGTTGAATTTATCAATATTACAAGCTATCCAGAGGCATATGAGTAGGGTGAGGAAACCATTTTTAGTTGCAACTTAAAATATAAGTGGATATTTTGGTGGTTTTAGAGATTTTAAGGACATTTGGGTCATTTTAGTGATTTTGGAGTTATTTTAATCACTTTGGACATTTTCAAGTGTATTCTAGTAATTTTAATGGTGCTAGGGTATTTTAGCCGCTTTTGAGGTTCTAGGGTATTTTGGTTGTTTTAGTGGTTTTGGGGGTATTGTCGACTCCAGAAAATCGTTTCCCTCTCTAAATTGTGGAATTGATTTATGTTTCTCGACTCCAACCCCCATTAGGCTCAACGAAATCTCGTTTCTTGTGTGTTGAGTGCTAGGGTGAACATATTGTGTAAACATGTGCAAGTATGTGTGTGTGTGTGTGTGCTCCGGCATATTCGTGGATATGGCAATGGAGACGGACAACACGAGATTCGGAGTCGCCACCAATCATCAGGAAATTTGAGGTGTGATTGGTCACCTATGTCCATTGGTTTTATTATCTTGATTAAGATATGCATGAAAACCGGGTCTTGAACCAGAGATGGATTCGAGGAATTAGTTATGCGTGGGGTACGTGTTAGGCACCCCACGACATCCGTCCGTAGATGGTTACCTCCCTCCATGTGCTCTTATGTATGTTTGATCAATCAAGCAAAAATGTTGGATTAATTAAGTACAAATGTCCCGACATTGTCGAGCATACATCAATTGGTGAAGCACGCGTTCAACACAGTTAGTTTTGTTATCCTTTGTTCCCCTTTTGAATAGCTTGTATCTTTTAGGGTTCTTGGTGAAGCAATGACAAGGTGTACTTGGAACCTTAACACTATTCACTAGAACAAAGTTGAATTAGGCTTGGCCATAATCAGGACCTTGTTTATCCTTGGGTTGCAAAGGAAACGCGGTCTGTCGTATGGCGGTTTGGATTAACTTATTTATTTTTGGGTTATTCCCTTATTTTGTTTGAACCTTGAATGCAAATGGGTTTCCTATCTGTGTTCACACACGCTAGGAATTCCCATGATTTGTTGTAGGTACAAGTGAAAGTAATAGTTTTGTTGAGTTTTGATTAATTACATGATTTCATAAGGAATACAACGTGCAAGCACTCTTTACAAGTGTCAACATTGGAACGTTTCAACATATATCGAATACTTACATCATGGTGCCTTAAAGTAAGGCTCAGCCTCAGGATTAGGGTGGACCAATCAAGGTGTGTTGTATTGCTTATAGAACGATGTTTGATATTCTTAAAGCTTGCATGGTAAATTGTTTAAGTATTTTACATGAAATAAACAATTGCACAATTTATTAGACAAATGGGCAAACCATATGGCATGTGAGAATGAGTATGCCAAATATGAGATTAGGGCTTTAAATGAATGTACCTACACATGTGATTCTAGGGTTTTAAATGAAATGGCCTAAACATGTTATTAGGGCTTGAATGAAATGAAATGTTCATAATGATGTAATGTGTCAAAGTGTGGCTTTGGGCTTTATGCATAATGTCATAAAGAGGCTCATTTATACACATTAAACATAAAAGAGGGGGGAGGGCCTAGGCATTCATACTAGGGCTTTATGGGTATACATACATATGACAAGTTAAAGAGGGAAAACTAGAAATGGATTCTAGGCTTTAAATTGGAAACATGGTAAATATTGAATGTATGAAATGGTAAGGAGACTTAGAAACATATTCTAAGGCTTTAAATGAGATGGCATGGTATATGTTAAATGTATGAAATGATAAAGTAAACTAAAATTGAATTCTAGGCTTAACATGAAATGATATGGCATATGTGAAAGAGGAAACTTAGAAGTAGATTCTAAGGTTTATGCATGAAGCAAGATAATGAATATAGTAGAATAGGCATGAATTTGGTATAATAGGCATGAATATAGTAGAATAGGCATGAATATGGTAGAATAGGCATGAATATAGTAGAATAGACAAATCATTCATAATCACAACATGTTCATAATCACAAATAACTTACCATGAAACTAACCTAAAGTAGAGTCGAGAATTCGGCGGCACTTTCGCGTGGTGGTGGAAAATCGGACTATGTAGAGTCGGGAATTCGACGGCACTTCCACATGGTGGTGAGGATCGAGCCTGAACCTTCGAGAAATTGGGCGGCCCGCTTAGGAACAAATAGGCTTGGACCTAACGGTCCCGGATTCGGTGTGCTCGAAATCCGGGAGGAGCTTCTTCACCGGTTTGGAACCCGGGCTTGGAAGAGGACGAAAATAGCTTGATTTCAATGTCGGTTTCGATAATACGATGGCATTTCTCTTGGATTTCGAGCCACTCAACTCTCTATACTGGTAGAACCTCTTTATCTCTCTAAATGTTTCTGCCCCGTAGCCTCTAAATTCGAGCTATATTTATAGAGAGCCTCACGTAGTATGGTGTTGCGTGGAGCAGCTTCACCTTGCACCACGCAGCTTAATGCTGTGTGAGCTTCTTTGGTTACTTGCTCCGCGTGTTTTGTCCGATTTCGACGAGTTTTTGGCCCTTTGAGCACCTTTTTTTGAACTGACGGTTGAGGGTCTTCCATTGCTTGGATTTGACCCAAACTAGTGTCTATGGAAAGTCTGCACTGTTTACTTTCCAACGAAACTGACCTTGCGCGAATTTTGACTTCTTGTGCAGAAAACTTCAGCTCCCGGTAGTAAGGCAGTTGGGCTGATTTCTGTATTAAGAATGGTTTTTTCTTGCTTTCCGGCGTGGATTCCGGTCAGCTCAGATAAGCTCTTGACGAACCGAAAGAACCTTGTCGTAGACGAAGTTTCCTTCTTCAAAAAGGCGCTAGCTTTTTGGAAACTTATGGTAAGGATTGGGAAGACTCTGTGTGCAAAGGTGGTACTTCGGATAGCCGTTGTTGGCAATTTTCCAGCACTTTGGCTTATGTTCGTCATTTTTCCCGCTTTCGGTTGACCTAACTCCTGATGTCGGATTTTGGAAAACTTGGTATTTCCGGAAATCTTGAAATGTCTATTTTCCAATGGCACAAATCTCGTATCATTCTGAGTTCCGGTTGTGAAATTGCGGGCTT
Source organism: Fagus sylvatica (assembly GCA_907173295.1). Classification (NCBI taxonomy): domain Eukaryota; kingdom Viridiplantae; phylum Streptophyta; class Magnoliopsida; order Fagales; family Fagaceae; genus Fagus; species Fagus sylvatica. The sequence continues at coordinate 8,914,029 of OU015767.1, read as the reverse complement.
CGGAATAAAGGTTGCCGGAGTGATTTCCTTGTTGACGGTCCGTTTTCCGGTGTTGATTCTAGACAACTTGGGGATGCTTTTGACGAGATTAAATAACCTGCTTCTAAGTAAACTTATTATCTTTGAAAAGCTACCTGCTTTCTGGAAACTCATGGAGTAGATTGAGAAGACTCTGTGCACAAAGGCAGCTTTAAAATGGGTCTCTTTTTGTCCAAAATACTTGGTGAAATTTCACTAAGTGTTGGGCTTTTTTCCACGATTTCGGCCATAACTTCTTTGTTTTAAATCCTTATTGGGCCTGTGAACTATTAAACTGAAGATCTTCATGTGCTCCTTCAAATGATAGTAAAACGGTCGATCAAAACTCGATAAGGTTTGGCTGTGGCTTCGGTCAAACTTGGTCAAACTTATCAAAATCCTCCTATCCTTGAAACGCGGTCTTGGATTGATGGATTTCAACATGTTCGGGGATTTTTAGCCGGTTCTTGCTTTAATCGGGCCGCCTTGGTTTGCGTGTCAAATTCCTGGGAGAATCCTTAGGGTAAAAATGGGGTTATGACAGGCATTATAGTGGTTTCGAGGAATTTTAGTCATTTTTATATTTTCGGAGGTATTTGGCCATTTTATTTGTTTCATGGGTATTTTGGTCATTTTAATGGTTCTGAGGTTATTTTGGTCATTTCAGTGATTCTAGGGGTATTTTGGTCATTTTAGAGGTTTTGATGGTTTTTTGGTCGTTTTAGTGGTTCCACTATTTTGGTCATTTTCTAGGTTTCGAGGGTATTTTAAAGGGTTTCAGGGTATATTAGTCATTTTAGTGGTTTCAGGTTGTTTTAGTCTTTTTAGAGGTTCTAGGGTTATTTTAGTCATTTTGGAGGTTTTAAGGATATTTGGACCGTTTTGGAGGTTGCGAGGATTATTTTGGTCATTTTTTCGGTTTTAGGGTATATTCGTCATTCCTAAGGTATTTTAGTCGTTTTAGAGGCTCCGTGGGTATATTGGTTATTTTAGTGGTTTCAGGTTATTTTGATCATTTTAGAAGTTCCAGGGGTATTCTAGTAATTTTAAAGGTTTTCAGGGGTATTTTGGCCGGTTTGGAGGTTCCCTATATTGACCATTTTAGTGGTTTTCGGGTTGTTTTGGTCATTTTAGAGATTCTAGGGGTATTTTAGTCATTTTGGAGGTTTCAATGGTATTTTGGCCGTTTTGGAGGTTTAGGGGTTATTTTGATCATTTTTTAGGTTTTGGGGTATATTGGTCATTCCTAGGGTGTTTTGGTCATTTTGTAGGTTTTAATGGTATTTTGGTCATTTTAGTGGTTCTATGGGTATTTTGGTCATTTTAGTGGTTCTATGGGCATGTTGGCCATTTATTAGTTTTTTGGGATATTTTTGTCATTTTAGAATGTTAGAGTTATTGACTAAGTCATTTTTTTAAGAATTACCCAAAGGTTTACCCAATAGGCAACCCATTGGATACCTAATAGATTAACCAATTAATATCACTTAAATGAATAATAAATTGGTTGACCCAATTAAACCCATTTATTAATTAGGTGGGTTTTGGTGGGTTATATGGGTGGTTTGGGCGGATTATTGGGTTTGAGTAAGTTTTGACACACCTAGGGCCTTCCTATGTTCCTTTCGATTTTTTTTTTTTCCATCTCTAATGATTGAAATGTACTGTATACCTTCCAAGTTTGGCCGATTTTGATTTTGTTCTCTAATTTTTTCAAATTTTGATCCGGTCCCTCTTAGTTGGAGTCCGTCTGTACTTGAACCCTCCCATCTAAAAAACCTTAGCCCTTGGACGTTAAGTGACACTCTAGCTTTAAAAGCACATGCCAAGTACGCTGATGTGGCAATTTTTGACACATCATCACACCCAAAACAACGACACTTTATCTTAGCACACCCAAAACCAATTTGATACTCCTAAACGACGATGTTCCATCTGTTATTAAAATACCCCGAGTCCACGATACATAGTACACTCTTCTCTCTCTCTCTCTCTCTCTCTCTCTCTCTCTCTCTCTCCCTCTCTCTCTCTCGTGATTCTCGTCTCAGTTGGAGAAGAAATGGTATCATGTTGAAGAGGAAGAAGGTGGGATCAAAATCGATACTTAGGTTCTGTTTAAGATTTTGGAAAGATTAATATTTCAGGTATTTGGGGTTTTTGAATTTGGGGTTTTTGATTTCTGGTTTTTGATCAGGGCTTTTTTTGGAGCAAATTACAGTGATTTATGAGTTTTGTAGGTTATGTCTTTTGCAACCTCATCCTCATCAAGGAATGTGGGTAGGAGTTTGGGTAGGGTGTATAATGTCCCACCCGAAACTGTGCTATTTTGCCAATGCAACAAGTTGCACAATTCAGAACACCATGGAAAGATGTTAGTCCTGGTAGAAGATTTTGGAATTGTGCCAATTCTGAGATATGAATTTGTCTTAATCATGGCAATACATTTTGTATTTATCAAGTTTTGAAATTGTCTTAATCATTGCAGTACATTTTGTGTTCAAGTATTGCAGAGAAGTAATGGATGTAGGTTTTTTGTATGGTGTGATCCTCCAATGTGTGAAAGATCAATGGAAATCATCCATGGATTATTGTGACGAATAATGGCTTAGCTGAGGATCTTCACAAGGCAGAGGAGTTGAACAGTACAAATTTGATGAAGATTGCAGTGTTAGCAGACCAGAACTTATCAAAAGATGTTAGATTAATGAAGATGGAAGAGAGAAACATGACCAGGAAGAATATGATTGCGGAGCTGCATGAATTGTACCAAAAGAATGAGAGAAGACTACTACTGTGTTTGGGATTAACTTGGTGTTTTGTGTGTGTGTGTGTGTGTGTGTGTGTGTGTGTGTTTGTAGTGATGATATTAGCTGTGCCAAATGAGAAAGGAAATCAATTATATTTACCATAAGTAATGTTGTTGTAATCAATGAATTTGATAATGTTTTTGAGTTATGGAATGTTTGAAGTTAACAATGTTTTTGAATTTGACAATTTTTTGATGGAATGTTTGACAATGTTACAACTTCCTTTCCCATGTTCTTAACCAATCAATAAGGTAACTACACAAAATATCAATCAAAGGTTACAACACAAAAGATTGGCTTCAACACAAAATATATCCATAAGCCAATAAGGTAACCATTTGTAGCTAAGCTGTTTCCTTTAGGTTACAACACAAAAAATTTGCTACATCACAAAATATCTCCATAATAACCATCAGTAAGTAAGTTATTTCTTCATACAAAATTGTTTACTAAATACATATCATATTGTGTACACAAAATATGATTGACAACACTTCTTGGAGTTCCATCATTGTCTTCCACTTGCTCCAGCACCACTTCTTGGGGTTCCATTTGCTCCACTTGCTCTAGCAGCAACCTTTTGGGCAACACTTCTTCTAGTTCCATTAGCAACACTTCTTTGGCTTGAACCCTACATGAGAAGAATGTTTTAGTTAAAGTAATCAACAACTAAAAAATAAGGCATTGACAAAAGTTAACTAACTAACATAAACTCACATTTTCCTTTGTCATTGAAGAGTGATGAGATGTAAATGCTCCAGTTGTATAGTTTTTATTTCTTCCCTATGACACATAAGATGCAAACAATTGCACTGACAGCAAACAATTACAACAACAATTCAAATATTTATAACCAAATGATAGGAAACACTCACACTTTCAACATCATATGCAACTCTAAATCCCATGAACACTGTTTCAGTTGATTTCCTCTTACCACCTTTTTTTTTAAACCCAGCAGTAGAAGTTTGAGCTATAGAAAATTGTGCTCCAAAAGTTTGACCCACATCCACATTGCATGATCTTTTTTTATGGCTAAATTGTCCACATTTGCCACATTTTTGTGAAGCAGCTGACTTCCTCAGTTTATGGGGGTTTATTGGCTCATCAACATCTTTCTTCCTCTGATTTTTTTTTGGTCTACCAGGTTGTTTCCTCATGTCTAAAGGTAACACCTTATTGCCAGCTACCCTTGGCCATAACTCTTCACCATTTGTAGGCTCAATGAGGTGAGAATAGACCCTATGGTAAGTCTCAACCTTGAAGTAGTCAGCCACATACTCTTCTGGTATGTGCTTTTTATGTGCAATTGCAGAAACTGCATGCTTGCATGGGATGCCTGTTAAATCCCACTGGTAGCATACACACTTCTTGGCTGCTATATCCACTATATACTGCTTCCCCTTACAAGTTACCTCATGTGATGCCCCGCACCACCTAGCATTATAAATTAATTATATTAATACTAAGTCACAAAAGGATTATAGGTTTAATAATTTACATGGTAAATTGTATTTAATTGGTTAGATACCACTTCATTTTAATGAAGGACACCAGTAGTATAATGGATATACCAAGTAATTATATAATAGTCAAATATATTATGATGTAAATTATTGACAAGTGACTAGTGAATTAGTGAGGAATATAGTCATGCTACATGATTAATGTTAGCAATAATAAACATGCATATATGTTAATGGCATGTAGGATAATTAGTAATTGTAAGTTAGTTATTAGATGATTAATTAAGGTTAAGCTAATTAAAAGTATTAAAGGTTAATGGTGTTAAGTTAAGATAATGCATGTTAATGGCCTAGTGAACCAATAGGAGTTGAACACATGAAATCCACTAGCTAAGCCCTCCTCTCCAAAGATGACACATGGAATCCACTAGTAAACCTCCACTCTCTTAGAAATTGACACTTGGACTCCACTAACTAAATCTCACCCTCTTGCAAGGTGACATGTGTAATACACTAGCCTAATTTTTTTCTCTAGAACCGGCTCCCACCCCTTGCAACATTGACCTCATTCTCTCATTACCTCTTCAAAGACTTAGAAAAACAAAATAGAGCAAAAACTCTCATTTCTCTCCCTCTTGACCCAGAGGTCCAGCAGCCCCTAGAAAGAATCTCCCTTGTATTCTTTCAAGTCTTCTTCCACAAGGTCATGCTAGAGCGAGCCTAGCACCTCCTCCATCAAGAAATCATAAGCTAGATAAGAGTTTATGAAGTGGTAGAGATATGATTTTGCGTTGAGTAGGATAAAAGATTGTGTACATGCATGTGGGATTTGAAGTGGTCTTTGCTAGAATTTTTATTGGGTATGGAGTTTGGGTGATTCCATGTTAGTTTCTTGCAATTGATGATGAAATATGTCTTGGATGTGGATTGTATGACTTGCGTGTTGATTTTTATGAGTTTTATGGATTGTGTATGATCAGATTAAGCTTAAGTAGGTGCTGCATGTGTTGTATTTAGCAGGATTGTTGGCTAATGGTTGAAAGTTATTAGGGTGCTTGAGCATAAACCCGATCTGCTGCTGTTTCTACAGTGATCAATAGGTTGCATAAATTCTGGAATTTCTGAGAAGAGAAATTAATAAACGGTTTCCTTTAGCTTATTATATCACACTTCTACTGTTCATATATTAAATTTCACCTGAGAACAATGTTGTTTGATAATTATTTGTGATTTTACAAGAAAACTGTGCAAATTTGTTCATTTGACAGATTCTGTATTTGTCGGTTTGAAATTGCATAATAAATCCAATATTTGGAATTTAAGTGATTGGAGTATGTTTCTGGAACCTTAGGATGCATATGTTATTTATGGAATTAACCCCATACAATTTTAGTAAATAAGGAATTGTGAGTACTGATCTAAAGTTACCTTCAAAACTGTGCTGGCAGATTTGCGTTTTCTGTCTTGGTTGAATTTTATAATTTTATATAAAACTCAAATAGAGCTGTAATTTTTAAGTAATGTACTAGACATATAATAGAACAAGTAAATGAAATATCAAGGAAATTGGATAGTGAATGAATAGTTAAATTCATTGTTCAAATGAACTGCCCTGTAGTGGGACAAAACCTTTATTTCCTGAAAGAATGAGACTTTGACGAATTTATTCTTGCTATTAGACGATTTATTTGAGTTGATATTTTATGTGCAAGACCAATGGCATGTTTATTGTATAGATGAATTTTATTATGCATTGATTTCACTGTTTGGTATTATAAAGAAAGTTATGAGCCATTTAACTACGATTTTTGCATTAGTGCCTTAGAAACAATGTGTGATTACTTAAACTATGTTGTATTTTGTATTGTAATTATGAGGTTGGTTACCTTGGATGCCTTCAATATGTTGATTGGGGTTGCGAAAGGGTTTAGGACAGTTTTAAGCTAAGTATTGGAAAAATTAGTAATTAGTATTTCCCTTGGTTTAGGAGAATCCGGAGACAATAGGTGAGACTGCAGGCTTGCTTGAGACTCTGTTTCGGGTTTTGCTATGTTGTACAGGTAAGAGAATGTGCCATGAAAATTTAATAGTCCGTGTTTTAAGAATATATCTATATATGTTTTATCAATGTTTTCAGTAAACTCAATTTGATACTTCTTTATAAAGAAAACGTGCATTGATTTAGAAACAGTTTTAAGTTAGTACAGTTAAGACAGATTTTAGAAACAAGTTGTGGATATGCTATGAAATTGAGTTTAGTAAGGCAAGAGAGAGATTGAAAAATAAACAAGCATATATGTTTTATAAACACCTAAAATAGTTTTCAGTGTGAGGACCTTGTGACAACAGGAAGGCCTCGAGGGGTTTTATTCCCTGTAGACCGGCAACAAGTAAGGCCACGAGGGGTTGTATTCCCTGTATACTAGTAGCAGGAAGGTCACGAGGGGTTTTCATACCCTATAGACTGGCAAGTAGAAAGGCTACGAGGGGATAGCTTCCCTGTAAACATGGCACAAGTAAGATCACAAGGGGCCAAGTCTTAAAGATACAGTACAATTACATGTTCCATATAGTTTTGCTAAATTATGCAATAATATGAGATAAGTTTTCTCTTCAGAACAGTTTAAGGGAACATGTTTCGTTTACATATAAAGGAATCATGTTATATATTCAGATTTCAATGGTTATATTATGTCTTACAAGTTATCAGATATTATATTCATCAGTATGAAACATATATGTTCAAGAAACTCATGAAACGTTTTAGCATGAACTGTTTATACGCAAGTCATATCCACAAAGATTATTATGTTTATCATGCATTCATGCATACTGTTAAATTTTCATGTCACGCCTCCCTTACTGAGTAAAGTGGGTTGCTCAAATTGCAGGAATATTCTATAGTGCAGCTAAGAGTCTCAGCATGGAGGAACAAATATATTTGTATGTAAAACTAATCTTAGATGTTTTGAGTTTTTATGTATATAAAGCAGAAGTGATGTATATGTTTAAATAGTCTTCCGCTGTATTAGAGTTATTATATCCACATACTGATGTATTTTGTATAAACAGTTATAGATGCTCTGACTACTATCACTTCCTTTAGGTGGACTAGTATATTCAGTTATTTTGCAAAGGAGTACGTTATTATATTATGGGAGTTTCCAACCCAAGAAGAAGTTAAAGAATCAGGATGAGAGAGGAGAGAAAAGAAGAAAAATTTTTATACTCCTTTTAGTTGGTTCGTGTTAATATCAGACACAAACTTGGTATTAACATGCTGGTCCAACTCTGAATCATATTGCGGATTTAGGTCGTGACACCTCAAATCTGTTTCCTCCAACAAAGCATGTTTTGCAGTCTTTACTCTCTATCTTGTTGATGTTTAACTTGTCTTGAATTCTTGGACATAGTGGGCCACTAACTTTGTTTATTGCTTCTCTATTCTTGACAATCCTTGTCATGAGATATCTTCTTATCATCTCACACATAGTAAGTAGTGATTTGTCCCTTGCTGTTACTAACTTGGAGCTAAAAACTTCACACAGGTTGTTCAACAATATGTCACACTTAGACACAATGCTAAATGCATGCCTACACCAATGAACTTCCTTTATTCCCTTTAAATTCTCATAAGCTTGAATGTTGATGTGCTTGATTGCTTTCATCTTTGCCTCATATCCTGCATTGGTTGTCTCTTTTGTTACTCCTCACATAAGCTCCTTAAGAACTTTTCCTTTGAATTTGTTTTTCACATTGGCATATAAATCCCTAACACAAAACCTTGTGTTTCCTTCAGATACTACTCCTGAGAATGCAGGCAATAGTCACTGTAAAAGAACAGAAAAATAAGTCAATATGATATGCATAGTTGACTAACCTTTTGTTGGTCATAAATAAAGGTCCAATTTATTTTTTCTTGTGGATCAATGTCACGCATGAACTGCTCGAAGAACCACTCCTATCTTTGTCTATTCTCACCTTCACAGATAGCTCCCATCATTACCATCAATTCCCATAACTATCAATATTTGTCCCTTCAAGAAACCTCTTAAATGGCATGAATCCACACTGATAATTGGCCTGCATCCATCTAATAGTCCTTTCTTGCATGCATCCAAGCATATGTACATACTCTCAAATTTCTGGATAATTGAGGTAGAAAGCACAGCAGTACTACTAGGGTTAGATCTTAACACCCCTGCATAGTAATCCCTCACTCTTTCAAATTGATTCTCAAATCTACCTTAGAGTCTCTCAAGGGTAATCTGCCTAGCTCTATATGCTTTGTCAATAGAAATTTCAACTTGGAAATCATCTCTTATATCATTCATAATATCAGCTAGTGCCATTTGTGGGTTGCTCCTAAATTTCTTAAGATATCTCATTGCAACCCACTTTACAGCTACTATCCTACCATAGAATTCCTTAGCACAACTGTGTACATTTTTCAAAGTTTTAACTTGTAGTGATCCAAGCTTTTTGTTGGTTGATGCATAAATCTCTCATTTACAATTCTCACATTTATACCTTATCCTACCATATTCATTATTCACAAGAAGCAAAGGATAACCTCACTTGATTTTATATTCCCTTATTGCCTCCTTAAATTCCAAGTGATCATTAAACAACACTCCAATTTCAAATGTTGCGTTTGGCATATCAACTTCAGCTCTGAATTCTGGGAATTTAGGGTAGTCATCTCCATCTTCTGAGTTTCTAGGAGAGGCTAAGCCATCAGCTTAGTCATACTTACTATCTACATTTTTTATGTTAAAGTCAATATCATCACCAAAAACTACTAGCACCTCATTATTAGAATTTGGGTGTGGGGGTGTGTTTAGTGGCTGTGGTGTGGTGTTTGGGTTTGGTGGTTGTGGTGTGGTGTTTGGGTTTAGTGGTTGTGATGTGGTGGTGGGGTTTGGTGGATGTGATGTGGTGGTGGGCCTTGGTGTCTGGTATGTGGTTGTAGTGTAAGGCTTGATGGTTGGGATGTGGTAACTGGGTTTTTTGGTTGGGATGTGTTAACTATTTGTTGGGATGTGGTGTTTGCATTCTCCTCAAACTCAGTCCTAACATATAATGAATCCTCTGCCAAGTCTGCATACTCATCATCAAATAAACCATCACCCCCAATACCCTCATCAGCCACATTATCTACATTAATATACTCATCATCAACTTTACCATTGGTTAATAGCACCACAGATTCTGAGACCATTAAAGGTGTATTCTCAGGCTACTTAACATATATATCTATGCACCTTTTAAGTGCAAAAGACAACCATTCAAATAAATCCCAATAATCTTTATCAAACTGTAATATGCATAAACCATCATCTAAGTTTAATTCAGGAATGACAAAATATAATGCAGCTATATTGGTAATTCCAATGTTCCTACACATCATGTGTATATCATGGATATTGAAAACGTCACTATCTATAGCAAGAAAGAATGTAACTGTCCCTCCCACATATTTTGTCTCACCAGAGTACTTGTCATTTGTAAAATACCCCCCGTAATATAAAGCAATATCAAAATATCCTCAAGATGCCATATTCAATAAACTAAACCTACAGACATCGTAATATAGCCACATCAGAGTCAAACAGACAACACAAAGCACAAAAATAGTGGACCAACATTTCAACGAATATATCATAAACAAATACATACGGACAAACAATAATGGCAAACAAACTCTAAAAAAGTACAAAAAGACAAATACGAAAAAGACATTTCAAGATCCATGACCCACACAAACCCTAACATTTCGACATCAAACCCCACAAACATTACAAGAAAATCGATAACAAATCATACATTTCTAGTTGATAATGTAAGAAAAAACCCTTGACAACAAAATCTCATCTCAATTCAATACGACGATTCAATTCATTCACTCCACTACTTTCTCGAACTTAGAGGGGTAAAGTTGAAAAGAGTAGAGAGAGAAGAGTGTACTCTGTATCGTGGACTCGGGGTATTTTAATACAAGATGGAACGATGTCGTTTTGGAGTATCAAATTGGTTTTGGGTGTGCCAAGATACAACGTCGTTGTTTTGGGTGTGATGATGTGTCAAAAATTGTTGTATCAACGTACTTGGGCACGTGCTCTTAAAGCCAGAGTGTCACTTAACGTCCAGGGGTTAAGGTTTTTTAGACGGGAGGGTTTAAGTATAGACAGGACCCCAACAAAGAAGGGCGTGGATCAAAATTTGAAAACATTATGGAACAAAATCAAAATCAGCCAAACTTAAAGGGTGTACAGTGTATTTTAGTCTACTCTAATTATTCTTTCTAATTTTTTAAGACTAGTCTAAAAGGATTGCACTCCATAATGTCATTCCAAGTGACATGAAAATGATTTATTTCACGGTTAACATTTTTTTTTCTTTTTTAAACAGTGTATATGGTACTATTTACTTAAAATTTGTAATATTTAATCTAAATTATTTTTCAAACAATGCACATGGTACAATAAAGATTGCTTTCCATATTGTCATTCCATAATATATATTTTTTTAATTACTTATATAGATACATCTTCCAATTTGTAATATTTAATCTAAATTATTAAATGAATCAATCTGAATTAATAGAGGATTCTATTCTATTTAATTGATAAAAAAAATCTTTTAGTTATTTTAATTGAGCTATTCTAAGGAGATATTAATGTGGAATAGTTTGAAAATGGATTATGTTTTACATAAATTGTATGTAACTAATATCCCACATGTGTGGTCCATGGGTGTTTGGTCTTCACTAGTTGTGAGACAACGGTTGCATGCAACTTATGGATAACATAATTTTCATTAAGAGGTATCTTGTGGTAGTTGAGACAATTACCTCATTACCTCCTCGTGCACAAGGATGGCAATTTTGTTATGATTTAGCAACAAAAAAATGACAATTTTGTTATGTAGAGAAAAATTGTGGGTACTAACATCTGTACATTTGATATTTTAACTTTTAAAACCACCAAGTTATGACAAGTGTCTTTAAGGGGGGAAAATAATAAAGATGTTAGGCTCCGTTTGTTTCGTTGTAAAACATTTTCTGTCGTAAAATGTTTTCAAATACAAATAATTTCCAGGAAAACGTTTGTTTTTCTAGTGTTTGTTTGCATTCTGAAAAATGCTCTAGAAAATATTTTACGGTGTCTGTTTGGCGTGACGTAAAATGAAAAAATGTTTTTTTTTTTTTTTTTTTTTTTTTAACTTTTTTATTAAAAACCTAAAATAAAAAGGTATTTATTTTAGAAGTGTAAACACCCATCCATCACAACATTGTGAAGCTAATACAAGTTTTTTCATATGATAAATAAACATGATAAATGAAAACAACAAACAATGGACACCATCCAAAATTATAGTTCATAACCATTCCCATAACATATATAACCATGACACTACTCATCCAATTTTTAATACATAATCAATACTATCCATAATCAATACTAAACATAGTTCCTAAATACATAACCATTGTTCCATAATATTACACATCAAAGGATTATCCAAAATAGTTAATATTGTTCCATAATACTACTACCTTCAAAGTATTTGGGAAACCAACCAAAATAAGTATTTGGCAAACCAACCAAAATACTAATAGTTCCCAAATACATAACCGTTGTTAATATAATACTAGGCATCCAAGTTTGTTCCAAAAGTTAATATTGTTCCATAATACTACAATAATTTAGTTATCATTTCTAGTGAAATAGTTCTCCAATCAAATTTTTCTCAGTTTAGGATTCTTAGCCATGAAGGATCTTCCAACCTTCTCTTCCTGAACCAGATAATCAAAAGTTGAAGCAAGTATCTCCTCAACGAAACCTTCAGTTTTTGTCACCGCTTCATAAAGCTCATTTGCATCAATAGGCCCCTGATTTTTGAAAGCTATGGCAATCTCCTTAAGTTGTGAAGCTACCTCGCTATAACTATTTTCTTCACTGACATCACGACCTCTCTTCTGATGACTCTTTCCTTTCGAACGTGCACTAGAAGAATCTGTAATCTTCTCATTTACAGCTAAGTTAGACTCACCATCCAATTCAACAATGAGGTTATGACCTACGCAAGGTGGCGTTTCATCACCCTAAGACATGGCAAAACTACCTATTGCCATGTCCTTGCCAACAACAACAGCCATTTGGTCATAGAACTCAATTTTTTTATTCAAATATTGATCATGATTATGATGAACTTGTTACAATAAAAAACAAAATGTCAATAAACAAGACAAGATAATATAACTCATCTATAACCCATGAAAGTATAAATTTTATACCATCACATACTTGTCGTATGTTTTCTTGTCACATGTAATCATCTTCAAATTATCGTCCCACTCAAACCTATTGTTATTGCGAATGTTTTGAATTGTTTTCCATGTGGTTTTGATGGTTTAAAAACGATTCGCAGCATGCTCAGGTTGGCATGCTACTTCAAACTTCTCACTGATTTCTTTGTGTTGAAGATAATGCTCCAAGACAGTTAGAACAGAAATGTGATAAGGATAAACATGCTGAAGAGTTGTGATAAGGATTCAGTTAAACACTTAGCTTAAGTAATCACACTTTCAAATACTCAAATGTTTGTTACTGTTTATACTTATCTTGTAAATCCTCTTGTAATCAAGTCTATAAATACAATACACCTTAACCTGATTAAGGCAAGGCATTACAACATTAAACTTCAGTATTTACCTGAGCTTACATGGTATCAGAGCTGTAAAGTGACAAACGTCCAATTTTTTTTTTTACCCTCTCTCAAGCCTTTTATCAAACACTTCCGCTGCAATGGCCTCCTCTTCCTCCACCAATACTGAACATGCCTCACCCACCTCCACTCCAATCATCCCACACTCTCTCACTCAGGTTCATCACTTAATTACAATCAAACTTACCCGGGATAACTACCTTCTTTGGAAGGCTCAGATTGTTCCCTATCTCAAAGGCCAACATTTGTTTGGTTTTCTTGATGGCTCTCGGCTAGCACCACTGCCGGTTCTCACAACCACCGCTGCTGGTGATGCTCAAGTCATCCCCAACCCGGAGTTCCAACAATGGCATCTCCAAGATCAGATGCTGCTCAGCGCACTGATTTCTTCTCTCTCCGAGAATATCTTGGCCCATGTGGTCCGATGCGGAACTGCTCGTGATGTCTGGCAGGTTCTAGAGAGGATGTTCACCTCTCAATCTCGGGCCCGCACCATGCAAGTCCATTATCAGCTTGCAACCTTACAAAAAGGCGATTCCACCGTTGCAGAATATTATCACCGATTCACTCTCCTCGCTGACACACTTGCAGCCGTGAATCATCCTCTTGACAGCTTTGAGTTGGTTTCTTTTTTTCTTGCAGGTCTTGGCTCAGAATATGACTCCCTTGTGACCTCTGTTCAAACTTGGGTAGACCCTCTTTCTATTGAGGATTTATACGGTCACCTTCTTACCCATGAGATCCGTTTGGCTCACAATCAGCCAGTTGTAGATCTCTCCCTTGCCAATGCCAATTTCACTGCACCAACCAACTCTACCCGTGGTGGTCGAAGTGGCAAGTCTCCTGCTTACTTCCAATCAAACCGTGGTCCCACCACCAACAACCAGCGCACCAACCGTGGCAGAGGCCGTGGTGGTCGTGGTGGCTCTTCTTCACACAGACCCACTTGTCAAGTTTGCAACAAGCCTGGCCATTTTGCTTTACAATGTTACCATTGGTTTGGCAGCTCCTATGCTAGTGAGGCTCGCCCCAGCATGCAAGCACTCCTTGCTACACCTTCTGCACCTCAAGACCCCAACTGGTACACGAACTCTGGGGCTACTCACCATCTCACAGCTGATCTAGGCAATCTCAACCTTCGTGCTGATGACTACAATGGTCCGAATCAAATCCGGGTTGGTAATGGTACTGGGCTTTATGTAAAACATGTTGGGTCCACCCAACTTTCTCACCCTACTTCTCCCTTTATTTTGCGTGATGTTTTACATGTTCCCCATATAACCAAAAATTTGATTTCAGTTCACAAGTTTACAAAAGATACCAATACTTCTCTTGATTTTCACCCATATTATTTTCTTGTGAAGGATCGGGTTTCGGGGAAGGTACTGCTTCGCGGGCTGAGTAAAAATGGGCTGTACATCTTTCCAACCTCTTTCAATAAAAGACTTTTTCGTCCTCAAGCTTTGGTTGGAGAAAGGACTTCCGTTTCAAAATGGCATTCTCGTTTGGGTCATCCGGCATTTCGTGTTGTCTCACAAATTATTTCTCGTTTTAAACTTCCTGTTGTGTCCAATAAAATTGATTCTTCTTGTTCTGCTTGTTTCAGTTCAAAGAGTAAACAATTGTCCTTTTCTTTATCCTCTACTCAAACAAATGCTCCCTTAGAATTAATTTATTCTGATGTTTGGAGTCCATCCCCTATTTGTTCTCGTAATGGTTTTAAATATTATGTTTCTTTTGTGGATGCTTTTAGTCGATATACTTGGCTTTATCCTATGACACGTAAAAATGATGCCTTTGCTATTTTTTTAAAATTTCAAAAATATGTTGAACGTTTCTTTACTTTAAAAATTAAACTTGTTCAAACTGATTGGGGAGGTGAGTATCGTACTTTATCTAAACTCTTTGAAAATTGTGGAATATTACATCGTGTGTCATGTCCTCACACTCACCAACAAAATGGTGTAGTAGAACGCAAACATCGCCATGTTGTCGAAACTGGGCTTGCTCTTTTATCTCATGCCCATCTTCCTTTTCGTTTTTGGGATGATGCCTTTCAAACGGCGTGTTACTTGATTAATCGACTCCCTACAAAATTACTCCACAATATTTCACCTTTTGAAAAATTATTTACCTCCTCTCCTAATCATTCATTTTTAAAAATTTTTGGTTGTGCTTGTTGGCCTAATCTCCGTCCTTATAATACTCACAAGTTACAACCTCGTTCTCTTCAATGTGTTTTTCTTGGATATAGTTTAATGCATAAAGGTTATAAATGCTTTCATATTCCCACTGGTCGTTTATATATTTCTCGTGATGTGCTTTTTGAAGAGTCTATTTTTCCTTTTCTTGAGTCCTCTATTTCCAGTTCTGCCTATTCTCCAACTAATGTTACTGCAGGTCTTCAAAATCAATTGGTACAGCTCATCTCTACTGGGCCCTGCGTTCCAGCACTCCCTCAGGCCCGTAACCTCTCTTCTGGCTCAACTGAGCCCATGCTCCAAGCTGAGCCCGTGTTACCCATTGAACCCGTGTTACCCACTGAGCCCATACCCCGAATTGAGCCCGTTGAGTCTGTTCTGCCCATACCTGATGCTCCACAAAGGTCTTCTCCTCAACCCGTCTCTGCCTCCCTGCCTCCTTCCTCAGAAAATCCGATCCCATCCCACCCCATGATTACTCGGTCTCAACACAACATCACCAAACCCAGAAAACCCACCGATGGTACCATCCTTTACCCCATACCCCGAGCTCTCCTTGCTGCCGTTGACTCCTCCATTACCGAACCCACCTGCTACTCTACAGCTGTGAAAATTCCGGAATGGCGCACCGCCATGAATCTTGAGTTTGATGCGCTCTTGAAGAATAAGACCTGGTCTCTTGTTCCACAATCTCAAGCTCGAAATTTGGTGGGTTGCAAATGGGTCTTTCGCATCAAGCGCAAAGCGGATGGATCCATCGAGCGCTACAAAGCGAGGCTGGTAGCCAAAGGTTTTCACCAACAACCCGGCATAGACTATGGAGAGACTTTCAGCCCAGTCATCAAACCCACTACGGTACGTACTGTTCTCTCAATTGCCATTTCTGCTGGTTGGTCTATTAGGCAAATTGACATTCATAATGCCTTTCTCCATGGCACCCTCTCTGAAGACGTTTTTATGAGTCAACCACCTGGGTTTAATCACCCTCAATTTCCATCTCATGTTTGTAAATTGCAAAAGGCCATCTATGGCCTCAAACAAGCTCCAAGAGCTTGGTTCTCGAAGCTAAGCAGCCGGTTGCTTCAACTTGGATTTTGTGGGTCTCTCTCTGACACTTCATTGTTTATTCTCAAGGATGCTTCATTTACTATGTATGTTTTGATTTATGTCGATGACATTATCATCACCTGTTCCAAGGCCACGGCTATTGATGATCTTCTTCACCAGCTCAGTTCTGACTTTGCTGTGAAGGATCTTGGCAAACTTAATTTTTTCTTGGGCATTGAGGTTCTTGAGAACCCTGCTGGTGTCATTCTCTCTCAGCAGCGCTACATCCTTGATATTCTCAAACGTACAAATATGCAGGATGCTAAACCAGTCAGTTCTCCCATGGCATCCTCAACCAGTCTTACTGCAACTAAGGGTCCCTCTTTTCCTGATCACACCTTGTATCGCAGTACAGTAGGAGCACTTCAATACTTATCTCTTACTAGGCCTGACATTGCCTTTGCTGTCAACAAGCTCTCACAATTTATGCATGCTCCCACTTTGCTTCACTAGCAAGCTGTGAAACGGTTGCTTCGTTATCTCAAACATACCATTCAGTTTGGTCTCCATCTGTTTCGATCATCCTGTTCTGATCTTCAAGCTTATTGTGATGCTGATTGGGCTGGCTCGCGTGAGACCGTCGTTCCACAGGTAGCTACTTGTGTTTTTGGGCAAAAATTTAATTTCTTGGGGCTGCAAGAAACAGGCTACTGTTGCTCGCTCCAGCACCGAAGCTGAATATAAAGCTCTTGCCAACACGTGCTGAGCTCAAATGGTTGCATTCTCTTTTCTGTGAACTTGGTGTGTCTATCTCTTCCCCACCAACTATTTGGTGTGACAATATAGGTGCTACCTACCTTTCCTCAAATCCAGTGTTTCATGCAAGAACCAAACATGTGGAGATTGACTTCCACTTTGTCCGCGACATGGTAGCCAACAAATCCATTTCTGTTCGCTTCTTATGCAGTAAAGATCAGCTTGCTGACTTATTAACTAAACCCATCTCCTCATCTCGGTTTCCTCTTCTCAGGACCAACAACGTCCTCCTATCCCGTTGGGCTTGAGGGGGCGTGTTGAAGATAATGCTCCAAGACAGTTAGAACAGAAATGTGATAAGGATAAACATGCTGAAGAGTTGTGATAAGGATTCAGTTAAACACTTAGCTTAAGTAATCACACTTTCAAATACTCAAATGTTTGTTACTGTTTATACTTATCTTGTAAATCCTCTTGTAATCAAGTCTATAAATACAATACACCTTAACCTGATTAAGGTAAGGCATTACAACATTAAACTTCAGTATTTACCTGAGCTTACACTTTGGCAACTCTTGCGAAAGACTGAGGCTTAAATGTGTTTGATGGCTTATTTCTTTTCATAGCTTCATCTTCTAAAATGTCAAGTAACATGGAATGCATAAGATTTGACCACTTGAATTGACTTCCTTTACCTTCTTTCTCCTTGTTTTTTGCCTTTACTACAATGAAATAGTCCAAATAAATACAATTCCATCAAACAAACGCATGGATATAAACATAATGATAATTTCATGAATCATAACCATTATGATATCATAACATAATGCTAATCAATTTCAAAATTACACAATCAAAAGGAGTTGTCCTTACACACTATACAACCAAATAAAGTTAAACATACATAATGTTTATAGGTTCATTAAACCATCAAGAAATGAAAAAACAATATAAATATACAATCCTACTAACTTCCATTTGTATAATCAGCCCACATTGCCTCACTTATCTCATCCCGCTTGTCATTCCATTTTCTACTTTCTACTTGAGCTTCTCGTTGGGTTTGGTGGACTATACGTTAAGAGTCTACCTCACTGGTTGTATCTCCCATAATTGGATCATTAGGATCAACCCCTATAATATGATTGTGAAGAACACAACATGCTAAGACTACCTCCACTTGTGTCTCAAAAGACCAAAATGGCTTTGCCCCTAAGACATGAAAGTGTTTCTTTAAAACTCCAAACCCTCGCTTAATGGTAGTTTGCAAGGATGAATGACGAAGGTTGAATAATTCTTGTGCATTTTCAAGTGGATGATCACTAAACTCTTTCAAATGATATCGAACTTTTCGATAAGGGGACAAAATTCCGTTTTTATTTCCATAACCAGCATCACCAAGATAATATTTACCAACAAATTAAAAAAAAAAAAAAATTATTGCTAGCATAAACTTATTATTGAGAACCAAAAAGAAAGGCTAAGTATCTCTATAATACCTTCAGGTATTTTAAGTCCTCTTGGCATATGGAGTGCATCATCTAAAACACGAGAATCGTGTGCACTGCCTTCCCATCCAGCTAAAACATAACGAGAATTTCAAGTCAAATGTAATGGCAGCTAACACATTTTGTGTTGTTCCATCATTTCGACCACGAAACCTTTCTTGGATTTTGATTGGAACAGATGCATGAATATGAGTTCCATCAATAGGTCCAACACAATCCTAATGATGACCAATATCAAGTTATTATCATTTCTTAAATTACCTAAAAAATAAAAAATCCAAGAAATCAAAATTAGCAAAAGCTTACCTTAAAATATAGGTAAAACCTTCTATTATTACGTATATCCAGGTGCGTCTCTTTGTCAGGTAATCTAACAACATGCTTATATAAACTAAAAACTTCTTTAAGGGCAACTCTACAATATCGATGAATGGTCTCAACTAATCTATAGAACCTACAAGCAGCTACATGAAACCGAACATTATGCCCAATAGTGTGCAAGAATATCACCATTTGTTCCTTGATGGACACGTTGATAGTCTTACATACAAAGTTGTTCTCATAAAGAATTTTACATAACTCAACAAAAGAGATAGGTCTCATTCTTATTTGATTTATGCAATGTTCGTCCCCACTACAAAGAATATTATTTATATAACTCTCTCTTTCAAAATCTCGGTTCACATGAGGTTCCCTAGTTCTAAATCGCCTAGACCTAATATCTTCTAAGATTAAAGCCCCCACAACAAGAACAGATGCAATTACGGCAAGAAAATTTGCGCGAATTTTTTTGTTATCCATCTACATAATAAAACCAAAATAAAGGATTATAAGAAGTAATACTACATTATCATCTGCCTGAAACAAAACATTTGCATTAGTAATCCTAATAGTACATCAACACCATAAACAAAAAATCCTAATATATCATCAACATAAATACATAATGAATGCAACTCGTTAAGCATTTCTCATAATAACTTATATGGAACAACCAATGAACGTAAGCATACTCAAAAGTTTGGATTTTGATTAATAACACCCAATTTCAATCGGACAAGCCTCATATTCATGGCTCACACAATTAGATACTCGGCCAAGCATAGATCAAGAACAAACAAACCCACAAATCCCTTAACAAGAAAAATCAAACAAAAACAAATTTACACATACCACATTCAAGAACAAAGAACTACAAGTAATCATAAATTATAACATAAAACCCAAAACAAAAAACAATGGAATATAAAAACTCATACTCAGCCAAGCATAGATCAAGAAAAAAAACCCCACAATTCCCTTAACAAGAAAAATCAAACCATTCAATAACAAACAAATTATAAATTTATAACTAAAAACCCAAAACAAAAAATAATGGAATATAAAAACTCATACTCAGCCAAGCATAGATCAAGAGAAAAAAATCAACAATTCCCAAATAAGAAAAATCAAACAAAAAATGAAAAATAAAAAATAAAAAATTCGAACTGCTGACAACGAGCAAATCGACTGCAACCACTGAAGAATCAGTAAGTAGTGTCACACCCCAAACGCACTAAGGTCCAAAGCATGAAAAACTAACCCATCAAGAGAAACTGTGGGAGATTTTTTTCCTTTATGTTACACCATATACACAATACATCTATATTATTAGATATCCACATAATCTCCACAAAGTAAGTCAGAGCTCTAGAAACTGTTTACAACAATACAAAGTACAAATCATACATCTCCGAAATATAAATTTACAGTTGAGATGTCTCTAAAAGCTCAACCACCACTAAAGTAACTATTGTCTCTGCAAAAGATAGAGATTACGACTCAACTGATCCACAAGACACAACGAGTCTCCCAATCTAGTGTAGTGCTCCAGAACTTTAACTCGAGGTATAGCTAACAGGATATGAAAATGTGGTTAAATAAAAGAATGAGCTAAAGCCCAGTAAGTAGCATAAATAATGGGGTTAGGGGAAATGCAAGTTTATTGATACTAAAGCATATTATGAAACATAACGTAGATTTGAAAACTTTTATATAAATTCTCTCAAAATCATCTTCCTTGCAATAATCTGAAAGATTTGAAAGAATAATGCAACACCAAGCTTTTCAAGATATAAATCGTGAAACTACATAATACACCATGTGAGCCATATAATTTTCCAATACTTTTCAAAAGCATAAAACCACAAACACTCACGGCCACGTGACAAGGCTTCTACCAGGAGCTTCGTTAGGCCCACAGGTAAAAAACCACACAACTTAGCTTCTACTAGGAGCTTCGTTAGGCCCACAGGTAAAAGACCTCATAACTTGGTTTCTACTAGGAGCTTCATGAGGCCCACAGGTAAAAGACCATACAACTTTGTTTCTACCAGGAGCTTCGTTAGGTCCACAGGTAAGTTGTGTTTCTACCAGGAGCTTCGTTAGGCCCACAGGTAAGTTGTGACTCTACCAGGAGCTTTGTTAGGCCCATAAGTAGACGGCATCCAGCTGGGTAATCACCGCATAATCACAATTGTCACGGCACAAGGGTAAAACAACAAAAATAGCTCACAGGTTAACATAATAAAAATACATAGTTCATTTCCAAGTAATTTGATAAAACCTTTCAACATTCAAAGTATTCACAAAGCTTATCACTTATCCAAATAATTCCCAAACATTTAAAAGTTTCCAAAACATATCTCAAACAACAAAATCAATGATAAAGCATCTTTAAAAATCACAATAATCCAATAACTTCATCAAATAACTCTCCAAGGATTAATGAAAGATGCTTATAAAATTTCCAATCTAGCAAATCATGCATTCCCCATATGCAATATCAAATATAATGCATTTTCTCATAAATAAATAAATACTAAGGTTTATACACAAAATCCTTTAGGAAAAGTATAATTTCACAATAATTTTCCAAAATGTGTTTATAAACCTTAAAATAAATCTCATATGCAATGATGATTATTTTTCCAAAAATCCCATTAAGAAGCTACTTACCTCGCGTGATACCAGTTTTACCTCGAGCGAGCACTACACAAGCAAGCCAATCTAGTCACTAGGTCCATTACCAAGTACCTTGGAACCTAGAAACATAAATCAAGCCTATAAATAATCTTACCCATCACAAAGTAGAACACCACACTTATCTCCATAAACTAAAAGGATCCCCTAAAATTCAAACCAAAGGCTCTAAAGCCTAAGTTGACCATCCTAAGATAGAGATCCATTCCCAATTGGGAATCAAACAATCATACAAGAAATCTCTAGGATCATAATGCTACCAAGATATTTAATGCCCCATTGCAAGCAATGTGCATTAACTACAATAAATACAGAACACATCCATGAAAATCAGGAATATCAAACAAAGATAGCAAGACTTATACATTTCTTTCGGTTACCAAACGATAGAACCAAGCCACAATAAAAATCAACCAAGTAGTACACACTTCAAGGAGTACTCATATGAAATTTCAACTCAATTCAATAAATAAAAGCTTGGGACAAATTCTGCAAAAATATCTGTTTTCAGATTAAAATGGAAGCAGGTCAGCCCTTTGTAAAATTCGTTTGACCCACTTAGAGTCATCCGATTAGCCTGAAAATTTATAAGGATGTACTTCTATATGTGTATAATGTACCACAGAAATTTCAGCTCAAAAAGAGTTCTACACAATTTATTAAAAATCCCGCAATGTGGCTGACTCAAATCTGACAGATTTGGAGTTAGAAAAGGGAAATGACTACTTGGTTCAGGAAAACACAATTCAAATCAATAAACTCTTTTTAAATTCCATAATCCATCTTTCCCACACCCTCTTCAAACCAAATGTTAATAAATCACAAAACAAATAACAAGAAGAAGATGTGTATTTTCGGACTCCAAGGCAAACTACAAAATTAGACCCACTCAAGTCTCAAATGTCCCTACAAACTTCATAAAACAATCACCCAATCCAAAACCCATAACATCAAGAACAACTCTCAAACAAACCTTGTATAGATATCTTAAGAAATTAGAGAATGGGTCAAAGATTTTCACCTTAGATTATGTAAATATGGCCGGCGTGAGAGAAAGAGGAGCTTTGCCGGCGGGTTGTGGAAGACCGCTGGTCTGGTGGTATGATTTGGTGGTGGTGGTGTGTGGGTGTGTGTATGGGTGTAGAGAGAGAACCGGGTGAGAAGGAAAGAAGGGAGAGTTCTAGATAAAGAGTGTGTGGTGGGGGATGGTTTATAGCAAAATATCTAGTAGGGAAATTTACAAAAATATCCCCAACTTAACAATTAAATTTCTGGGGTGTTACAAGTAGAGGCTGGGAATCACCTGTGCAAGATTCGAAAATAGCAGATCAAGAACAAAGAAAAACAGATCAGATCAGAACAGGCCAAAAAAGAAAAAATGCTCCGGAAATTTCTTACCAATCAGATCTATGCACTTCCGTGAGAGATAGACTAAAGGGGGGTAGGGGTTTGCCGTGGGAGATCAAGATCGGAGGGGGTGGGGGTTTGCTATGCGACAAAGAGGAAACGAAAGGGTTTTTGCATGTGACGATGCGAGGGAGACCAGGTGCGGGGAGGGGGGGTTATGTGAGGAGAGGTGGCTCAGGGAGAATAGGATAGGGAGTTTTGGGCGAGAGAGAGAAAGAGAGAGCAGGAGACGTGAATGAGGGTGAGGCGTGTAACACGTGTTTAAGGAAAATGGTTTACGGAAAAAAAAATTTGTAAACCGTTTTTTGTTTTTTTCCAAAGGGTTTTCCGATCAACGTAATTGGTTTATAGGTTGACTTTTATTTTACAGCAAAACAAACACTTGCAAATGATGAAAAAGTTTTACGGAAAATGTTTTACAGCGAAACAAACGTAGTCTTAGTGTTTTTTTCGAGTAATTTATCCATTATTAGTAACAATTATAAACATGCGCAGAGCCTTGCAGCTTGAACATGAACCTGATCATTAAGTACAGTGTCCAATGTAAATAACAAAGATGTTAGTGTTTCTTTCAAGTAATTTTTCCATTATTAGTAACAATCACAAACATGCAAAGAGCCTTGTAGCTTGAACATGAACTTGATCGTTAATTACAGTTTCCAATGTAAATAATAAAGATATTAGTGTTTCTTTTGAGTAATTTATCTATAGTTAGTAACAATCACAAACATGTGAAGAGCCTTGTAGCTTAAACATGGAAAATGATTCTCTCAATTTCAAAATCTCTCAATTTGGTTCATTTCATGGTTTAGATTATTTCCTGAATCTAACAATGTACAGACTGCCAACGTTATTTAAAATTTTAAATAATGTGGCAGTGTATACACTGTTAGATCTATAACATTTAATCTTGACCATGAAATGAACCAAATTGAGGGATTTTGAAGTGGAGAAGATCTTATTCCCTTAAACATGAATTTGACCGTTAATTACAATTTCCAATGTAAGTTAGTTATTATATGATTAAGTAAGGTTAAGCTAATTAAGAGGATTAAGGGTTAATGGTATTGAGTTAAGATAATGCATATTAGTAGTCTAGAGAACCAATAGGAATTTGGACATATGTCCCACTACCACATCCACTTAAACACACAGAAACTCATGTAAGGACATGTGTAATCCACTAAACCAAGCCCCTATAGTTGACTAGCCATAACATTTCCCCCCACCCCCATTTAGTTTTTTTCATTCTCTCCCATTCACTAAACTCACTAAGCCAAAGAGTGAAAGAAACAGAACTTTCTTCTCCCCCTTAGTGACCCATGGGTCCAGCAGCTCATAAGGTGGGGAAATCCCCTTGTTTGCCTCAAGTTCCTACTTCCATACTTAAGTGAAGTCTAGACTCTACTCCATCAAGAAATCCTAAGCTAGGTAAGTATTCTAACTACTAAATTAAAAAAAAAATTCATTTAATTTTATGATTTTTACACTTTGAGGTTATGGGTTTGTAGAAATATGATTTTA
The DNA here is from genome assembly GCA_907173295.1 of Fagus sylvatica. Taxonomy (NCBI): domain Eukaryota; kingdom Viridiplantae; phylum Streptophyta; class Magnoliopsida; order Fagales; family Fagaceae; genus Fagus; species Fagus sylvatica. The sequence continues at coordinate 8,889,544 of OU015767.1, read as the reverse complement.
GGTTGAGGAAAATGAAATATTGTGGACATGCATGAGGGGTTTGAAGTGATCTTTACTGGAATTTTTAATTGGGTATGAAGTTTGAGTTATATCATGTAGTTTCTTGCAATTGATGATGAAATATGTCTTGAATGTGGATTATATGACTTGCATGTTGATTTTTATGAGTTCTATGGACTATGTATGATGAGATTAAGCTTAAGTAGGTGCTGCATGTGTTGGATTTAAGGGGATTGTTGGCTAATGGTTGATGGTTGTTAAGTTTCTAGAGAAAAAAACAATTTGTTTCTGTTTTCTGTAGTGAGCAGAAAGTTGCACGAAATTTTGGGTTTTTTATAAAATAGATATGAGGAAACGTTTTTCTTTGGAGTAATATATCATATGTCTAGGTGATATACATGAAATTTCATAGAAAAATAATGAGGTTTGTATTTGTTTGAGAATTTAAGATAAAACTATGCAAATTTGTCACCTGGGCAGATTCTGTGTTTCAAGTTTATAAAATAGGTAATAAATTGAATTTGGATGCCTAAGATGAATAAAATGTACCTAACACATAGGTCTTGAATTTAGAATTAAGAATTACATAATTGGAGCTGGTATGGAATGAGTTATGAATTTTATTTTAAGACCTTAAATCTGTCAGGAAATATCTTAGTACACTGAGTTGTGGAAATTTTTATAAATTGTACAAAAGTCATATAATTCTGAAAACTTTTACTATGTATAGTAGACTAATATTAGTGTGCCCATATGAAATTTAATGGTGTTTTAAAATATTTTAGTGGATCAAATAAAATGTTTAAGATGACTGTCCCGTAGGTGATCAGATTGACAGCAACATAAAATAGTGGGACTTTGAAGAATTTATTCTTGCAATTGGATTGGTGAATTGAGCTGAAATTTGGTATGCATGATAAATGATGTGTTTACTGAATGTGTGAATATTTAGGTGTCCTAATTATACCATCTAGTACAGAAAAGAAATGTTTTGAGTCTTGCAATACAGTTCTTTTTTAGGTAGTGAATGGAACTAGTTTTGATGTTTTGCCACTATTGCTATGTTTGCTTGTTTGGTTGCATTTGAGTTGTGTTATAGAGACTCCTAGGAACCTTAATAGGATAAGGATGTGAGAAGGATTAGAAAACCTATAGAATTGATAAGTAAGGCATGAGTGCCTTTGTAAGTTAGAATGTCTACTAATCATTGGATTTTGATATCCTTTGGTCTAGGGATTGAACAGGAAAAGTAAAGAACCATTGTAAGCTTTGAGACTGTTGTGCTGCTGTTGGATTGAGGTAAGGGAATGTAATATGAGGGTGTGACAACCCATGTTTTAACTAATATGTGTTTACTATGGTATTTAAGAATAAATGTTTTAGAAAATTTACATTGTTTTTATGACAATGAGTCAAATGTTTTATGAAAATTTGTGAGGCATGTGGATATGCAAGGTTTTATGAACTAGTTTATGATCCAACAGTTTTATGAAAATTAAGTTTTACATTGTTTCACTTTCATACTATATTCTCGTTGGTATGGGACGATGAGACGTAGCATGATAATGAAACAATATCATGAGAAAGAAAAGAATGTTTTTGAAAAGCAAATGATTTTAAAATGAAAAAAGCTATTTTGTGGATCAAGTCATTGTAATGTTGTACTCGGTATAGGTCGGGGAGTAGCTGGCACAGAACCGGATGAACTGTACCCAAATGTTTGTACCTAGCGCAGAGCCGGATGAACCGTACCCAAATGTTTGTACCTAAGGAGTACCTGGCGCAAAGTCGGATGAACCGTACCCAGATGTGAACTTGTGGAGTACTTGGCATAGAGCCAGATGATTGCCCCTAAGGCTTGAGATGTTCAATTTATGAAATGATTAAGATCCACTTGTTTCGCAATGTCGAAAAGTTTCATGGTATTGATGTTACATGATTTATAATTTCAAAGAATGGTTTCAAAATCATGAGATTCATAGTTATGTTTCAGTATGAGATATGCACAGGCATTTTTAGTATGGTGTTTATGATTCTCATGAACAGTTATGAAACCTCAATTATATGATGTTTTCCAGATTTAAGATCAGAGATAATATTTTACAGAACATGTTTTTCTCAAAGCAAAGGTTTTATTATGTTTTAAAAGCATGTGATCTATGTTATATTTCCAAAAGGAGATGGGAAATGTTTTAAGTTTTTAAAAAGTTAAACATATGTTTTGAAAGTTCATGAAACCATTTTAGCATGAAATCAGTTACCAGTAAGTCATATCCACAAGTAACGGTACTTTGCTTATCATGCATTGCATTTGTGTTGTTATATGCTCATGTTACGCCCCCCTTACTGATCAAGTGGTAGGCTCACCCTTAAACATTTTTAGTGAGCAGGTACCTTCCTTGTTGCAGCAGAGGTCTTAGCAATGGTGGAGTTAGTTTTCAAAATGTTTTATTTTGAAAGTAGAGAGAGTTTTCTTCTATGTTGTATAGTTAGGCAGATCTTAGAAACAATATTGTCTGTAATGTTAATTATGTTAGTTTTAGTGCCCGTTCGGAATCCCATTAGGAAGGCATAAAGTACATTTTGAAAATGCAAAACCCAAATTTTGTATTTGGTAAAAAGAAAAAAGTATGGTAAGGAAATGGGTTAGCAAACTGACCCTTAGTCTTCCGCTATTATGTAATTAAAGTAATATGATCCGTAGAGCTACAAAGATATGAATGTGACTAGTCGATCCTGGTAATGATGGTTATTGTTAGCACAGCTGGCCCTGGGGTAAGCCTCGCAAGACATGGGGCTTGGGCAACCCCCCTCAAAGGCATTCACGGGGCAACCACAAAGAAAAAAAAAAGAGTATATATACAACAAAATAAATAAATAAAAGAAGGCTTAATATACTATATGTTTGTAAAGAATAACAAATGGACTTGCTGAAGAAAAAAAAAAACCACAAACAAGGCAACAACTATGAGTTCAGAATCAAAGGAAGAGTAAGTGAAGCTTGTTGAGGTTATGCCGTTATGGTTATGGCACTTGGACCTTGCCACGAGCAAGAGCTTAGCAGATCCTTGCCTTTAGTGCTCAACAGATCCCAAAGTGATGATGGATATTTCTTGTGTTATCTTTATATCTTCACCTGATGTATATTTTGGGTTAATGTGGGTGAATATAATTTATTGGTTTTTAGATTGGCCAGTAAAAGAAAGAAAAGTGAGTTAGATATTAGATGGTAAAGTGTGGTGCAACTGTTGCCACGTTTGTGGTGACCAGTGAGTAATAGATTTTTTTACTATTTTTTTAAGCTAAATACTAATGTGTAATAGACTACAAAGTAGTCTGGTGGGCAATGATATAAATTAATATAAAATTACTTATATAATTATAAATAGCCAAATAACTCAACATGAATAATTTGATAATTCACGGTGCCCAATCTGGACTCACCCATGACCATAAATGTGACAAATACTTTCTACTGAGTAAATGGTAGCCAACGGTAAATCATTTGATGGGTTAATTTTATTTACAATCATTTTTTTAAATATTTTATGAACATTATTTTTGTTTTTGTTTTTGGTGTTAATAAATATATTATTGTTCAAACTATATGTATAAATCACGATATTACCTTAATTTTTTTTTTAATATGTAATACTAAATGGGGGCAACCAAAATCAAGACAGGCTTGGGCAACCCAAACCTCAGGGCCGGCCCTGATGTTAGAATTATTCTGTTGCTATCACTTCTTGTGTTCAAACTAAGTGTTTCGTACTTTGGAGATTTATAAGTTAACCTCGTAAGTAGGTTGGCTAAGTAAAAGAAAAAGGAAACGGAAAAAAGAAAAATAAACAAAATTCTATACTCGAGTTTAGTGGTACGTGTTAATATCGAGTATAGGCTTGGTGTTAGCATGTCGGTATGACTCCGAATTGTATTACAGATTTAGGTTGTGACAGCAAATCACTCAAGGGAATTGGGATGCTTGGGGTATCTACATTCCCACTTTTGTAGGAATGTGGATTCCCTTTAAAAATAGGTGAGTATCTACATTTCCATATATGAGGAAAGTTATATTTTATATAAACTGACAATTTTGAACCTCATTCTCCTTATCATCTAACCAAAAGAGATAAAACTAAAAAAAAAAAGTTGTATTTATCTCTTTATCAACCACATCATCTCATCCTTTAACCAAATAGAGATAAAACTAAAAGACCATAAATTATTATTATTATATATTGAACAGACAAAAGAAATAAATTATTTTTAATAACAAGATACAATGTCTTTATATGCCATGAAGAATAAGAATTATAAATAATTATTTTTGTATTAATTTTATGTGTCATTTGAAAATGATAGACTATGATTTTAATAAAAAAAAATTGACTTGATTTATAGTTTATATTAAAAAAGTGATGAGAAACATAATTATGGTGCTTAAAAATCTAACAACATTTTATGAAGAATAAATAATTTCTATGAGATTCTTAGGAATAAATCAAACATGAGAATATCATAATTTTGAGAATCTTAGCAGATTCCTAATCAAACCAAACATGGAAATGGTTACATTCTTGGGCATCCAAATTCTGAAGCATCACATTTTTAGGAATCTAGATGTTAAAGGGTATTGTGGATTCCCCATACCAAACACCCTAGGAGTCTCATTGTAATATTTTTGCTTTCAATCATAATAGGTTCTACCGTTTAGGGAGGAACTAGAATTTCAAGACTGTGGGAGTTATAGTAAGAAAAATATAAAATTTTAACCAATTTAGGAAGGTCATATAAGAAATATGAAGAGTTTGGGAGCTCATCTACATTTTTGTGAAAAATTTAGATAAATATAAGAGTTAAATTTTAATTTCAACTAAGTTTGACATGCCCCCAAGGTTTTATGTAGTTCCGCCTCTTATGAAATTGATTATGATATGTATACATGCACCTTTTTTTTTATCAGAAAAATATATTATTTTCCTTTTTTGATCTTATTATTTTATTTTTAAAAAATTTATTGTGATTAATGTTTGAAGGTGTTTTGGATCATTTAAAAAATGGACATAAAAAATTCTATCCTCTTAATAATAGTATAGACTATAGATATATTTTATAATAATCAATATTTAATATATATTTATAATAATAGATGAACGATTAAAATAAGGTAAATATGGTACATGATTAAAATGTACTATAGAATGAAGTAAACCCTACTTTAAAATAACAATAATGTCAATAAAAACCAAATATTTTTCATAACCTTTTTTCGCAACGGTTGACATGAGACTTATTATGTTTGGTGCATAATAAAAATAATTTCTATGGTAAACCATAGATGAAACCCATATGAAAAGCCATATGAAAAGTGGTGCTACAATCATAGGATGTCATATAAACAATTGTGAAAAAAAAAAAAGAAAAAAGAAAAAAGAAAAAAATTGTGATTATTGTTTATATAACCGCGTTTGATTGAAACTCTCAAATTTAACGCATTCTACGTAGGACGAATTCCATTCTCATTTCATTTACGCCAAACAAGTAGTAAACGAGTTACAAGTCCGTTGCATTGAATTTGCAGGGTCCATTCAATTCTCAAGCCTCTCTTTCCACTCACGGACCCACCTGTACGGACACACCCAACCTCTGCCGATCGCCGTCGCCGTTGCCGGTAAAACTCTCGCTCTCGCTCTCTCTATCTTCGCTCAGTTTGGTTTACCGAGAAAGTGTGGGAAAATGGAAGAGACAAAATGATATATTTGTTTTGTTAAGTAAAGGCAGTCTCACTCAATTTTAATTTTAATATCCATTAACTTGATGCTTATGACTCCAAATTCGGTGCTCATATAACTTAAATCTACATTAATTTAGTTTCTCAGGTTGCACGGATCATAATTTGGTTTTGTTATACACTTACACGTATTTGTTTTTGTGGCTTGATTTAAGGCTTATTTCTGTTTTTCTTTTAACTCTCTGTTTGGTGGTTGAGGAATTGTAGGAAAGAAATGAAACTAAAACGTTGATTCTGAAATTTTTGGTTGGTTAGGATTTTAAAAAACATGGGTAGGTTCTAATTTTGTGGCAATGGAAGTCTTTCATGGAAAATATGGCAGAATGTGACAGTTAGGTCAAGCAACTATGACTATTTTGGTCAAAAGTACAAAATTAAGACACAAATAAATATCTAGGCCCTGCTCTCTCCTTCTTCAGCACTTCCCAGTCCACATTAGACCCATTGTTTTCTTACGCCAAGAGTCTTGTAGCTTAGTGGTATTGTCTGATTTCTTTTACAAGGAGAATCAAGGTTCAAATGCCTCTCCCCAGTTGTTGTAACAATCGAGCTATTAAACAAAAAGTTTTCTTACAAAATTTTTTGGTTTTTTTATTTTATTTTTATTTTTAAAGATTAAGGCAGTTGGCCGTTTAGTTTAGATGATATGCCTATGGGAATTGTTTTAGTAGACGTGGAATGATCTTGCTTGAAGCAATAGCCAGTTGAAACATTATTCTATTTTTTAGGAAATTTTATTGTTTACTTTCTTTTCTGTTTCTTTGTTAACATAGCAGATTTTAATTTGGACTGAAAACTTGAAGAAGGAAACCATACTCTAATGGTGTAGTTGCTGTCTGTTGGTTCTCTTCTTCATGTTATACAACGATGGAGGTAGCTTTTTGGATAAATGACATCAAATGGAAAAAGCTTTCCACTAAGCAAGTTTAAATTGCTGCCTGGCTTTGCTTGTTGTTATGTATAACCCTATTTTCTTTTCCAGATAAATTTGAAAAGTAGTGGATTTTAAAAGTGGAAACTTCAATTTTACTAGTGCTTCTCATTATATTGGATGAACATGGTAAATACATTCCGCCCTTTTCCTTTTCAAGGAAATGTTGTCTTCCAGGGTTTTTTAATGGCATAATTAAATAAAGCATGACTTTTTCTGTCACTAGATAACTTCCTCGGAGATAAATGGAGCCTTACGTGTTAGGTTAAATTGCAATTTCTCTGTCAACTCTGTTTGAAAATCACTAATAACTTGTGTAACAGACAGCACCTGTATTGACATTTTAGATTGAATTCTGATGTATCTTTCATATATTGCATCAAGCCTTTTACAAAGTACTGGTATATGACTCCTCCAGTCGGTGTATCATACCATTTTTAATTTAAATTTACGTGTATAAGGGGAAAACACATTTGAGTTTGCACTATTTTTGCATGGAATGGTATATGCTCGTTTTCAATTTTAAGATAGCAAATTAGATTTTGGGTACCTGAGAGTTGAGTCTTCTTGTCTGAAAAATGAAATCAAGATATTCATCAATTGTCATTTGTGTAGGGGTTATTTAAATTGTAATTTCGTGACTTGTAAAGGAAGTGAGTAGCTTAATATCTAAAGCATATTCTAGTTTTATTAAATTAGATAAACTGTAATCAGTGGATGAAGTGGAAATAGTTATAACATCTCACACAGAAGTAGCATGCTAAGTGGAAATAGTTTTGTAGTTCATGTAAATATTATTTAGGCATATCCCATAAATAACTGCTGTTGTGTATGTTATATGTATGAGATATTATATTATTTGTGATCAGAGAAAAGGTAATGCAAAAGTAGTACATGGTAATGCTTTCAAATTCCAAGGATTTTGTGACGGGAAAAAAAAATACTAGATATTGTGTGTGCACTTGCGTGTCTAGTGTGTGTGTATGTGTGCACTAGTGTGCATGCATGTGTGTGTGTGTGTGCATTACTGTGTATGCATGCACTGGTGTGTGATGTAAATTTTTGAAAGCCATGAGATGGAACAAAATGTTGGTTTATACTTATCCGAAAGGACTGTGGATAAAATTGTGGCTATGTGCTTTTATGAGTATTGTATATCTTGGATTGTGTGAAATTTGTATAATTTTACTTAATTCCATTATTCATTTATTTGACAGGAGACTTTTTGTAGGGTATGACCGCTTTTGTTTCAAGTGAACGTGAGATGCTAGCAGAGGAGGGTATCATTGATATTGTATGAGGTTTTTTCGTTAAAAGTTTGCTGGAGTCATGCATTATGGCATTATTTTTACTATGATATGAGTTGAATAGACACGAGTGATGATAACAGTAATTCCATGTCTGAAAATTTCAAATAGAAAAGAGGGGTTTTGTGGTTTTGTTCACAACCAGACATGAAGTATCTTTTTTGCACGCACAACAGTTGAGAAAACTTTTGCAACATATGTATTTAGTACTAATTCCAAAAACTAATTTTCTTTATGTTAAGTGTAGCCTTGCTGCTCATAAGTTTGGTATAAGATATGAAGACGATTAGATGTAAGGTGATGATGCTTAAGGACATTTAAGATGGTAAATTTCAAGTCATAATGCTGGCTTTCCCTTGTGGTTATTGATGATGGACATTGAAAGCTGTACAGAGCTGAATGAACCCCCACAGATGCTTCCACCTTCACCTGGAAAGTTTGTCGATCGGGAAGAACTTATCCAACATGTTGGGGACTTTGCCGTGTCCCAGGGATATGTGGTTACGATTAAGCAGTCTAAGAGGGATAGGGTAGTTGTCCTTGGCTGCGACAGAGGAGGGGTTTATCGTAACAGGCGGAAACCTGCTGATGAGTCATCTGCTGAACGTACTCGCCAAAGAAAAACTGGTTCTCGGCTTACAAATTGTCCTTTTGAAGCTGTGGGGAAGAAGGATGATGGCTTGTGGGTCCTTACCATAAAAAACGGAACACACAACCATGAACCCATAAAGGACATCTCAGAGCATCCCTCTGCTCGTCGCTTTACGGAGAGAGAAATTTTGCTAATTAAAGAAATGACAGAAGCTGGATTGAAACCTCGCCAAATTTTAAAGAGACTGAGGCAAAACAATCCAGATCTTTTATCAACTCCAAAGCATGTGTACAATGTTAAAGCTAAGCTCCGACAAGGAAATATGACAGGTGTGGCCTTTGTTTGAAGTTTCATGTCATCAAGCACTCTTTCTTTGACCTTGTTATCTGTAAATACCTCATTCTCGAAATCATCATTTTCACATGGGCTTAGTTAAAGAACCAAATTATGTGAAGCTCTTCTTTCTTTTGAGCTATCTTACACTATATAAGTCCTACTAAGTGGCAATTAAGTGTTAATTTTATTTATTCCCTTCCCTGACATGCTTTGGAGGTGCTAGAATTGGAAGTCAAACCTAGGTTTAGGTACTACCCTTGTTTATTTTTCACCAGTGAAGCTAGCAGATCTTTTCAAGAAATATGTTAGTTATTTTTTTACCAGTAAAGTATATTTACCCTGCAAAAAAAAAAAAAAAAGGTTAGTTAATTTGTTGGTATTATAGGGAACGCATGTAATCTGGTCACTGTGGTACCCTCATTACCTAGATACAATGTATTGGAGTATGTTTTGACATATTCTTCTGACAATGTTTTTAATAATCTTGATGCTGAGTACTGCTAAGCATTGGTTCAAAAAGTATGGGTGCTTTGTAATGTTCACTGCAGCTATGTTAATGGCACCCCTATATCCATTTTGTCAATTATTGGATGGTTTTGGAATTCAGGTTAAACTTTAACTGTTGAATTTATAATGATTGAATCCTTGAAATGACGTACTCAGGAGGAATGCATGACTGCTTATGGCCATATGACTCGCAGAATTGTTAGAGTTAGAGAAGGAGCTCTTCCCTTCTCCTTTTTGGTTTCTTCAGAGGGCATTATTTAAGTAGCATTGTAACTGTGTTGTTTTATAAAATGATTAGTCTGGGAGAGTAACGATCAATTTTTTGCCCTCTTTTCAGTTGAAACCCTTAGAAATTCTCTGCAAATCAGTAAGTATATTTACAACCAGTTTTGTATAGAAAAAAAAAAAGGAGTCTGTTTCCTTACAGTGGAAGATGGCATGCTTATGTTGCAGTGAGGAACTTCAAGTCATTGAGACCTCAGAAATCTGCTGTAAGAAACAATTATCTTGCAATTACCAAGCCATCTTGGAAGCAGCGCGACCCCCTGGTAAGCTTTGATGTAACTCTGCTCAAGAAGTCTTATCTTACTACTTGGAGGAGAGGAAACAGTTAAAAAGAAAAAGCAAATACTCTATTTCAGTTAATGCCTCCCGAATTGCTTTGTCTCCTCTCTTTCTTTCTCTATCCCCCCCACCCTTCTTTTCATTGGGGTTTTTCAGACTTTATTCTTTTCTTGTAATGTATATCAGAGGGTTCCCAATCTCATTGGAGGTAGATTTGTCGATTCACAATCATTTGTATCTGTTGATGTTTTGAACCCTGTAAGTGTAATAAATGCCTTACAAATCTAAGTTTCCAGTATTTTTGTGTCAGTTTTAAGTCAATAATCAATCTTATTTCCTAACTGATAGGCAACACAGCAAGTTGTTTCTCAAGTTCCTTTAACTACAAATGAGGAGTTCAAAGCTGCAGTATTTGCAGCAAAACGGGCTTTTCCATTGTGGAGAAACACACCCATTGTGACTCGTCAGCGCATCATGTTCAAGTTCCAAGAGCTAATTCGTAGAGACATTGTTAGTGTTTGGGTCTCTCTGTTTAGCTCAAGTCAAGTTACGACTTTTGTTGATCTTTTATTAGTTAATGCTTATCATACCAATCTTTTTCCTAGGATAAGCTTGCTGTGAATATTACTGCTGAACATGGAAAGACTTTGAAGGATGCGTATGGTGATGTGTTACGTGGGCTAGGTTAGTCTCTTTGTGGTCTCTTGTCATATTTGAAAAAGCTCAATTGGTGTTGGTTGTGCTCTTACAAGGTTTTTGATTTTCATTCATAGAGGAGGTGGAACATGCTTGTGGATTCTCAACCCTACAAATGGGGGAATTCATTTCCAATGTATCTAATGGTATTGATACCTACAGCATTAGAGAGCCGCTTGGTGTTTGTGCTGGGATTTGCCCCTTTGACTTTCCGGCAATGATTCCCTTATGGGTAAGCTCACAATACTTCCGTTTTCACTGTTTATTTACCCTTTAGTTCTTAGCCATAGTTTTGGTTTAAGCTCATTGTGTGCTTTTTGCTTCTTCTGAATGTCGTTATGTATATCATTCATGTTGACATATAGAGAACAAGTTTGTTGTTAATGGGGATGGGACAATTATTTATCAGATATAATCTTTAGTGAGCTTTTCTTTTCTTTTAACAATTTTTTTTTGGAGGGGTGGGGGGGTGGTTTGGAATATGTTTTTTTTTGTTGAATTTCGTTATGTGCATGAAGACTTTTGTGAGTTAATAGGTGCTTATTCAAATGCTTAGGAATGGAATTATGCTTTCAACATAAGAGCTTGAGAAATACTCTCTCCGTCCCATATCATTGGTCTGGTTTAGAAAATCAAACTTTTTAAGGGTATATCATTTAATGCATTGTCTTTTAAATAAAATGTATAAGTTTTCAAAAGTACCCTACTTAATTGAAACTCTAGTGAATGAGGAGTATTGACTTTTTTAATAAAGTAAAGAGTAAGCTAGGAAATTTATTTACTGATTTTTTAAAGAGGATTACATTTTGGGACATCTCAAAATGGAATAGAGGACTACCAATTTGGGACGAAGGGAGTATAAAATTAACTAGTGATTGGTCTCCCAAAAAGAAAACAAGGCTAAAAAAATTGTTTTCATGTTTGCATGAATTTCTTTTTTCGTCCCTAAACTTTAAAAAGTTCTCTTTTTGTTCCTAATTATTGAAAGTGGTTCACCTTAAACTTTAAAAAAGATATTTCATACCTAAAATATTGAAAATAGTTCTTTTTTTGTCCCTGTTTTTGCCCCTAAACTACTGAAAAAAAAAAAAGCTCTTTAAAAAGTTTAGGGACGAAAAATGAACTTTTTAAAGTTTAGGGATGAAAACGAAATTCATGCAAACTTTACGGATGGAAACAGTATTTTAGCCAAAAAAAACTATAATAAAAATAAGGGTAATTACATAATATACCCTAGAGTTTGACCGTAGTTGCACATTAAATCCTAAAGTTTCTTTTTTTGATGAATGAGCTAACATATTATTAATACCAAACAAAGGTTCACAAGACATGCAGCAAAAGCTGCACACATCATCCTGACACCAAGGTACAACTTAACACTCAAGCTACACCAATCAGCAACAATAAGAACACAGCCTGAGTACAAACAGCCTACATACTCAAAAAGACAAAGTTACTTCTACAGATACAGTAAAAAACCCTCTGTATCACCAATCTAACCAAGTCCTTTACATCCACAAAAGAATCAGATCTCTCCCCTACAGAATGGAGGTATCATTTTACTTGCTAAGTGCAGACATAGGAATCCCCAATAACAGCATAGCACTTTGTTCCTTATGGAATTCTTGAACTGCCCTTTAGCAACCACTCAGGACTTGACCTCCCAAGTGATAGCGTGTATTATACTCTCTTCTTTCTTGATCTGGCCTTCCAATATCCTAGCATTGTGTTGACCCCACACATGGTATACAACAGCCCCCATACTAATTTGCACATTATTGCCTTCAGACTTTTCACCATTAAATTATGTAGAATGCAATCTACCAAGCTGGATTACTCAACCTCAGGCTTTCTAATCAGCACCTCTTCATTTCTTCCTTCTAGATTGTCTTAGAAAACCCACACCTAAAGAACAGATGGTCCCTGCTACCACACAACCCCTATAATAAATACACCGAGAGTCGCCTTTGTAGCCCCATTTGAGTAGCCTGTTACGGGTAGTCAATCTATTCCTAAAAGCCAACCAATTTATAAAGGCGTGTCTTGGAGTTGCAGCTAAGAACTAGATCAATTTCCACCAATTTACTTCTAAAACTTTACTTTAATTTCATTCCAAGTTTCAACAGTTGTGTATCCTCCTGATTTAGCTGGAATCCAAATATGTTTAGCCCTCCCTTCAATTCCAACTTGAGGAAGCATATTTGAATTGAAATAAAGCATTAGACATCACTGGCTTCCAACACCAGTCACTGTCACGGATCACACTAGACACCTTGGCTTCCAAACTACTCGATGCATCATATACCACCCTATGTCCAAATATGGTGTATAGGACCCCTAAAGGATACCACCTATGATGTCAGAGAGAAATATGAGAGCTATCCCCCCCTTTAAATCTTATAAAAGGTCTTGCTAAGCTCCTGAGTTCAAACTTTTTCTCCACCCCCAAGTGCAGCTTTGAGGGACCTTCACAGTCCACAAATCCTAGAGCTTCAATTGCATTAATGTTTACCGCATTGTTTCAAAATCGTTAGTTGAATCGTTAGTCAGCCTCTATAACCCATGAGGTACTGAAGGGTTCTACAGGGGTTTACTTCCCGTGGAAGACCATATGGAGTCTAAGGTACCTTGACAGATTTCTTTTTTTGTATGGACAACAACTTTGGGTAAAATTTTAAACAGTAGATAATCTATAGAGATGACATGCGTTGATTGTTGATTGTTGATTGGTGTTGTATGTCTAAGAACAAGGAGTTAGTTAACTACCTTCTTCTTCATTGTTCAGTGGCGTGAGATATTTGGTCTTTGTGTTTGCAATATTTGGGGAATCTTGAATTAGGCTGAAATTGATGATACAGATGTTGGATTTCATTGTCATAGGAGTTCAAAGATATGGAAGGCTATTCCTTTGTGTGTAATATGGACAATTTGGCCGGAGCAAAATTGTAGAACTTTCAATGGTGTCAATCACCCTAATCATGTTTTTAAACAGTCTATGTTGAGATTTTTGTATGAATTGATGGCTACCTTGGGTAGCATCCCTTCGTCTTCTTGTTTATGGTTTTTAGATGTTTTGAGTTTGAGATTGTAATCCTTTTAGGAGTAAGTTTGAATCACAATTTTTTGTTTGAGCTATCTTCCTTCTTGAATAAAATTATTCTTATTATTATATATACCAAAATCAATCCATATGAATTACAGGTGATATTTTGGCGCCTAAAGGGCTAAAAAAATAGCTTTATTCACATTAAAAAAAAAAAAAAAAGAAAAAGAAACTACAAGTTAACACATTTTAAATAAAGTGATGGTCCAGTGTGCAATGATTATGAAACTACAAAGTGTACATTGTGGCACTTGCAACTTCATGGTTCAATTGAAATGAAGGTCAAAGTTTAGGTTTTTTTTTTTATTTATTTATTTATTTTTTTATCTAATTACCCCTTAAAAGAACTGCAACAAATTTTTCCTCAAGATGGGGATAAGAAAGTTATTAGTAATTCAATATGGCCATTGTTGTGCGTCATAGTTATTAGTAATTCAATATGGCCATTGTTGTGCGTCATAGTTAATTTTTAATATTTTATTGCATGCATTCAAACTTTACTGGGATTATGTGGTATTCCATGGACTTATCCCCCCCATTTATAGATGTTCTCAATTTCAGGTCTTGAGCTGTAGTTCTTCATTTCATTTGTTTTCAAAGAAAGGTTCAGTAAAATTTTCAAGGGTTCCAATGGACCAATGGAATCTCCTCCCAATTAAGGAGGTGGGAGGTGAATACACAAGTAAAATCACATACAAGTAAATGAGTTGGATATACCTATTAATATATATATATATATAGGTGAATTCACAAGTTAAATCACATACAAGTGAATGGGTTGGATTTATCAAAAAAAAAACAAATGAATGGGTTGGATATACCTATCAAACATACTTATCAAAAAAAAAATATACCTATCAAACAAATATATATATTTTCAAAGGTGCTCTCAAACGAAAAAAAAAAATGTTTCAAAGGAGTTTTTTTTTTTTTTTATGTGCAGATGTTTCCTGTTGCAGTCACATGTGGCAATACATTTATTCTGAAGCCATCAGAGAAGGATCCAGGTGATTGTCAAATCCTTCCTAGTATTGTAATATGTGAAATCATAGAATTTTTACTCCTTATTACTATGATGCACTGAAGGGTAGAGTACAAGGGATTAATAACTCTCTTCGTTGGTCTCAAATGACAACCTAAAAAAAAAAAAAAAACCTATCTTGATGAGGATCACTTTAGGATGTGTTTGGTGCTTGGGATTAAAGAGCTGGTAATATATAAATTATCCATTCTGTGGTGTTTGTTGTGAACCAAATATCAGGTATACAAAGCCTTGCACTTCCTAGATCCATACAAGAGGCATCCAAATTAAAGATCTAAAAGGGTGTACAAAATCTGATACCTAATATCTGTAACCAATAGCTCATCCTAAGATAAAATTACATCTATGTATATTGAAGTTGATGTTGATACATCATCAAACATGTGGAGTGCTCAGCATTTATGATATGTATGTGTGTATGTAAATTTTAATTTTGCTGTTGTAGGTAAATTGTCCGTCTCTATTTTTGTAATTTGTTCCTTATAAATTTCCTTTCCCATTTTCGTGCCTCCAATGACCAGAAATAGAGGTCTTTTTGAGATTCTAATGCTTTTATTCTTAACTATTGGACTTGCTGGCTCATTCATTATGCATGCAAATGGCATTTATGGGCACACATTTCACATTTGTGCTTAATAATCTATTTGGTGTGTGTGTGTGTTTTTCCAGGGGCTGCTGTAATGCTTGCAGAGTTAGCTGTAGAGGCTGGTTTGCCTAATGGTGTCTTAAATTTAATTCATGGCAGCAATGTAAGGTTTTCAATAATTGTGTATCAAATTTGTTCACACCATTTATGCCTTCCTTGAGCATCAGTATATTTAATTGATCCTTACTTTAAAGCCATTAATATTTCCAATTGGATACGTTACAATTGTCTACTTTTGTTTGGTCTATCATATGCCTTATGAGGGACTTGCTTTTATCTTCATGCCCAACCAAACTTGTCTGATTTGGTGCTTTTATGTTGCTATCTGTGGTATCATGAATGTTTTTTTCTTTTTTCATCTTTTGGCTCTTCACTTCTCAACGTTGACTTGGGACAGGAAATTGTTAATGCTATCTGTGATGATGACGATATTAAAGCTATCTCATTTGTTGGTCCAAATGCAGTAAGTTATTCTTTATCATTGACACTGATACAAGTTGCAGTTTGTTACCACTATATTGATGTGGTAAAAATGTACAATTTAGTGATCACAAGTAATTCTGTTGTACACATCCAATATCTTCTTCTTCTATGCTGTCCCTCCCCACTCCTATATGGTTTAAAAGTGATTCAGAGGGAGTGAATAAAGTATATGATGAGTGATGACATGCTTGTTGAAAAGTGATGTAGCTTTTAAGCCGAAAATCTTGTGTTTGGTCTACTTCTTTGGTATATTTTTTTATCACAGACTAGAGTGTCAAGGGTCCTCTGTGTTCACTTAGGGTTGACAAGCATACCATTGTGGATGAAGTAGATGTGGTAACTGAAGGCAGTGTATATGGAGCTTCCAATCATCCAGTTTCTTTGTTGTTGGTCCTTGGAATATTAGCAGTGTGGGAGATAGCAACTTGGTGATTCTCAGGTATCATGGTTGCCCTTCTAGTGAGCCTGGGTTGGTATCTTCAAGGGAGTTGTGAAGCCTGTTTTGGCATAAATTGCTGCTTGGGTGCTCAAGTGAATAGGTTAATTTAGGTGTGCTGATGGGAAAAAAAGAGAGAGCTTTTAAGTGGTTAAAAGCTACACAATTCTACACTTAGACAGAACAGGTAGAAACATTTAGATTACTGTTAGTAGAGTTCAATTCTCTATCAGTAGCACATAGGTTACAATTAAAACAACATGGGTGCAGCAGGAGATCTACCAATAGAAAGTTCTATTCGCTGGTTAGCCTAAGACTGCAGACTTATCTAGAGATCAAGCTGTGCTTTGTGGATGTTGAGAAGCTGCAACATTTGCATTTATGTGTTTGCTCTTTGGAAGTTTGCGGTGATGAAGGCCATTGGCTCATTCAACATTTACAAAGCAAAAATGAGGATAACGGCTTTTGCTGAGCCATATATTACCTGTGGATGGAGAAAGAGAACAGAAATTCAGGGGGAGCAAGTAATTGATTATGTGACTCTTTTTTTCTCATTTGTGGTGAGAAAGATATTGGTAGGCACAGGTAATTTCTTGAACACTGGGGCAGTGACATCCATTATGATGAGAACAATGGGGCATACTCAAAGCAAATTGCAATAATGCATTTTGTTTTACACTGATTCAAGCAAGCCTTAGTCTGGGATCATTGGAATTTTTTTTTAAAACTTGGCTTGTTTCTTGTATGTATCCCAATGTGTGTGTGTGTGTGAGAGAGAGAGAGAGAGAGAGAGAGAGAGAGAGAGAAGTATGATTGAATTTTCTACAGAAGAAACAATAATTGGTGTTACCCTCTAGTCAATATTGTGTCAAAATTTTAGAATATATTCTTCTTGGATTATTTGCATAACTGGTTTTCCATAGATGTGCCATATACGATTTTTGAGTGGCATTACCTACTCTATTTTATGAGGAGAGTCATGGTTCAAATCTCCCCTCCCCCATTGTTGTAATTATCAAATTATTCAGTTTTTTTTTTTTTTTTTTTTTTTTTTTTTCTAGATATTTAAAGTAGTTTTGGATTTTTTTTCTTTATTCATTGATAATTATATTCTTCATTTTTTTTTTGGTTTTTTGTTTAAAATAATGTCATTTTTTTTTATGCACATCTGTCTATGTGGAACATGGTTGTTTTTGGAATGGTAATCTTGACATTTTTGTTGGTCATGCCATAGGTCTTTTACTTCATATTGTTGATCAGTTATTTATTTATTGTTCAAAGGCGGGCACTTCTGTATATGCGAGAGCATCAGCAAAAGGGAAGCGTATTCAGGTATTCTTCATGCATATGCTTTGGTAACAAGCCTGCAGTTCCTTGAGCATTGTGGTTGCTGCTTTATTAATGCAATAGTTGAAGTCAATGAAAATTGGCTGGCTGAATGTTGTCTTCAGTCCAATGTTGGAGCAAAAAATCATGCAGTTGTCATGCCTGATGCAAGTGTGGATGCTACTTTGAATGCACTAGTGGCTGCTGGTTTTGGTGCTGGAGGACAAAAATGCATGGCACTTAGCACAGTTGTTTTTGTTGGAGGCTTAAATCCATGGTACTCTGCTTTTCTCCCTTGCTTATCTGTATATTATTGGACCTTTTAATCTTGGTATTTTTTTATAGTTTATATTTGTTGGATCCCAAATTTGTGTAACTTTGAGCAGCATTATAATGTGAATTGTTTCACCTCTCTCTCTGGTGGGGGGCAATTTGAACCCTGATTCTACCCATTCAAATGGGGCGGGGATCATTGCACCTCTCTCTCTCTCTTTGGTGGGCATGGCACTTTGGGTTCATATATATATATTTTTTTTAGTATTGTACAGTATTGAATTTATGATTTTATGTTTTAATATTTAAATTATTTATGATTTTTAATTGTTATATTGTTATGCTTTTAGAAACTTTTGTATTTATAAATTGAATTGTATGATTTTATTTTATGTTTTAATATTTAAATTATTTATGATTTTTAATTGTTATATTGTTATGCTTTTAGAAACTTTTGTAATGTTATAAATTGATTTGTGATGTTTCATCATTTATGGGTTTGAATTTAATATTGAATAGATTTTAAATTAAGTTTTAATATATTATAAAGATAAAAATATATTGAGCGGGACAAGACGGGTACCCATGGGTACCCACGAGTGGTGGGGACAGGAGAAAAAAACCCGCCCCGAAGTGAAGGTGGGGCGGGAGCAGGGAATAGGAAATCCACCATGCTGACATCCCTACTCTTGGGATTAGGAAGGTGGTTCACTCTGTTGTGACTAATCGTATTACATTTTATTCCATTTAAGGAATTCACAATGAGAATCTCTTGTTATTATTTTAATAAGTCATAATAGTTTTACTGAAAACAGTTTGGAGGGCATCACCAAGTGCATGGGTAGTATACCTGATAGATGAAAAAATCAAGATCTAAAATTGCAATTCTCCAAAAAATCTAACAAGGAATGAAAATAATGTTTAGAAATCCCATTTTGATTAAAACCATTCAAATAAATCTTTTTTTGCTTATGAATGGGGGAGGGGGATTTGAACCCAGGGAGAATGGGCTGTGCCATGACTCTTGGCAATGTTTAGAAATCCCTTTCGAGTTTTGACTCATAAAGCAATCTCAAGAGAAAAACTTCTGTTTAGGCAAGGAAAGCTCAACCCCATCGAATGTTCTATTATCTCTCTCTCACTCACAAGGAATGAAAAGAATGGTAAGGAATCCCTGTCCACTCACAAAGCAATCTCAATAAAGACTTCTGCTTAGGCCCCTCAACCTTGTCGGATGTTCTAGTCTGTCTGTCCTGTCTCTCTCTCTCTATCTAAAGGTACCCATGAGGCATAAAGGGGCTGTGTTACATTCCACTACTCCTATGCTGACTGAAGGACCCTTTGCAGCAACAAGCCTACAACTCCAGAACTGTCTTAAGGCATAATTCACATAAAGCTAAACAAAGAGAAAACTAGAGACCACATCTCCCTGGCAAAAGAACAATGGAGTAATACATTATCCATTGATTAATTGTTTTTACACATATAGCACTAATTCACATTGATCCTCCTCCATGTTCTCAAATTATCAATAGTGAGATTCTACCCTAGAGCAGCTGTCTAAACAAAGAAAGCCACTTTCTTGTGCACCTTTACCTTTCAAATGCCCTTCCTTAGATAACAATTAATTGAACCCCACTCAACGCCCTGTGCCACCTAGCTTATTTGGTATAAGTCTCGCTGGTTGTAGACCCCCGGCGTAGGTTCTAACCCCCTCTGTAGTGGACCTATGGGTAAGGTATAGTGTGCACCTAAATGAAGAAGGAAAACTAGATCTAAGTTTCTTACATATGTTGAAATGATGTTCCTGTATGTAAAAAATTCTCCCCTTTTGTGTGTGTTTGTCTATATCTCTAGATTGATTTGTTTATGCTGCTGCTTGGATTCAGTTAGTTGATAGACATCATATGGCTTGGTGTAAGTTGCTTTTTGTAAGAAGGGTTCATTATTTTTCAGGGAAGATAAACTAGTGGAGCATGCCAAAGCAATTAAAGTAAATGCTGGAACAGAACCAGATGCAGACCTGGGTCCAGTGATTAGCAAGCAGGTGGATGCATATATAAACCCTTTACCAATTTAGCAGCATTAAAATCATAAAAAGAGTTGTTGAAGTGGAAGTAATTACCTGTAATAATTCAATAATCATAAATTTCTTGACATTATGTGCATTGCATAAGGCATAAGCTTTTATATTTTGCATTTGCTATTTTGGGTGCACGAGTGGAAGCATTTTGAGCAGTTCTCATTCTACATTTAGATGTATTTTGCTTATATATAACTTCATATTCTTCGACATTCTCTGTTATTGACAGGTAAAGGAACAAATATGCAAATTGATCCAAACAGGTGTTGATACTGGTGCAAAACTAGTCCTTGATGGGAGAACCATTGTGGTATTGTCTTATGTTCTACCAATTTAATCTTCTAATTATGGATAATTTGCTTTATTTTGTTTTTGGATGTGTTGGTGCTTCTATGTATTAAGTTGTTCTATTAATAGTTTTTTAGTCAGGATTAAAGATGCAACAGAATATGTTAAATGAGAACTGGCAAGCGTGTTCTCTTTTAGTCTGATTGTCTGGAATCAAACTCTATCATTTAGAAACTGGTATGTAGGGGTGACTAAAGCACTTGGATTCTATAATTTAAACAGCTTTGACCTGGCATGACCCTATTAATTAGGCAGAAATTCATAAAACCATCTACGTGTATTAAATTACATGTTTTATTAAATTATTTAAACAAGTAACATGACTCATTATATATGTCATGAGCTATTTGAGTCAGAGCTTGAGGGAGGACGAAAGGTATATCTAGAGAGGGAGAAGAGATTGGAAGTAGGAACATAAATATAGGGAGAAGCAAAGATTGGAAGTGGGAGGAAGAAAAACCAGAAAAAGCAAGTTTGCTCCATGCTTTGAGGATAGCTTCTCATATTCTGGAAGATTCTAATAGAACAACCTGATGTGGATTTTTAAAATAGGTCCATATATTATACTTATCATGTGTTATAATTTATTTTATAATATTCAAGGAATCAATTTCAATTTATATTACATGTCATTAGGAAGAAAAGAAATGAAGATCATTTAAATTAATATAATTAAGAATATTAACCTATTGCTCGAGTGAATTGACTATTCTTTTAATTATTTCCACTAATTTAAGCATACAATTATTATTTTTTATTGATTCTGTTATTAAATTTGATTTTGTCTTTTGTTGGACTTTTTTTCAATTCTTGTCAAAGCAACTAAATTTGAGCAACAATTTCATATTCCAAATCAATTTTTTCTTATATAAATTTTATAAAAATAACCATAAAATTCATTTACATAAATAATTAGTGCACCACCTATAAATAATTAATACATGAAAATAAATGCATTTACCCCATTAATACTATTTTTAATTACATAACACAAATTTAAACTACCTCGTCCACAATAAAAGAAGTTGGTTAATATAAATTATTAAGATTAATATAATTAAAAATATGAACATAGTTCTTAAGTGAATTCACAAATATTCAATTATTTCGATTAATTTAAACGCACAATAATATTTTTTTATTCTTGATTGCATGTATTATTAAATTTGTTTTTTCCTTTTGATGGTTATTCATTATTGTTTCAATTATTGTCAAAGCAACTAAACATGAGGAAGAATGTCATGCTTCAAATCATTTTTTTTTTTTTTTTTTTGGTATAATAAATATTCCATAAATTCTTTCTTATATAAATTTTATAAAAATAACCATATAAATTCCTTATAAATAATCAGTGCACCATCTATAGATAATTACTACATGGAAATAAATGCATTTACCTCATTAACACATTGTAGTTAATTAATACTTTGACATAAATGCAAAGTTTTTTGTGAGGTGGAAGGCTAAATAAAGAGAATTTTATTTCCTTCTCAAGGAATGTGCTACATGGCTGAACCATAGACAACTATAGCTGAGGTTCCTGCTTTTATATATATATATGTATATATAGAAGGGACATAACTGATAACTTAAGACTAATCAAAGGCAAGTTGGATAAAAAAAGTCTTCAAATAACTTTTCTAAAATATAATTTCTAATTTTTTCTGTTAATGATGTAAGCTGATGACATTAGGGGTGTAGTGTCATTTTCAAAACTAGAAGGTATGTCTTTGATATTTCCTCAAACCATGAAGGAGATTGTTGTAATTTATCTTAGGGTGTGTTTGTTTGGAGAGAAAATGAGGAAAAGAGGAGAGAAGAGAAAAGTGGAGAGCAAATGAGGATTTTCCACTGTTTGGTTGGAGAGAAAAAGGGGAGGAAAAATAGAAGGGAAAACAAGTGGGGCCCGGGAGTTTTCTCTCCGGCCCAGAATTTGTTTTCCTCCCAAATTGGGTAGAAAACTAGAGAGAAAACATGAGGGGGGAAGGGTTTGAAGTCAGATGACTTCTTTGCCCTCCCTGACTTAACGTTGCTTCCTTTTTTTATTTTTCTTCTTTAAAGCCAGACTTTGCTGACCTTATTTTGGCTTTGTTGACATTTTAATTATTTTTCTTATAAGTAAAGCAGACTGCTTTATTTAAAACAAACAAACAAAACGTGGATAGTAAAATTGCTATTATACGATACTATGTAAATTAGGGCATAATAGTACATTCATATAAATTACATTTTCTAACCTTAGTTTTTTTCTCAACCAAACAAAAGAAAACACAAATCTTTTCTATCCTCATTTTTCCATCCTCCCAACCAAACGTACATGATAGAAAACACAAATACTTTCTATCTTCCCATTTTTCTTTCCTCTCATCCAAACAGACTCTTAAGGATAGAGTTTTCCTCTAAACTAATTTAAAGGAACTTTCTTCCAATACACTACTTGGCGACTTAAATGAGCATTCACGTGTTGTCTCGTGACCTATTTAAAAGTCATTTGATTTGTTTAGATGACATTATAAATCATCTAAAAAAAATACACGTAGATAGTCATTTGAATTGCTACGTAATGTGTTTGGGAGGATTCCTCCAACCTAATTTGGAAGATAACTTTGTCTTATCCTAGTATTTTTAAATATGATAGAACCACGCCTGTGGTGAGAAAGGTAAATTCCTTATTGGAGGGGTTGTAATCTAGAGCCCTTCACTTCTAATGATTGTAAAATTGTCCAACATGATATTGCATGGATGTCTTGCAATCCATTTATGCTTTCACTTGTTAGACAGAATTTATATTAGACACATTACATATTGAGGAGTTAGGACACAAGCCAATATTATGGGTCCTTATAACAGTTTGACGCTAGTATTCTTTCCGTGTAAGTCCCTTTGTTAAGGCTATATTGCTATTATTTTTGTTCCAAAAATCACCAACAATCAGGATATCTTGCAGAGTCTTTTCCCTATACTCTTGGCAGTGATCTAGTTTTCTATTTTCGTATATTGTGGTTTGAGTTTAAGAAGCTTGTTCATGACTGCAGTTTTCTTTGTGGTTTCATAACAATAAGCTTCCAGATCTAATTTACTGTATTGATTTTTGGATGACAAAAAGGTTCCAGGATATGAACATGGCAGTTTTGTTGGTCCCACAATCTTATCCAATGTCACAACAAACATGGAGTGTTACAAGGTATCTTTTATTGTGTTCTGGAAGCAATCATGCATTGCAGTGGATTTAGTTTTAGAATTATTTCGGCCACCCTTCCATCTCCCGTCATCTCCACCTGTCCAAACATAGAGTTAAATGACACTTTGTCTTGGATTCTGCAGGAGGAAGTTTTTGGCCCAGTTCTTCTTTGTATGCAGGTTGCTACTCATCCCTCCTTCATGTTTCTTCAGTTAGCAAGTTGGTGATTACCTGTTTAAAGATGTTAATATACAATTTTCTTTGTGCCCAGGCTGGCAGCATCGAGGAGGCCATTAACATTATTAACAGACATAAGTATCATCAAATTTAGCTTCTCTTGACCCTCTTTGTAGGATTAGAATTCTTTAAACTGGTAATATTTTGTTCTTATACCTGTTAGTTGCCCTCTTACAGGTACAGCAATGGAGCTTCTATCTTTACCACATCTGGTGTGGCTGCAAGGAAATTTCAAACTGAGATTGAAGTTGGGCAGGTAGACATCTTTTTGCAGCATGTCACAAGGCAAAAGAATAGGACAAATATTAAATTCCTAAATTTGGATACATGTGTTTCTTGTTTGGTCCCATGTCTTATGCCGCCTTTTGCCCACTCTTTTAAATGATCTGAAGCGTTTTCAATGAGCTGAGTTCAATATAGTAGTTATCTCCACAAATTTGGCCTGCATGTTTTGTTTGTAATGCTCACTGCATTAGTTGATGAAATTCTTCGCTAATATTTGTTATACTCAATGATAGTTTTTTTTTTGTTTATAATTATTCTTTTAATTTCTTCTTTAAATTGGTTGTCATATTATTGGTTTTTGTCACAAGAACTTGGTTTGACTCAGGTTGGCATAAATGTCCCCATCTCTGTACCGCTGCCTTTTTCTTCATTTACTAGCTGCAAGCCGTCCTTTGCCGGTGATCTCAATTTTGATGGTAACGTTTACATCTTTCCAATTTTTTTTTTTTTTTTTGAAGCAAACGTGTAGAGTATCGGATAGTGTAAATTTTTCCTGAGACCGAATTGCAGGCAAGGCTGGAATTCAGTTTTATACCCAGGTTAAGACAGTGACCCAACAGTGGAAGGATATACTGGGCAACAGTGGTGCATCCCTGCCGATGCCAAGTTCTTAGAGGTGGTTATGGGCAGAAAATGCAGTATATATATAATCTAGATTACAGCAGAGTTTCTAGGAACAGTTTTTTTATGTGAATCTATTATCAGTGTAAATTTATTTATTAGATCACCCAGAAAATATGTATAAGCCTTTACATCTTGTGTACCACAGGTGAGCAGTCCCATAGCATGTTTGGATGTATCATGGATTTGCCTCATATAATGTTATGTTCCAATGTTCCAGATACACTGTTCTAAGTTGTATCATGTTTACTATCTCTGTTTTTTGAGGTGTTGTTCTGAAACTGTGTTTAAGCTTTGCCCCTAGTAACTAATTAGGTCATTCTTTAGTCAGGTTTAAGAAGCTGGGTGTAAGTATATAAGGTTTACATGAGAATCAAAGTTCGAGAAACATTAAAAAAGATTTTATCAAAAAAAAAAAAAAAAATTATCCAAAAATAGAAACATTAAAAAAGAAGTTGAAACTTCAATTATGCTCTTGAACTGAACTTACTGTCGTCTCGTTTCTGGCACCACCCTTAATCAAAAGAGGGTAAAATGAGAAATTGCAACTTTTTAAGTTGGGTAAAATGTGAATTTTGCTTGAAAAGTGAGGATAAAAATGATATTTTATCAATTTATGTTAATGGATTTAATGGTGCTAAGTTGTAGGGAGGTGAATGTAGTTTAATTTGAAAAACAGTGGAGATAAGTGTACAATTGAAAACAATGAGGGAAATTAGTGTAATTTTAATGAACTTCAGAGGAGATCAGTGCAATTTTCTCAAAACTGAAAAAACCCAATAGTTAAAAAGAATGTGGGCTTGCATATTTTTAATAAATCATACATTAGGGGGTGGATTGAGATGTATCCAATAATTAAAAGGAATGAAAGAAATTTCTCATTCTTTATACTAACCAGTACCCTCTTATAACAGATATTTTGATAACATTCTTTTGGATTTTTTAATACTAAGTGTGGGGTGTCATATTATATTAGGGCCCAAAAGCCCAATCCATTATATTTTTAGGCCTAACCCATTTAAGTTAGGTCCAATTATTTGTATAGCTCTCTCCCTATTTTCCATGTAGCCTATATAAAGGCCTCCCCATTCTATTGTAAGGGGGTCAATGATGAGTAAGAAAAAACTAGGTGGACGTAGGCCCCATTGGCCGAACCACGGTAAATCTTGTGTCATTTTCCCATTTTGTCCCCAACCACGCCAAAGCCCGAACATGCGGTTCCGACCATAGAAATAAATGGAAGGAGCTATTTTGACCTCCTACATTGGCGCCGTCTGTGGGAACCGCATTTCCCGGAGTTTTGACATGAACAGGGGCTATTTCTGAGCTTCCAAGCTTCGCCAAGCACGGTGAGCCTCGGAACTCGAGCTTCCAAGCATCCAATCGAGCAACCACCTATGATGCACTGGTACTGGTACAGTATCGGGTACGACACGGGTACGGGTACGGGGGTACACCATTTCTTAAAAAAACTAGGGTACGACACGTGGGGGGTACGTCGATTAATTAATTAATTAATATTTATTTTTAGGTACATTTTAAATATTTTTTGACATAATTTATGTTTATTTTAGGTTGCAAAATTAAGTAATAACAATAAAAAGCTTGAAAACACATCTAAATTAATTTAAAAGAATAATAAATAGCAAAGAAGTTCAATGACATCCATAAAATATAAAATCAACTGCATCCAACATCTAACTAAAAACAAAAAGGAAAATATAAGCTTTCAAGATGATCACATAACATCATCCTCTTCACCATTGTCTTCACCATCAATTTCAACAAGCCTTAGCTCCATCTCCGGCTCATCTAGTGATAAATTTGCAATCTCAAGCAACCCAGGTCCTCCTCCTCCAAATGGCTCATCCCAAGAATCACCACCAATATCCCACTTCTGAGTTTTTCCTTTATTGTACTCATCCCTCCTTCTTGAAAGAAGTCGAAGATTACAGTGAACAAATACTAAATCTTCAGCACGTTTAGGAGTAATTTTATTCCTCTTCAAAGAATGAACAAAAGCATATGTCTTCCAATTCCTCTCTGCGCATGATGAGGAACATGGTTGTCCAAGAAGCTTTATAGCCAATGTTTGAAGTATTGGTAATGAGGACCCATGAACTAACCACCAAAGCAGTGGATCTAAGGTCCACCTTTCTTCCATGCTATCAACATCAAAGTTTATTTGTCCTGAAAAAATACCAAATTCCGCGTGCACTTTCTTTCTCTCTTCAATATCCGGAAAGTATCTTTTCAAGCACTTGTTTCTCTCATCAGAAATTTCTTTATCCTTATGTGGAGGAACACGTCCTTTTAACTCATTAATCCATTGATTGGTATAATACCTAGTCAAAAATAAATATATATAAGTAGTAATAACAATAATAATAATAATAATGAGATTATTTGTTTCAAAATGAAGAAAAGAAAAATTATAACTTACTTAGGATTCAATGAGTGAGCAAGGCAATGAAGTGGTGTGCAATTTTTGGTCCACCGATCAATTAGTATATTGTATACCACATTAAAAAAAGTACATGATTGATCTTCCTCCAAGCCTTCAAACCTATATATTTCTTTCTTCACTTTTTCTATCATTGAATCCCACATTTCGTACACCCTATGAAGAATAGGACTATCTGTGTCAGCCACTCGAATCATCTCATAAATAGGTTCAGTGAATCGAACAATATAGTCAACATTGTCCCACCACACGTCATTCAAAATATAATCTCTCACAGTTTGAGCTTTTCCAACATCATCCTCTCTATAAGACATCCATTGCTCACTAATGACCATGCTTTGAAGATGTTTTCTTATAAGTTTCAATCTTCTAAGCATAACTATTGTTGAAGCAAATCGTGTTTCAGCAATACTAAGTAATTTCAGAGGGGAAAACTCATTAAAGATGGCTAATCTCATAGAATGATTCATGATGAAAACACGAATGAAAGATGCCTCATCAGCAACCTTAACAATCCACTGACATTCATTATATGTGTGCTCATTCTGAAGAGAGTTTTTGGGTGCACATATATTCTTCAAAGCAAGATTCAGTGTATGCACAACACATGGTGACCAAAATATAGTGGGATATTCCGCTTCAACAATGGATCCAGCAGACTTCATAACAGATGCATTATCAGTAATGATCTGGACAACATTTTCAGGTCCAACCTCAGCTATGACTTCTAGAAACAACCTAGAAATATAATGCTTGTCTTTGTACTCTTTCGTACCATCAATGGCTTTTATGAACATTGGCCCTTTTTCTGATGTGGCCATAAAATTGAGAAGTGGTCTTCTTTGGGCATCTGTCCACCCATCACTTACTATGCTCAAACCCTTATCTTTCCAAGTATTTTTAATCGGCCCCAACAACTTGTCAACATGTACTCTCTCTTTTTGCAAGAGAGTTGTTCTTAATTTATTGTAACCTGGAGGAATATAGCCCGCTAAATTATTATTAGCTGCATACTTAATCATCTCAATAAAATATGGGTTCTTGGCCAATTGAAAGGGTAAGCCAGCTGAATAGAATGCCCTAGCAAAAAGAAAATCTAGATGCTCTCGACATTGATTGTTAAAAGATTTATCCAAAGTAGAATTTCCAGGCAATTTCCTTTTCTCATATGGCTGACTAGGAGGAGTAGAAATATAACTACTAATATTACTAGATTGAGTTGGTAAAGATACTAGCTTAGGCTTCCTTTTCTGCTCAGCCTCTTTGCTCATCTCATCTAATTGTTGCATCTCAGCCAAATATTCATTTGAAACCTTAGTGCACACTTTAATTCCGTTACCATGAAGTTTCAACAAATGTGACTTCACCCTAGAATAAGAGCCTTTGAAAGTGTCACCACAATAATTACATTTAAAATTAATATTTCCACCACCGCCACTTGCTTTATCCAACTTAGTAACAAATCTCCATAGAGGACACCGAGTATCATTTTCACTTAACTGACTATTGGCATATTTATCAGTTATTTTTTCTGTGCTCATTTTACCTACAAATATTTCAAATTAAAAAATTAATTAATTGAATAACAAACAAAACCAAAACCAAGTTAGAAAAAAAAATAATAAAAAATAAAAAACAAAGTCTATCATGGGACCATGGCCACATGTATACAGAAAAAAAAATAAAATAAAAAAAGTTTACAAGACCACACAACAACAACAACAGTAATAAAAAAAAACCAAGTGCACAAGACCCATGTCAATTTGTCAACAAGTCAGCAGCCAATATTCAGCCAATATTACGTTACAATTTTACTGTATTACAGCAAGGAACCATGTTATTATCAAAAAAAAGCAAGCAACCATGGTAAACTGTAAAGCAAAAGAAAAGGACAAAATAACACACAAAACAAAACCATGCAACTGTCCAAGTAATCAAGTAATGGACATGTCACACAAAAAACTAAATCACGTGTGGTGACTGTGGTCTTAGTCTACTAGTCTAAGTCTCTAGAAGAAAAGTATGGCTGGCTGGTCTGGTATATGGACCACAACTGGCAACAGTGGCAAGCACTAAAAATCTAAAAAGTTTTGAGTTTAGAGTTTAGTAAAGACTTTAGTGCTTTTTTGAGTTTACGGGCTGATTGTAGCAGAAGAAAAAAGACTGAGTTTAGACTTTAGTAAAAAGCAGCAGAAGAAAAAAGAGAGGAAAAAGAAGAACAGCAAACCTACGGGCTGCTGTGATGATGCGACGCCGAGAGAAAGCCGTGAAGCGAGGAGCACCGGTGGTGTTGCACTGGTGGGTGGTGACTGGTGAGTGGTGAATCAAGACTCTGAGTTTCTAGTTTTCTACTTTTTTCTGTGGGTTTTTTGCTTTTTTGGTTGCTGGTTCTGTAGCTCCGGCGACGGATCGGGGGGTGAGATGAGAGATTGAAAGAAAAATAGGTTAAATAGTATTTTTTTGGTGGGTTTTTATACTGTTTTACCCAAAATACGTACCCATACGTACCCCTCACGTACCCATACATACCCATATTTTTTAAATTTCAATTTTGCCCTTTGGTACGCGTTGGGTACCTTTGTACCCGTATGGAACGCGTACCCGTACCCCTGACGTACCCGGTGCTGGTACTTGGCCAAAATTGCCGTACCGGTGCATCCTAGGCAACCACCTCAACCATTGGATAGATTGTCGCTCGATCTACAAAACCCTGAAAGATCGTCGTCATTGGAGGCTCCACGCGCTCTCACACGCCACTGGAGTTCTCGGCTTAGCTGCCTACGCGCCACCACGCGCGGCCGAGCCACCACGATCTCCGAAATCGTCGTTCCAGGCATCTACTCGGACCAAGGCCACCACCAACTGATAGATCGTCTTCCGATCTATCCTTGTACGGTGGAAAAAACTCCAACGCAGAAGTAACGCGCCTCCACGTGCCAGAGAAGAAACCAGCGACGCTGTTCACGCGCTCCAGCGCCGCCGCACGGTTCGAAGTCCAGAACGAGCTTCCAGGCTCCAAAACGGCAGACCGGCAACCATTTCGGACTCCTCTCCGGCTGATCTACCATTTGGCGGTGGAACCGCCTCCATCGGAGTTTGCACGCGCCTCCACGCGCCGGTAAGGCTCCAGCGACTTACTTCATGCACGCCCATATGCCCAGCACGTGTCCACGCGTGCCTGGCACACGCTTGCATGCAACTGGCACACGCCAGCGCCAGGTGTCGCTCCACGGGTTCGCCAGGTCAGCCCTAAATCTCCAGTCATCATGCCACGTGGCAGGAAAGGAAAAAAAAAAAAAAAAAAAAAAAGAGTAAAAATTTGGTGAGACGGAACGGGGCTTTCTACGGTCCAAATTCATCCTCAAGGCCTTTATGGCCTCGCCTCGAAGTTTAGTTTTCTTAACTTACTTTTTAATTAATGATCTGCTATGATTATTTCATATAATGTCATTCTAAATGCATGATCTACACAACGGTTTTACGTTCATGAGCATGAGAGCATAGTCTTAATATTTATATTTTGTGTTGAAATATAAATATAAATATTGTAGAATTTGAACGACAATCTTGCTAAGGCTTTGAAAATTAAAATGAAATTATTTTCATTTTTTTTGTTTGCAGTGGGAGGTGGTTAATTCTCAATGATTAACCACCCAATTATTTTTATATAAACATGATCATGAGAATACATATGATTTTTATAACGCGTAGTTATATTTGCTCAAATATGTTAACACTTACATGCTCATTACACACGGACGTGCCATTTATGCAAAACTCCCCATGCAAATATTTTTTGCAAATAACTATTATTATGTGTGTTTGCATTGACATGCATTCCATGCAAAGTGTTTATTTAGCACGTCGAATCTATGAGATTACATGCAAAAAATGATAAATTCTACTCGAATTGTTTATGCACATTCTAGACTTGACTTTGTCTTTAGATGCGTGCCCTTTATGGTAGAACGATTAAGTCTAATCTTTTCCACCGAAGTCTCGATGCTTATAACATATTTTAATATGGAGCTAGAAATTGTTAACAAGTTGTGTTGTAGCATTAATATGCTCTTGTCATTAATTGCGAAAACCTAAAGGTTTTAAATTGATATTACGACTATCAGACTCTACTTGCAAAGTACAAATTTGGATCTCCTGAACTTTAAGACATTTGTTCAGATCAATGTTTTGATTTGTCCTGTCATGATATTTGCTACTTCTCTGGAGTCCTACTTTGCAGGCTTTGATGCATTTTTTGCATATAACATAATAGTTTATATATGGAACATGGACCATATCACATGACTTAACATGCCTCCTAGAATGCACTTGCATGGAAACTTGCTTGGAATCAATGACTATGTGTTAGTCAATGCAGCACTTTATTGATGAATGCAGTGATTCATTTGTCTATCTAACTGCATC
This sequence comes from Fagus sylvatica, assembly GCA_907173295.1. Taxonomy (NCBI): domain Eukaryota; kingdom Viridiplantae; phylum Streptophyta; class Magnoliopsida; order Fagales; family Fagaceae; genus Fagus; species Fagus sylvatica. The sequence goes on along the minus strand of OU015767.1, from coordinate 8,857,867 downwards.
TTTCATTGGGGTGGTCCTATTTTCTTAAAAATGCTTCGTAGGGCCAACACAGTTGCGAATGCACTCAGAATTTGAAAGATTTGAAGTTTGAAACGATTTAAAGTTTGAAGAAACTTGATTTAGGCTTCGGTCAACCTAAACGGTTCCCAAGCACTGAGGTCCAGGGTGACTGGCAAGTTAAAAAAGAAGAAAACTTGACTTAGGCTTCGATCAACCTAAACGGTTCCCAAGCACTGAGGTCCAGGGTGACTGGCAAGTTAAAAAAGAAGAAAACTTGACTTAGGCTTCGGTCAACCTAAACGGTTCCCAAGCACTGAGGTCCAGGGTGACTGGCAAGTTAAAAAAGAAGAAAACTTGACTTAGGCTTCGGTCAACCTAAACGGTTCCCAAGCACTGAGGTCCAGGGTGACTGGCAAGTTAAAAAAGAAGAAAACTTGACTTAGGTTTCGGTCAACCTAAACGGTTCCCAAGCACTGAGGTCCAGGGTGACTGGCAAGTTAAAAAAGAAAATAACTTGACTTAGGTTTCGGTCAACCTAAACGGTTCCCAAGCACTGAGGTCCAGGGTGACTGGCAAGTTAAAAAAGAAAACAACTTGACTTAGGCTTCGGTCAACCTAAACGGTTCCCAAGCACTGAGGTCCAGGGTGACTGGCAAGTTAAAAAAGAAGAAAACTTGACTTAGGCTTCGGTCAACCTAAACGGTTCCCAAGCACTGAGGTCCAGGGTGACTGGCAAGTTAAAAAAGAAAACAACTTGACTTAGGCTTCGGTCAACCTAAACGGTTCCCAAGCACTGAGGTCCAGGGTGACTGGCAAGTTAAAAAAGAAGAAAACTTAACTTAGGCTTCGGTCAACCTAAACGGTTCCCAAGCACTGAGGTCTAGGGTGGACTGGCAAGTTAAAAAAGAAAACAACTTGACTTAGGCTTCGGTCAACCTAAACGGTTCCCAAGCACTGAGGTCCAGGGTGACTGGCAAGTTAAAAAAGAAAACAACTTGACTTAGGCTTCGGTCAACCTAAACGGTTCCCAAGCACTGAGGTCCAGGGTGACTGGCAAGTTAAAAAAGAAAACAACTTGACTTAGGCTTCGGTTAACTTAAACGGTTCCCAAGCACTGAGGTCCAGGGTGACTGGCAAGTTAAAAAAGAAGAAAACTTAACTTAGGCTTCGGTCAACCTAAACGGTTCCCAAGCACTGAGGTCTAGGGTGACTGGCAAGTTAAAAAAGAAAACAACTTGACTTAGGCTTCGGTCAACCTAAACGGTTCCCAAGCACTGAGGTCCAGGGTGACTGGCAAGTTAAAAAAGAAAACAACTTGACTTAGGCTTCGGTCAACCTAAACGGTTCCCAAGCACTGAGGTCCAGGGTGACTGGCAAGTTAAAAAAGAAAACAACTTGACTTAGGCTTCGGTTAACTTAAACGGTTCCCAAGCACTGAGGTCCAGGGTGACTAGCAAGTTAAAAAAAGCAAAAAACTTGACTTAGGCTTCGGTCAACCTAAACGGTTCCCAAGCACTGAGGTTCAGGGTGACTGGCAAGTTAAAAATCCAACTTGACTTAGACTTCGGCCAACCTATGGGTTCCCAAGTACTGAGGTCCAGGATGACTGGCAAGTTAAAAAATCCAATTTGACTTAGACTTCGGCCAACCTATGGGTTCCCAAATACTGAGGTCTAGGATGACTGGCAAGTTAAAAATCCAACTTGGCAAGTTAAAAAACCAACTTGACTTAGACTTCGGCCAACCTATGGGTTCCCAAGTACTGAGGTCCAGGATGACTGGCAAGTTAAAAAACCAACTTAACTTAGACTTCGGTTCAACCCAAGGGTTCCCAAGTGCTAAGGTCCAGAATGACTAGCAAGTTAAAAATCAAAATCTAGCTTGACTCAGGCTTTGGTTCAACCTCGGAGGTTACCAAGTGCTGAGGTCCAGGATGACTGGCAAGTGAAAACTCAAAATCTAGCTTGACTCAGGCTTTGATTCAATCTCGGAGGTTACCAAGTGCTGAGGTCCAGGATGACTGGCAAGTGAAAACTCAAAATCTAGCTTGATTCAGGCTTTGGTCAACCTAAAGAGTTCCCAAACGCTGAGGACCAGGATGATTGACAAGTGATAAGTGCGGTTGTACCCAAGCATAGGCTATGAACAGCCGGTTAGCTAATAAAATTGAAACAAAAGAATGAGCGTGAAATATGTACGAATACGAAACAAGCGAAACGCTAAATGAGAAACCAAAGGTATTGAATTTGGCTCCAATGGCCTCGAACCGAATGACTCCAACAGCCTTGAACAAAAGCTTGTGTATGGTTTATGCAAAATTGCGTATTTCCCCTATATAAAAGTAAGAAGCAAAAAAAAATAAAAAATAAATAAAAGACTCACATGTCTTGTTTTTTGGGCCTTAAAGGCCTTGTTCGGTCTTGATAACCCGATCTCGGCCTCAAGTGCCTCATTCGATCTTTAGGACCCGATCTCGGCCTCAAGTGCCTCATTCGATCTTTAGGACCCGATCTCGGCCTCCAATGCCTCACTCGGTCTCCAGGACCCAAACTCAGCCTCAAGGGCCACTTTTGGTCCCAAAGACCTAAGCTCAACTTGCAAGGCCTCACCTCACATCCGATCAGATCCAGTCTCCACTTCCCTCTCTACATTCGACAAGTGAAGACTGGGGGGCTATTGTGGGGTGTCATATTATATTAGGGCCCAAAAGCCCAATCCATTGTATTTTTAGGCCTAACCCATTTAAGTTAGGCCCAATTATTTGTATAACTCTCTCCCTATTTCCCATGTAGCCTATATAAAGGTCTTTTCATTCTATTGTAAGGGGGCTAATGATGAGTAAGAAAAAACTAGGTGGACGTAGGCCCCATTGGCCGAACCACGGTAAATCTTGTGTCATTTTCCCATTTTGTCCCCAACCACGCCAAAGCCCGAACATGCGGTTCCGACCCTAGAAATAAATGGGAGGAGCTATTTTGACCTCCTACACTAAGTAATCGTAATGGAATTAGGTTGCAACTTACCTTAGTGCCATCCACGTTACAACTATCACAAAAATGTTGAGTTTCATTGTTGCAAGTGAAAGATAGGAACCAAACATAAAAAGCAGTAACCAAAGTATTGAGACTAGCCAATTAACCTAAAAAAACTTCTGTCCTCGCATACTTATATGTTATCCCAACTGAGATAATGAGATTTTTTTTTTTTGGATGAATGAGATAATGAGATTTAATTTGTTAGTAAGTATGATTTACTTTTCACGTCTTGTATACTAAATCAAGAAATTATTAGAGTGGCCAGTTACCCCAACAAAATTTCCGTGCTCGCACACTCATTTGTGAATTGTGGTCCTAAGTCTCAGATAATAAGATTTAAATTTGTTAGAAAATATGGTTCAGTTTCCATGTCTAGATGAAGAAATCAAAGAATCGACTGTTATTGACTTCTTGGAGTAGATGATTGGAGCAATCAATTAAATCAATATGAAATTTAAATTTAAAATATACTTGTAGCTGTAATATAAATATGGGTTTCATTGTAATATACTGAGTAAGTGAAAAATGTAATATTTTGAATTTTGGTATTATAGATGCAAGTTTTAGTAATCAAATCACCTTGTCTAGGGATGGTAATGGGGATCGTTCCTTTTCAAAAAAAAAAAAAAGGGATGGTAATGGGGGAGAGGGTGGGGTTAGGGGCGAGAATCCCATTCCCCGCTCTCGCCCGGGGTTGTTGCCCATCTCCTCCTCACTGTATTTCTTGAATACTCAACGAAGCACACTCAATGTTATTGCTTGAGATTTACATTAAAAATATAACTTTTCCTTAGATTTGCAAATAAAGGGTTTTGGAAAAAGGTGGGTTGGGGAAATTGAGTTGAGAGAGAGTGTGGCCAAGTGGGTGAGCCACAGATTGGCAGTAAAGGGTGGGAAATGAGGGTTTAGCACTTAGCAACTGATAATATCTGATAGGGTTAAGGGTATAATGTTTTTAGATATTTACGGGTCAGGTTTGAGTAGGAAGAACCATTCTCCAACTTGTCCTAAGCCAGCTACGTGTGAAAAAAACCATCCTTTGCCTTGCCTTATTTAGGGTGGGTCAGACTGAGAGTAAATTCTCATCCCTATTCTATTTTATGTAATATAATTTGTATTAAATGCTTCATTTAATTGGTGTGGAGTATTACATTAACTATACCATTATCTAATAATTTCCTGTAACACTGGAATAAAAAGTAGACACATAGAATTTGTTGTCAAAAACTTACAAATTAATCTTTGAAATTTTAATTAATCTTATGATTTTAAAATCATTATAATCTAAAACCTTTTTTTAGAAGAATTTATAATCTAAAACCTGAACATGTCTCTTCAAATCATAACTAATGGAAGTAAATCTAACATGCATTGTAAACTTATGCACCACAGTAAACTTTCACATTATGGATTTTACTTTGTTGAGATTGAATCTAATCTACATAATAAAAAGAAAAAAAAAATCGAAAATGAATAAATGATGGAATCTTTGTGTTTATCTTGTATTTAATTTATTTATTTTGTCTTTTTTTGCTGAATCACCTGTGAGCTGTGATTTACATGATAGGATTTAGATTTATAATACTAAGATAAAATCTCAAGTAAATGATTTTCCATTTATTAGCAGTGGAGAATATTAGAAATTGCAGGAGAATTATGAAACACTTTTAGAGTAAAAAATATTCAATTTATTATGTTACTCTAATTATCTTATAAAATAGGTTAAATTATAAATTATACCCTTTAAATTTGGTTAAAGTTCACTTCAGTCCTTTAAGTTTTGACCGTTTTAATTTAGTCCTCTAACTTTGATTTTGATTCAATTCAGTCTCTCCATCCAATTTCCATTAAGTGTTCCGTTAACTTTGGCTATTTTTATTTTTTTAATAATAAAAAAATCAAGAAAATTAATAAAAACTAAAAAACTAAAAAATCCCCTTCCGTTTATCTCTCTCTCTTCCTTGCTATCTCCGCCTATGCACTCCGCCTCTCGCAGCATCCTAGCACCAAAAGGGAATGGAAAACAAAACACACATTCAACCAAAATCAAAATCAAATCAAATTCAACCAAATCCTTTATCCACCGTTGCTTTCAGTTCCCCCAACCAAAAACCAGATTCAACAAAAAATACCCAGAAAACCAAACCCAGATGCCGACGAGATCGACGGCTCCTTGCTCGGCTCTGCCAGGTTCAAGGCGGCTCCCAATCCCCACGCTTCTGCCAGCTGCTTATCTTCCCGACTTGCCTCGACCGCGTCCTGCTCGCTCACAATGCCTCTCGGTTCGTCCCTGACGTGGCTAGACGAGAGATGGATGTTGTGGTGGTACGGCCAAAGGAAGCGGCAGAGTGCGAAGGCGGAGATAGCAAGGAAGAGAGAGATAAACGGATGTGGGTTTTTAGTTTTTATTAATTTTCTTGATTTTTTTTATTATTAAAAAATAAAATAGTCAAAGTTAACGGAACACTTAACGGAAAGTGAATGGAGAAATTGAATTGAATCAAAATTAAAGTTAGAGAACTAAATTGAAAGGGTCAAAATTTAAAGGACTAAAGTGAACTTTCACCAAACTTAAAGAGTGTAATTTGAAATTTAGCCTATAAAAATATTCCATCAAATATATTATAATCCAATTTCACTACAAGTTCCACCCCCAGTCCCGGTGAGTTGAGAGAGAGTGCTGAGTCACTGCCTCATAGCCTATCCGAGCATCATCATCGAAACCGAAACCAAAACCAAAACAAAAAATGTTACGGTTTTCGATTCAACGAGGTTGACTTAATGAATCGAATTTTATTACCAATTTGTTTTTGATAGTTTAAAAAATCTAATTTTTTGATTGTTGCAGTGAGGAATTTGAACTTGAAGGGTTTGAGTTTGAGGCCTCAGATTTTGGCTTTGAGAAACTCTCATTTCTCTACGGCCACCGAGCCCTCTTCCAAGCAGCCTCACCCTCCGGTATTATTATCAAGGCCCTTTTTGTTTCCATGCAAAAAATTATAGAGCTTTGCTTTGGATTGTGTTTTTTTTTTTTTTCTTTTCTTTTTAATTTTATTTATTTATTTTAATATATACTTATAAAATGGTAAGTTTAGCAATCAAATGGAGTGTTAATAGAAGTGTAAATTTTGCTTAGGAACTGCATGGTTTATGGAAATGAACTCAAAAGGAGTCTTATGGGAAATTGTATTAGATTTCATAAAATCAGATTAAAGATTGATTTTTTTACTTCTTGGACTAATATATTTACAATTTTGTTTTAGAGATCTAATATTACGGTGCAGCTGAAGAATTGGAAATTTCACAGAAGTCAAGTTTTCGTTTTTTGTTTTCTATATGATTATGTCTAACAAAACATAGCCTGTCAGTGTTGATGCTTCTTGAATTTGATATATGCTATTTTCTCATTTCGTTTTATGGGTTTTATTTTATCAGAGGGTTCCCAATCTTATTGGAGGCACTTTTGTTGATTCGCAATCACCAGCTTCTATTGATGTTATAAACCCTGTGAGCTGCCTACTTTTACAATTAGTACAGAATTTATAAGTGCAATATTTTGCTCTTTTGTGGGGGTCTAATTGATTTATGATTTGGGAATAGGCAACACAAGAAGTTGTTTCACAAGTTCCACTGACTACAAATGAAGAGTTTAAAGCTGCAGTATCTTCAGCAAAGAAGGCTTTTCTTTCATGGAGAAACACCCCGGTTACTACCCGTCAGCGTATCATGTTCAAGCTTCAAGAGCTTATCCGGAGAGACATTGTAAGTCGGTCAGAGTTATTGGTATATTTGGTTTTCCAAAATTAGTCAATTGAGAAATTTGAATTGCTCTGTTGTTGTTCCAGGATAAGCTTGCCTTAAACATTACAACCGAACAGGGAAAAACGTTGAAGGATGCTCAAGGAGATGTGTTCCGTGGGCTAGGTTAGTGTATTTTCTTTGTTATTTGCTCTTGAAGAAGCTTTTGTAGTCTTTTAGTGGTTGTGCTCATTTAGGAATGATGGACCTCTTTTCTGTCTTTGTTTTCCTCTTGTAGAGGTGGTTGAACATGCTTGTGGAATGGCAACTCTACAAATGGGGGAGTACGTCTCCAATGTATCAAATGGAATTGATACTTACAGCATTAGAGAGCCGCTTGGTGTATGTGCTGGGATTTGTCCCTTCAACTTTCCAGCAATGATTCCCTTATGGGTAAGCCTATATATGTTTTACTCCCTGTTATTTGCTTGCCAGACCAACCCTTTCCATTTCCCATTATCAATCATAGTTCTTCTCTAGGGTGTAGAATGCATTGCTTATTTGAATGCAGAGGCATGTCATGACAGTTACCATTCATAAGGTTGAGAATGAATGAGATTTTTCTCAACCAAAGGGAAATATTAAAAAAAAAAAAAAAAAAAAAAATGCAACAAGCATAAAATGAACACTAACAGCCTAGCTGCAAATTGAAGCTAAAATATGCCAGTAATCATTTTCTAAAAAAGTTAAAGGAATGCGTCAATACGACACAAAGCTCCTGTTTCGATCTCTTTTTGTTTTCCATTGACCAAGCTTGACTGTAACATTTTCCGTAATAGAATGCAACCATGGTAAAGTTTTTTCCTTTCAACCTTGATTGCACATTTTAACACATTTTCCCAAAAAGCAGTAAAAAAACAGGTGCTCTGCATTCTATTTTGCTCTTACAAAAAGCAAACAAACATTATATGCCTTAAGATGTCATTTCTCACAAGCATACGATCATTGTTTTTTTTTTTTTAATCTTTGTTTGGGTCTTCTTTAGTTAGTTTTTATGGTGCTTAAGTATTAGCTATTCATTTCTCCAAAGAAGAAAATAATTTCTAAATGTTTTATGATAATTTTGTAGATGTTCCCAGTTGCAGTTACATGCGGGAATACCTTTGTATTAAAGCCATCTGAAAAGGATCCAGGTAATTCTGATCTTCTTCTTTGTAGCGTGGTGTACCAATCATTGAGTATTATTTTTCATGATACCATGAACTATATAATCCTAGAAAAAGGATTTAGAATTTTTTTTCCACTTGGATATATGCTTAATAAACTTATTTTGTTGTGTTGCTGCTTCGAGCACATGAGCCTGCCTGCATGGGTGTGTAAAGCACCTAATATTGAGGATTGTGGGATATTCCAGAGTTGTGACCAATTTTTCATTGATGAGATAATTTTTAGATGCTTGATATTGGTTTTATTGAGCCATGTAGCTGTTTTGCTTTATAGATCTAGAAGTGTCATTCCTATGTAACCTTTGCTTGTTGCTAAAAATCATATGTGTATGTTATTGTGAAAACAATAAATAATAATTCAGGCCTGTTTTTTTGGTTAAGTGAAATTGGGTTTCCAAAATTGATGTAAGAATATTCTACTAGCTGAAATTCTAGGGCAAGCTAGAGTAATTATGAAAGTAAATCTTGTCTATTATCAATTCTGAGGGTGCGGTACACGGATCCCATGGGATTAGTCGAGGTGCGCGTAAGCTAGCCCGGACGCCCAAGGTTATCCAAAAAAAAAAATATACAAAGATGGATATGTTTAGAAAGATCCATAGCTTCTAGCAAAGCATCAATATCAAAGAGTAATTGATCATCTCCACCCTTTGTCCTTGGTTCTTTCCATAGGTTATTGAAACCATAAGCGCTGTCAGCTTCCCTGACTTTTTCTCAATTACGCATTGCTATATCTTCATTCCATATATGAGGTTATCGTTTGGTTAGTGTTCATGTTAATTGAGGTCTCCTTTCCATATATATATTTTTTTAAATTTTTGTTTACATGTGGAAAGGGAATTGTTTTTTCGTGCTTCTACTTGAAAGTAGTTTGTATATTTTGTTTCCAGGGGCTTCTATACTGCTTGCAGAGTTGGCAATGGAGGCTGGTTTGCCTAATGGTGTCTTAAATATCGTGCATGGCACCAATGTATGCTCTTTACTTCAATGATTGTTTCTAGCTGTTGAATCCCGATACTTATCCCTATGTTAATGTACTCAAGGACTCATGTGGGTCTTTCATTGATCTGTTACTTTTAGAATGATAAAGATATAATATAGAATGTGATTTAATGAGTATACTATCTCATGGGGTCTATGACATACAGCTTATGCAGTATGAACCTTTTCATTTGTCTTATAGGCTCCGTTTGTTTCGCTGTAAAATATTTTTTGGAAAATATTTTTAGATTTGCGGGTTTTTGTTTCACTGTAAAATGGTGGTCAAACGGAAAATAATTTCCGTTGACCGGAAAATCCTTTGTTAAAATTTGGAAAATGGTTTACACCCAATTTTTTCGTAAACCATTTTCCAAAAACGCACGCCTCACCCCCCGTCCCTTTTGCTCTATCTTTCGCACAACACTGTAAAATATTTTCCGGAGTATTTTCCGGAATGCAACCAAAAACAGAAAAAAAATTCATTTTCCCTGAAATAATTTTCATTTGAAAACATTTTGCAATGGAAAATATTTTACAGCGAAACAAACGGAGCCCTAATCTGATTAGATGATTGTTTTGGAGACATAAACTTGCAATGTTTTGGTGCTTTGATGTCACTAATTGTTGCATCTCCTAAAGAATTGGTTTTCTTAGTATCCTTCATTTTCTGGCAGGATATTGTTAATGCTATTTGTGATGATGAAGATATCAGAGCTGTATCATTTGTTGGTTCAAATACTGTAAGTTATCTCAAAATGTTCATTTTTCTGATCCTGTTGTATAGCTTTAACTTTTTAAACAGTTTGGGCTTACAAAGTAGTTCATATAAGTAGAAAAATATACTTATATGTTATTTGGTTTCTTGTCAAGTGATGAAAGCAGCCTTTTGTGACTTTATACCCAAATAGTCAGTCGTTGATTTGATGACCTACAATTTCAGTCAGAGCCCCAATAACTGAACTCAATCTTTTAAGGTCTGTGTGATGTATAGGACAAGCAAGGATGGGGTTTTTACTTCTCGATCATATTATTATGCCTTGATTGATAGACGGGGGGTAAGGTTCCCTTGGAAAAGCATATGGCGGGTTAAGGCTCCTCCTAGGGTGGCTTTCTTTGTTTGGACTGCAACTTGGGGTCGCATTTTGACTTGTGATAATCTTATGCGGCGTGGGTATACGATGGCGGGGTGGTGTTGTATGTGTTGTTGTGATGGGGAAACTGTGGACCACTTGTTACTGCATTGCAGTGCAGTTCAGAAGCTTTGGAATTATGTCTTCCTTACTTTCCGGGTCCATTGGGTTTTGCCAAGGCAGGTGGCAGATCTGCTGTTTGGGTGGCATAACTGGTTTGGTAAGCATCATTCTCACATTTGGAATTTGATTCCATTGTGTCTAATGTGGACGGTGTGGCGGGAGAGGAATTTGAGAACTTTTGAGGATTTGTCTACCTCTCCAGATCAGCTCCTTGGCACCTTTGTGACTTCTTTATTTGATTGGTCTAGGATATGGGGTTTTACTACTGCTGTAACTGTTACTGAGTTTGTCGATTCATGGCACTCAGCTTCTGTTTGATGTTTTCCTTTGTATTGCTGTTTCCATCTTGTGCACTAAGATGTCTCTCTTAATAAAATCTTATTACTTATCAAAAAAAGTATAGGACAACTCATAGCATGACTTTGAAACTGAATTTAGTTTCAGTTTAGATCCTAAATGTTTAGTTTTAAATTGGAAAGAGTAATTAGAATCTGTAGGAAAATTGTAGCTTTTTCCCTTGCGAGTAGTTTGTCTGTTTTTTTTTTTTTTTTTAATAATTAATTAATTATTATTATTATTTTTTTTTTTTGTGTGTGTGTGTGTGTGTGAAATTTTTGTTAGAAAATGTGTAGCTTTGCACTTCTCACCTTGTTGTGTCAATGAGCTCTATCGCAAATAGCACACTCTCACTTTGTGAAAAGAGGGTTGGGAATGAAATTATGGGTTCAAGACCCAGCAGGTGTGCATATACTTTTCCAATAATTTTTTTTTTTAAAAGTACTCTCACATTGTTGTTTCTTAGCCTTGATTTTTTCCACCTCTAGATAAGCTGGTTTATCCCAAAAATTGGTGATTGGGACACTATTGTTACTTTTGCGTTTTGCCTGGCCTGCATATGGTGTTCATACACAGTCGTTTAAATTCAGTCTGAGATTTGTGTGGTGGTTTTAATTTTGTTTTTTTGATAATTAAAATACAAACATTAATGGTGGTTTTAATTTTATAATGGATATACTTTTTTTTTAATATTCTCCCATTATATAATTGGTAAACCAGCAAAAATGGTCAGCTTGGCTCTAATCTTCATAGTTTTGTTCTCATTAGAGCTTATTAATCATCTATAATGTGGGATGCACATATCTTAGACTCTTAGTCATATTCTTACATGATGTTCTTATTTTTATATTAAAGGCTGGGATGCACATATATTCAAGAGCATCAGCTAAAGGGAAGCGTGTTCAGGTAAGTGTCACTTCTACTATGGCAAAAGATATACCATTTCTCTTATGAGCAATGTGGTTGCTTTTATATGCATGCAACAGCTAAAGTTCAAATGAATTGGCTATTTGGTTAACTATTATCTTCAGTCCAATATGGGGGCCAAAAATCACGCAATTGTCATGCCTGATGCAAATGTGGATGCTACTCTAAATGCTTTAGTTGCTGCTGGTTTTGGTGCTGCTGGACAAAGGTGCATGGCACTCAGCACTGTTGTTTTTGTTGGAGGCTTAAAGTCATGGTAATATGCTTTGTTTCCTGGCTCATTTTATTTCTTCATGTTTGTGCTTTTATTTTTGATAAGTAATAAGATTTTATTAAGAGAGACATCTTAGTGCACAAAGTGTGCACAAGATGGAAACAGCAATACAAAGGAAAACATCAAACAGAAGCTGAGTGCCATGAGTCGACAAACTCAGTAACAGTTACAGCAGTAGTAAAACCCCATATCCTAGACCAATCAAATAAAGAAGTCACAAAGGTGCCAAGGAGCTGATCTTGAGAGCTAGACAAATCTTCAAAAGTTCTCAAATTCCTCTCCCGCCACACCGTCCACATTAGACACAATGGAATCAAATTCCAAATGTGAGAATGATGCTTACCAAACCAGTTATGCCACCCAAACAGCAGATCTGCCACCTGCCTTGGCAAAACCCAATGGACCCGGAAAGTAAGAAAGACATAATTCCAAAGCTTCTGAACTGCACTGCAATGCAGTAACAAGTGGTCCACAGTTTCCCCATCACAACAACACATACAACACCACCCCGCCATCGTATACCCACGCCGCATAAGATTATCACAAGTCAAAATGCGACCCCAAGTCGCAGTCCAAACAAAGAAAGCCACCCTAGGAGGAGCCTTAACCCGCCATATGCTTTTCCAAGGGAACCTTACCCCCCGTCTATCAATCAAGGCATAATAATATGATCGAGAAGTAAAAACCCCATCCTTGCATGGCTTCCACCGCAGCTCGTCGGGAGGAGCAGCATTAGGAACCATATGAGAATGAAGAAATTGGAAAAACTCCGCTACCACATCAACCTCCCAATCATTAAAATCTCGCACAAAGGTGACATTCCACTCCCGAACTCCCCTTGAATTTGGGCCACTCAAAACTTCAGCAATTGTAGCATCTCTATTGGAAGAACAAGTGAATAAGGTAGGAAACAAAACCATCAAGGATGTATCCCCACACCACTTGTCTTTCCAAAAGCTAACACGAGTTCCTTGACCAACCACAAATTCCACATTTTGAAAATAATCTTCCCAACCAGACATAATACCTTTCCAAAGCCCACAACCATGCGGACCTCGAATAGGTTTAGTGCGCCAACCTCCCAAATCAGAACCAAACTTCGCCATTAGAACGCGCCGCCACAAGTGATCCCCCTCCATCCCAAACCTCCATAACCATTTCCCCAACAGAGCTTTATTAGTCAAAATCAAACTCCTCACCCCAAGGCCCCCCACTTCTTTTGGGGTACAAACCTTATCCCAACCCACCAAGTGATGCTTAACCTCATCTCCCATGCCACCCCAAAGAAAGTCCCTTTGGAGGTTCTGTGTAATGTTTGTTATACTGAAGGTAGTTTGTATAGAGGTTTTCTAAATCGAGTTGTTTTAGTCTGTGCATGTTATATGTATAAGCAATTGAAAAGCTCCATTTACTCCCATCTTCCTAACTTAGCCAAATAGCTCTACTTTTATCTTGAAACGAACATTGCCAATTTGCAATGTTTAATTTCAATTTGTATTCTCACATGTTACCCATTCTAATTTAAATTCTGTAATTTCCTTTTGCATTCTCCCATTTTACCAACTCATATTCTGATGGCAACCTATTATCTCTGTAGACTCTGTTACTATCCAGTTCCATGTTTCCTTTCTATTATCTTATCAAAAAAATAGAAAATAAAAATGTTTCCTTGCTCTTATCAAGTGAAGGCTACTTCTTTCCATTATTTCAAACATTCCCCGTCACAACATTTCCTCATCCTAGAGTGAATTAAGTTTTTTAAAGGAGTCCTAACCATTATAAACTTTCTCTGGCATTAGCTTCCCTGAAAACAAATTGACGTAGGACAATAATTGGGGAAATAGAGATAGGGAAAAGGAAGAGAACAAAAATAAAAAAAACCTAGGAATCACCACCTAAGAGCCATTTGAAATCACCCCCAAGCACAAATAAGAGACATATCTCTAATCAGAAACTTTTATTCATCTTCTTCAATAGTTCCTTACACTTATGCCATAGCCTCTTTTTAATAGTCCAGGACTACATCAATAAGGAAATTTCTAATCAACCATAATTATATTTAACCATAATCAAAGCTAAATTGAAAAATAAAAATTCAAAATTCAAAATAGAAATCCAAAAAGCAATATGCAATAAATTCTGCCGCATCACAAATTCTTAATATCTAGACCCAGATGGTCTTCACTAAAAGGTCCCCATTCAGGGTGATGAAGTAAGATATTTAAATTTTCTGATGTATTTGACTGCAACGTACTGAATGTAAGATTGAATATGTGTTAGATTTGTATGTATCTATAATTTTCAAATTTAGCAAAAAAAATAAAAAATCTATAATTTTCAAATTTATCTTACATCCAAAGGAGACAAGGAAATGAGTAAGTTTTCATAGCTTCCAGTTCGATTTTTGTTCGCTGGACAAGGATAATTGAATTTGCTAGTATATTAGGCATATCTCATTTTATGGCATCTACATGGTAGAAGAATGAATGGAAAATTAACCTAAGGAACGTGAACTGAACTATGATGGTATTCCTCATCTTTTACAAACATGTGTCTCAGTATGTGACATATAGTGGACCTGTTAGAGACAGATATCTTACCCATAGAGATGTCTTGCAAAGCTATTCCACATTTTGACCTTTCCATGTAAAGAAGCTGCTTTCAGGACTTTAAGTTCAATGATTTACATGGGAGTATTTTAGTGTAAACCATCAAAAGTAATTCATTTTAACCTCTTTCAGGGAGCATAAACTAGTGGAGCGTGCCAAAGCTCTTAAAGTAAATGCTGGAACAGAACCTGATGCAGACCTTGGTCCAGTAATTAGCAAACAGGTAAGTACACATTTCCAAATTTTTACGAACTCCGAACAACTAATTCTGGCAACAAGTGATGCTGAAACCTTTCTGACTTTCCATTAATTGTTTTACATCATTATGGAAACTGCTATTGAGGTGTATGAGAAACAGCTTATTGCCATGTCTTGTTCTTCATTTGAATCAGTCTTTTAGTGGGTTTTCAGACTTTATTACCTTTAAATTTTACCTGTGTTTGCAGGCAAAGGAACGAATACACAGATTAATTCAAAATGGTGTTGGAAGTGGTGCCAGACTTGTCCTTGATGGAAGAAATATAGTGGTACTTTTTGGTATCTTTAATGTTCTACTGTCGTTCTTTGTAGCTAGAACCAGAATTTTTTTTTACTTATGCTGTGTAATGAATATATGTAATTTGTTTTAATTATGTTTTACCTATCAAAAAAAAAATATATATGTAATTTGTTTCATGGCTGGAAATTGTAAGCAGAAGGAATTGTAGCAAATGAAAGAAGCAATTTGATAATATAAGATTTGATTTGGTAGGTGATGGAAGGCACTTTTATTCATAGGAAACACATTAAAACAGTACAAATAGTTGGTCTGTGTACAAGCTTAACAACTTAACTATGACTTAGAGAAAGCCCCATATTGATGCCTATGTACAATTCAAACTCATTTACCTTGATATCAAATTGAACTGCCTCTGACATTCAAGCACTCAGTTAGGCATTAATGTAAGTTTAAGGGCTTCTAAGAACTTAGGCAATTTCACTGCATAACTATCTGAAAAAGTTTAAGCATTAGATTTGTGTGGCTAATTTATTACATCCTGCACTCTCTTAAATTTATTTATATAAAAATAAAATTTGCAACTGTTTTTGTCATATGAAAAAAGAAAAAGAAAAAAGAAGAAGATGCCAGTATATGCATTTCTTCCTCGAGAGTGATAATCAGTGCTTGACAAGGTCTCGGGTTCCCCATTTTATTAATTTCAGCTTTTCAGAAATTGGTCTACTAATAAATTTATTCATGATTGACAAATAGGTCCCTGGATATGAGCATGGGAATTTTATTGGCCCCACCATTTTATCAGATGTCACAGCCAACATGGAGTGCTACAAGGTATCCCCTTTCATTTTCTCCTTTTCTTCCCATATGTTGTCAAAATGAACCATTGTGAACCATTGTATAAAAAGAGTTGAACTCGGACTTCAGAACAATGTTGATGTTTTTCTACCTCTGCATTTGCAGGAGGAAATTTTTGGCCCAGTTCTTCTTTGCATGGAGGTGTGTTCTTTACTCCCTTGTTTTTATCAATCAGGTTTTCTTAGTCTGGAGATATTATAACATGTACATTTTTTTTCTGTCCCTCTAAACATCAGGCTGACAGTTTTGAAGAGGCCATAAACATTGTTAACAGAAACAAGTACTTTCTTAAATTCATTTCTCTTGTTGTATATATTACATTACTTTTCTTTTTCTTAAAGAAGTATTATGTGATTTGCATTTGGAACAGATATGGCAATGGGGCTTCTATATTTACCACATCTGGTGTAGCTGCAAGGAAATTTCAGTCTGAAATTGAAGCTGGCCAGGTAAGAGTAACTTTCTCATGTCCTAGAGCTTGCTTTTCATAGAAAAGTATTTGGACTCATAGAGATTGGTTTTCAACTGCTTGGCAATTATTTATCAACTCCATCGGCCACTTTTTCTGACACCCTTTCACCACCTTTGTGTTCAAATATGATGGCCAGATTAACTACAACATTGCATAGTTTGATAAAAATACTGAGTCATATTAGTTATCCATATTTTCAAACGATAGATTTTCCACTGCAAGTACTTTGGGTGGAATACATAGCTATTCAACTTTTTTCCGGTTTGAATCAGGTTGGCATCAATGTGCCTATCCCAGTTCCTTTGCCGTTCTTCTCATTTACTGGCTCTAAGGCATCTTTTGCAGGCGATCTCAATTTCTATGGTAAAGTATCTTCCTCCCTTCTATCTGTTACTAAATTTTTCTTTCACTGTAGAGGTTGTGTATTTTGTGGATTTATTTATATTATTTTTGGATTTTACAGGCAAGGCTGGAGTTAATTTTTTCACCCAAATCAAAACAGTCACTCAGCAATGGAAGGATTTGCCAGGTGGTACTGGAGTTAATCTGGCAATGCCAACTTCTCAGAAAACATAGCCTGGAAAGTGTATTAGTTTGTGTTAATAGTTTCTTTTTACAGAACTTATCGTTTTACTCTCCAATAAATGAATACCAATGTGGTCTTTCTTCTATGCTTGTGCTCAGTGGTGAAATCAGAATTTTTTTTTCAAGGGTTAATATATCTTGACAATTCAGGGTCTAACTGACAAGGCAATAAAATCACAAGCTGATTTTGTAGAAACACATACACCACTGATAGCATTCTTTTTCACGAACACACACAGAGAAAGGGAGTCTGAATCTCTAAGACTGAATTCATTCATTGTAAAATAATATCAATGTGGAAAGAAAAAAAGAATTTTGCCATTAAATTCTAAACAGAATTAATTCATTATAACATAATTTCAAGACAAGTGAACTTTCGTGTATTGCTCTAGCAGCTTTCTTTAACCAACGACGTGAAATTATTAAACTTGATAAGCAGTCGTATGCAGCATATACTACATTGGAAGATGGTACAGTAAGCTCATTGAGCTCAATTTTCTTTACCTCTCCATTACTGATTATACTAGAGCAACTCCTTTCTTGACAATTGTTCCTTCACCAAAATTTTGGACTTTACCCCTCTGAGTTCACATCATCTTCAAGTTGGCCATGTTCTTTGAAAGAACCTTGTTGGCATTCCCAAAAATTGGCATTTATGTAATTACAATCATTGTTGATCTTATAGAAGAAAGACCACATTGGTATTTATTTATTGGAGAGTTCTGTAAAAAGAAACTATTAATATAAGATCAAGAATGATTGTAATTATAATTTCTATAACTTATAAAAAAAAAAATTGGTGCATTCTTATTTTTCAATTATTGAATAAAAGAGTTCATATTGTATTAATTGGAGTGTATAAGTTTTGCCGCCCTGGTTGTAGGGTTTTGGCCTATAACGTGTGTCATTTTTGCCGTCCTCTTTGTAGAGTTCGGGGCTTTGTTGTATAATCACATGAGATTCTTTCTCATTTGTCTGCTTCGGTCAGTGGAAACTTTTCTTTGTTTTGATTTTCAATAAAGTTCATATTATTCATCAAAAAAAAAATTGGAGTGTATAAGTCAAATGTTTTTTCGCTGTTAGTTTTACCATTTTTACATGCACATTGTTACCAATTCAAATTGAGGAGATTTAGTTTATTTACAAATTGGTTCACACATCCTAAAAATGACAATTTTCTCCCTCCTAAATATTAGCTTATCCATTTTTTTTTCTTTCTTAAACTCCCTTTTAAATCTTAATTGTTCGTAAAATGTATAAGTGAAAAGTTCTATAACTTGCTTTGTTTTTCTCTCTTTTTTTTGTTAATCTTTTCAAAAATTAAATAAATATACAAATTACACGAAATCAAGTCAGGGTAGGAGAACTCAAATCCAAATTGTCTTTTACTGGAGAATGAAAAAAAAGTCTCTGAACACGCGTGTAGCACGTGTGAAGAGGCTAGTTTTATTCTACCTGTCAAGACATGGAAGAGTTTACAAAATTTCTGTAGTTATAATCTTATAAAAAACTTAAACTTATTAATAGTTACAACTATGGATAAAATGTGCGGTCTTATGGTTAGATATTTTTAGTTTGGCTATTTTACTCTTATTTTTTATTTTATTTCAATTTTTTTTAACCATTTGTCAAAATAATTTTTTTGCCCCTAATTTTTGTTTTTGGGAACATCAATTTAAAATAAACAAGTTGTTTTTTTTATTGTTTTTTTTATAATACTACAAGTTGTTTTGGAAATACTGATAAGTGGAAACCAAAGAGTCGTTATATGCAGAGATAAAAAAAGTTCGTGGAGTTAAACAAAGCCTATTTTAATATATGTTCCCATACATATTAATTAAAATTTTCTTATAATTTAAGTAGATTTTTAAAGGATTAATTTTGACAATATTCATAATTAAAAATGCTTGTGTCGTAAATGTAGTAGAAATTGGAATAGTAAGTACAAATACAACTATTCTATAAGAAAATAGCGTGAACCATGAAAGATGAAAGCCATATGTGTTATCATCATATGTCTAATATTCTTCTTACTAAAAAAAAAACAAATAGTTTTGCCAAGTAAAAAAAAAAAAAAAAAATACTCAAACAAAATATAAAAATTAATAAATTAAAAAACCAATTAATTCATTAGGTAGAGCTAGACAACACGATTAGTCACATCACTCTAAACCTAAAATCTCACTTTTTTATTGTTGGATCTCAAACATCAAATAAGCAAAATAAATACCAAACACATATGAGTCAAGCGACAATTTTATATTTTAGATTCTTTAGACCAACTTTCAATTTGAAATGCCTAATTTTCAATTTTAGGGGCCAAATATAAATTCTTTGAATCGAAACTTTCATATATCAATCTTTTGAACGTCCACATGTGTCGAAATTGAGTATGTTATGGACAAAGAGGAGACTCTAATTATCCACAAAATTTAGCTTCTCCTTTTGATATATCTCTACTGGACCTGGCTTCCCCTTTTGATATTTTCAAATTTCCATATGGAAATCACAACACTTGACACAAAGGAATCAAATTCCAAAGACCTCCACCCATCGTCAAACTCAACTCATTGGATCAAGTGGGTTTCACAAGTGTTTGGACAGTACTGTTCAATTTCAGGTGTTAAAAAATTAATAATACTTCACAAATAGAAGCTCCCTTTAGTAGTAATAGTAAATTTAAGATTAGTATTTTCATCATAAGTTAATAATAATATGTAATATTTACCAAATTTGTTTTTTGGAAAATAACATATCACAGAAACTACCGTGGTAATAGATAAATCACAAGAGAATTCTATTGCACAGGATTTCACAATCTATTATTGGTGTCGGATTGTAAATATATTAATATTATCCACAAACAACGAGTTTATCAACACTTGAACGAATTCAATCAGCTAAAATCCATGAGTAAAACATACACGCTCTCTAATTTTCAACCTCACATCTTCATTACTTCATATTCATATTTACTGCAACATAGCACAATAGTTCCTGTGGTCACTCAGACCTGTCCACTTCCAACACTTTTAATCATTAACCGAATCCGAGCCAAGTGCTTCCTCCCATTAAAGTGAGAAACCAAGTTGTTTTCTCCACTGCAACTTATATTACAGATATTGCACCTTAGAGTGGAATCTTTCACACCAACAGCTTCTTCTTTCTGTTCCGGCTCACTGTTTGAAACTCTCTTTTCTGACTCCTCTTTTGTTGGTTGATTAGATTTCATCGCAGTTGAAGCCGAGGCAATTGTTTGCTGGCCTTGCTGTTTTTCCTCATATTTTGTAACAATTCTCTGTTTCAAATCTTTGCTGGATACACTTTTTTGTGGCTCCTCAACTGTTGGCTGGTCCTTTGCTTTCAGTGCAGTCTTATGTTTCTTTCCTTGAAGGTGTGAATTTAAGATTTTCTCACATGCAACAGTTAGCTGACATATATCACAAGTCCACTCTTTTTGGACTTCTTTGGGCATGGGAATATCAGGAAGTTCTCTAGTTGTTGCAACTGCCAATGTCAGCCCTTCTTTGGGCATGGCTGATGTTGTGTTAACAGTCTGTTCAAGGTTAGGCTCTGCTGGAACTACCTGACAATGCAGTGAAGACATAAATTAGAAGCAAAACTGTTGTTTTGTCATTACTGACAAATTACCGATTGTCTCAAAAGTTAAGATGTTAGGAAATAGTGAATTTAATCACTTAAAACATTATCCTAACAATTATTACCCTATTTGTGGGAAAAGCATAAGAATTTCATTGCCAAAAAGAAAACAAGACTGAAACAACCTATGATACATAATCAATATCATAGAGATCTCTCAATTTAAACATAAACATGTACAAATTGAATGCAAATAATGATGAGAGCTCAATAAAAACCAATGATAGAAAAAAGGCCATTCTTTTTGAGGCATTATTCATAACAAGATTATGATGCTGGCCCTCCATTAGTATTCTAAATCTATTCTAGGCTAAAATGTGAAGCCACACAGAATGTCCTGCCATTTTTTAGTAAAGCTAAGTTCATTACCACCTTCTGGTTTCCCACACAAGCAAAGCAGCTTTCAAGAACTCAAGATTGTTAACCACTCACATTATTAACCCACAATTTTAAGCATTCAAAGAACCCAATCCCCATGCAAAATACTCATTTTGATATCCTTCTAAAAAGATTGGGTTTTTCACAAAATTTTTTCAAAAAGTCGAACAATAAACTTCCTTGTAAATATAATAAGAAATCTTACCCTCTTAGCTGCAGGCACTTCATTTTTCTCTGTTACTTCCACAGCTTGTTTCTTCTGTTCCAGTTCACTGTTTGAAACTCCCTTTTCTGCCTCCTCTCTCATTGGCTGATCAGATTTCTTTGCAGATGAAGTCGAGATACTCGTTGGCTGGCCTTGCTGTTTTTCCTCATGATTTGTAATAGTCTTTTGTATCAATACTTTGGCGGTTACATTATTTTGTGGCTCCTCAACTGGCTGCTCAGTTTCCTCTGCAGTTGAAGCTGGGATGATATTTGGCTGGTTCTTTGCTTTTAGTGCCTCATAAGTAGCTTTGTGTTTCTTTCCTTGAAGGTGTGAATTTAAGACTTTATCACTTTCAACAGTTAGCTCACATATATCACAAGTCCACTCTTTTTGGACTTCTTTGGGCATGGGAATATCAGGAAGTTCTCTAGTTCTTTCAACTGCCACTGTGATACTCGTTGGCTGGCCTTGCTGTTTTTCCTCATTTTGTAATAGTCTTTTGTATCTTTTGGCGGTTACATTATTTTGTGGCTCCTCAACTGGCTGCTCATTTCCTCTGTTGAAGCTGTTATTTGGCTGGTTCTTTGCTTTTAGTCTCATAAGTTTTGTGTTTCTTTCCTTGAAGGTTAATTTAAGACTTTATCACTTTCAACAGTTAGCTCACATATATCACAAGTCCACTCTTTTTGGACTTCTTTGGGCATGGGAATATCAGGAAGTTCTCTACTTCTTTCAACTGCCACTGTGATACTCGTTGGCTGGCCTTGCTGTTTTTCCTCATGATTTGTAATAGTCTTTTGTATCAATACTTTGGCGGTTACATTATTTTGTGGCTCCTCAACTGGCTGCTCAGTTTCCTCTGCAGTTGAAGCTGGGATGATATTTGGCTGGTTCTTTGCTTTTAGTGCCTCATACTTAGCTTTGTGTTTCTTTCCTTGAAGGTGTAAATTTAAGACTTTATCACTTTCAACAGTTGTTTTCACAAGTCATTTTTTGGACTTCTTTGCATGGGAATATCAGGAAGTTCCTATTTTTCAACTGTGTTGGCCCTTCTATTTCCTTAGGATGTTGTGTTCTCAGTCTGTTCAGTATCTGCTGGAATAATTGAAGACAAAATTAGAAGCACTGTTGTTTTGTCATTAGCAATTTGTAAAGAAAATACTGCCAGAAAATAAGACTTAAACAACCTATAATACATCTCTCAATTCAAACATAAACATGTACAATTCGAATGCAAATAATGATGAGAACTCAATAACAACCAATGATAGGAAAAATAGCCATTCCTTTTGAGGCATCATTCATGAAAGATTATGATGCTGACCCTCTATTAGTACCTATACTCAATTAAAAAGTGAAGCCCCAAAAATGTCATGCCATTTTTTAGTCAGCTATGTTCAATGCCACCTTCTGGTTTCCCCACACAAGCCAAGCTCCTGCCAAGATTGTTAACCACTCACATTATTAACCCTCAATTTTAAGCATTCAAGGAACCAATTCCCCATGAAAAATACTCATTTTGATATCCTTCTCAAGAAGATTGGGTTTTCCACAGAATATTCAAAAAGTTGAACAATAAACTTCCTAGTAAATATAATACGAAATCTTACCCTCTTGGCTGCAGGCACTTCCTTTTTCTCTGTTACTTCCACAGCTTTACTATCTTTCTGCACAATGTTAGGCTCTTTGCTATTTGACTGCATCAAGAGAAAGGAGTAGACATTAGCTCATCTAGAAATGAGTAAATAAAATTGTTATTTCTCATAAGAACATACTTCACAGCTCTTTTTCTTCAATAATTAAATATTAATTTTTATTTGGAAAAAGTGAACTGTCATATGATTTCCGAAATAGTGAACACTCTTTGGAATGTGTAATTTTATTCATCTAACTACAACCAACTGTTGGTCATAAGAGTATATTAAAAGAATCATAGTTAATGTTGCATGAGATACATTTAGCGCTTTACCCACTCCACTTCTTTCTTCTCCATAACTGCAATAGCTTTGATCTCTTCCATGTCATGATTAGACATTTTACTTTTAATCTGGAAAAAATAAGGCAAAGTAAGAGAGAGAGGGAGAGAGGGTGTCTCGTTAGTCTGTTTCCCGCAATGGGACCCTAAAGAATAAAATAAAAGAAAAACACAAATCTAGTAAAATATATATTTGTTTTTATTAAGTTTGGGAGTCCTATGCCATCTTGTACAGTGCTAATACCCGAATTCTATGTGGATGTGGATGTGGATGTGGATTGTGAAATGTAACGCAAGCATGTGTTGTGTTCCACATCAGACATGTACTAAGTCCCTCCATATGGATTATATACATGATTATGAGAAGCTATAATTGTGACCAATCCTTTTGAGATATCATGCAAATATGAGTAGTGCGTGGGTTCTAATAATTCCAATTATAAAACCCATTTATTTGATTATCAGTTCCAACATATCTAACAAAGAAAACAGTTTTCAAACTCAATTATTATAGAAAAGTTTGATATAACACTTTATCTTAGCTGAACTCAACACATTGAAAAACCTAATTACCACCAAGTGCCATACCTTGGTAGCAATGAGTTCCTCTAGAGCTTCAGTTCCATTCTCTTTTATATACCTCTCTGCCTCAGCTAGAAAGTCATCTCTCTTGAGTAAGAATTCCTTCCACCTATTGAATTCATGAATGATAACTAGTGGGTTCATGGAGAGGCATGGGCGAAGAAGGTGATTATAGACATAAACAGCACCATCGAAGTGAGGTACAACCAGCCAGCAGATGATCATTAGCTTCATGTGAGGCCAGAGCCACAACCTAGCAATCAAAGAAGGGACAGTTAATAGATAAATACACCAAGAGCCTTGTAATTCAGTGACATTGCCTGCTCTCCTTTTCGAGGAGAACAAGGGTTCGAATCTTCCCTCTCCCATTCTTGTAATTATTGAATCAAAAATAAAATAAAAATTGACATGTATATTCTAGTCAAGTTACACGTTGACATGTATAAACAAGACATTTAATAGACATTGTATATTCATTAAACCATTTCTCTTTCCTTGCACTCATATTTTTCAAGGATTAAACGAATGGACGAGCAACCAAACTCACAAAATCCCCAGAGATACTGAGTGTTGACAATAAAACAAAGTGCAAAATTGAACAAATTATATATCTACACTTCACAAAAAGGGTTTTCTATGAGCTTTTATTTCACACAAATGTTGATTGCAAATAATTTTCTCTTTTGTTTTCTTGGCAGTCATGCAGAGCTAGACACTGGAATGGAGGGTAACAAACAAAGTTACCTTTCCAGAAGCTTCAAGAAAGCATTTTCAAAGAGTAAAATCAAAGAGAAGGCAATCCAATATGTGACCAATTTCTGAGTGTCCGAACTTGAATTTTTCTCAATTGCCCGGATGGAAGCAAATCTGTTAAGAAAATATATGATGTTCATGCAATAAAAGTGCCACTTAAATGAGAGAGAGACAGAGAGACTTACAGAGGATACCCCAAAGCAAAGAAAGGCCTGCAAGTAAAACACAAACAAAAAGCAGAGAATACTTCAGAAACCCAACTTCATGAATCCGTTTCTGCACAAAAATCAAGTTTTTTTTTTTTTTTTTTTTTTTTTTTTTAATGCATACCATGAAAGGACATCAAGGGATTTCAGTGCAAAATGGAGAATACCCACTAGACTCATCTTGAAAATGATCCAATCTGTTTGGCTTTCTTAATCCGAATCTCCAAGAGAAGTGAAGATGAGAAAGACAGAGGAGAATGAGGCTGAGAGGAAAAGCAAGTAGAGCTGGAAAGTGGAAACTACTACAAAAGCATGAGGCTATTTTTGTGGAAAGTCGAGGATGTGGGCCGTGGGACATGAACGACCCGGATGAAGTGGATCATATTTATACAGGTTGCATGTGGAATTGAATCTCCTTTGCAACTGCATGATACGATTCTCCTCGTTAGCTCCTTGGTGAAGTAGGTATACACATTTGATTTTGGGGAGATATTACAAATTTTAGTTGAAATTTATAAATTGATTACTCACCTATGACAAAAAAAATAAAAATAAAATAATAGACATTTATTTATTATATTTTGAAATTCTTTAATTACATTTATTGTTACATCAATTTATAAAGGTTATATAGTAAAATTTATAATGTCGTTAATATTTTTCTTTGATATTTCTATACTCCATAAATAGCCAGTATCTAGTAGTTTTTATTTTTAAAGACAATTCATCATGAATCTTTTTGGCTGAATTGATGGTGTAACATGGCTTAAAGTTACATTGTTTAATTGTATCCGTTAATGAATTAGCCATTTATATTTTGTATTAATTGATAAATAATGGGTTCAGTTCTGTAGGGAAGATGGAGTTTGGAATTTTTTGGCTTCCGCTTGGATGCTAAATTTATGTAATTTAAAAAAAAAAAAAAAAAAAAATTAGTTATTTAATTGATGTGATATAATTAATTGACATATCATGATTGATTTGATTGGACCAACTAATAAATGTGGCAGACTTAGGTGACATTTAACATTTAACATGTATAGATGGAAAGACTGTTTTTCAAATCAATATTATAATGTAAAACCGAAGCTATTTTTTTTTTTTTTTCTCTTTTGTTGACTTTACAATATATTAACACATCAGCTTTTTAGCTCTCACAATTTTACATCTCATTAATTACTTTTTTTTTTTTAGTTTTATTTTATATCCTGATTAACCTTTTCATCTCTCCTACTTAACCAAATCCCTTGATAGCACTCTACAGTCTACAGTCACGTTCCTCTTCTTATCTCTCACTTTTATTCCTTGCCTTTCTTCTTCCTCTACTCGGTACCCAGTCCCACCCACCAGATCCAAACAGCAGAACAATGCTCTCGCTGCAGGGTGATCTGCGACACAACCACCATCATTAGTTGCGGCATCAACAATAAAACCAGAAGCTTCAATTGGCTCTGAACAGAGCGGACCTAAACGGTGAGTTGTTGGCTTCTTCTTCCTCTATGGCCAATCTCAACTATTCTCACGCCATGGACTCTAATGAAGGTTATGTATATATTTATTATATTTTTATTCCAAATTTTTTATATTTGATGTTTTAAGGTTAGGGTTTCAGTTATGGGTTGCCAATGTTGTGATAGCTTCGGCTTTTTAGGCCAATGGGTTGAGCTTTTCTGATATTGCCTGCAAGGTGTTTGTCAAAATGCTTGACCATTCCACTCATACCAAAGCCCCAACAACAACCCAACTCCAGCTGATTACTTGACTCTCTTTCACAGCAAGTCTCCTGTTTCACACCACTCAAAGGTATGCTTAATGATGGCTTGATTTTAATAAATATATATAGAAGCTTTACAGCTCTTTATAAAAGCTTTACAGCTTTTAATAAATTATAATGAACGATTAAAACCAAATTATTCCTTCCACACCAGCTCCCTCTAATTACTTATTAAAAAGAAATTCTCTGTTTCAGATGGTATGCGTTTTTAGTGAATATTTCTTCAATTGATTGGTTAATTTGTTTCCTAAGCATTTCTTATGGAATGTTCTAAATTGAAATATTTTGTTATTTTTGAGTCACTGCATGTTAAGTCATAAACTTTCTTCTTATGTGTGATTAGTATGTTATTGTGTATCTTTAATTTCAACCTAGAAAAGCTATCACAATTTCCAACTTCCAAGCTATGTGATACGAAATTCTCCAAGACATGTTTATTACATTAACATCATTGGAGTCTATGTACAGCCATATAAAACATACTTCTTCATATTCAATATATTCAATGGGAATTGGAAAAGCACTACATTTTTTTTTTTTTCAGGGGTAAGTAAAATTATCTTCATATTCTACTAGAGAATTTTTAGAACAACGGTCATTGTAAGAGTGGCATGACCATCCTCATGGGTTCATTTGTAGTTCTTTGTGAATTCTTGCAAATTTATTATATTGTTCTGTTATGATTCCCATACTCT
Organism: Fagus sylvatica; assembly: GCA_907173295.1. Classification (NCBI taxonomy): domain Eukaryota; kingdom Viridiplantae; phylum Streptophyta; class Magnoliopsida; order Fagales; family Fagaceae; genus Fagus; species Fagus sylvatica. The sequence continues at coordinate 8,830,846 of OU015767.1, read as the reverse complement.
TTTAGATGATATATCTAAGTATGCTACTATTGAAGCTTTCCTTGCCTATAAGATGGCATCCAAGATGTTGAGGTGTTCCTATTGGTAATGGCGGACTTTTAGTTAACATAGTATTTTGAGGTTAGGATTTTAGTTTAATTACTCAATATTGTAATTTTATATTGCATGTGATTCTTTGTTTTTATTGTTACAGTTAAATATGCTATTGTTGTAGTTAAGTGCGTGTTGATGGCTTGGAGACACTTGGTTACTTTGATAATCACAGAGCAAGCATCTGCTTTGCCATTAACCTCATGCTGAAGGTAATGAAGTAATATAGTCGTGCCTTCCAATTATAATCTCTCATGCCAATTATATATAACATGTGTAAACACACATATGTTCAAAACTGTCAAGTGATCTCTAAAAATAAATTGTTATTCAACTGTAGATTGACGAAGTTTATTTGACAACCCTGATAAAGATTGTTGTCATTGACCATGAGAAGAAACAATCTTTGTATTGCAAAAGAATAGCATGCTAGATGCATGTTTTTATAATTAATGTAAAAAATTTGCGTTAGTATTCTATCTCATTTCCTTATCTTTTTCTTTTTCTCAGAAGATAGTGGCATTATTTTAGTGCATAGAATTAAAGAGGTGATTGGGAATAAGATGTATAAAATTGTGAAACAACTAAACATGCATCAAGTTTTGTGTTTTGGAGCTCCTTCTTAGTTAATTGAAGAATGTGTTTGTATTGTTCAAAGTTGAGATGAAGTTGTTTGAGCTCCTTCTTAATTGATTGTTTGTATTGTTTCTAATTGAAATATGTAAGTTTTTTTTTTTTTTCCTCTTTCTAATTTGACAGTTAAGTTGACATAACCACAATGACTCTTCTACCTTGGAAATTAAATAAGGTAGAAATTAAATGCAAATTGTTTTCTCAATAGGTGATATTGAGGCAGTTTTCTCTATTAGGTGATTTTTTTTTTTTTTCATTATGATTAAGAATATTTGATATGACCTTTGAAAATCAACATATTGCCTGAAGGTATAATTAGTTGATGCTAGAGCCCTTACATAATGCATATAATGACAATGCCCTTGCAACCCTATTACAATCTTTGTGTACATGCTGAAATGAAACATTCTCATTATACTTAAAGCGTTCTTTGATTCTTGAACTATGTGGGTGAAGCTTGGGTATGATCATTTTACTTTCAAGTTTCAACAAAAAAAAAACAATTGTAAGATTTTGTGCAGCAAGGGACCCAAAAAAATGTGACAACCATAATTGTCAAGATCCAAATCCGTAATATGATTCAGAGTCGGACCGGTATGCTAATACCAAGCCTGTGCCTGATATTAACACGAACCAACTAAAAGGAGTATAAAATTTTTCTTCTTTCTTTTTCTCTCTTCTCTCATCTTGATTCTTTAACTTATTCTTGGGTTGGGAACTCCCATAATATAATAACGTACTCCTTTACAAAATAATTGAATATACTAGTCCACCTAAAGAAAATGATAGTAGTTAGAGCATCTATAACTGTTTATACAAAATACATCAGTATGTGGACATAATAACTCTAATACAGCGGAAGACTATTTAAACATATATATCACTGCTGCTTTATATACATAACCACTCAAAACGTCTAAGACTAATTCTAGATACCACAAAATTGCTCCTCCATATTGAGACTTTTGGCTGCACTATAGGATGTTCCTGCAATCTAAGCAATCCACTTTGCTCAATAAAGGAGGCGTGACATGAAGATTTAATAGTATGCATGAATGCACGATAAACAGAATAATTTTTGTGGATATGACTTGCGTATAAATAGTTCATGCTAGAATGATTTCATGAGCTTCTTGAACATATATGTTTCATACTGATGAACATAATATCTGATAACTTGTAAGGCATAATATAACTATTGAAATCTAAACATATAGCATGATTATTTTATATGTAAATAAAACATGTTCCTTTAAACTGTTCTGAAGAGAAAACTTATCTCATACAATTGCATAATATAGCAAAAACTATATGGAACATGTAACTGTACTATATCTTTAAGACTTGGCACCTTGTGACTTTACTTGTGCTATGTCTACAAGGAAGCTATCCCCTCATGGCCTTCCTGCTTGCCAGTCTACAGGGTATGATAACCCCTCGTGACCGTCCTGCTACTAGTCTACAGGGAATACAACCATTCATGGCCTTACTTGTTGCCGGTCTACAGAGAATAAAACCCCTCGAGGCCTTCCTGGTGTCACAAGGCTCTCACACTGAAAACCGTTTTATATGTTTATAAAACATATCATGCTTGTTTATTTATTTATTTTTTTTCAATCTCTCTCTTGCCGTACTAAGCCCAAATTCATAGTATATCCACAGCTTACTTCTAAAATCTGTCTTAACTGTACCAACTCAAAACTATTTCTAAATCAATGCACGTTTTCTTTATAAACAAGTATTAAACTGAGTTTATTGAAAGCATTGATAAAACATATATAGATATATTTTTAAAACATGGACTATTAAATTTTCATGGCACATTCCCTTACCTCAATCCAAAAGCTGGATTCCAAGAGTCTCAAACAGATCGCTTCACCTATCCTCCCTTGATTATCCTAAATCAAGTATAGGAGTTAAGTTAACTTCAACTTAATCTTAATTTCAACTTGATGCCAACCTTAGCTCATAATAGGCTAATCAACACTTGTGACCTTAATTCACTTAATTTAACTTAACAAATCTTTACTAAGCCCTTACTAAACCCCAAACAACATGTTGAAAGCATCCATATAAATCAAACATCAGAACATAGCTTCTTTAGAAAGCATACATTAGCTTGGTACACCTCACATTCGCACATTAATTCATAGAGTTATGACTTTATTAGAAACAAAAGACACTAAGGCTCCTGCTATTATTTCCGCTACCAAACAATAAAACCAAGGCATACAAAAATTCATCCCAGTCTTAAACACACAAAGAAATACTCAAACCAAATTTCAACCCAATCTACTCAAAATAACATGAGAATAAATTCTTCTAACTTTTAGTGTTTTCAACTCATCTTTAACAGATTTTCTGCAGGAACAGTATCTTATAAAATTCATTTGACAAACTTAGAAACATCAAAATATCCTGAAATCTTACTGTGAGGTAACACCATATATTTAATACCTATCATCAAAATTTCAGCTCAAAATAGTATATCTAGAATTTATTAAAATTATGGTACTTTAATGAACTCAAATCTGTCAGTACAGTTTTTAAAGTGACTTTAAATCAACACCCACAATTCATTATATACTAAAATGGCATGGGGATAATTCCATCAATAACATATACATCCTAGGGTTCCAAAAAAATATTTAAATCACTTAAATTCCAAATATTGGATTTATTATGCAATTTCAAACAGACAAATACAGAATCTGTCAAATTGACAGATTTGCACAGTTTTCTTGTAAAATAACAAATAATTATCAAAACTCAATATTTTTCAATGAAATTTCATATACATAACCTAGACATATGATAGATTACCCTAGAGAAAACCGTTTCCTCATTCCTATTTTAGAAAACTCCCAGAATTTTCGTGCAACTTACTGTTCACTACAGGAAGCAGAGACAGATTGCATTTTCCTCTAGAAACTTAAAACCCATCAACCATTAGCCAACAATCCTCCTAAATCCAACACATGCAGTATCAAATCAAGTCAAACATCAATGTAATCCATCACACACAGAACATACAAGCCATATAAATCCACATATAACAATAATTCCATCATCAATTGTAAGAAACCAACATGGAATCACCCAAACTTCATACCCAATAAAAATTCCAGCAACTACCACTTCAAATCCCACATGCATGTCCATAAAAATTCATTTTCCCTAACCCAAAATCATATTTCTACAAACCCATAACCTCAAAGTATAGAATCATGAAGATCAACCAACAATTTCAACTATACCCATTTCAAAACATACATGAAAAGCTAAGATTTCACCTAATCTATCACATGCATGAAATTTCAGTTTAAACCCCCAATTAAACTCTATGGAACCCTAGAGAATTTGAGGAATTTACCTTCTAAAGGTTGGGAATATAAGCCCTAACAAGAGCTTATCCTTTTCTTGATGGAGGGAAGCTTGAAGGAGAGCAACTATGGAGGTTTTTCCTCCAAGGGGTTTTCGGCCAGCAGAAGGAGGAGAGCTTCTTTCTCTCTTTTCCTTTCTTTCTTCTTGAAAAAAAATGAAATGAAATGAGTGCAATACATGGCCGGCCAATATAAGAGTGGGGATGTGTTATTAGTGCTTGCCATGTGTCCTTAATCATGGGAGGGTAAGTGTAAAGCTTTTCCAAATGGTTAGTTTTTATTGGACTTCAAAACTAGGTATGAAATGACCATTTTGCCCCTCTTGTAATCTATTAACTACCTTGATGCCTTATTATAGTTTGGTTATAATTAAACTAGGCAGAAATACATTTTTGGTCCCAATATTTAGGGGGTGTTTTCAATTTGGTCATAGTGTTTTAAAAGCATTCAATTGGGTTCCTGTGTTTTTAAGCCGTTATCAATTTTATCCCTAGAGCTAGCTCCTTTAGAAATTGCCTATGTGGCAAACGGAAAATGCTAACATGGCTCAACTGTGTTATTTAAAAATAATAAAAAATAATTTAATAAGCCACGTTAGCGCATGTTTTTATTTTTATTATTTTTTTCTTTTCTCTTATTTTTTTTCTTTTTCTATTTTCCCTTTCTCTTTTATTTTTTTCTTTTCTCTCTCCTCTGTTCTTATTCCTCCCCAGATTTCTTTTCTGGTCACAATCCGCTGCCCACAACAATATACCAGCCACCACAGATCCTTCAAGCAAATCACAACAACAAACTCACAACCACAACCACAACCGCAACTCCATCCTTCAACCAAATCCAACCCATAACCCACAATTCAAAAAACAAATTAACAAAACACAAATCTCAGATTTGATCTCAGATCTCAGATCTGAATATATCCGGACTCCACAAACCCCTCGGACGAGGCCGAAGTGCTCCAACCCGAACTCGAGCCCGTGCCCGAACTCGAACCCAAACCGGAGCTCGCGGACAAATAGTTCGTACTGTCCGTCAGGCTGCAGCTAAAATCTTGGCGGCTATATCTAGATCGCTGTTGGCTTCGTTGTAGGCCGAAACGGCATCGTCTAGAGAAGCCAAAGAGAAGGCCTCGGCTAAGGCTTGGAGTGCCTTGCTCTCTTCGTCCTCTCCGTTCGTCGCAACTACGCCTTTGCCGTTGAAATTGGAGGCTCGGGCTCTTCTCTTCTTCTTCTTCGCGTTCTTCATCTTCATATCGTATGGAAGATCAACCAACGGCAGAGTTTCAACGATCGTGGTGAAGATTCAAACACAAGATTTTTTCCTAGAGAACCTGAGAATTTTGGGGTTTCCAAGAGAAATACGAGAGGGGGAGGGATTCTAAGACCATCAACATCCATGTATTATTCCATCTAAGCGAAGACCATCCATGAGAGAGAAAAGAAATCTGGGGAGGAATAAGAACAGAGGAGAGAGAAAAGAAAAAATAAAAGAGAAAGGAAAAAGAAAAAAAGAAAAAAAAATAAGAGAAAAGAAAAAAATAATAAAAATAAAAACATGTGCTGACGTGGCTTATTAAATTATTTTTTATTATTTTTAAATGACACAGTTTAGCCATGTCAGCATTTTCCGTTTGCCACGTAGACAATTTCTAACGGAGTTAGCTCTAGGGGTAAAATTGATAACGGCTTAAAAACACAGGGACCCAATTGAATGCTTTTAAAATACTAGGACCAAATTGAAAACACCCCCTAAATATAGGGACCAAAAGTATATTTCTGCCATTAAACTATATCCATTTTCATTACTAATGTGTACATAATAATGTAGTGTAGTGATAATCCAAATTAAATTTACTTACCATATAAATTTATTAAACTTATAATCCTTTATTAGTTTCGAACCAATATAATTAATTAAACCATTAAGTGGTGCGGAGCATCACAATAATTATAAGCTGATGTGGTTTTGAATATAAACAAAAGGACATGTGGTTGGATTATGAATTTCAAGTCCTAATGTTAATGTGAATTTTGACATTGAATTGTGGTTGCATTAAAGGAGGTCTTTTTACTAATTACAGTCGAATCAGGTGTAACACAACTTTGGGAATATCCATAAATCAACTACAGCTTGTGTCCATTTTTTTTTTTATGTTGCTAAATATCCATTTGTGCTATAACATATGTACGGAAGATAATAGAATAGATATTGATCTCATTTACTTTTTTTACACTAAAGAGCATTAAGTTGTATTTTTCAAAATTTTCTTAGATATTATTTTCAATAGTTGTCCGTGCATCGCACAGGTTTGCGACTAGTGTTATGTAATGTTAGAGGCATAAATCCAAAAATTAAAAACTTTAAAGGGTAAAATGATCCCCCCAAATTTTAAGGGTGTAAAGTACACCACTTTAGATATTGTAATTTCGATTCTCTAATTAAATTCAATCACCCAGCTACAATGTTACATTGACCAATACAATACAAGAAATGTTATTTTTCCCAAGGATAATGTATTTATTTATTTATTTATTATTATAGATATGATAGAATTTGAACTTATGATATCCATTCCAAGATGATTGCTCTTTACCATAATGCTAAGACACCAGTTCAGTTTTGATATAGGCGAGATTCAAACCTAAGTTTTTTGTACGACGACAAGAAACTTTTCCTAAGGATAACTAAATTCAACCATATGACTTATGACCAATACAAACACATAGTTGAATTTAATTGGGAGGACCTAAAATAAAACAGCTAAGAACTATACAAGTGTAAATTATACTTTTTGCCCGATATCCCTTATGATTTTGTAATGAGCACTTTACCAGTTTACCTTATTCGTTAGTATTGGAGCCTGGAGGGTATTAAAGTAACGGAGGGTATTTCATTAACGTGTGGCTTTAGCCACATTTAATATATATATATATATATATATATATATATATATATATATATATATATATATATATTTTTTTTATTTTTTGAATTTTCTATTAATTTGAAGTAAATTCGAGAGGTAAATAAATTGAAATTAGTCAATTAGAATCAACTAACCTTTTTTTGGTACGTACAGATCCATTGGTTAGAAATAGAACATTTTGTCACTGAGAATTAAGTCCCTTGGTCTAGATAAAGGTAAAGCTAATATTTCATATAAACACGATATAATAGAAGCTAAATGCCCCGAGTAAAAATTGAAATTTCCATAACTAGAAATTTGGTCAAAATATGGTAATATTATGTCACAGATACATGTTTGTCATTATGATTCTAGCTGTGCACGTTAGGATCCGTTTGGTAACCTATTTTCTTACTCTGCTTTTTGTCAAAATCATGTTTTGAAAATGAAGCTTTAAGCTTCATTCCCAAAATGTGATTTTTAAAGGCAAAGTTTTTTTACAAACCATGTTTTTTTTTTTTCTTCTTACCAAACACAAAATTTGAGTGTTTTGCATTTTCAAAATGTGCTTTTTTGCTTCCTAATGGGATTCCAAACACTTTGCAATTACTGAATATAAAAATGTGAGTTTGGCAACCCATTTTCTAACCATGTTTTTTGTTAAAAGCACATTTTGAAAATGAAGTTTTGAGCTTCATTTCCAAAAAGTGATTTTTCAAGGCTAAAAATTTTATAAATCATGTTTTTTTTTTTCTTTTTACTAAATACAAAATTTGGGTTTTGTTTTTTTAAAATGTGTTTTTTACGTTCCAAATGGGATTCCAAACAGTCACTTAACTTATTTAGTAAAACAAGGAAACTCAAAACTTTACTCTTTTAGGATGTGACTGTCATTCAGAACTCTTTAAAACAAAGTTGTGATCAATATGCAGACATCAAACTACTGAGATTTATGAGTTGTTGATCTAAACTGCCACAGTAATTTAGGCATGCTGACCTCCTACAGGACCTGATGCCAATTCCTGAATCCGGGCCAAGTGCTTCTTTCCCTTAAGGTGAGCATTCAAGTTAGATTTACTAGGGCACTTTGCGTTACATATGTAACACCAAAACGGCGGAGATTGAGAGTTCTGAACAACTTTCTTTGCAGTTGAAGCAGGGAAACCCTTGTTTTTGGCTCTCAGGTTATTTGCTTTCAGCTCCTCATAATTAGCCTTATGTCTGCTTCCTCGAAGATGGGAATTTAAAGTTATCTCACTTTGGGTTGTGACCTGACATATAGCACAAGTCCACTCTTTCTGGACTTCCTTAGAATCAGGTATACTCTTTGTTGTTGCCCTTTGCCCTTTCATTCATATCCGGAAATGTCACTGTGCTTTTCCCAGTCTGAGGAAGGGTAGACTCTATTGGATCACTAACCTACAAGTGTAGCGACAACTTGAGGGAAATTAACAATAGTGATTGAGAGTTGTAATACATAAATTAATCTTGGAAAAGACATGCCTTAATTTGAATGCGAATAGAAATAAATAATAGCTAGTTTTAGTCTGCTATGATCCTGTAGCTTCTGTTATTAGGTTAACCTCTCTAACCTCTTTCTGTTAAGCTTGTAAGAGTTGAGTTTAGCTTATGTTGTTAAATGATAGAAATATATAAAAAGCAGTCCAAGTTAATAGCAAATGTACAGATTTCATTTTGTAAAGAATATACACTTACAGAGCTCTCGAGGATATCTTTCTCTCTAGCTTTCTTCGTTCTTCTGCTTCTATTTCTTGTCGTCTGAGAAGAGAAGAAAATAAGAGCTCAATATGCAACCACATGTGGTAGTGATACCATTTCTAGTACAGGGCCATGTTTGCCCCTCTTACGAAGTTGTCACACTTGATTGTTGATCATGGGATTAAGGTCACATTTGTTAACACTGAGAAGAATGAAGACAAGAGCCCAATAAGGCTAGTCTCAGTCTTAGATGGACTAGAACCCAGGGATGATCGAAAAGATTCTATTAAATGTACATAAAGTATTCTAAAATTTATGCCTGCTCATTTCAAGATCTTGACGTTAAATGTTGGGAAAATTTTTTAGGCTTGTGGTATTTCTCGTACCCAACCCGACCAATTAATTATACATATTTATAAAAAAATAAAAACTCTAACCTAATCCACGACTCTCTCATTTCACTCTGACTCTCTCTCATTTCACTCTCCCTCCCCCTCAAACCCACGCCGCCAGTGCCTCCACGCTGCCACGCCGCAAACCGTGCCTCCATGCGGCCCACGCTGCCACACCGCCGATCGAAACGCACCTCCATGCTGCCACATGGCCCACGCCACCACACCTCCAATCGAAAACGCACCTCCAACCACACACCACCACGCTGCATATTCCTCTCAACTTTCAATAAACTGAATTGAAAATAACTTTCTAACTGCAGTATGACCAATACTTTTATTTCTTTAATTTCAATATCTATATTATGATTCGAATAATTTAGCATTCAATGGATCATGCTTATGAGCTCATTACTACTCCAAATTATTAACTGTTCATGTCCAATTCATGTTTTGACATAGTTTTATGCATTCTATAACATGACTTCTATACATTTTTTTCACTTTAATTACAATTTACCATTTGTGGTTTGAGCTAATTTCATTTTGCCTATCTGTATTTTAAAAAGTGTCACTTTACTCATCTGAGATTGGCTCCGTTATAAAGCCGTTACTCACCCCATTGTTTTCTGTTTAAATTTATAAAATAATATAAATATATATATACATAAAATATAAAAGAAAATGAATCTAAGTTCATCTCAAGAAAAACTTTTTCTCACTATTTAGAAATTGAACATCAAAATTTTACCTAAAACTTACCCTTACATGCTCCAACCATTAATTAATCTCAAACAAGAACAAATAATCAAATCCATCACCGCACAACAATAGAAGAACCAACTTGAACAATCAAATCCAAATCATTTGACATCAAAACCACAAAAAACAAACACACCAAGAAATGTTAATTAATTGAATCAGATCTAGCAATGAAACAAATATTTAACCAAAACTCAGAAACACAAACGCAAAGAAACATGTACTCACGGAAGGCAAAAGTTTACTGGGTTTGAATTGAATATATATTTGTAGATTATAATTTATGGATTTGTCTACTGCAATGCAGTTTGAGTGTAACAAAATAGGTTCATTTGAATTGGGGTGGTGATGGATTGATTGCATTAAGATTGAAATCCATTTCTCCAAGGCAATCAGGAACATAAAGAAAAGAGGAAAATAACAAGTAAAAGACATATTTAATGGAAAAAAATTGAGGTTGGTACCTACAACATAATGGAGCCAACCTTGGGCAGTGGGTAAATTGACACTTTTCAAACCACAAATAAGCAACATGAAAATAATGAAGATACAACTAATTGTTTATAATAATGAGAGAATAAGCTCATTAGGAAGTTTATGAATCAAATCGTTTATAATATTGAAGATACAACTAATCGTCCCCAATTGTATAATGAACTTCCAAGTAAATATAATAGGAAAACTTACCGTCTCAATTGCAGCTACTTCAATTTTCTTTGTTTCTTCAACATATTTGATTTCTTTTTGCCCGACATTATGCTCAATGAAATTTGACTGGATTAAGATAATGAGAGAATAAGGTCATTTAGAAGTTAATGAATTAAATCGTTTATTATAAAGAAGACCGAACTAATCGTTCCCAATTGTATAATGAACTTCCAAGTAAATGTAATAGGAAAACTTATTACCGTCTCAATTGCAGCTACTTCATTTTTCTCTGTTACTTCAACAGCTTTGATTTCTTTTGGCCCAACATTATGCTCAATTAAATTTGACTGAATTAAGATAATGAGAAGATAACATCATCGTGACGTTTAAGAATTAAATCATGTATGAACAGGGGCCCATAATAAATCTTCTAATAATGTTAGAATAATGGTGAAGTGATTAAATTTACCATTTCTTAACAGTTTAAGTTTTTGGGAGAATCAATAATTTATCATGATATCAAAATATGTGATCTTGAGTTTGAACCCAGTTTCCACTCTACCTCTCATTTAAAATGTTAAAATCTCATATGTTGTACCTCATTTATTAATGGGGTGTTTGAATAATGGTTAAGTGATTAAATTCATAATTTCCTAACCGTTTAAGTTTTGGGGAGAATCAATAATTTATTAAATAAGAGATTAACTAGCTGAACTCAAACTCATTGACCAGCCTACTTACTACACCAAACATACCTCACTAGGAAGAAGTTTCTCTAAAGCTTCAGATTCATTATGTTTTTGATATCTCTTCGCCTCAGCAAGAATGTCATCTCTCTTTAGACAAGACTCATTCCACTCATTGAACAGGTTGTGTAGTTCCAAGGAGAGACATGGTCGCACAAAAAGTTCATAAAAATAGAGAGCACCATTGAAGTGAGGAATCACCAATCCGCAAATGAGCATTAGTTTCATGTAGGGCCAGAATGGTAGCCTGATGATATTGACACATGAAAGTGTTAAAAAAAGAAAAGAAAAGAAAAGTAAATAATGTAAAAGATAGGATAATCAACTAGCTCTAGATGATGCAACACATTGAAAATTATGTATCATAATTCTTCAATTCTTCATAAAATAGACTACACCCATGATTAACACTATAGTTTTGCCAAGCTAGAGACACAACAAGCCATAATATGCACCTAAGGAAATATAGGTTTTGTTTTTGCTAAGTGTGAATCTCATTACGAAGGAAGAAGGATCAAGTCTCTAATTCAAGCCTCTTTAACCGAGGGAGGGCGATTGTCCTTAGTACAGCAAAAAGGAAGGCAATGAGAGAATGCAACCTTGGCAACACAATGTGCCACATGGTTTGCATCTCTCTTAACCCAATTAAAAACACACAAACGGAAATTTAAAGCTAATTCTAAAGCAAGAGTAGTTAGGGTCCGAATCTTCCAACAGCTCTCTTCAAAGGGGCAAGCTAGTGCATCAATACAATATTTTGTATCACTCGATCAATAATGATATTGTCGAAATGCTCATCTAATGCAAGCTAGTGCATTAAGGAAATGTAAGTTATGAGTTTGACAACTCGTGACGCCAGATCCCTTTGGTCCATGGGCTTTGTTATTATCTGGTGCATATGGGACCCACACGTGCCTATGAGATTAGTTGAAGCTAAGCGAAGCTTCAGACACCCATGTTATAAAAAAATAAAAACAATAACACAATAGTTTTTGCCCATTTTGCAAGAAGGTGGAGAAAAAGGGAGAAGATAAGCTAGGAACACATCTTGGTAACTATAAATGACCAAACTAAAAGGATTTTGAAGGTAACTGTGCAAAGTGCAATTCCCATTGATTATGAAAAACTAGAAACAATAAAATTTCCCTACCATTCACTACATTTTCATGGATTGGAAAGCATAGCAGATATATTAATGGGGAAATCTCTTAAGTAATCGAACTTTAGACAACTTGGCTAAAAGTGCACAAGAGTGAATTTTTCTGAAACTTACTCTCTAGTCTCATCAATCTATGGTTTCCACTTTCCACGATTTAAAAACTTTAGATATACCATAAACAAGTAGGAGGAAGGCAATAAGGCAACTAGATAGAGACATATAATGGAGGGTACGTAACAGAATTACCACTCAAGAAGCTTCATGAAAGCATGCTCAAAGAGTGAAATCAAAGAATAGAGAACCCAATAAGTGATCAACTTCCGAGTGCCCGAATTCGAATTATTCTCAATAGCACAAATCGAAGCGCATCTGTTATGAATACAATCATCACTATCATCATCACCACCACCACCACTTTCCACCTCCATAGATGTATATAACAGAAAGGAGGGAAAGAAAAAGCACATAATTGCGTGTGTTTTACTTACAAAGGGTATCCCAAAGAGACGAGAGGCCTGCAAGTACGTGTCAGGAAAAAAAGAAAGGATAAATTCGTGAAATTAAACCGAGAAAAGCACAGAATCAAATTCCTCATAATCATAAATTAAAAAACAATAATTCTGAAAGCGTGAAAGAACATAAATAATTGCAATAAAAATGCAGATCTACCATGCAAATAGGTCCAAGCATTTCAATAGAAATAGGAGATAGTCCACCAAATCCATCTCTAAATTCAACTTCCTTGTGTGATCTATCTCTTGAATCTCCAACTCCAGGTAAAAGATTATTGAAATTGCGAGAATGGGAGAACAAAAGACAAAGCCTTTATAAAAGTCATAACGTATAAACAGGAATTTGAAACTACAGTAAATTAATGAAGTTAAAGTCAGCTTTTTTCTGGGAAGCGGAAGTGAGAGTGACCCTTAGTTTCTAGTGTTAAAGTAGAGTTTAATTTAATGCGAAGATTCCAATTCTTGTGTATCGTATTCATACGAGGAGAACCAAGATTTTGCTACTCGCTCTTGTATGCAGAACAAAATAGTTTTGCAATTGCATGAATTAGTGACACGCGTGGTGGAGAAAGTCATAGCGGAATAGATAACAAGACATGTCCAGCAAGTCGCGAGTATCAGCGTTTAATCCCACGCTGCGAGAAGCCTACATGTTCTTTTGTACGGAAACAGTGGATAGCACCAGAGCTTACGTGTAACATGTGCTAAAGTAAAAGGAGTTTCCTTTTGATTCTTTTGAATTCTCTAATATTATGGTGACAGGAGTAACAAATTGAAAAAAACAAAAAATAAAAAAACGCTTGTGATACATGTGCTATGGAATACGGGTCATGGACATGTGTGGTACAGCTTATTGAATATCTTCTTGTGCGTGACATCCCATAAAAACGATTGGGCATTTATCTTCCTGAGGGTCATCTTGACCCATAAGCCCCCAACTATAAAAAATATCTTATGCCATCTAGTTGCATACAACCACACTTATATGAAAATGAACCTCACACTTGTGGGTAAGGGTGGGCAAAAACCCGTAAAATTCGACCCATCTGAAAAAACCGCTCGATCCATTTGTCTATTCGCTCGCCTATGAGCATATATATGGATGGATATGAATATAGATACAATTTTTTTATTTTTTTATTTTTTATTTATTTTTTTTATATATCCGGATTTTGGGTGGACCATGGATTTTTTTAGTCGGGTACCCACCCGACCAATTAATTATACATATTTATAAAAAAATAAAAACTCTAACCTAACCCACAACTCTCTCATTTCACTCTGACTCTCTCATTTCACTCTCCCTCTCCCTCAAACCCACACCGCCAGTGCCTCCACGTTGCCACGCCGCCACGCCGCCAATTGTGCCCCCACACCGCCAAGGCCTCCAGTGCTGCACCTCCACGCAGCCCACGCCACCACACCGCTAATCGAAACGCACCTTTAGCCACGCACTTCCACACTACCACACGGCCCATGCCGCCACACCTCTGATCGAAAACGCACCTCCAACCACGCACCACCACGCTGCCACATGGCCCACGCCACTAGTGCCACTCGTCGTTTTTGTTCCACGAGGTCAAGATCTTATCGTTTGCGTTGATTTCTTGTGATTTTTTTTTGGCGTTTGTTGTGATGTTAATTGAAATTTGTGTGTGTGATATTTTTGCAAAAGATGTGACATAGAATGATGGGTTGGCCGGATATTTGTTAACAATAGAACAAAGAATTAGAGAAAGCCAAACTCTGAGAAGAGAAGAAAATAAGAGCTCAATATGCAACCACATGTGGTAGTGATACCATTTCTATAGGGCCATGCAGTGGCGGCTCCAGAAAATTTTTTCAGGGTGTTCAATACAAAACTTGAATATAACATCACAAAAAAAATAATAATAATAATACATGAATCTTGAGATATAGAAAAATTTGGTCTGCTATTATAATCATTATGTTTATGAAGATGAATATTCGGTATAAGTAATTTCTTTATCAGAAATTTCTTCACACTATTAGCAAAAGAATAAAAAATAAACTATTAAGACATTCAACACTTGATGTGCGGATAAATAGACAAAAAGAATTTAATTTAATTAAGTTATATGATTAATTAAATTATTAATTAAATATTATTATTTAAGTTGTTAATATTAATTAAAAAGCCACAAGCTACAAAGTGACAAAGTGCAAAAGCACAAATAACCAAATAAATAAATCACAAATCAAAGCACAAACCTACACAGTGGACACAATAAAACTGTGAAACAAACAAACCCTCGCATATCAAACCATCACCAGTTGTTGTTTTTTGGGCTTATTTTGTTATTGTGGTTGTTGTTATTTGGGCTTTTGTTTTTTTTTGTTGGGTTAAGTGGATTGAGTTTATTAGGATTAGGATGTTCAAAATTTATTTGAGGGTGTTCAAAATTTTATTTAAGGGTGTTCAACACATCTACAACACACACACACACACACACACACACACACACACACACACATATATATATATATATATATTTTCTTTACTTTTAACAAACCAGGGTGTGCAAGTGCACACCCTCACCAAACCAGGGTGTGCAAGTGCACACCCTCACCATAACGTGGAGCCGCCCTTGGGGCCATGTTGCCCCTCTTATGAAGTTGTCACACTTGATTGTTGATCATCAGATTAAGGTCATATTTGTTAACACTGACTTCATACATGCTAGTGAAGAATGAAGACAAGAGCCCAACAAAGCTAGTCTCAATCCCAGATGGACTAGAACCCAGGGATGATCGAACAGATTCTATTAAATGTACATAAAGTATTCTAAAATTTATGGCTGCTCATTTCATGATCTTGACGTTAAATGTTGTGAAATTTTTTTAGGCTTGTGGTATTTCTCCTACCCAACCCGACCAACCCGCTTTTAATCCACCGCCAAACCTGCCTAACCAACTCGTGCCAATCAACGGATGGTTAACGGATGGATTATTGGTGAACCTAACTTCTACAGATGGACAACAGATTTACCCTAAACCCGACCCACCTGACCTGTGCCCACCCCTACTTGTGGGAGCCACACCCTATGTGAGTGTATTTGTTTGGAACTAAGTTGCATAAGATACTGCCTCCCCAACTACCAGTAAATAAATTTTTTTTTTAAAAATTCTCAATAATAAACTAATAATTCTTTTTTTCTTAAAAAAAATTGTATAAGGAAAATTTTGGTTATTAATTATCTTGTATGAATAATAATTAAACCTATAATTTAGCCAATATATGAAAATATCTTATAAGAGTAATAATTAAGTCTTGTAACTTAACTGATATAGATTGGTCTTTATGTTTCTCGGTCCTAGGTTTTCTCTGAAACCCTAGCCGCCGTAGAATTTTCGTCTTTGTCATTGTACAAAGTTGGCTTCCCTCCAATATCCAACCCATATTGGTAGGACGGTGTGTGCTTTTAACCATTCTTGTTTCTCTATTGTAGGTGATTCTGGCAGCTATCTCCAGGTTTTGAGAATGGAGGATCTTAACGGCATGTGGCAAAGGTTGTCACTCTCGGAAACAGAGGAAGATAGGTTCATCCTGGAACCTACGAAACAGAGTGTATCTCATATCTTGGTAGCGAAGTTCTTCACCAGACGCGTTATTAATGTTGAGGCAGTCACTCGGACTTTTAGACCATTGTGGCGTTCGGAGAAAGGATTCTCAGCACGGGATATGGGGGATAACATCATGTTATTTGAGTTCGAAGATGAGGCTGATTTGAAGCGGGTTCTGATGGTTGAACCATGGTCCTATGATAAGAGTCTGGTAGCGTTTCACCTACTCTTAGAGGATGTGGAATTAGAAACGGTGGTGTTCGAGAATGCAGTATTCTGGGTTCAAATTCACAACTTACCAGTCCTCAGCCTGAAGAAAGAAGTGGCAGTAAGTCTTGGAAGATCTATTGGCGAAGTTCTGTCAACTACTGAATCAGATGAGGAGATGGGAGGGGGGCGAGTGATGCGAATCCGTGTGAAAGTTAACATCAACAAACCTCTATGCCGTGGTAGGAAGATCGTGTTGGCTAACGGCAAAGATAGTTGGGCGGCTTTCCGGTATGAGCGACTCCCGAACTTCTGCTACTGGTGTGGTATGCTCACCCACGGGGAAAAAGATTGTGCTCTTTGGCTAAGGAATCATACTCATCTACGCCAGGAAGACCAGACATACGGTGCTTGGCTTAGAGCACCTGGCAATCGCCTATACCGTAAAGTGGAGGTCCATGTGGCAGGCAGAGCACAAAACGACGGTACTGTGAAAGCTAGCAGGGAGGTTACGGAGGAGGTGGTGGATGATCCACCGGCGAGTGCGGCACCAGTCAACGCCTCTGTAAGGCAAGAAGAAAAAAATCCGGGATCAACTCCGGATTTGGGGAAATCAGAGCGTGAATCTTTTGAGGAGCAATTAAAGGAGATTGACAAGGAAATGGGGTTCCTTAATGAGAATCTTGGTGAATTGAAGGTGCAGGAAAATATTTCTTTTCCAGGAGATACAGCTTCGAAAAATCCCATAACTCCGGACCCACTTGATCCCTCTACACGTAATGGGGCTGGCTTGCCTTTTAAGGATATTTCAAATGCAATCCCAAATCCCACAACTACCCCTGGGAAGTCAACTAAAGTGGGCATGGGCTCCTGGAAAAAGTAGGCCAGAGCAAAAAACAATGGGCCTGAGCCCATAGGAGTTGTTCTCTCTGAAAAAAGAACAAGTGACTCAGTGGAAGATTACATGGAAACAAATGGGAGGCCTGGGAAAATACTACGCACTACACCTATGGAAGTAGAATCGGCGGCGGCTGGTACCCAGCCCCGCCGGGACCAATGAGTTGCTTAAGCTGGAACTGTCGTGGGCTTGGGAACCCATGTACAGTTCAAGAACTTACCCGGTTGGTGCGGGTACAAGCTCCCTCGGCGGTGTTCTGTATTGAAACATGGTCGAATGAAGAAAATTTAGAATTTTTACGTTGTCATTTACATTTCAATAACAAACTTGTAGTTCCAAGTAATAAAAAGGGAGGTGGTTTAGCTCTCTTCTGGAATAATGATTTTAATTTATCTGTTAAAAGTTTTTCCTGTAATCACATTGATTCTATTATTGATGAAGGTACCCCAGAAGCTTGGCGTCTAACTTTTTTCTATGGTGCTCCTGAAACTCATAGAAGAATAGAGACGTGGAATCTTCTTCGACGCCTTAACCAACAGTTCCTGCTGCCGTGGTGTTGCATTGGTGATTTTAATGAGATAGTAAAAATCGAAGAGATGCATGGGCGAAACCGACGTCCAGATAGATAGATGCAGGGATTTCGTGATGCCATGGATGAATGTGAGTTAATGGACTTAGGTTTTCGGGGTTCGCCATTCACGTGGTGTAATAACAGGGACTTGCCAGCTACAACATGGGTACGCCTTGATAGGGGGCTTGCAACCTTGAGTTAGGTGTAGAAATTTCCGGCTGCTTCGGTGGAGCATATTGATGTCATCAACTCAGACCATAAAAGTCTTCTCCTAACCCGTGAACCAAGAGGAGCACAATGCTTTAAACGGAAGCCTTTCCGCTTTGAAGAAGTGTGGACGAGTGATGAAGGGTGTGAGAACACGATCTAGGCAGCATGGGGCTCTGCTGTGCCAGGTTCGGCTATGTTTAAAGTGGCAGAAAAATTAAAAACTTGCAAGAAACACCTGGGGGACTGGAGCCGCAGAAGCTTTGGCAGTGTCACTAGGCAGTTGAGAGAGAAGACACAGGAACTTGCTAAGGCAGAGGAGGAAGCGATAAAAGGAGGCAGTCTGGACAGAATCCGAAAGCTAAAAGATGAAGTAAATTTCCTTCTAGAAAGAGAAGAAAGACTATGGAGGCAAAGATCACGGGTTATGTGGCTTAGTGAAGGTGACCGGAACACTCGTTACTTCCATGGCCGTGCCTCCCAACGCCATAGAAGAAACAAAATTTTGGGATTGAATGATGAAGATGGGATTTGACGAGAAGATAAGGCCAAAGTTGTTGGCCTCATAATGCACCATTTTGACAACATTTTCAGAACCTCTCTCCCAGAAAATATTGAGGAAGCAGTGGCCCACGTACCAAACTTGATTTCTCAGGAGGTAAATGATTCTTTAACCAGTGAATTTACAGCAAGAGAAGTGGAACTAGCCTTGAAACAAATGGCTCCTCTCAAGGCTCCGAGCCCCGATGGCATGCCCCCACTATTTTTTCAAAAATATTGGAAGGTAGTTGGTCCCGAAGTGACTCAAGGTGTGCTTTCTTGTCTTAATTTTGGTCATATTTTAAATGCTATCAATCATACATTTATCACTCTTATCCCAAAAATAAAAACCCCAGAGAAAATCACTGAATTCAGGCCAATCAGTCTGTGCAATGTGATATACAAATTAATCTCAAAAGTCATTGCAAATAGACTGAAAGGCATACTCCCATCCATTATCTCTGAGGCCCAAAGTGCCTTTGTGCCAGGTAGACTAATAACGGATAATGTATTGGTAGTTTTTGAGACTTTACATCATATGCATTCCACAAAAATAGGAAGGGAGGGAGCAATGGCTATGAAGTTGGACATGAGTAAGGCTTATGACCGGGTAGAGTGGAGTTTTTTGGAGACAATCATGAGAAAAATGGGTTTCCATCCTAAATGGGTTTCCCTAATTATGAACTGTATAAGCACCGTTTCATACTCTATCCTTGTCAATGGTGAACCCCATGGCTTTCTGAAACCCTCTCGAGGGATTCGCCAGGGGGACTCAATATCTCCTTACTTATTTCTCTTATGTGCAGAGGGGCTCCACTATCTTATTTCAAATGCGAAGGATCGGGGTTCCTTACAGGGCATTTCTTTGTGCCGTAATGGCCCAAAAATTACTCACCTATTTTTTGCAGATGACTGCCTGCTCTTTTCAAAAGCCACTCTGAGAGATTGCGCAATTATCCAAGGAATTCTAACCACCTATGAGAACGCATCAGGACAACAAGTGAATAGAGACAAGACTGCAATTTTCTTTAGCAAAGCAGCCCCAATGACAACCCAAAATGCCATAAAAGATTCTTTGGGGGTCCCCATTATTCGGCAGTATGAAAAATATTTGGGATTGCCTTCACTAGTAGGTAGACACAGGGTGGCAAGTTTTTCTCACATTAAAGAGAGAGTTTGGAGTAAAATCAAGGGATGGAAAGGTAGAATTTTGTCTCAAGCGGGGAGAGAGATTATGATCAAAGCAGTAGCTCAAGCAGTGCCTACGTATGCTATGAGCTGTTTCAAATTACCTGTTCAGCTATGTCAGGAGATAGAGGCTATGATACAGAAGTTTTGGTGGAGCCAGGGACAAGATCAAAATAAAATCTGTTGGGTGAAGTGGAAATCTCTGTGCCATCCAAAAGGAGTTGGAGGAATGGGTTTTAGAGAGCTGAGAAAATTCAACGATGCTTTACTCGGTAAACAAGTGTGGAGACTCCTGAAAAACACCTCCTCACTTTTTCACCGAGTCTTTAAAGCAAAGTTTTTTCCAAATGGTACTCTGTTGGATGCTAAGACAAACAGAAGAGGCTCATACGCATGGCAAAGTATTCTCAAAGCCAGAGACAACATCCTGAAAGGGGCTGCCTGGAGAGTTAGGGACGGAAAAACCATCAAAATATGGAGAGATAAGTGGCTTCTAGAAGACCACCATCAGAAAATTGTATTCCCAGGCCCAGCTGTGCTTGCTGAAAGCACAGTTTCCCAGCTGTTCATCCCAAATGTTCAGCGATGGGATGAAAATTTAATTGACAAATTATTTCAACCTTATGATGCAGCAGCAATTAAGTGCATTCCCCTCAGCAACCAGGTTACTAAAGATGTTCTTATATGGAGGGGCACAAAATCTGGGGTGTATTCTGTCCGTAGTGGATACAGGTTCTTGTTAGAGGAAGAACTAAAAAATCTTCCCAGTAGCTCGAGCCCAAGCCAAATGAATCAGGTGTGGCGAGCTGTTTGGTCTCTTCAGGTTCCTCGAAAAATCCAAATGTTTACTTGGAGAGCCCTCAAAGACTCTCTCCCATCAAAGCTCAATCTATGGAAGCGTAAGGTAGTCCAGGATCCTATTTGTGAGCTTTGCTCAGCTCAGACAGAAGATTTAGTGCATGCTTTTTGGGATTGTCCCAGCATTCACTCAGCATGGGCAAAAGAAGATTGGCTATCCTCCATCTGTGAAGACAGGGCCACAGATTTCTTTGATCTTTGGACTCGAGTTGCAGGTCTGAGTTCCCCGAATATGGAGGTGTTCTCAACTATGTGCTGGGTAATCTGGCAACGTCGGAATAAACTGAGATTGAATAAGCCGGCTGAGAAAGCAGAGAACGTCGGGATCTTTGCCAGGGGGTACCTTGAGGAATTTTCTCAAAGCCAGAATCACTTTTCAACCGTTCCCAGACAACCACCCCATCCAGTTGTTCGATGGCAGAGACCGAGTCAATGCTGTTTCAAGGTTAACTACGACGGTGCCATTTTCAAAAACTCAGATGAGGCGGGTCTGGGTATTGTGATCCGTGACATGACAGGCCAAGCTATAGCCACTCTATCGCAGAAAATCAAGTACCCTCAGTCAGTGGAAGCTATGGAAGCTTTAGCAGCTAGAAGGGCAGTTCAATTCACTATTGAGCTGGGTCTCAGAGAAGCAGAGTTTGAAGGGGATTCCACCATCATCACTGAAGCGTTGATCAGAGGTAGCTACAATCAAGCAGCGTTTGGTCCCATTATTGAAGATGCTCGATGCCTAACAAGAATGATGCACATAATTTTCTTCTCTCATGTTAAACGTAGTGGTAATATTGTTGCTCACACATTGGCACGCCGTGCCCAGTTTTGTTCTATACCAGTTATCAGAATGGGTAATGTCCCTTCTGAGCTGGAGTCTTTGTTACAGCAAGATTCTTCCTTTTAATAAAGACCACTTATCTTTTTCTCAAAAAAAAAAAAAAATAGATATATAGATTGGTCTTTTTAATGAGAAGAAGCAAGATTCAAATATTCTTTCCCCCCTAACTAATGAATTATCACCAAAAAAAAAAAAAAAAACCCAAAATTGAACCAATAGATGAAAATCTTTATCTTAATAGATTGTGCACTCTATCTGACATTTTATTTTAAATGGTTCAGATTCTTCTATATGCATGTGAGACTATTCTCCAAGTCTCCTACACACACTAGAAAAAAATAGAACAACCACTCTCTCTCTCCAAAAGTCCAAAAATAAAATTGAATACCTAAATTATTTTCCCTCAATAAGCCAAAATTGTTTTTAAATCTAATATCTCGAAGTTCCTTGTAGGTTGTAGCTCGCACAACATTTCCTCCTTATTTTTTTCTTTTTCTTTTCGGAGTCCTCTTTGGAGTACTTTGTTATAGATTCAGTAAATGTGTGGACTGAGATCTATCATTTTAAAGAAAAGTCAAACAATGGAGCTTCGTTTGATTAGGTTTTATTTTATTTATTTATTTAAGTACTCATAATATTTGGTTTTATTAGATATATCTTATTTATTTTATTTTAAAAATAGGGATAAGGCAAGAATTTGAGACAAGGTAAAAATAAAAAGGAGAAAAATTTTGTTAGTGGAATTTATTTTAAGTCTAATCCATGATATTTTATTTTTTGTTTTTGTGTATAAAATAATTACTAATGTTTGTTTGGTTAATACTAATTCATCAAATTATGTAGTAAATCTGTTTTTACTTGCTATTTGGAAATCTTATTGTTAAGTAAAGCTTCAATTGACCCTGTCTGTGGTTCGATCAATTCACTTCCCCTCAACGCTAGTGTCCACTTTAAGTCTTTAACGTAACATTTGTCTCTCTATATGCGCCACTGTGCATATTTAGATTTTGTTTTTTGTTAAATTAAAAATTACACCTTTTATGCCACTTGGGTATTTGACCCAGTGGTAATCCCTCTTCCCAAAAAGCTCCACTCCTCTATGAGGGTGTGGGTTCAATCCCCAGGGTTTTCAAATATATGTGTGTGTGAGTTTAGATTAGAATTTCTATCATATCACAAAAAAAAAAAAAAAAAAAAAAAAAAAAAAAAAAAAAAAAAAAAAAAAAAAAAAATAAAAAAAAAAAAAAAAAAAAAAAAAAAAAAAAAAAAAAAAAAAAACAAAAAACATTTATACTTAACCCTTTATTTTATTGAATTTTTTTTTTTTTTTTTTCTTCACTTTCTTCATGTCTTAATTATTATTAACTCAATTCCATTTTTTTTTTTTTTCAAATTCAATCTTTCTTCCATCAAGCTTCGTTCAAATTGCACCATGAGACCACTCCTAATCAACGTAGTTTCATTTATATTTTTAATTTTTGAAATTAAAAAAAAAAAAAATATAAGAAATTTATTTTTTTAGTAAATAAATTCTTAAAAAATTAAAATAACTTCTATTCAACAGCGCTGAATACATTCTATAATGACGTCGTTTCTATCTTCTCTAAAATTCCAAATATGATGATAAATACCTGAATCGCGAGAAGAGGTTACAAGAGAGAACAACAAATGAGGAGAGAGTAAGAGTGGTGCACATAGAAGAGATTGGTGTGGTGTGGGTGTGGGTTGGTTGTGACTGGTGTGGTATGGATGTATGGGTTGTTGTGAGAACCATAACCCATGACCCATGTCACGTATGCAAGGTCCAATGGGCCTCAAGGCGATGACCTAACTAACCCATGACCCATAACGTATCTCAACCCAATGGGCCTCTAGATTGAGGGTGTTAACATTTATCTCAACCCTCTAGATTGTTGCCATTCACTTTATTAAAATGGAAAAAACAGAAAACCTTTTACAACCTTTGATAAAGAACATGAAATCCTTTTATTTTTAAAAAGAATATAATTTACATTTTTTTAGAAATAAATAGAAAAACTGCATAATTTGGTCCTAGATATAATCTAGGAAAATTACATGGCTTTGTTTTATATTTACATTCTAAAAATGAAAATTACATCGGAAAGGCCTAATCTACAACAATTGATCTAAGATCGAAGACTGATTAGTGGGAAGGTATTAGGCACCCACTTTGCCCAATAAAATTGGTCTTCTAGAAGATAGTGGCCAATACTCATGTCATGCAATCCGAGCATCCAAACATGTCACAAACAAAAAAAATCATTGACTGTGATCAAGAAAACAAATTTAGTATTAGTGTTTTGAAAATATTTTTTTATAAGCATATGAGCATGTGAAACCTTAATTTTAAAACTAGCATAATCATGGTATTCATCCCATATCATCAATCAAGAACATATTATTTGACAAGAAATTTAACTGGTGAAAGATTTATACTTGCATGCGCGGAGGTTTTACTCCTTTGTTTGTTCTTTGTGTTCTTGGTTCCTTTGAAAGGTTGGGCAACACTTCCTCTTGTTTTTTTCTCTCAGATTTTTATTATATTTTTGGAAGAGGGAAAGAGAAAAAAAAACACTTTTCACTCTTGGGTTCTCCAAAGATGGAGGAGGGTGAGGGATATCTATGAGGGAGTAGAGCTTGTTGAGAACAACCATTTTTTATCTATTGTCTTAGAGTTCTCAACCTTCAAAAGCTTAGAATGAAAGTTTGTATTTCCTACAAGACTCTTGTCTTCCTCACTATCATATTATTTCTTTGACTCTTGAACTTGCTAAGATGATATATAATGAGAATGTTTCGAAGTTCTCAATCTAAACCTATCAAAGGGCTCAGAGTTTTCTAGGCTCTCGAATGCACTCAAAGGATTTTGAATGAGAATGTTCAGAGAGTTCTCAATTCTAGTATGTCAGAGTGTTTATAGATTGAAAGTGTCCTTTTCATGGTTGAAGACCTCCTCTATTTATAGTGGAGGAAGCGCCATAGGGGGAGAGTTTTAGTCATTATGATGTGCTAAAATTGTGGCATTTTAATTGATTAGGATATTCTTAATTTAAATCGAATCCCCCCTTCCATGGAATTTTAATTAAAACATTCTCATCATTTTCCTTATGTTTAGCCAATTAAGATCAATTAATTATTTGATTAGGATTTCAAATTAATCACCTTGTTTTAAGTGATCTAATTAAATATCCTTGATACCCTTCCTTATGTTAGCCAATTAAGATCAGTTGACCCTCTGTTTAAAATATTTGAATTATATTCCCCCGATTCAAAAAATTTTAAAATGGTAAATTACACTAACATCTTTGAGATATTACGAAATTATACTCGCTATCACCGATTTTTAGAAAAACACTTGCCCTCAAAATGATCAAAATAATTTACATTTTGATCTAAAATAATTAATACTCCACCCCAAAATAATTCAAAAATGGAGATAAGTGTCAATTATTTTGATCATTTTGGGGGGGGGGGGGGTGTTTCTTAAAAATCGGGTATAGCAAATATATGTTTGCTCACTAATTCTATGTTTGGTTGCCCTTGAGTTGAGTTATAGAGACTCCTAGGAACCTAATAAGGGTAAGGATATGAGAAGGATAGAAAACATATGGAGTTGATAGTTAAAGTAAGCTATTAGTGCCTTTGTGTTAGAATGTTTACTAATTATTGGATTTTGATATCCTTTGGTCTAGGGACTAAACATGAAAAGTACATAACTCTACTACAAGTTTTGAGACTGTTGAGCTGCTGCTGGATCGAGGTAAGGGAATGTAATATGAGGGTGTAACAACCCATGTTTTAAATAGCATGTGTTTCTATTATGGTATTTATGAATAAATGCTTAAAGAAATTTACAATTGTTTTTATGACAATTAGTAAAATATTTTATGATGATTTATGAACCATGTGAATATGCAACGTTTTATTAGTAGTTTATAACTAAAGTGTTTTTCTAGAAATACAGTTTATTCAACAAGAGATTAATAAATGATTTTATTGAAAGTATTCAAGTTTTGAAAATATGAGTTATTAAAGGAATTTGAAAGCCATGAGTTTATAAAGATTGTAAACTTGGATCCAGTCATGTAACAACCATTACAGTCAAAGGAGATTATGACGGGTATTGTCTAGGAGACTAGGACTAATCACAGATTATGACGAGTATCATCCCAAGACTAATCACAGATTATGACGGGTACATCCCAAGACTAATCACGAGATTACAACGGGCATGTCCAGGACTAATCACAAATTATGACCGGCACCACCTAAGACTATCACAGATTATGACGGGCATCACCCAAGACTAATCACAATTATAGGGATACCACGGAAGTCCCACGTTTAAAGAATGGTTACTATGACTAAGATCCAAATAGTTTCCTAGATAGTTCTACCGTATTGGTATTTACAGTTTTACAGTATTGATGATACATGTTTTATAATTCACATTTCGGTTTCTAAATCATGAGATTCACAGTTTATTTTTTAGTTAAGAGATATGCACAGGCATTTTCAGTATGATATTTATGTTTCTCGTGAACAGTTATGAAACCTTAGTTATATGATGCTTTCCAGATTTAAGATCATAGTCTATATTTTACAAAATATGTTTTCTCAAAGGAGAGGTTATATTATGTTATAAAGCTCAAGATCTATGTTATATTTCCAAAAGGAGATGGAAAATGTTTTGAGTTTCCAAAAAGTTAAACATATTTCATGAAAGTTCATCAAACCATTTTAGTATGAAATCAGTTTACCAGTAAATCATATCCACAAGTAATGGTACCTTGCTTATCTTGCATTGCATACGTGTTGTTATATGCTCATGTTATGCCCCCCTTACTGAGCAAGTGGTAGGCTCACCCTTATCATTTTCAGTGAGCAGGTACTTCCTTTTTGCAGCAGAAGTCTCAGCAGTGGAGGAGTAATATTAGAAGTATTTTATGTGTATATTGTATTATGAGATCATAGATACCAATGCCATATGTTAGCCTGTATTGGAACAATGTGAGGCTGGAAATCTAAATATTCTAGCGTGTCTATGTTTTGAGGTTCTCAAACAATATTGAATTAGTATTTATACTCTGATGGGTTATAGAATGCTCTGACTTTGTCACTTCCTGTTATTGATGGTCGTTCAATCCTTGTTAGTAAATAAATTAATAAGAAAAGTATGTTAACATAAGTCAAGAAAAGGAAATTTATTTATTTATTTATTTTTTTATACAAGGTTCTAGTTGGTTCGTGTTACTATCAAGCATATGTTTGATATTAGCATGCCGGTCTGACTCCGAATCGTATTACGGATTTGGGTCGTGACAATTTTGATCTTTGTTTTAAGCTTATTTTTATGTAATTGATGTTTTCATGCCTAGTTTTATTTTCCTTGATTGATTTTAAACCTAAGTTAGCTAAATCATTGTTTTCATGTTAGGTTTGTCATCTAGAAGCTCATAGATCATCCTTAATGAATTTAATTGTGTATACCTTCAAGAACATGCTCTTCAATGAATATTTCCATGAATACTTGCCTCTTAAAGCATGCCTTTCGATCTTTAATGAACTCTTTCTATGATTATTCTCTAAAGCATGTCTTTTATTCTTTAATGAATTCTACCATGACTATTTGTTTGCTAAAGCATGTTCCTTGATTTATCACGCATGTTTTGTTAAGTTTGTGTTACTTGATTATTGTGGCGATGATTCTTTACAAATTGGTGATAAACTTGGTGTTAGCCTTAAGGCTTCAATGCCTATTTAATTGGCTAATTAATCCAAGGGCATTTATGTAATTTTGATGATAACATGGATTTAAATATATTCATAAATGATATTTTCAAGTAATCTAATGATTTTATGTTTAAGCATAATTTTGACAAGTTATTGATTGGACTATCATGGTCAACAAGATTCAAACAATGCAACTTCATCAAAGTTCAAATAGCAAATTCATTGAAGATCAAGTCATCAAAGCCAAAGCCAAAGCCAAAGGAACCAAGCTCAAGCATCATGTTCCAAGACAAGTGAGAGTAGAGTTAGGTTTTTGTAAAGTTTATCAATTTTGATCATTATGGCTCAACTTTAAAACCAACTAAAAAAGATTTAGAAATTAATTAAATCTTAACTCCTCAATTCACATCATAGAAATATTCAAATTGGACTGACAAGTTTTTCAAAGAAATAATCAAAATCACTTAAAAGAAAGAAATATATATAAGTTTGATTATTTAAAACAAAAGCCAAAAATGTGAAAAAGTGGAAAACTAAGATCCAGGTGCCTAAGTCCTGATCTAGGTGATTGGATTGGGTCTAGTTGACTAGATTGGTCCAGGCGACTATTTAATTCGTCTAGAAACTCTCTACCCAATTAATCCAGACACCTAAATCATGATCCAATCACCTATATTCTCGATTTTGACAAAAATAATGGCTAGTTTTTGCAAAGATCTTTTGATACTTTTTGTATAATGGCTAGAAAACAGCTATAATGTGTTTTGAGCTACATATACTCACATATATGAATATCTACTGTAGAGATTGAAGCTATACATTATCTAAGATCAAAATCCATCAAGTCTTGAGCTTATATTTGAAATCATTCACATCTTTTGATAAAAACCCAAAATTCTCTAAATAGTTTTTGAGCCATCTTGATCAAATATTGATATACTATTAGAGTGGGCTTATTTGTGTACTATATAATCTTTGAGAAAGCTCTATCTTGTACAACAACTCTTTATCATTCTTGAGATTGATAATTAGGGTTTGGTTATAAATCCATAGTAATGAAAAAGATTTTTCACTAGGTGGTTACTCTTAACCGATTAAGCAAGATTGTAACGATTTTGTCTTCACTCGTAAGAAGGCTAAGTTAGTGGATTTGGGAATTCTCAAGAGGTGTTCTTGAGGCGGGGACGTCGGCGGGAAGCCAAACCTCAATAAATCGCCGACTTTGCTTCTCTCTCTCTCTCTCTTTAACTCTTTAATTGCTTATTTACTTGTGCTTGTTTATTGTTTATTGCAATTAAAAAGTCATTTCATACTTGTTTTTAATTCTGCATTTAATCGAAAAGTTTGCCTCAATCTAATTCAGCCCCCCTCTTAGGTTGATATTTGGGTAACACTTGGATTCAGGTGAGATTCCTCCTTTTACTTCATATGGTATTGTGCCCTAATTCTCATGCTTTGGTTGCTCCTTGATTGTTATAGTTTTAGGTTTAATTGCTTTTTGTGCGTTTAGAGATTTATTTTATAAACTAGATTCAAGAATATCAAGTAATATAGAGGAATTCCAGCCATTCGGTTGGATGTTCTTATGTGCCTAACACCTTTCCAAGACGTACCTTAGTTCCAAACTTAGTAAGGACTAGTCATTTTGTGTATGAAGTCATATTTATGGTTCCTAGACCTATAAACCAAGTGGTGACTCTTTGTTTCTCTATTTTCAACCCTAAAAAGGTTCAATAGCATGAACAACCTCTTGAGGTGCCCTGAGGTATCTCACAGAATGATCGGGTAAAAATGGGTTTGATGTGTCCACAGCTTCGTAAAAATCCGCCGTCGATAGGGGCGGGGCTACATAGTAATCAATGGAATTGACCCCACTGATTAAAAAAAATAGAAAAAAAAAGAAGAAAAAGAAAGAAAGAAACTTACTTATGTATATATATATATTAGAAATTTTGGGATTTTTAGAATTCGACCCCATTAAAAAAATTTAAAAAATACTAAAAGTGGCGACAATATTACTAAAATTATCATCAAATTATTTTTAGCTCCCTTTAAACAAAAACAAAAGCCTAAGTAACACCAAAGATAACCCAAATAACATCTACAAAAATTATCTCAAAATATGTACTTAGCCTTCATACTCCCACAAAATTACAAAAAGAACCATAAAATTGAATTTTTTTTTTAAAAAATTAGCAACATTAATAAATTTTTAGTTTATACTTTGGGCTCCTTCAAGTTTAAATCTTGATTATGTCTTACATATGAATTGAATGATCCTATTAAATGAATTGTCTGACTAGGCCACTAGCAGTCGACAATAGGTAAGCTCAAAATAAATAGTGATGCTGTTGTTGGCAAGAATTCAGTTTGTCTTTACTGTGTTATGAGATGATGCTAGTGAAACTATAGGTGCGTGGACAAAGGTGATCCCAATGCTGGCTGAGGCCAAGGTTATACACTGGATGTTACAGTTTTTTTTTTTTTTTTTTTTTTTTTTTTTTTTTTTTTTTTTTTTTTTTTGAGAAAAAGATAAGAGGAATTCATTAAAGAGAGAGATCTAAAGATAACAGATGTTCTAGGTTAAGTGGAACAGCCTCCATCCTAACATTTGGTAGGAAACAGTGTTGGGCTCGACGAGCCAACGCATGGGCAACATCGTTCCTTGTACGTTTTACATGAAGGAAGAAGTGTTTGTGAAGGTTACGTGCAAGAGTCTTTATGTCTTCAATGATAACCCCAAAAGCAGCCTGTGAATAGTTTATCCCATTCAAAGCATCTGTTATGACCTGCAAGTCACCTTCGAATTCAACTTCGATGAGTCCTAATTCTAGAGCAAAACGAACTGCACGCCGTGTTGCATAGCTTCCGTGGCTTCAACCGATAGAGGAAATCTGATTTTTTGAGATAGAGTCGATACCGGGGTGCCATTGGCATTTAATACAACCACTCCAATACATGCCTCAGATGACTCCAAGAACACGGCCCCGTCATAGTTTACTTTGTAGCAGCAGGTTGTTGGTCTCTCCCAACGTGCATGAGTTTGTAATGGAGAGTTGGGGGAGGTGTTTATGGGGCATGCCTTAAACTCCTCCAGATATCCTCGAGCAAAGATTGAAATATGGTCAACCTTATCCACGTCTTTGTTGAGTCTCAACTTGTTTCTCCTCTGCCAAATAGCCTAGCAAATCGTACTAAACAGTTCTGACTCGAAGGGGGGTTCTAGCGTCCCCACTTGACACCAATGCTCCACAAAATCTGGTGGATGAGAAGAGCGAATAAATTTTAAGTCAGGTTCCTTATCCCAGGCAGCTTGAGCATGAGGACATGACCAAAGCGCAGGAAGGATATCTTCAGTTATGGTACCATAAATCTCACATTTCGGGTTTTCCAACACATGTCTCTTCTTCAAGTTGAGCTTCGATGGGAGAGAATATTTTAAAGCTCTCCAAATGAACAACTAGATTTTTTTTGGTACCTTCAGAGACCATAATTCGTGCCAGATCTTCTCCATATGTTTTGGATTTGAGCAACTGGGCTGGGATTTTTCTTCTACCTCTAGGAGGAACTTGTAACCACTTCGAACAGTATACTAGCCCGTTTTTGTTCCAGACCAAAAAGGTTTGTTAGCCGGATTAGCTTCGCTTAAAGGAATACTCTTGATTGCCATAGCATCATATGGGTGGAAGATACTATCGATCAAAGCTTCATCCCATATATTCACGTTTAGTGTGATCAACTCTGACACTATGATGTTTTCCAGTATTAAAGGGGCTGGGGTGAGTACAGTGTGGTGGTGGTCTTCAAGAAGCCAGTGTTGGTTCCAAATCTTTATTGTCTTCCCATCACCCACTCGCCAAATAGCTCCATGCTTCATAATGTCACGTGGTTTGAGTATGCTCTGCCATGCATATGATCCTTTCGTCCGCGAGTTGGCCTATAAGATTGAACAATTTGGAAAAAACTTTGCTTTAAAGACCCGGTATAAGATAGAGTTGGTATCATTGAGGAGCCTGTTGACCAAATCTTTATTGTCTTCCCATCACCCACTCGCCAAACAGCTCCATGCTTAATAACGTCACATGCTTTGAGTATGCTCTGCCATGCATATGATCCTTTCGTCCGCGAGTTGGCCTCTAAGATTGAACAGTGAGGAAAAAACTTTGCTTTAAAGACCCGGTACAAGAGAGAGTTGGTATCATTCCCCAAGTTGATGAAATCTCCTATTTTTCATGGATGCAGAATGATGAGTCCCCAAAAAGTTTCTCTGCCCTAGGGTTTTCTTTGAAACCCTAGCCGCATGTAGAATTCTGTCCTTGTCTTGTACAAGGTATCGTTCCCTCCAATGGTTAATCCATTGGTAGGACGGAGGTTTTTTATTTCTTTTACTTGGGTAGTAATCGGGATTCCATTGGGGTTTGCCTTGAAGATAAGTATGGAAGAGATTGATAACATGTGGCAACGTTTGTCTTTAAACGAGATAGAAGGTGATAGGTTCAATTTTGGGCTTACATCTTAGGAGGAGACTTATTAACTGGCAACGAAGTTTTTTACTAGGCGTGTGATCAATGTGGAGGTTGTTACTCGCACTTTCAAGCTACTTTGGAGGACGGAGAGAGGCTTTTCCGCTCAAGACATGGGCAGCAACATCCTATTGTTTGAGTTTGAGGATGAAGCAGACTTGGAGCGAGTTCTTTTCTCTAAACAATGGTCCTACAACAAGCATTTGGTGGCTTTTCGTAGGCTCGTGGAGGATGTTGAGATTGAGAAAGTGGTTTTTGATCAAACCACCTTCTGGGTTCAGATTCATAACCTACCAGTGCTAAGCTTGAAGAGGGAGGTAGTTGAAGCCCTTGGCCGTGGCATTGGGGAAGTGATGTGAAAACCACTAAAACGGATGAAGAAATGGGTGGTGGTTGAGTAATGAGGATTAGGGTGAAGGTTAACATTACAAAACCTTTTGTGCCGGGGAAGGAAGAAAGGGTTAGTGAATGGAAGAGAGGGTTGGGCCGCTTTCCAATATGAGCGGCTACCAAATTTCTACTACTAGTGTTGCTTGTTGACCCACGATGAGAAAGATTGTGCTCTTTGGCTTCGAAACCACACCACTCTGAGCAAGAAGGACCAAGGTTATGGTGCGTGGCAGTGGTAAGTCGACCAAATCGCAAAGTGGAAGTGCATGTGGAGGGTCGATCACACCCCTACAGAGGAAGGCCAAAGAACTCACTGGAGGATGGACAAACGAAGGCAGTGTCGCCTGAAGCACAGGTAGTAGGTTCTGCGAGTGCAAATATGGAAGGTAGCTTACAAAGGATAAGGGCCCATTAACGGATATTACTAATACCCCCAAAATAGATGTGGCAAAGACTGGGGTGGGCTCATGGAAAAAAAAAGGCATGGGCCCGTGGTGTGGAGCCAAGGGGGGCTTTTAGTGGCCCTAACAGAGAAAAGGCATAGTGATTTCATGATTAAAGCAAGTGAAGATTATGGCAGAATAGGAAAATTTCCACGCACCATTCCTATAGATATTGTATTGGCGGAGGCTGATGTTCAGTCACGCCTGGATCAATGAGTTGTCTGAGTTGAAACTATCGTGGGCTTAGGAACCCATGTACAGTTTAAGAACTTGCCTACTTGGTGCGGGCAAAAGATCCCTCGGCGGTGTTTTTGTGTGAAACATGGTCGAATGATGAGTACTTAGAAATTTTACGATGTCATTTACTTTTAAATAACAAACTTCTTGTTCCTAGTAATAAAAAGGGAGGGGGCACTTTTTCGGAATAAGGATTTTGATTTATCTGTTTTGAGTTATTCTTGCAATCATATTGATACTGTTATTAATTCTGGTACTTCAAATGCATGGTGTCTAACCTTTATGTATGGAGCTCCTGAAATCCACCAACGTGTTAATACTTGGAATCTCATTAGAAGACTCTCTCGACACCTCCAACTCTAGTGGTGTTGCTTGGGAGATTTTAATGAGTTTGTGCTAAGTGCAAAAATGAAAGGGTGAAGACTACGGCTTGAGAGACAGATGCAAGCCTTCTGTGATGTTCTCGATGAGTGCAGAATGATGGATCTGGGTTACCATGGTTCTCCATTACATGGTGCAATAGAGATCCCCCAAACACCACTCGGGTTCGCTTAGATCGTGGTGTTGCGACATTGGAATGGCTACACAAATTTTTGGCAACTCTGGTTGAACCTCTCGATGTCACTAACTCTGACCACAAGTGTCTTCGCCTGGAGTTTGAACCTCGTAACTTAGCTAGCCATCCACGGAAGCCATTCCGTTTTGAAGAAATATGGACCAGTGATGTTGGGTGTGAAGCTACGATTCAGGAAGCGTGGGATAAGAATCGGGATGGCACGTCAATGTTTCAAGTGGTGAATAAGCTCAAGGATTGTAAAAAGGGTCTGGGCAAATGGAGCCGTCGACATTTCGGCAATGTGACCCGTCAATTGTTTGAGAAACGTCAACAGCTTAAAGAGGCTGAGGTAAGTGCTTTACAGGGGGGGAGTATGGACAGATTGAAGAGTTTGAAATATGAAGTTAACTTCCTCCTCGAAAAAGAAGAACGGATGTGGAGACAAAAATCGAGATCTTCTTGGCTCAAGGATGGAGACCAGAATACAAGGTTTTTTCATGGGCGAGCCTCACAACGTCGTCGTCGGAATAAAATTGTGGGACTTCGAGATAATTCACGGGTGTGGAAGGAAGATAAAGATGAAGTGGTGAGAATCGTGATTCGGTATTATGAAACCATTTTTAGATCATCGCAACCGATCCAAATTGATGAAGTCGTGGCTCATGTTCCCCAAGTGGTCTCTCAATCCATGAATGATATTTTGATTCGTGAATTCACTGGGTTGAGGTAGAAGAAGCCTTAAAGAAAATGGCTTCGCTTAAGGCTCTCGGGCCAGATGGATTGCCACCTCTCTTCTACCAAAGGTATTGGCTAGTGGTTGGCCCGGATGTTACTCGATGTGTGCTCTCATGCCTTAACTCTGGTCAGTTACTCACTTCTATCAACCACACCTTTATTACACTCATTCCAAAAGTAAAAAATCTAGAAAGAGTCACAGAATTTTGTTCCATTAGTTTTTGCAACGTTATCAATAAACTTGTCTCCAAGGTCATTGCAAATAGATTAAAAACTATCCTTCCAAAAATCCTCTCTGCCTCTCAAAGTGCTTTTGTCCCGGGGCGCTTAATTACACATAATGTCCTGGTTGCTTTTGAAACCCTTCACCACATGCACACTACCAAAATTGGAAGGGATGGTGCTATGGCTCTTAAACTGGATATGAGCAAGGCTTATGATCGAGTTGAATGGGTTTATTTAGAATCTATTATGAGAAAGATGGGCTTTCACCCTCGATGGGTTTCCATGATCATGATGTGTATTAGTACGGTTTCGTACTCATTGCTAGTCAATGGGGAACCCCATGGTTATTTTAATCCCACTCGTGGGTTACGCCAAGGGGATCCTCTATCACTATATTTGTTTTTGTTGTTTGCAGAAGGACTTCATTCTCTTATAACACAAGCTTCAGAGTAAGGGAATTTGCAAGGTGTTTCACTATGTAGGCGGGGGCCCAAGCTTCAACACCTTTTCTTTGCAGATGACAGCTTGCTCTTCTCCAAGGCCACTCTAAGAGATTATGAGAGAATTCAAGAGATCCTCTTAGTGTATGAAAGAGTTTCAGGGCAACAAGTAAATTGAGACAAGACCACAATTTTTTTTTTTTTTTTTTAGTAAAGCCACACCAATAGCAGCTCAGGAAGCTATTAAAGACACTTTGGTAGTTCCAATTATCAGAAAATACGAAAAGTTAT